>OX376155.1:7225000-7901527 GCA_947363495.1 Euzophera pinguis | reverse complement strand
CCGCCCTCGTAATTCGTAACTTATTTTGATTTGTAGATCTTAGCTTTTCAGTAACATTCGTTGGTGCAAAAATGGTTTAATACTTAGCGCTTATTTCAATTTTTTGTCATTTTTTACATGTGTATATTTATTTATGAAACTTCACTATAGGGTAGGTGTATGATACTAGTATATGCAAAATTGCGCAATTTGACTGTAAGCAAAAAGTCTCATTAGTTAAAAACATCGTGTTTACAATTACATACAAATAAAAGCAAAAAACACCCTATTACTCCAGGTATCTGTTCGTCTGTCCGTCTGTGACCAAACTGTATCTCATGAATCGTTATAGTTCAAGTTTTCACAGATGATGTATTTTTGTTGCCGCTATGACAACAAACACTAAAAACAGGAATAAAATAAATATTTAGGATGGCTCCCATACAACAAATATTGTTTTTGAGGTTTTAATAGATAATGGTACGGAAACCTTAATGCGCAAATCCAACTCTCACTTGACCGGTTATTCTTTTTCTCAATTGAGTATTTGTTCCAGAAAACCGGGCCGGGCCTTCCAACTTCGGCAACGTGATCAGTCAGATCCTGTTATGTAAGCAGATCACACCTGACTTCAACCAGGAGGAGCTCTGCAGCATCGCCAAGGACACGCAGAAATCACCAGGATAGTCAACGACATCCAGGAACATTTGCCGCAGCATGAGAACCTCAATCATTTAGGTAAGCTTCTTAAAAAAAAATATGAGCATCGACCCAAGCACGGATGAGCTCGAGATAGAAAATGCCACTAATGGGCGACCAATCCAATAGTGGTCGCGTCTCGCTGTAGCTTGACACGCGCATTCGCTGCGGAAACGCGGGTCGCGCTCGATAATAATATATTCTCCTCGGTAGGGTAATATATTAGTCCAATAGATTGATGAAAGGGTTCTATTAAAATAACATGGCAAACACTACTAGACCATCTCCGAAGAAGAATTACATTACAAAAACGTATCCCCTTTCGGCATCCGACAAAAACCTTAATTGTTACAATAATTATCTCTGTTCATAACTCATTACACATTTTGTGAAACTGTAAATGTAGCGTGTAGCTGTGAATAAATAAATATATGTACCTATACATTCTGAACAATAAATGTCTTGTTTACGAGTACTATTAACTCACTGTATGCGCTACGCTGTAGCAGCAGGTACTAAATTTTATGTCGTAGCTTTCGAAAATTGTTGCAGTAATATTTACAGAAATATTATAATATTTGCGTACATAAAATATACAAAATAAAATAATGTGTGTTACCTTAATTTACAAAATGATATTTCAGCTTATGCATTCTCTCGATAAAACTGAAATGGAAATGTAAATCGAATACTGTTACAGAAACGAACGTGGCGCTAAAAGGGGGACGACATGAATGGCCTATGGAGGAACAAACGGAGAGGCTCCTTGTACAAAGGCATGGGCGTGCTGTGTTGCGTGTCTCGGCCAAACTACCTCTGAGGGTGACGGGTCTCGCCTTCAAGGCGACCCAGCACCGAACAAGCAGCCTAGAAGGATATTCGTTGCAAATAAACTCAGTGTTCAGTGAGTAGTTACAATTAGGTAGTGAGTGCGATGAGCGTAGGATGCCATCCTATGTCACATATTGTATTAACAGACAATATACTTACATGATGAAAGAAGATCTTTATTGGGCTATAAATGTATGCACATGTTCCGGTTCGTTCTTGTTCAAATTATGAATAAGTGAATATGAGAGGCGATTCCGAATAACTCTGACACCAGAGTGTACATGGTCAATAGACAATGTAACCTACACGAAATAATGATGATGATGATGACCATGTATGATTTCATTCATTTATGTGAGTAAGTTTAAGATGGCATCGGGTGTAAGTCTCGTACTCGTACAGTTAGATAATGAACGGGTCCATTAAATTGTTTTAACTAGAAGACGACTAGGAGGCGAGCGATTCGAGTTATATCGCGGGTCATGGAGCCTTTAGACAAAATTAAGAGAGCACAGAAATTAGTTGGCTTAGCGATTTCCATTACGTTTTTAAGTATTTTTAGAGGACTTTAACTGAAATATTCAGTTACTAAAGGCATTTGTTGAAAACATTTTGCAGGAAGGATAAGCAACATGGATATATAGTTCTGAATATTAGCAATTTAAAATTTAAAGTCGTGTTTACTCATGAAGTTCACAAATTCACGAAAATAAAAAAATTAAGCTAAACAACATTAATTAAATAGTAACTTTAAGTAATATATTATTCTGTCTCTCTTGATTTTGAAACATAAATCTACTTAAGTATATGTACAATAAATCACGAGCAAGTAGGAGTAACAGATTTTAAAGTGAATAATGAAATAACATTATTGTGAATTGCCTGGAATGGGATCAATTGCGTTAAGTAGTGTTGTAAATGAACATTGTAATGAATTTAATATTTATCATTTTCCAGCACCATATTGACAAATAAGTAGACTGCAAGCGTTATGTTTAATAGCACTTTCTTAAGTTAGAATATTAGGTGCTAATAAATTTAATAAATATTTTTGATTAATTACAAATATCATAATATAACTGAATTTTTACTTTACACCGCGTACAATAGAAATAACTTATAATAATAAAATAATCATTAGATAAAACCCCAAATCATAGTCACAATAACATTTAACAAAATTATACTTTATAGTTAGAGAAATATATTTTAGATACACATCACTGAACGCTAAAACTTAATACGAGAATTAAATATGCATATTTAAAATTATTAGATTTACATATCTCTTCTTTTCTATGTCTTCTTACTATTTAATATGAATTTATGCTTTCATCTCGTCTTCCAACATCTTAATAAGTATTTCCGAAATGTTTTAATTTTTCTGATAAAATGAGATAAAGTTATGAATATATTAATTTAAATGTAATTTACTTATAATCATTGTGTCTTGGCTTTAACTTAAAACATTTATCATATCTATATCAAATTAATTGGCTTCACTAGGAGAATTCCTGCTTTGAATTATCATCAAATGTCAAAAAATAAGACAATCACTAAAAACTACTTAAGTTATCGGACGCAATTGGCTAGATAGTCCTCGTCACGTAGATTACTTAAAACTATTTTAGCTTAAAATATATATTTTAAATCTGAGATCAAGGCCTAGTCAAACAGTAGTAAAACTTCATTATTCTAGTCAATTATCGTAATGTCCTAAGTACATTGTTATACATCAAGTATGATATAAAAGACTAACTCCCTTATTCATAAAAATAAACAAACGTTCAATAAGACCAAATTAACTTATTTATGTTTAGTCCTTTTCTGCCTTATCTATTTTTGACGTGAAAGAACGAGACGTAAGGTAAATTAACTAATTTATATAAAAATAAACAAACGTTCAATAAGACCAAATTAACTAACTTAATCTTATTGAACGTTTGTATATTTTTATGAATAAGGGGGATAATATATAATTATATATACACATTTATTAATTTATATAATGAAGTACCTAATGATATACAAAATATAAGTTTATTAATATTCGATTAGATCGATATTCATAAGGCAGAGGTAAAATATACTTGAATATTAAATTTAATAATAATACAGTATCTACACAATAAAAAATAGAAGTGTGCGTGCGTGTGTATCTGTTAGTTGTACTGTACCTAATTCAAACTATTTTAATAGGTATTAAACTCATGCATAAATACTATGTACCTAAAACATAAAATTTTGTTATTCGCTTTTAATATTTCTCATAATTTACATGATTTCATTATAAAAATAAAAATAAATGTTTAAAGTTTTCAAATCAGATCGATCGTATATATTTGAAACCCAATAAAAATATTTCAAAGTATGTAAACCTGTATAATTTGTTTCTCAACCTATTTAACTTGAGTGACTGAAATCTAGCTGCCTCAATCAAAGTTATAAATTAAGTTACAAACAAGAATTCGATTACCTTCCCATATAGGTTGATTTTCATAGGTATTTAGTAGCAATATTTATAACAGAATTTATATTTAAACAACTTAAAAGTATCAGTTGGTTATAATGGCGTAAACAATAAAAAATAATATAAAAAATCGTTTTGATCCAAAGTATTTCAGATAAAATGCATCAAGAGGGTAATAAAGTTTTATGTAATATGTAAGATAATTTCGTGTTATTGATGTTGTACAAAATTATGACTCAAACCAAAGACTGAAAAATTGGTAATATTTAACAACTTAAGTCTTCACGGGTCATAGATGGAATTTTTTCATTCTGATATGTGAATATAGCAAAATTAATTTCTTAAGAATGTCTGCAATTATTTTTTACTATATTCCATAATGTCTTAATTTTATTATTAATAAGATTTTATATTGAGTAGTATAAACATTGCACGAAGCATTTAATCTATTTACCTTAGCACAGAAATGTATTAGGTACTTGTGTTTTTTTAACAGAAGTACACAAATGTACCATTCTCAAAATTACAGGTCAGAAAACGAAAACGACATAACAATAAAATTGTAAATTGTTTTCTTTTACAATAGGATATTTTAAATTTACTTATTATAGGTAATGTTTTTTTGTTCTACTAAATAAACAGATACACCTACTACGGCTCACATAAGAAGTGGTTATTTCCTTGTAAATAGTGGGTATTTATATTGATACTTATTTGATACTTTGACATCACTCATCAGAGTAGAAAATCATGGTGTATTGATTTTAATATGCAAATTGATTGTAATTTATTGAATAAAAAACCAGGATGAAAAAAAAGGAAGAAATCACTAAATCTAGATATTAAGGCCCAATACTCGTACGAAGCAAATGACATTTTCCATATATTTGGCATAAACAATATTACTAGGTTTTTGTAATAAACACGATTTATTTTTATAATTATATCTTTTTATACATAATGAAGAAGTTGGTCCGGGATCACAATACAAATATTTTTACATGCAAATATTTCTTACCCAGATGTATATTCACAGAGATGTCAAAGAAAAATAATTTTTAGGTATCATTTCTTATCACATTTTTAATGGTTATAGCGATTTAATAAAAAACTACAAAATATGTTTAGAATAACATGAAATTTTGCTAGTTCTCTTCGTATTGGGCCTTAAATAAATTCTGCCCGTGTGTAATATATGCAAAAGAAGCCTTTTTCACATACAATCATTCTACAAATTTAGTTTAAATATAACTTTACAGATATTAATAACATTACTTGAGCACATTTTATTTGTCAATAGATTTCCAATTTCGTTATATTATTTATTTATTAAACTTTATTGTACAAAAATACATTTATATAGCACAATAGGCAAACATAAAGCATTATCTAACAGTCAATATTATAGTTAAACTAATTAATTGTTCAACCCTAAAATTATTGTTACATGTTTTTGAAAAAAATTTGTTTGTTACAATAAAATTTTCATTGCTTAACCTGTACTATTGAAAATTATATTCGGTGTTTTGTCTCAAAGTAACTACTATGTTAATGCACTTACTAAAGTGATGACTGTGATATACTCATAAAATAAATTATTTAAGTAACATTAATAAAATCGTATTATAGCAATTTGAGTGGTTTTATTTTATACCATTTTTATAAAGATCGAGTCCCATAAAACACAATCATTATTTTACATTTCTGGCCCATTGATGAATGATTTCTCAACGAATGTAGTCCAGAAGAAGAAATGTCTAGATTTTTACCGAAAATAAATTATGTTGTAGAGAAAATATTTTTAAGAAAATATTTTTGAACAACAAAAATTTGGGTCATAAAAATGCACTAACAATTGATGTATTATTATTTTATTATCAATTTTAAAAGCATTGGAAAAGAGTTTCACAGAATTTACAAATTATCAGAAAATAGTAATTTTCAAAGTAGCTTTAATTGAACAGCATAATAGCATAAATAAATAGAGGAAGAATAAGAGGCAATTTCAGGTAGAGTGGGAATAGAGGCACAAAATAAAATATTAACGATCCCGCTCGTATATATCTCCGCGATGTCTGATGTAGGGGATAGCAGTGCGTCCGCCGCCGCCACCACCGCCGCCGCCGCCGCTGCCGCCGTAGTTTGAGAAACGTGGACGCTTTGGTTTGCTATAGCTCTCCTCTATGGACTCCCTCCCAACTGTCAACACACATTTTATTGTGCTAATAAGACTTTATATAGGATATTTTTAAACAGGCCAAACGTAATATAGTGTATCTTAAGGTAAAGTGAAATTCCCAGATTTTATTTAGAAATTCCATAAAACAGCGCCTAAAGCTCTATTCAAACTGACGCGAATCGCGCGACTTACGAGACGCCCATAGAAATAAGATTCGGTAGAAGTGCCGTAGCGTGTGCTAAAGTTAACTGGCCTGTTTAAGGCAGTTGTACGTATTCTTTATTCTGCGGGCGTGCCGCAAGTAGCGCGGGATTCGCGTCAGTTTGAATAGAGCTTAATCGACCAAACTAAACGTAAATCGCTGTCTCTGCCGCCGTTTTCGCTTGTCTACAGATATTAACTACTACCATCATTACATCTTTGCTAATAGTTTAGTTAAGTCGTAAACTATTTTCGTTTAAGGAATCATCTTAAAACCATAAGTCTAAGTAAGAACGTACCTTCAATTGAGTCACGTCTTCGTCTTTGCGCAAAGCCTTTTATAGGAAATCCCTTATAGCGTACATCCTTGGGAATGAATCCTCTATTTTGTGATACTGACGATGACTTAGACATCAGCCGTGATAGTCTGTAAACATACAAATGGGTACATTCTAAAGGTGAATCATGAATTGATGCTTCTAAAAATCAGATGAAAAATATTTCGCTACATGTTGCACTTTCACTGACAATGTGATTTTCAGTGACGAGATTTATGACGTTTCTCGTTAAACTATCGTATATCTCAATAATCAAATATTTTATTAAATGTATCTAAATACCTACGTATACAATTTCAAAATATTAGCTATAATCGTACAAATAAAAAATGAAAAACTTACAAATCGGACATTTTTTTTTTATTTTGATTCGATTCCAATGCCTCCGGGTTAAGAATAACGTATATTCTAGAATATTCATCGAGACTTCTATCGTCATCCCTTTCTTCAGGACTCATTACTTCTGAAAGTTGTTCTGTAGCACTCCTTTGCTTTTTATCAATTTGTGATAGTAAATATTGTACAAATTTATTCATTTGTTGCAAGTCTTTCTTATCAATATTATGACTTTCAATATCGTCTTTATTGTTAACAAGGTATCTATTATGCTGGACGTTGTTTACGTTTACGGGATTTGAAAATAATTTTGACAGATGTTTGTTAAGCGTCAGTTTTCTTTTATTTTTGTCATCGCGAGTCTGCTGAAGAAAATTAACTAGATGCCTACCTCTCAAGTTTTTATCATTTTTATCAACATCACTTTCGGAAATTGAAGAGTCTGAAGATCTATCATGATCATCTTTTGGATTTTTCTCTAATACGTCTAATAAATCATCAATACTGACCCTTGGTGAACCAATTGCATTGTTAAAATGAATTAATACAGCTGAAATCAAATTACCCGATCATTGAAAAATTGAGGAAAAATAGTTATGAAGCTATAAATAAAAGAAGTGATAATAATATATTATATGCTAAATAATTTTTTATTTTTTTTTAAATACGCCGATTACAATATTTGACTACTTTGGTTATATACCTAGTCAAACGCACACAAGCAAAAGACAACCCGACAAAAAAATTAAGTGCTTTATGTTATGTTACATGCAAAATGAATGAATGAATTATTTAATTGCAAAATGTGTTAAAGAAAGTAATATCATTGATCTTGACGTCATATCACTATATTCATTATCATCATGATGATCGCTAATATTTATTTATTTTCTCAATAAATGCTAAACTTGCTAAAAAATTCTGAAAATATTTTCTCAAACTGTTTTGGGAAAATCTAGAAATGGTATTTTTTTATTTTGAAATATTAACTGTTATCGGTTTATAGTGCGCGTGTCAAGCAACGACGTGACGCGACCGCTATTGGATTGGTCGCCATTTTAGTGGCATTTTCTATCTTGAGCTCCCCCGTGCTTCGGAAGACACGTTAAGTCCCGGTTGTTATCGATAGATAGCAGTCGTGAGGCTGTGTCAAATGCAGCAGCCTGAAAAATTCTGACAGTGTTGGCCACTAACACACCTCAGGTCATATTCCTGTTGGTCTGGTTTCCCTGTAAAATTGGTTACGGAGGTAAGACGGCAGTCGCTTCATTATAAATTACCAGTTCCGCCAATTCTAGGACCATGACTTACAGCGTACCCTAGGCTCCGAAGCGTAAGCTGACGACGCAACTAGTAATACACGCTTGGATGATGATGAACTGTTATCGGGTTGTTCTTTAAAACCGTAAAACGATACTAACTACTTATACTAAGATAAAAATAGTCATAGTAGATTTAAAAAGTAGTAAGTATAAGAATAGATGAAAATAAAATGGAGTTTAACTTTTCTTAATTTACCAAAAAATAAAATCACTCGGCTCCACATTATAAACTGAGTCCAAACAGCTTAAAAACTGAATTTACCTCTTATCAATAGCTATACCGATAAACACGTTTATTTTTATATGGCAATTTGAGTTTTTAATTTTCTCTTATCAGACTTACTCAGTAAACCTGTTTTTACATGGGGTAGAAGAAAGAAAGTCATGATTATGTTAGATTACAGCATATTCTCCATTATTCCCCCATATAAAGTGTTCATGAGACAAAATCTATGAAGACAAATAACGCGGTAAACTCGATTATGACATTGTATGACATCATTCGAGTATTATGAAATACCATCCACGGCGGCGCTCTAAGTATTTCAAATACTACTAATAATTACTTCACTTCACTATGTCTAGTTTTTGAACATAAAATTAACCACAGAATTGTTTAATTATTTTTTAATATTATTTTCGCCTAGTTTTCATGTCCTCGGACATATATGTCTCGTCTATTCCGTACATAGGGAATAGCCGTTCGCACTGAGCCGCCGCCGCCTCCACGGCTGTTGAAGCGAGGACGTTTTGGTTTCGTATCTTCTATGGAATCCCCCTCGTTACCTGAAATATTTAACATTGATATAGATTTTTGTACTGAACAATTTCAGCCCACTGCTAGTCAAAGGTTTCCCCTTTCACCTTGTGTCTCTATGTAAGGCCCCTAAAGATACCGGTTTTGAAAATCTCGGCAATGTCATTGATGTAGCAACTAGTATTATCTACTTATTTCTTAAAATTAATAACTTACGAAAAAAAAATTTTATATGATCTAATTTTATTATTTCAAATTAAAAATTAACTAACATAAAATAAATACATACATCAGAAAAAAAAAACATTATAATAACTTAGTCATTAATTTAAAGAAAAAAAAATCAAATGAATATTCTTGATCTTCTGAAACTCAAATAAAAACGTTCCAAATTTACGAAAAATTTTACCTACCTTTCCAATCCGCATTTTCTCGTCTTGAGCGAATCTGCAATAATTTGTTTCCGTATTGATTTTCATTAGAGAATTGTACGTTTTGTGTATCTAATGACTTGGACAACAGTCGTGATATCCTGAAAATTTTAACGCCTAATGGTAAATTCTTTTCTTGAAATATTATTAATATATTTCTTGAAATATTTCATTACATAAACACAAACTTATATCCCATGATATAATTTGAGATAAATATATCAGCGTGTAAAATATTGAATATATTTGAGAAATACTTACAAGTTCGACAACTTTTTCTTGTTTTGACTCGATTTTAGTACATCAGGATTCAAAATAATGTATATTTTGGAGTATTCACTGAAACTTCGACTATCTCCTACATCCTGAGAAGAACCCAATAAAGCGCTTGGCTTCAATTTGCGTTTCTTTACATAACGTTTATGATTTATTTCATTCACTTGTGGTAATAAATTAAATGGACGTATTTTCTTATACACGTTACTTTGTTCGTCATCTTCGTCTTCCTTTTCAACAAGAAGTTCATTAAAACCATCTTCATTCTCACTGGTTTCATAATTATGCCTCTTTTTGTTTCCTTTATCAAGAGATGGATGAAGTAACTTAACCAACCGATTACTTCTTAAAGCAACTTGTTCAATAGAACTACTGGAAGAGTCAGATTCAGTTCTTTTTAAGTCCTTTATAATATTTAATAGAGCTCCGATATCATTTTTTGAAAGAATATTTACCTGTGCATCCGTTATTGAGACAAAAGTAGCTAAAATTGTATGTAAATAATCACTGATTTGATGTTTATTCCGTCTAGTGGGCAACGCGGTATGTTAATTAATTTTAGAATCTTTATTTATACAGTTTAGGCATCCTATGTGAAGACAAAGGAACTAAACTGTACAGCTTGAGCTAGCTACGTAAAGGAAGCTACGCTAAGCTTTCCATACATGAGTACATGACGTACGAACGAGAATTATAATAACAGTACAGAATAGAATAAAAACCTTGCTCTCTCTCTTTCGGCTCTGATAGAACAGAAAACGACAATACATCATTTTACTAGATATAATTACCATACAAAGGACTTGTTACATTAATTAGTGTGTAATAGTCCGAAACATTCTTGACCGCGAGTTGACAGCGCACGTGAGGCACAAACTACTTAAACTCGGGCCGATAGAATATTTAACCTCCTTTTTTAGATGTTGGATAAAATTAATGTGCTGTATATCTAACTTTCTACTTACCAGCAACTAAAACTATAAGGTACAACATTTTCGGCGTTGCTGAGTAACTTAAGCAATGGAAACTACATTTGAACTCCTAATGTTATTGTTCTGCCTCATATTGTGGGATGCTTATTTCAATTTTAATTTTCGCTTATCGGCTACAAAACAAAATTAATATTCACTTATTTTACGTGGTGTAAACGAGAATCAAACTTGAGTTTTTTTGTAGCTTTAATTTTATAAGTAAAATGTATACTTGTAGTAAAATTCTAAATATTTTTATCTGTGTAGTATGGATCACTTCCTCCTTTGCCAGGGATATAAGTGAATGTAAGCGATGTTGGTGTAGTAACAGCTCTACATGTGACTACTCTACTACTGCCATCTGACAATTCCGGCAGTCACTAATACTACACGAAAACACCGTTGGATTGATATTGTCAACTATTCATGGAAACCATAGGAATTACTACCTCCCGAGTTGCAAAATAAAATACATCCAAAATAATTTAAAAAAAAACAAACATTTTGAGGGACTATTTTTTAATAATTTTGTCTAGTTCAGAAACATTAACATTCTTTAGCGATTTGTGATTTCAATAAGTTATAGTACAGATGTAAACGCATTAATAGCCTACGAATTATATAAAAAAAAATATTACATTTTTTTTTATTTAGCCCTTTGTGTCCCACTGCTGGGCAAAGGCCTCCCCTTTAGCCTTCCACGCATCTCGCCCAAGTACCGTTTGGGTCCATCCACTGACGAATTCGTCCAGGTCGTTCCGCCATCTTTAACGTGGTCTCCTTCTAGGTCTCCGTCCCTTAGGAACCCAGAATGTTGCTAGTCGAGCACATCTGTCTGGCGACATGCGGCAAACATGTCCAGCCCAATCCCACTTAACTTGGCCGTCTTGACGCCCACGTCGTCGATTGGAGTTTAAAAGCGAAGCTCGGTGTTTCTTACTCGATCCATACTACTCGTACACCTAGTATGCTGCGCTCCATAGCCCGTTGGCAAACCTTGAATCTGAACTTTTGATTCTCTGTAAGCGAATTACAATATTTATTGTAAAAAAAAAAATTATAATAACTCTACAAATCTAGAAAAATTTGCAATTATTATTATTTTGCATTGACAATAACATTTTGAGAAATTTCGTAACAAAGGCATTCCTCCAAATATAATTATTTTCCTCTTGAACTTTAGAAATAGCCTGCATTGCAGACATTTCGTCTGAAATAAAGAAAACTACATTGTTCACTCTTGGGAATGGGAGGAACTAAAAGAGAAATAATAGCCGCCTTTTGCGCTAGTAAAGTGCGGCTTGCTAATTTTATGGGGCGACTGATTAAGATCAAT
This sequence comes from Euzophera pinguis, assembly GCA_947363495.1. Taxonomy (NCBI): domain Eukaryota; kingdom Metazoa; phylum Arthropoda; class Insecta; order Lepidoptera; family Pyralidae; genus Euzophera; species Euzophera pinguis. Next base: position 7,889,401 of record OX376155.1, on the reverse strand, counting down.
GATTATTGGGTACTTTCAGCGCTAGTAAGTGTATTTTCTTCGATAGCACATGATATAATGAAATGAGGAAAATTAGGCTGTACTTATATAACTACGGAAAAAGAGGAGCTGATAAAGGACCCTTATATTTTGGATAGTGGGTAATCTGATCTGCGAGAGATGGTATATAACGAGCCGTTATAGCGTTTCGGAGACCAATAACTATTTTCAGTAGAGTAATTAAGTTATTAAATATACTCCACATTCATTCCCTATGAAAGTACGCAGCCAATGGTGATCCTACCGCATTATACTTTCTTATGCAAATCGTAAACGCAATCTCTAGCGTGTATGTTTAATGGGTTACTGAATTCCAGCTAACGGCCCCGCGGCACGGAAAATTTTTACGTAATTAATTTATACTCACGTAGGTACATTTTATCAAAACTTGGAAACAACATTACATTCATTAATAATTTTTGTGACACCTGGCGCTTACACAGATTTTATTTTATTTGTGAAAATAAATGTGTTTGTTCAGTACACTTCATTTCGTACATACCTAATGTTACGCAAAATAAAAATCGAATTTCGTATTAGTATAGTACATTTATGGATTATACGTACTAACAACGTCAAAATGTATGCTGATTTTGCTGTAAAAGATTCTAGAAAGTTATCAATTATGGAAGGACAATTATTATATAAGTACCTGTCTTCGACTAGTAGCGAATTTAGAAAGCATATCTAGCAGAGTAGTAGTACTACTGAAGCAATATAATCTTTCTGATGAAAATTATTTAGAATAGGGGGGAACCAAAATCACTCTCGTTTCCTCCACTGTCCTTTCTCGGCAATATTTTTAACGACCAAATGTTTTTTTTTTTTAAAGGAATATGTTTTTATTAGCTTTTTTTTTCTTTAGTAGGTTGAGATTGTAGTTTTAATGTTACATGCTATCTAAGCACCATGATCGGAAAGTCTAAAATAAATAATACTTAATATATTCTACTCAACCCGTTAAAACACTTGGAAAAGACTTGATCTTTTCAGGAAAGATATTTACTTAATTAAAGAACTTCTCTGATAATCCATATCGTAACAACGTCAATATTGAAAGTTCTTGTTTAGAATTTTAATTAAGTTTCTTTTTGATATATTTAATTGTTATTAAATTGCCAAGCCTTGATCTTTTTAAAATGACCAGGATGCTTTAATAATGCAGGGGTGTGTGGTTCTTTCAACCCAGTAAATAACTTTGTCAGATGAATAGTGGTAACGAAAGTGTAACGAATTTAACCATGATTCAAATCTTACCTGAGTCTTAATTATGCAAGCACTCTTTGCACATAAGTATTTAGCAAATTCTTAACAACACAAAAAAAATTCTAGTCTAATAATAATACTGAGTTACCATAGATTTACATAAGCTTACAAATGAAGGACACAATCCCCAAAAACTAGAAATAAGTGGTCAAGTGCCGTGTCAAGCCACGCGCAATGTAGGGTTCCGTAGTAGTAGTCCCAAAAATAGAGAATTTAAACTTAAAGCAATTTTTATACCAACCACATCCACTAATTATCGACAGAATTCGTTTATTTTGCGCGCAGGTAAGAATTTCAATATTATTTCACTATTGGTATATATTGATTTGTTCACTAAAAGCATAGCGAGGACCAAGTTACTTATGACCATTTGTTCCAGCAGGGTAATGTTTAGGGTAGTTTGTAAATTTTTAGCTTTAAATTGTTTTCCTTTACAAAACTAAACAGTGTTGCTTTCGATTCACGGCAATATTTAATTTCAATTATTATTTATTATTTTATTTTTTTATCAAAATGCAGTGTGTATACTATGTTTGGTTCTTTAGTTGGACTATTCTAGTTCTATTTGTGAGGACCTATAATTGGCTTCTAAATTGCGTATGTATTACCTATTGTATAGATATAAGCTGTTGATCTTCCTTATAATAAATAAACAAATAAATAAACACCTACACCTTATATATACATATATACTTAACAAGAAACTCGATAACCGAGCGCGGCGCACGTATCCGAAGTACGAGTAGCTAATGCGCGTGTCAAACGACGGCGAGACGACTCGACCCGTATTGGATTGGTCACCATTAGTGGCATATTCAATCTCGACCTCCTCCATGCTTTAGAAGGCACGTTAAGTCGTTTGGTGTTATCAATAGATAACAATCATTAGGCTGCGTCAGAAGCCTTACGGCAGCCTGAAAAATCTGACAGTTTTACACACTCATGTTGCTGTTGGTCTGGTTTTCGAGTAAAAAGCCTTGCGGAGGTCACATAGCAGTCGCTCCATTGTAATAACCAACACCAAAATCAAGGTCCGTCTCGAGTAAAAAGCGTTTGGCTTCTTAACGTAAGCTGAGGACGCAACTTGGGAAACACGCATGGACGAAGACGAATAGGAATTCAATAATGATTTAAACTAATTTAGTTACATACTTATCGACAGTAGGCAACCAAGGATGAACTTCGGGCGAAATACATTTGGTCAATATAGTATAAAAATATATAAAATTTATGTAATTTTTTTTAAATTTTATACTCAATAATTGTAAAAACAAAACTATTTAATTGTACTTCCACAAAACTATTTGTATATACAAGCTTCAAATTTTAAAACAATTACAGCAATGCAAACTCGCCGAGTAGCACAAACGCTTGTTACCATAGGGCCGACAGTATGTTGCCTGAAGGGCCTACTAAAAGTGTGAATGGTCCCAAATGGTCATAAAACCTCCTATAAAAAATTTTTTTCATGTTAAAACAAATCTGAAACGTAATCACGGCAAGTTTCATAAATAGCGCCATCTTGATATCGGAAATGTCAAATGTCAAAATATGTCAAACTACCTGCTTACGTGATATGCATAAAAATAAAATGATGAAATAAAACTATGAAATTCATTATATTTACTACTGTCATAAGTTTTTTTAAGGTGTCCAAATACAACGGTTTTCTCAGAAGTGGTTGGGGACACTCATCTCTGATTTTTTTTCAACGTTATAGTTAAATATTTCATAAATGAAACCGTTAATCGAAAAACACTCTGAGAGTACTCATAATTTTTTTAGAGACCTATTTAATAATACCCCACACAAATAGAAAGTAGAAAAAAATATTTCAACCCCCACTTTACATCTAGGGGAGGTACCCTAAAAAATATATTATTCATATTATTATCTCACAGTTCGCTCCGCGTGAGTAATATGCATGGGCATACCAAATTTTAGCTCACAAGGTCTAATAGTCTCTGAGAAAAACGTAGGACAGACAGACGGATAGACATGACGAAACTATAAGGGTTCCTTGTGTTTACTACGGAACCCTAAAAAAGCCTGTATTTAATTTTTCAATTGATATTATTGTAACTCACCAGTATTGTCTAACATTTCAAAACGACAAAAAAAAAGGCACGCATTGTAGATAACTTTTAATGATTAACTTAACATAATACTGCAGCTTCACAGTTCTCGAGTTTCCGCCAAAAGGTGAAAAGGCCAAAGTGCTTACATTAATTTCGACGCCAAAATGTGGTAAGTAAATATCAGTGACCGGCTTTCAGATTTATGCCCCAGTGCATTGAATAAGTAACAATTTCATAAATTGATTATCCAGAATCAAAGTGGGAGCGCGAGTTCCAAGAGCCCACATTAGGTATTCATGGTTCCGGGTCAGAGCTCCGTGATTCAATACACGAATACACGAGAGATGGGTAGACACACAGACTGTTGTTTTGAATGAATGAATGAACATTTTATTGTATCATACACACATAATAAGTAAGTATATCTAATATATAAAGAGACAATAATATTATAAAGAGGAAAGATTTGTATTTTTGTGTGTATGTTTGTAATGAATAAACTCAAAAACTACTGTGCCGATTTCAAAAATTCTTTCACCATTGGAAAGGTACATTCACCCTGAGTAACATAGGCTATATACCGCAGGCGGAGCTGCGGGAAACAGCTAGTAATTTATATTTATATAGTTACTAGCTGTGCCCGCGGCTTCGCCCGCGTGGAATTCCGTTTGAGTCACGGAAAAAAGTAGCCTATGTCACTCTCCGGGTCTCCAACTATCTCCACACAAAAAATCACATCAATTCGTTGCTCCGTTTTAACGTGAAAGAAGGACAAACAAACAAACACACTTTCACATTTATAATATTAGTATGATAACAAAAAGAGAAATGCAGACTTATCATTAATGCAACGTCTTCCAGCCAACCTTAGGAAAGAAGAGTGTGCAAGTGAGTAAGTGCAATTAAAAAAAAAACTGATTTTTTAAATAGAAGAATTTTCATAAATATAAATTAAGGACTCTTAGAGCAGCTACCTACTTATATAAATTTTAGGAAACGGCGTCAAAACCGGAACCGTAGTACGCAGGAAATGAACGCTGGCTACAGCTGTAATTTGAGGACTAGCAGCCCGATGTCGCCGTTCCTTGGATCTCAGGAACCCTGCACATGCTTGATTAAACTATTTCCGACTGAAAATCTTAATTACCATCCTTCAATGTTTTTAATTAGATTGTTTGCCTCCATGGTGCAGGTTAATTCGACTCAGAGGTCATGTGTTCGATTTCCACGAGAAGCATGTTGGTCAGTTTTTTCTAGTTTGGTTAATAGTACATTGCAGGCTTGCCTGATTGTCTGCTATTGATAAAGGAACTATGTCAGAAACCGAAATGCTATTCCGTAAAACTCTAAAACCAGAATGTACAGGTCGATTGATCATGTAAATAATTGAATATGAATGAATGAATGTAATTGTAAAAAAGTTTGAATATAATTTAAATAACGTAGGTTTATAATTTTTAGTGCAATTAATTCACGTTACAAAAACATTTAAAAAAAAAACTTTTTTTTTTTTAAAAAAGCCTCTAAATATGTAATGAAAGGTCAACCCTTTCATTACATATTTAGATTTAAAATTTAAAACTTACAAGCGTGGTGTTACGACCTTTACTTCCGGAAAAATATATCACTGACTTATAAAACTATATACCGACTTAAACACGTTATAATTAATTATGATTAAGCTACATTGAATAGACAGAGTCGAAAGTTCTAATAGATATCTGAATACAAACAAATTAATATATTGTAAAGTAAAAACAAAAAATCGCTTCAGGACGGAGTTGTGACGGTAACAAACAAAAAAAAAAAAGTTGAGACTTGACTCGAGTACTCCTTGATTTTGTAAGTCGGTTGGAAATAGTCCTTACGAATTCACTTCGCCACAGAATCTATACTAATATTATAAAGCTGAAGAGTTTGTTTGTTTGTTTGAATGCGCTAATCTCAGGAACTACTGGTTCGAATTGAAAAATTATTTTTGTGTTGGATAGATCATTTATCGAGGAAGGCTTTAGGCTATAAAACATCACGTTGCGACTAATAGGAGCGAAGAAACACTCGAAAATGTGGAAAAACTGAGAAAATTATTCATCTTTGAGGGCTTCCGTTGCGTGCGCTGCGAAAACCGTTCGAGATACCCAAAAAATATTTATGAAAGAATTATTCCTCTTTAAATTATCTAAAAAAATATCCGCTACAGTATATGTCTATCTTTTAAGATTAACTCACAATAACCGTTTTTATGATAATCAAATTTGGTCGAAATTATTGCATTATTACAAATTATATGTCAGAGTTGTATCAACATAATAATATTATTCTTTATCCAAATAAATATGTTATTGATTAAGAGTTAGTGTTTAACTGTGAACAAAATTGTCTTTGACATCACTTAATTTCAATAAACATCTTATAAGATAAAACAATTTTAAAATAACTCTGAAATAAAATTCACATGCGCCGCGTGATGAGCGCTCGCCCATGATTCCCAAAATAACTATTACACGTGGACGAAGTCGCGGGCACAGCTAGTAGATCATAAACACTATCAGTTAGCGCTCCGGTGCGGACATTTCGTCGTTTGCGTGAGGAGTGCCGCACTTCTCACAAAGTATCATGACATTCTGAAAAAAAAAAAATTATATGACTTAAAAGAAATACGACTAACGATTAGGCCATCTGCTGTACACTTGGGATCAAAAGTGCATCTGGTATGGAAAAAAGTCCACGGAGATCCCAACGGTACGTCTTATTGTCATCACAGATATTCTGAGTATGTTTTAATACAATAAAATTTATGTTACTGTAATATAATACAACAACTGAAGATAGATCAGTAAAAAAAACTCTTAAATCACAAATCTTCAACTACATTACTTAAATTATGCGCTACTAGAAATCAACGTTCTCTAGAAAGCTATGTTCACCTCACTTGTATAGGATCCTTTGGGGCTTGATGATGATGCCTTAAGTAGGGACAATAGACAATATCACTGCCTTACGGAACCAGCAATTAGTTATATCTTTCTGACTTGGTCTATAATGTATGACCGATAATAACCTAAGTTTTATCCGTTTTATCATACAACAGAATAATGCTACTTACTAAATTGTACTGCAAACGAACGCGATCCATAACCAAATCATAGTTCTCAACGGATATCTTTCTTTTTGTCATTTCCTCCATAGATCGCCTTGTTACTTCTTCGATTTCTCTCAGGGTGGTCGGCTGACCTCTGGTTCTTTTTTCTTCCCGACGTCTACCATAGTGAGCTCTTTGATGACTCCTCTCATCTCTTCTGGTACTGCCCCTTTCGCCCACCTCTCTTCCAGGTTGTTGAAACGGGTCCGGTAATTTTACCATTATCACGATGACACAGTACACACTCCAAAATTATGGTAGGTATGGTAGACAAATCATACTTTTATACAAAATTTGCGAACTTCTTTATCAATAACATGCAATTATCTAATTATCCTAGCTAAATACCTACTAAAGATCAAACGACTAAGGATTCTCATTAATAATTGTTTGACAACGATTTTAAGAGAATAACAAACATACAAATAGTGATTAGTTGAATAATCATCTTTGTCACACAGTGAGAGTTCAGCAGAGTGAAGTAGAGTGACGCTGTAGAATCTGTTAATTATTTAACCTTTATTGCACTTTAAATAACAAAATACAAAAAGTGGTCTTAATGCCTGGGGGCATTCTCTGCCAGAATATTTTTAGGCATTTCCTGTCTACCGGATAATTTAACTAAATGTTGTTATAATTTTGGCTTAGCTGTAGAGTATAAAGTACTCTTTCTCTACTCATAAACAACAAGTACAAAATCGGAAAAAAATAATTATTATCTGGGGATCCCATACAACACGTGATTTATTACCAAATAACGGCAACAGGTAGACGCTTGGAATATTTATAGGGTCCCATGATAACATTTTAGTGCGAATCTGGAGTGCTATTTTCGGAAGTATGACTCGCACAAAATCGTGTTGATTTTCGTTCGATATCGAATGATTTACGTTGAATATCGAATGATTTTCATTCGACTCGCCGACTTAGCGACAGTCTTACTTTTCATATCCCCAGTCTTGCGTACAAAAGATTCCGTAAGTACTTCCGTTTCGGCATAACATTTATTGTTGTTAAACATGATGTAGGTGTGATTAGTTAAATTGTACTAAATAATATTTGTTGATAATGATTTTAAAAGAATTGGTTAACCATACTTCCATCTATACTTCCATACTAATATTATAAATGCGGATGTCTGTCTGTCTGTTACGCTTTCACGGCTAAACCGCTGAACGGATTTCGATGAAATTTGGTATGAATATAGTTCAAGACCCGGGGTCAAACATAGGCTTCTTTTTGACGCAGGCGGAGCTGCGTGAAACAGCTAGTGGAGAATAATTCATTTCATAATACAATTTTCGCACCGTACAATATATCTGTTCGCATCAGTTTGAATGGAGTTTAACAGACCCACGTCATAGTCCGTGAGGCGTCTCCGAAAAAACTCTGACACCAGGGTGTGCAGGGTCCATTGATCTGAGCATGTAACCCTCTCGATATGAATGATAAGATATATAAGAGATATAATCATAAGTAGGTACCTAATTAAAAAAAACATTTACTGTTGCCTATGTGACCTAACTGAAAATAAACACCACTATCAGTTACCTACTCAAATTACAAAGAAATAGCAATTTAAAAAAAAAAAAATCATTAGGTACATAAAATTGCAAAAAGACAAACCAGCCAGTGTAGTTTGATCTTTCATATAGTATGCACGTTATACATTTTAGGGGTCAATTAAGTTCGTCAATTTTCCCACGGAAACCCGTGAAAAATTCGCAAAAAATTGTAACCAAATTTCTAAGTTGGACCTTTAACAACACAACTGTGAAAACAGCATTCAATTCAATGCAGTAGTTTTCGCGTGATGCGATTACACACATTGATTGTTTTGGCTTCTGTTGGTCCAATAACCCCTCATATTGTTTTTTCCTAATAATCTTCAATGTACAGACATCGACCTGTTACAATTTTATTATATGTACAGATATAGATATATAATAGATAAAAATGTAAATTGCATTTTTTTATTACCATTATATCCATTTATATGGAAGTTTGGATTTTAACTGGATAGAAACTGGTATTCTGTAGTCCAAAAATCATCATCATTTCAGCAGCAAATAGTCCACTGTTGTACATATTCCTCCCCCTACGATATCCAGGATGACCAGTTGGAATTGGAAGCGCCTGCCTGCGACCTTCAGGTTATCGTTTTAATAATAAAAAAAAACATATTGAATAATAAATAAATAATTTATCTAATTAAGATATTACATGTTACAGATACAATCAAAACTGTTCTTTGATTTGGCTTCGGCCAATGAAAACTAATGATTTAAATTATTACATCAAACGCTTATTTTATCTAAAAGTCGAATCTATAGTACTATTAATAATTCTGGATCTATGGCACGAGTATCACGGGTTTTATGTAGAATGCTTTATGCCTTCGTCAGCGCTCCGGAGCGGACATCTCGTCGTTCGCGGGGGGGGTTCCGCACTTCTCACAAAGTATCATGAAGCTCTGAAATAGAAACAATAATGTCAATTGGTCAAGTCACATTCTTTTTACTAGCATCATTCACCATAACTCACACTATTATATTTACCAAATTATATTGCGTACGAAGAAGGTCCATCGCTTTGTCGAAGTTGCCTTCCGACTTACTACCATGTTTCTCCATGAGCTGAACCGATCTCGTTGCCAATTCTTCAAGCTCTGCAAGAGTAGTCGGTTCACCCTTATTCCTCATCTCCTCGCGACGTCTTCCAAATCGTAATCCAAATCGACTACTCCTCCTCGGGTTTCTTATCTCACTGCCCCTTTCCACCATCTCTCTAACCTGCTGTTGACCTGGATCTGGTAACTTCACCATTTTGACTATTAGGTAGGTATCTTGAAATGTGATAAACAATCAATTGTGACTTTTATACAAAATATAAGCTCTTGAGCGTAATACAGCTAAATAACTAATTTCTTAATTGTGTCTGTAAGTGCATCTTATTCAAATATTCCAAACTCATTTTATTATAAAAACAGTCATTTACTAAAAATTTCGACAATGATGGAGAAAAATTAACTAATGAGTTATTGTTCCTCTAATTACACTTTATCTGCATCTTACCACGAAACGAGTGACTAAATGTTTTAAAATCATTCGAGTCGCCCCGGTTTTGCATGAATCATATTTTTCAAAAAAAGGCCTCCATATAATCCCTTTTTTTTAGAGTATTTATGATTATTTACTTGGCGTTGTCGCTCAGGGTACCCACAATGGTCGAACATTACTATCTCTGTTTATTAATTATATGTATTTACTATGTTGATTTACTTGAAACTCTGCCTGGTTATCGATAAACGTATTATATTAATGGGAGCTGCCGCCAGAGATCTTGCTGCACAAACTGATACATATTTACAACTAGCTGTTTCCCGCAGCTCCGCCTGCGTCAAAAAGTAGTCTATGTTTAACCCCGGGTCTTCAACTATATTCATAACAAATTTCATTAAAATCCGTTCAGCGGTTTGGCCGTGCAAGCGTAACAGACAAACAGAAAGACAGACAGACAGACTTTCGCATTTATAATATTAGTATGGAAGTATGGATATGGATGACATTCTTATTTCAACGAGTCAACTCTTAAATTATGATTATGAACAAAAGTAACAGAGGTCTCTGTTACACATTTGCAGTGAGGAGGCTATTGTTGAAAAGTGTGACTCATGCAAAATCGGCAAGTCGAATAATTTTGTTCGATATCCGAATGATTTACGGAGGATTTTTTAAATTTGCAATAAAATGTCTCTTCATGTACTTTTGTACCTCACAGTAGTGTACTTATTTGTTCTTAATTAATTTGAATGAAATTAATATAAAGCCGTATAAGAATTTACAAGGAAAATTATAAGTTACTAGCTGTGCCGGCGTGTAAACCTACTTTGGGAACATTATGTTTTTCCAGGACCAAGAGTAGCCTATGTTACTTTCCATCCTTTCAACTAACTCTATGCCGAAAATCAAGTCGAGTGGTTGCTTAGTTAGGGCGTGAAGGAAGGATAAACAAACAAACACACTTTCACATTTATAATAATTAGTATGATATTGGAATATATTAGGAAATAAATATTTATGAAAATTATGAAACAGGCACTTACCAAGTTACTCGGCGTGCTTCCGTCACCAGCTTGTCCATGCAAACTACTGCCGGTCGGACTTTTACATGAGAACAATACTTATTTCCATTGAAGGACTAACAATTGAACTTAGAAAAAATGCACTCAGGTAGTGCAGAAACAAAAGTTGTTTAGTATCCCGCTCCTCCCAAGCCCAGGTAGCTCGCTCTCATTGCTTCTGCGTATGAGCCAGTTGCTGGTGTATCGTGTTTCGAATAACATTAGTAATTACAATTTACGCAATTAGAAATTATTAAACGTTTAGTAATTACTCGTCATTGGCAGTGGGCCTTTATTCATCAACAGTGTATTACTAACATTGATAGTTAATGCTCTATTGTGGCGTTAACGACATAAAATATGGTGAAACTGAAAAATCTACTCACAAAAGATTATAAAGATATACCAATTTCGGAGTATCCATTAGTACTTTACAGGGACAATATTCAGAAAGTGATGCTGCGAAAAGAGCTTACAACACTCCTTCAACTGGAGAGAGCGGTCAAATGTACCATATACTTCTTGGACAAGTATAAATTTGGCCCAAATGTACCAGATGAAGAGAAGTGTGTTATGGTTATGAACCACCTGCGAAATGTTTTGAATCTGGTAAGTGTCCTTACCTATTTATAACTAGTTTTTTTTTCGCAGCTCCGCCTACGTCAAAAAATAGCCTATGTTTGACCCTGGGTCTTCAACTATATTTATATACCAAATTTCTTAAAAATCCGTTCAGCGGTTTGGCCGTAAAAGTGTAAAAATACGGACAGACAGACAGACTTTCGCATTTATATTAGTGTGAAAGTATGGATATGGAAATATGGATATTTTATTGCGCTAAAAGCCCAATCAGGTTTCAGTCATACATAAAACCTCTCTTCACTCTCTCACTAAGAGACACTCTACTCACCGCCCTTAGAGAATTCAACTAATATAAACATTGCCCAATATAAGAATTATCAACTTTATGTTCAGAAGCCCTACAATAACTATTTAAAAAGTATGACTCACGCAAAAACTGGCGAGTTTAATTTGGGTTTTTATTCTGAAAATCTACGTTCAGAATAAAAACCCAAATTAAAGAAAACCTAATAAGTAGCATAAAGATATTTTATTTACATTTTTTTACATTGAGAAAGCAACTTTCGATTGTGTAGGAATTTAGTTTATAATTTTTTTATCTGGCATATACATTAAGAAAGCAATTGTCGATTGTGTAGGAACTTAGGATTTACAATGGTTAATAAATTTTTAGTTTTTAAATATTTCCAATGGAAACCATTGTCATAATTCTGTACCCTTTAGTTATTGCTTCTTCGGCATTCATTGATATTCCTCTATTGTATACCATTGTGGGCATACCTCTAACTAGTCGACAGAAAGGCTTTAGAGAAGACTTTGCAAATATTTCATAAACAAAGGAGAAGTACAATCAGTGACATTACAATGGACCCTAAAAAAATATACTCAGATTATCAGTACAGAAACAATTACTTCCTCAGTGTCTTGTCCCCTTCCCAGACACAGGTGTCAGGTAGTTGGGGTGTTTTTCATTCATAACATTGCAAATGGGCCAGTTGCTCCCGAGTATCGAAGACTAGACACTTTAGCTTAATAAGAATTGTTTAAAAAAAAATTAACGTTTTAAGTGTATCACTCGTATCGTATCGCTTATTATCCAAATGGCAGTGCAAAAGCAAGTGTAAAGTAGACGGTGAATTTTCATAATTAGATTAAAAAACAGTTTTTACTTCCAATGTTGTGTCTTACATTAAACTGGTAAAATAATAACATAGACAATGGTGAATTTGAAAAAACTAATTCATGAAAATGATGAGGAAATAGTACCTCTAAATCCGAAGAAAAATAAAAAAGGAATAGAAATACTCCGCGTGAAAAACCGTAAACTCGTTATATTGGATACACCAAAGACATTCCTGGAAATGGAGCAAATGGTCAAAGTGACTGTTTACTATATGGACCTGTATAATACTCACCCCCATGTAGAAAATAAATACAAGTTTGCCATGGATCGCCTGCGAAGCCTCTTGAACCTAGTAAGTTTATTTATTCATAATACCGCCTCTGACCGCACACATCTTTGTCAAATCACGCGCAAGAATGAGCCAATGTTTGATTTTTTTTTTAATTTTTTGACTGAATGTCGATTTCAAATTGCTCCCATAGAAATTTCATCAAAATTGATACAGTTGGTAATTTTATTATAACGAGAAGTTTATTATTTAAAAAACACATAGAAAAAATCATGGAAATCATAATGTTAACATCATCATAAAAATAATGTCCAATTTACGTAGCTATTGCCCACGCCATATAGCATCCAATAGCCAATGTCTCATAAACAGTTTTTAGTAAAAATGCATCAATGCAAAATAATGAAATCTTAAATATGTAAAAAGGTTACTCTCTTGATATGTGCCCATGCTATATATATATCTCTTGATATGCTTGTTGTTATCTATTGGTGTGGTAGTCCGTCTGATCATGGATAAGTCATCATTTCGTGTAGGTTACATTGTTTATCGACCATGTACAGCCTCTGGTGTCAGAGTTGCTCGGAATCGCCTTTTGGCCTCTGACGTGGTTTCTTTAACGACTACCAAACGGCAGCCGAGACCAACGGCTTAACGTGCCTTCCAAAGCACGGAATCATCTTTATTTTCAGATAATCAGGTGATTTAAGTCTGCAAAGTCTTAAACAAAATGGAAACAACTAAACAAAGTATGCTTCCGGTGGGAATCGAACCCACCAGCCTCGGGTCGAAGGCGAACGCCTTAACCACTGGACCACGGAGGCATGGATAAGTGATTTTCAAACTAAGAATTCCAAGACCTGAAATATTAGCCTAAACCTAGTTAATGTCAACTCAACCGAATCGTCTAGGCTTAGACTATACTAGAAGAATATTTTAAGCTTCTCATGAATTGGTTGAAATAAATAGAACTCCTTAAATCGGAACAGATTATCAATCAAGATCATAAACAGAATGAAGAATAAAACAATAGCAGGCACCAAATTGTTCTTTTAGAAATTAACGATTCGAATCGCTCTTTTCAATTTCACAGCAAGATTATAGATTGAAGATCTTGTTAAATTCGTGAAAGCTACTTTTTATTAAACATCTGTAGGTCCATTTTATTAATTCGCCAAATTTAATTCTAAAAGGGTTAAAAACTGTATACCCACTGCCTATTGAGTATAAAAATAACTGCTTGAAACTTTTCAATTTATATTAATTCAATGAAAAGAACCTACTCAAAAAAACCTTCCGTATCTCTTTCTTCGAAACAACTTAATTGCCAAAGAATTATTTTTGAATGAAAAATAAAAATTTGAAATATGGGTTAATTCTTTTTATCTTAGCAATGAAAAAGCATCTCTAAAAAGCAAATAAAATGTTTTTGTTGGGTTGCCCATTGTCTTGCAAATAAATCGCCCTTTCCCTACGACTTTATTTTTAATTTATATGAGTAGGTAGGTAGTTAGTTGTTTTTGTTGTCTTTCAGTACCTTATTTCTCAGATAATCCGGCTAATAAATAAAATTTGTTTCAGGAATTCAAAATGCGGTGCGCCAAATGTGGATGTGCACACGATCAAGACGAACTTGGTGCGCCTGAACGATAGTGAACTGAGCATATATGTATATATAAGTACTTAATAAAAGAAATTATTTTATTTTTAAAAGATTTCTCAATAATTTTACTTCTTACGTCTCGTAGGTTGGCTGGTTGGTTGTAACAATATCATAAAAAAATAAGTATCTAGAAAAAGTAAGTATATTTTAATGGGCGAATCAAAACAAATGTTGGGATCAATTGAACTTGCTTCTCACATACATAACCAAAACATTCACAAGTCCTTTTAATAGAATAATTAAATAATATTATTTAAAATAATCTTATTTTGACTTGGCGCTTCAATTTTGTTTTTGGACTCAATGTGACGCATACTAATGTGTTCGAAGACTATCTGTAGTAATGTCTTTAATCTATAATCAATATAATGATTAGTTCCTTGACAAGAAAATATTTAAATTATAACGGATGTAAGTTGGAGTAAGTTTGTAAGTAAGTTACTATAGTAATTTGTAGCAAATAGCATAAGTTAATTAAGTAGGTATATAGTACCTAAGAGTTACATATACTCACCCAATGGTTCCTGATCACTTAAGCCCTTATGCATGATGCATATACACCGTGAAATTTTAGTCGTTTTGGACCCATTGCCCAGTGATTTAATTCATGCAACCGAACAAATTTCCCCAAGGAACATAGCTCGAAACATGAAAAACAAATTTGGACTTCCCATAGTAAGTTAGGTCACATTTTGTATGGGAGTTCCAACAATACTCCATATTTCGACCCATGTATCTTGGGGAAAGTTGTTCAGTTGCATGAATGGAGTCACTGGACGATGGGTCCAAAACGACTAAAATTTAACGGTGTATAAGTAAATAAAAAGTGTTCTATAAATCTATTTTTGATTTAATACCTACAAGCTGCCTTTCATGTTTAGTTCCGAAATTTTTTGAAGAAACATCTGAAGTATAAAGTTTACCCTAATACCTATAAAACACGTAAGTATATCGCCCAAGTTTGTCTTGAGTAGATGACAAAGACAAATTTCAGCTACAAAGGGACGGCATCGCTCCAACTCTGGAAATAATCCGGATAAACCAGGCAATTAAAACACTTATCCTGTCGGTATTTCATCCGAATATTGAAATCTGTCCTGAAAATCCCAGCCATTTAATAACGACAAAAAAGGATCAGTCGCCATCATTTTAAAATTTTCGAACTGGAGCTCTATTCATAATAAGCTAATTATTAAAAACTAGCTGTTTCAAAAAGTAGCCTATGTTTGACCCCGGGTATTCAACTATATTCATACCAAATTTCATCAAAATCCATTCAGCGGTTTGGCCATGAAAGCGTAACAGACAGACAGACTTTCGCATTTATAATATTAGTATGGATAAAAAACACAACTGACTGCTATACAATTCATGTTTTTTCGTACAACGTTTGATTTTATATTTTTTTTTAGTTTTGAAACATATAAGTTATATACATTTTTAAATCTCCTTTCAAACCTCTTTATTTTGATACCCCACTCGTTTAGGTTACTCAGAATCTTTATTTTCAGTCTGCCTATTATTGCATACTACCCGCTGACCCGGCGAACTTCGTCCCACCTAACAGTCGATTCTACTTTTACTTTTTTAACTTATTTTTTTATTCATTAAATTAAACTATTTTAATACGGTTTTATCGCGTTTATTACTTATTTATTTACACCTGACGTTTCAAACACTTTACAGCATTCATGGTCGCAATCTTGACAATAGTATCAGTCAGACTGTGTACAGGAAGCCCACCCACACAGACAAATATCTCAACGGTAAATCTCACCATCATCCATGTCAGTTAGCTACCGTAGGCAAATCTTTGTTACAGAGAGCACACGGCATCTGTGACACCCACTATCTTAAGGAAGCTCCACCGAGTCAAGTCTGTCTTAAGAAGCAACAATCTCAGCTTCCCACACATATGTCACAGAAGTCGACCCAAGCCGCACACAGTTGATCGTTTTCCTGCCATCTTAATCTTACCATACATAAAGGGAGTCACGGACAAGATTGGTAACATACTTAGGCGAGCTTCAATCAAGACCTATTACAAGTCGCATAAGAAAATAAACCAATTTTTAAGACCTGTAAAATCCAATATCCCATTGCAAGATGCTGGAGTTTATAAAATTGACTGTGACTGTGGTTTATCATACATTGCGCAAACAAAGAGAAGCATTAATACTCGTATAAAAGAACATATTGCTGACATGAAAAATAGACGCTCAACCAAGTCTGCAGTCTGTGAACACGCTCTAGACAAACCCAACCACTATATGCGTTTTGATAATCCTCAAGTCCTTGCAAAGGAAA
This sequence comes from Euzophera pinguis, assembly GCA_947363495.1. Classification (NCBI taxonomy): domain Eukaryota; kingdom Metazoa; phylum Arthropoda; class Insecta; order Lepidoptera; family Pyralidae; genus Euzophera; species Euzophera pinguis. Next base: position 7,872,789 of record OX376155.1, on the reverse strand, counting down.
ACAGATTCATTACAAGGATGTTACGTGAAGCTATTGAAATTAAAAAACATCCTAATTTCAATAGATAGGATGGATGGCAGGTACCGCCAGTTGGGACCCAGTCATTAACTTAATAAAATCGCAAACTCGGAAGCAGACTGCAAGACCCTTAGATACTGTGAGCCAATACTGCGTGAATAGGAATAGTTCCCAATAAAAATTTCAGGCGGTAGTTTGTAATCTTATAACATCAAAGACAAATGTTAACTTAGTCTGCCTGCGACCATGAACGCTGTAAAGTGTTTGAAACGTCAGGTGTAAATAAATAAGTAATAAACGCGATAAAACCGTATTAAAATAGTTTAATTTAATGAATAACAATCGCGAAAACATAAGAAATTATTTTTTTATTTTTTTATGGTGGCATGCGCGTGAACTGCGCGCGTACATTGCAACATTACTTTATTTTTCTAAAATAAAAGAATTTTTCTAACATAAACTTAGCCTAAGTTACTCCTTATTTTATCAGCTACCTGCCAATAAAAGTCCCGTCAAAATCGGTCCAGCCATTTCAGAGATTAGCCGGAACAAACAGACAGACAAAAATTGCGACCATGAACGTTGTAAAAAATGTTATTTTGGTGCATGTACCGTATATATATTCATATACATGTAGTAAAAAACGGTTATTTCAATATTAGAAACACACTCCAATTTTATATATATGTATAGATGTATAGATATGTATAGTCTGCCATTTTGTTTTTGTTGACGTCACATACCATATGACACTCGGAAGAAATCAAGGAATCTAAAGACAACTCATACGTCTATATCTGAAAAGCCGTTCTTGACTTATGGTGGAATAAAGAATCTCACATACATACAAACATACATGAACGCTAAAAACCTAACACTTTGATCAGTCGTGTAAAAAGTATGAGACCCAAAATAAGTATTCGACAGGGAACGAAAATCATTCGACTCACCGGTTTTTGCGTGAGTCATACTTTTCAAAAATAAAGCTCCGGATCCCTAAATTGGATGTTAACATTTTCATTCGATAATCAGTAATCTTCGTCCATTTGTTGCACAAACATCAATTGATTACCATTCATTACTTATGATTTTTTAATTACGTTTATTTTCTCTTTAATTGGGTATTTGTGTTATTTTTTATTTATTTTGTTCTCGGGAGATTGGGATTTGTTGGAAATAAAAGTACTATGTACCTACTAGTCAAAGATTTGGTCAGTAACGTTAACATGATCTATAAATACTTAGCACACAAATCTCCTGAATATATTGCCTTTTGAAATTACTTTGGATTGAGAATTTACGGGTTACGGTACAACTCGCCTAAATGTTACTGTTTCGTAAGCTTTTAGCTACATGAGCTATATCAATGAAACATTAATTATCAAGGCCTATATGTATTACACTACTAAGTATCAGAGAATTATTAATAGTACTTACGTACTACTATGAAATTTGATGGGGAGTCATGTGCATCAATTGAATCGGTGGTACAGGCTTTGCTTGGTTCACTACACAACAATATCCATGAAATATTATCTTTAGTAACTGTTAAGTAGCAAATTTGCTGCTAGTAAATCTATAGATCAATACCTATTCACAACAAAGCTGTTAGCTTTCAAAGTTAGTTAGAGCGAGGGCAAGTATAATATTGACATTTAGGCGGAAGTCAGGACACCGATACGGCGATAGGCTAATGAATTTTCTCCTAAACAAGTTACCGTAGAGCCGATGAAACTGCCGATATGAAACATTTGTTGTTTGTTACGACACGCAACTATCTGCAAAGGAATATTATTAACGAAGGTCATAAATCATACCCACTCTATTACTATGGATATCCTCAACCTCGAAAAATTCATTGGCGAGTTTACGCCCTTATAGCTCTAGTAAATCTACTTAGTACATAATGATTACGGTACGGTACATTATAGATAGTGTTGTAAAAGACTCGAGTCCTCAAGACTTATATTATAATACTTGAGATATGTTTGAAGACTGAAGTTCTTTTTAAAGACTCTAGTTCGAGTCCTATTGAATATTGTAATTAATTCTAGTAATACCTACTTTAACTCTTAGGAAATATAAAAAAAAAGTCAGTGTCATGTAATAATTTTACAAACATTCTCGGCCGGATTAATATTTACTTTGCCTTAGATTTCGGAACATTAAAGGAACCTTCCCGAGCATTTCGGACTCGAGAGGAATCAAATACTTGCGAGACTGACACCCGTATTCTTAAACATAACCTTAAGAACGTCCTTTACTCAAACTCATTAGAGGGCGCCTCAAGGAAATCCTCGAACTTTCCTTGAAAACAACATTCTTAATTGGTTGCTCCAATGAGGAACAACACAGGTTATAATAACAATCCAAAGTATAAAAATTGAAAAAAAAAAACAAAAGAAAAGAGTTAAATATAATAAAAGTAAGTAAATATTAGACAAAAAGTCAAGTTGTATACCTATTTGACAGTTCGATACTCACCTCCAATAAAATGAAATGAAATCATTTATTTTCAATATAGGATATAATTATCACTTATTGACGTCAATTTACAAAAAATTAAGTTAACTACCACTTCCAAAGCGCAAGTGGAGAAGAAGCGGCGCCACAAACTCCACTGCAGCATTTTCTTCAAAACGTCAATTGACAAATAATAAAAATCTTTCCGTAATTAACTAGTAAAATGAACGAATTCACATGTTTTTCAACATTTTGCACAATATTTTATTGTGATGTCAGATTATTCAAATTGAATAAAAACTGAATAAAAAACAATAATGCAGTCAGTCTCCGCAGAGCAGCTTGTGGCGAGCTGTTGGTAAATGGCGACACCGCGGACCCGAGTGCTCCTAGGGGAGGCCTCCGGCCCTCACTTCCGACCTTCCTTCGCCAAGCTCGGAGTGGACACCTATTAGGGACAGGATATTAGGGACTATCAGGAACCCCTACCTCTGGCTTGCCTTAGCCGGCCGGCCAGAGTGGAATCGCAACAGCTATATACTCGAGGATGGAAGTGTATTGCACGTAATGGCGTAATAACGGGGAAACCCGCTCACGAGGAAACTCGCGGCCGTAGCCGCACCTCTCGGTGCCCTTAGCTGCTCATTCCAATGTTGCCCCTCTGTTGTCAAATGCGGCGACTATTTGGGGGGGGGGGGGCATTCACTGAGTGGCGAGTCACCGCCTGCCACTAATAGTCAGTAATCATGATTATGGCCGGTGTCCGATTTCTATTACAAGTTTAAATCCATCCAAACTTCATAACCCATTTTATTATTTTCACTCATTAGCAATAATTTCTTCTCCTGCCTAGACCTGTTCATGGAAATGTCATCTATTGATATAGCCGAGGACGGGTTTTGGCAGGAGCACCACATGACATTAACTTCATCTTAGATCCATATCCCCGCGCAAGCCTTTCAAAAGACCGGGTTTAACCCGTGAGATAATAATATGTAATAAAAAATGTCAAATGTCAAAACTGAATATATAATGATAGTGTAGAAAGTAGGCTAGCTTAGCAGTTGCCACATCTGTTATATGTCTGATTTTTCTTATAGCATTTGCCGCAGAGCTAAGCAATAAGCAATCTCCTTAAGTCAAGGAAGCTAGTGACGACTAATTATACCAATGAGTTGGAGTAAGGTTGAGTTGAGTTTGAGGAAACGTTACACTGAAAGTCTAAAGTCAATGTGTGAACTCAAGTCTTTTACAAGACTAATTAGGTACCTATGTAGTCCTGAGACTAAATATTTTTGACGGATGGACAACCAACCAATTGATCCTGGCATAAGGGTTCCTATTACATTTTGATGTAAGTACAGAACCCTAAAAAACATCGAAAGCTCGATGAACAAGTTTACGAAATCAATATCAAATTTTTTACGTACCTATATCTAAATCATACAATAATCTAAAAGAAATCCTATAGCATATTGACGACGACTCATAAAACACGCAAAACAGAGCAATACTGAGCAAAGTTCATGGGCGCCTTCATAAAATTAAATGGCTGGTCAGATAATCCATAAAAAACTGTAGACCTAAGTAACAGACCGTTACTGATTCGTTAACGACCGTTGTAAAATATTAACGTTTGTATCTACCTTCATCATCGTCCGTGCGTGTTTCCCAGTTGAATCATCAGTTTGCACTTCAGGAGCCCTATTTAAAAAACCTAGGACTGACAGACATGACGATACTATAAGGCTTCCTTGTGTTTACTACAGAACCCTAAAACTCACTTAAAGCCGGTGAGTCAAGTGATTTTCATTCGTCGAACGATTTCATTCGGCACACGTGTTTTTAATCATACTTTTCAATAATAGGGATCCTAAGCCCAGAGTACGCTTTAATCATGGTTCTAGTTTGGTTATTACAATGGAGCGACTGTCGTCTGGATTTCTTTTTTTTTATATACTTATGATTAATACTTATGTCGAATAAAAATCATTTATTTATTAATACTTAGATACTTTTTATCATGTACATAGGGCGCACTGTAAGTTTCCGGAACTGGCCACTTACATAAACAATACTTAAAAATTTATTGCAACATTTGAAAATAGAACTCTTTGGCTGTAGAATGCAGTTTGTTTCATCTGACTGTCTTTTGTTTTTACCTTGTGGCGCCATTTAAAAAATTGTGTGTCTGCATCAACATGGATTTAACTCGGGAAAATTTTCGTAGTATAATTTTCTACGATTTTAAGTGTAATTTGACAGCTCAACAGAGCATCGCTCGTCTTGAAACAGCTTTTGGCAATGAAGCACCATGCAAGACAACTGTTTATAGCTGGTTTGCAGAATTCAAGCGTGGTCGTATCAATCTCAGTGACGAATCTCGCGATGGTCGGCCGTCCACCGCTGTGACCAACAAAAACATCAATGCTGTGCGCCGTATGATTGAAACAGACAGGCATGTGACCTACCATGAAATTCGCGCATCCTTAGAAATAGGCATGAGTCAAATACAATTAATCCTACACAAACATTTGGGTGTGAGAAAGCTGTGCTCGCGGTGGATCCCACACAACTTGACCGAGGCTCAAAAAACGGACCGCGTCACTTGGTGCAGTGCCATGCTTACCAGATTCAACGAAGGTGCGTCAAATTTGGTGTGGGACATAGTAACAGGTGACGAAACATGGATTTATTGCTACGATCCCAAAACAAAGCAGCAATCGAGCGTATGGGTCTTTCAAGATGAGCCGAAACCAACCAAAGTGGCGCGCGTGAAAAGTGCATCTAAGCGGATGATTGCTTCTTTTTTTAATAAAACTGGACACGTGGCTACTGTTGCTTTAGAGAATCGTCGTACAGTGAATAGTGACTGGTACACGACCATTTGTTTGCCGGAAGTTATTGACGAACTCCGTAAAAATAACCGTAAACGCCGTATCATCCTGCACCACGACAATGCTAGTTCTCACACGGCCAGACAGACAAACGACTTTTTGAAGGCGAAAAATGTAGAACTCATGAGTCATCCTGCATACAGTCCCGACCTGGCACCTTGTGACTTTTTTCTGTTTCCAAAAATTAAGAACCAATTACGCGGTCAACGATTTTCATCACCAGAAGAGGCTGTCGAGGAGTATGAAAAACACGTTTCAGAGGTCACCACAGAGGAGTGGCACAAAAGTTTTCAAAACTGGTTTCATCGAATGAAAAAGTGCATAGACGACAAGGGAGATTATTTTGAAAAACAATAAATTAATTTTGTACCTTTAATAGTATTTTTTCATATTCATTCCGGAAACTTATAGTGCGCCCCACGTATACTAAGAAACATACAATAGGCGGACCTAATGCTAAATAATCAATTAATTAATACTAGCTTTTTCCCGCAGCTCCACCTGCGTCAAAATGTAGCCTATGTTTGACCCCTGGTCTTCAACTATATTCATACCAAATTTCATCAAAATCTGTTTAGCGGGTTGGCCGTGAAAGCGTAACAGTCAGACAAACAGGCTTTCGCATTTAAGTACAAACTTACTTATTATTATAACACATATATTATCCATAGTTTTTTATCAACAGTATTGCATGCAAAAAACACCTATCGATTTAAGTAGATGTTGTGTTGTAGATGTTATACCTAGATGATTTTTGAAGTCAACTATCGCTAATTCGGCAAAACTACACACGAAGAGAGTATTTCGTTTCTTTTAATACCCTTGTTTCAGGAAATTGCTCTTAAATTATTAGCGCAGTTTTAAGCAGAATTTTTATTTCTTTGTTTTCATTTTTACACGAACGTGTTGTCACCACAACAAAACAATCGTAATCTTACGGCCACCCAAAGGTAATCCAGTACTGGATCAGCGCAAGTCTGTGCTGGATCGGCGGGGCCCGATCCAGTACTGGATTGCCTTCACTGGACCCGTATAAACTTGCCTGTCACTGTCATCGTACTGTCAGTTGTCACTTTGTATTTTACATCTATGGCACATTCCGATCCGACGGTGACGGTGACGGACGGACAGCTCATCCCGTTTATTATTTTCATTTCGATGATTGATTCCTATCTTACCCACTTTGTTTTCAATTCTAATTAGTGTTCCATCATAATATAGCTAAAATGTGGGATCCAACTCATGTTCAAGTTACCGTTCAAAGAGCGCGAGGACTACTGATTAAAGGTAAAAACGGTACAAATAACTGTTTTGTTACCATCGCCCTGGGTAAAGAAAAATTCCAAACTTCCGTCAAGCACAAAGCTACTGAGAGTGTCGAATGGTTGGAAGAGTGTGAGTTGCACATTCCTTCTCAGGGAAATACAGCTGAAATTGTTTTAAAGGTATGGGATGAAGATTTCGTAAAAGACCACTTACTAGGTCAAGTATCGATTCCGTTAAAGGACCTCGATGTCTACGAACGACCAAGAAACCGCTGGTATACTCTTCAGGGCAAAGCTGGAAAAGAAAATGACAAGAAGAGAGGAGAATTGGAGGTCAAGATCGGTTTCACAGTGAAAGAAGGAAGTTTAACTGACCTTAGTAAAAAAGATAAACACAGGTCTTCATTGTCTAGCATTGCTCAAAATGTTGGAGGCAGCCTTATGAGTATTGGCAGTATTGAGAAACGCAAAAGTATCAAAAAGTTTGCTAAGAACTTAGGATCAAAAATTAATTTAAACAAAAAAGATAAAAAGAGTGACTCTTCATCTCTCAGTGATAGTATAGGGAATCTAAAAGGCTCTGCAATGTCTACTCCAGAGCACTATACTCCAAAATCGTTTGAACCAAGATTTCCAGCTGAAGCAGACCCTGGTGTTATTAGCGAAGATGAAGATGAGTTTGCTTTTGATGATTTATCACATAAAAGTTCTGCAAGTTCATTAAATGTACATACTTTGCCGAGAGGACACAAATATACACCCTCACCTGTCAATGCTTCACTTGAGAACCTAGGTGGAGGAGAATTCCTCAGGAGATCAACTAGTAGCAACTTGGCAAACTCTGAAAAAATGGTTCCTCAGAAACCTGTTCGCTTAAACTTGGACACATTTACTCCACCTCAAGCTCCAACCCAAATGATAGATAAAAATGATGAATGGTCTCAAAAATTATATCCTCGATCAAAATCCAATAGTCAAACACTTATTGATAAGGAAAAGTCATCAAGCCTCGAGAGAAACAATAAACTTGATAGTCCAAGTTCCCTGAAAGAAAAGCCAAGTCCCAAGTTTTTTAAGAAATTTGGTAGTAACAGCAAACCCAAGAAGTTATTGGAGGAGCGCATTATCGTCGGGGAGGAAAACATTGTTGAAGAAGATTCTGTGAACCCAGCTTACAACAGTATTCCTAAGACTGTGGTAGAACAGTTTGATGGAAAGTCTCGAGAAGATCTTATTGTCCTCATTTATAATTTACAGAAAGATGCCGAGGTTGAGAGGAAGAAAAACAAAGATTTAGAAAATTATTTAGATGATCTGCTGTTAAGAGTTATGGAAACAACACCAAGAATCTTGCAAAATCCATATGTTAGAAATAACAGCATGCATATAAGAAATAAGTAACTCATTGGACAGATGTTACACAACCAACTATTTCCACTTGCATGATAATAATAAAATTATAATTATGTAGGCAGTCTTTGCAAAATTGATCATTGCCTTACAATTTTATATTCTTTTTTTTTTCATTTAATTTGCTGATTAGCTGGTTAATGTCTTCAGCGTTGTTGAATATTAAGCAATCTTTAACTATGTTGAATTAGAGAAATTTATCCTGAAAATTGGGGAACAGAGTTTTGCACCACCTTATTATTTTTAAGTGCATAAAATTTTATTTGTCTTTATAATATGTCAACATTAGTGTTGTTAAAGTAGTCAACATTTATACCTGTAGTATCTGACCCAAATTAGTGATGAATGCTACAATGAGTATCAAAGAGCTGCAATGACAAACTTCACTTTCATTATCACATTACTTACAACCACAAATGTCCAATGCTGTTCATGGACCTCTATCATAGATATACCTATGGCAGATGTGAATATTGTAGCTTGTGACAGCAAGTTCAGATGCAAAACATTTTCGATTTAATTTTATACTGCCAGTCATTGGCTTAATAAATTATATTATACCTAAATCATTGCAAACTTTTTATGCTTGAGAGTACTACTTTCACTTTAACTTCATCATCTGTGTCATGTGTGCCTTATTATGTATCTGTGATATAAATTGGTCAATATTTAGAGCAATAAAATTAATGCAAATTTTTTTTGCATTCAAAACTTTCCATTTCATGTTTATGCAATTTTGATTTCTATCACATTCAGCTTGTGAACAACTTTCTGCAAACAATTTTTTTTAATTTATTGTGGTTTATTGTAGCATTGAATTTTTTTGAACATTTTAAGTTAAACTGGTTGGTTTTTGTGCCAAATTTTATTATCAATATTGTATTAACAAGATAATACTTTTCTATTACAAGACAGACTTTCCAACTTTTTATACTCTATACTTAAGTCCCATTTTATAACAGCATATTTATTATATCTTCAGACATGAATAAATTAGATGGATGATGCATTGGTAACTAGAAAAATAAAGCAGTTTCACTATTTTGCAGTGTGCTATCCATGGAGCAATTACAAAGAGGAGATGCTGTTTGAAATGGCGCAGTGATGTGATCATTGGCGCCTCGCCGACACAAAAGTAGGCGGAGCTTGTCATTGCTCGTGCTCCATGATTGGAGCCACATCCGAAACCAAGCACCCCGCAAGTCTGCCTTCCGCCCCGTGTAGCCTCACAAATACTTTCTTACAAAACGGTTATTACGGCATCTCTTGGTAATTGCTCCATGGTGCTATCTGTAATTTTTTATACAATAATATATTCTGATATATCATATAATAACATTTAATGAAGAAAATTAAAAAGAACCAAGTTGAGTGAGTATGACTCACATGTATTTCGAATGAAGAAGTGATGACTAAGACTAGTAATGTTATCATTATTGTAGATATAACAAACTTCCATCCGACTCAGAAAGGAATTCAATTTTGAATGTTCAAATAGATCTGTCCATAATATACAATTTGTCTTTTTTAAAAGAAGACATTATACCTACATTACTTACATAATTTGTGAGTTTGATAATTTTGTTGTGATGTTAAAATCAGTTCATTGTCTGGTTAGTGCAAATTATATTTTTTTTTCTAATATAAGAAAGAATGCCAATGTGCAATATTGTTAAGATAAATATTCCATTATATTACATGTAAGAAGTAAGTATTTATGCATAGTAATATATTGTAGCAAAAACAAAGTATCCCCCTTATATTGACAAAAGTTTGTTAAGCCCATTTCAACAAAAAATATGTTTAGTAAATCACTTTCTTTATCGAAATTTACATACGGAATGAACAAGTTTAACAATGATATGTTATTTTTATAAATAGAGAGGGGGGGGGGGAGTAAGTATTTAGTGATTTTTTAAAGTTTGTTGTAACTTTGAATATGTTTTATTTAAATTAAATATGTATAATTAAACAGTGTCATAGTAGTGCTTTCTTATGAAAAATGCATATGAAAAATATTAAAGATAGATATTGATATTATGTTACATATCCATTATCTTTTATAATTAATCAGATATTTAGTGATAACATTCAAAGACAAACAGAACAAAATTGGTTGTAATAAGTTGCTGCAATATAGAAGTAAAGAAATATATAAACGTATTTTACACAGATAGTCATACTTAGTTGTCTGTTAAACTTTAGCTGCCTATTTCATAAAAATTAACAAACGTTTGCTAAGCCTATTCTAAATAAAATGTTAACCCATTTTCTCTTATATACGATTTTTAATGTAAAATTCGAGACAGAACCTTTTAGAATGCGATTAACAAATGTTTGATATATTAAATGAATAAGGCTATATATGTAAATGTTAAGTTAAAATGATGTACTCCTGAATCGGTGTTTTGCTTCCCCCAGAGTAATGCTAAGGACATAATTTATTTTATGAAATAGTTAAGTAAAGTACCCAAGATATTTTATTTTTTATAAACTACTTACTCTTAAGTTCATTAGAATAACTAAATAACAAAGTTAAGAGAAATGTATGTTTATTAAGTAACTTGCGGATGTCGCTATCGATCTAACAGTATACATTAAATATTTTGTTTAATAAACCTAAAAATGTTTGTTTGGTCAAATAAATAATATTAATATGAAAATAACCCTTTTTTTATTGTGATGATCGGTAGGGGGACTTGCGAACCGCTCTTAGATTAAAGGCGGTCAACGTTTATAATGGGCAAAAAAATCCATCATTATGCCTATTTTAATACTCGTCATAGTAAGAGTAAAGTTCGTAACTTGTACTTATATACTAGCTGTGCCCGCGACTTCCTCCGCGTAACGTTCGATTACCAACTTTTACAATACAAATACTCTTTATTGCACCAAAAAAGAAACATATTAAGAAATACCACTGTATTTGTTGTTGCCTCACTAGGCGGACTTATCGCCAAGGCATTTCTCTTAGTCAACCAACAAATGAAAATAGGATAAATGAACATAAGGATTAGAAAGCGATGGCCCAGTACAGCTATGAAGATGAATAGACAAACTAAATTACACACACATACATACAGATACTTTTCTTAGTTTTACACAAAATCTTTGATGTTATTAATGTTTAAAATGTTTTCAGGAGGTCGCTTTGTAAAATATTGCGACGGAATACTGTTTGGCATAAAAGAAAAAGTCAAACAATCGTCATTTGTATATGAATGAACATTATTCACCCAAAAACTCTTTCCAGACCTATAAAATCATAATTCGGATGTGAAAGTTTCATTGACAACCACCAGTTGGTAACAAGCAGGAACGCTGATCTTGAAATATACCAAATATAATATATATATATATATATATATATATAATATTATAAAATATATATAATCTCAAAGGTATATTTCAAGACGTTTCAGAAAAAACTCTGACAGCAGGGTGTGCAGGGTTGATTGACCATGTAACCCACTCTATAACAATGACTCTATGGGTTCTGTATTATGACTGACGAAAGTCATAATAAAGAACCCATATCAGAGGCCGAATGGCATTTCCGAAAAAAAAAATTCAGACACCAGGGTGTGCAGGTTTGATTGACCATGTAATTTATTGGATAAGAATGACTGAAAAGTAATAATGAAGAACCCACGTCAGGAGATGAAAGAAGTCTCCGAAAAAATTCTGACACCATCGTGTGCAGGGTCGATTGACCATCTAACTTTTTCGATAAAAATGACTGAACAGTAATAATGAAGAATCCAAGTCAGATTCTGAAAGGATCTCCGAACAAACTGACACCAGGGTGTGCAGGGTCGATTGACCATGTAATGTTTCTTCGGAATACCCACACCTTTACCCAACTACAGTCCACTGGTTCCCTCATTTTCTACCCAAAATAATAAATGGACAGACACGTCGATTCTACTCTTTCATTATACTCGTAGTATAGACTACTTCGTTTATTATTGGAATTGTGCAAGACAAACCAATTTCGATAAAATAAATACGAGTGGTAGTTTGATTTCAAAGTAAAATCTTTTTCAAAGTTAACCGAAAGCTGGAGGTTATCTTCAAGATATGCAGCTACACCTAAGTATAGTCAGATAACATCTTTCGTGTGATAATGACCTGACATTTATTATTGGCAGTGGGATATATCGAGATTGCCAAATGATCAAAGCTAGGTTGTCGTCGGTACCCACCTAGGTGTCTAGAACAATGTAACTGCATTGGAATAATAATAGCAAAGTACGAGCATAATAACTGTATAAATATAAAGCGCGCGCTAGCTACCGCGCGACGTCATACTCGGAGCACGGCACAGACAATCGACGTATTTTACGGTAACCGCGCGGGACACGTGAGTGAGCGGGTATACACTCACTACATTAACCCAGGGTCGCCTCGCCTCGCGGGTTGACCACGCCGGACGGCGAGTAGATCGTGCGTTGTCCACGAGCGGTTCTGTCTTCATTCTAATATGGCCTTTTTTTCTGTCATGTATACTGAAGCCCATAGTAACATTCACCTAGCTTCAGTTGTTAATGCAATATAGTTTTTTTTATATACAAATAAGTAGGCAAACAGGCATACGGCCCACCTGATGGTAAGTGGTTACCGTAGCCTATAAACGCCTGGAATACCGGAGATGTCACGAGCGCGTTGCCGACCCTGAAGGAATTAATCACGCCCTTTTTGAAGGCTCCCATGTTATAGTCACTAGGGAAAACCATAGCAGGGAGTTTATTCCATAATCGCAGTGTACGAGGGCGGAAATTGCGTTTGAAGCGTACTGTGGATCTAAAATGCCCACTTTGCACGAATTACAATATGATCATATTATGAATCATTGCAAATCTTAAAATAGCCACATTTTGGCAATTCATGAAATGAATCATTTCATGGCAAATCTGCTGTTTGACGGAAAGTCGCAAAATGGCTTACTTTTCGTGAATTGCTTGTGAATTGCTTTACCTTATTGCCAGGCGTAGAAATAATTTTTATTTTTGCATAGCGTGCGTACTTTTAGGATTTTTTTAGTTAAATAAGTTTTTCATCATTAATTTACTGTAGAATTATAAATATCAATAAAAATATTAAAATTTTAAAATCTATTTTTATTTTATTAATATAGCAATACTCAAACAAGAAGTGATTCAAGAAATGAATCACGAAATGAATTGAATTAGAGTTGAAACGTCAATGTCAAAATTTGCAGAATTGCTAAGCTTCGCAATTCACGAAATGATTCGTTTTGATGAATTGCTCAAAGTGGCCATTTTAGACCTGCTGTATGCGATAACATGGGATCCAAGGTATGGGGATGAAATCCCTGACGATGGCGAGAGGTGCGATGGTAAAAAGTGGCTGTTGGCATCATGTCAAACAATTCCTCCTAGCATAGCCCATTATACAAGCGGTAGAACACGCATAAGGAAGCGAAGTCTCTCCTGAGACTCAAAGGCTCAATACCGCTTGTAATCACGGGATCTTTCGGCGATTCGACAGCGCGTCTCTGTATTGAGTCAAACGGCTTAAGCTGACATTGAGGTGCCGTCAACTACTGGTCTGATGCACCGGCCGGTCAAAAAGCTGGCGATCCATTTGCACAATTCCTCAGGCAGGCCGTACGATGGCAACTTCGATAGAAGACCCCGATGCCAGACCCGATCGAACGCCTTCGCCATATCTAGGCTGAATGCCTCGCCTTGACTCTCGATGGCTGAAGCCCACTGATGAGTCAAAAACAAGAGGAGATCCCCCGTGGAGCGACCATGGCGAAAACCATATTGTCGGTCACAGATTAAGTTCTCGTTCTCCAAATATCGCAACAACTGCGTATTGACTACACGCTCCATGACCTTCGGGAGAAGGGACCTTCGGGTGATGGCGATTGGCCTGTAATTCAACGGGTCTGATCTATCGCCTTTTTTGGACACTGGGTGTAAGAGTGCAGTCTTCCACTAAGTTGGGACTTGCCCGGTTTTTTAAGAGTGCGAATAAACGCGTTAAAACCGAACACAACTCGCAAGCACATTTTTTCAATACCACCGCTGGGATGCCTTCTGGCCCACTCGTCTTGTGAACCTCCAGGCTCCAGTTTATTTAAAAACTGAGCCCAGGTCAGCTTTTGCATTTGCGCTGTGAGCCAGATTACCATCGGGCTTCTGCAGCGGTGGTAAAGACGACTGGCAAAAGTTTCCCTTGGCTACTTTGGCAAGCGCCCAGAATGCTCTGCCCTGCACCCCTATGGAAGGGTGCTTTAACAGGCGGTCCCCAACTCTGCCGATATGTTCAAATTTTGCTCTAGCAATTGCTTTTTTGCTAGACCTTGAGGCGGCGTTGTAATTACGTCTCGCATCGGAAACACCTGTGCCAGCAGCCTGAGCCGCGATCCAAGCCTCATAAGCAGTTTGCTTTTTATGTTTAGATTCTCTGCAAGACCGGTTATACCACGGCTCACTCCGGTAATCGCAGGTATACGACGGTTAGGTATGTAACATTCCATACCCGCCAGTATGCTCTCAGAGACGGCTGCCGCACTAGACTCGATGTTCTTCGATGCGAAGCACAGCTGCCTCCATGGGTACAACGCATATAACTCTCGCAGTCCATCCCACACACGGCGCCATTGTTCACATGGCCGCGAACAAGGCACTTGGGCCCGGACAACGCAGTGGTCTGAGGTGCCTAGTGGGGCTCCAACTGCGATGGTATATTTGTCCGGGTGTAGTCAGCAGTAGATCCAGCATCGAGCTTTTATGGTTCTCGACATCGGGTATTCTTCTTATGGAATTTACTAGTTATGAGAATTCATGGGCCAGAGCAAACTCGTAAGCACATCTCCCCGCGAAGTCGGTCTTGCCGAAACCCAGTCACTGTGTGGTGGTGGGCATTAAAGTCACCGAGAATGACTAACTTCGCTGAGGGCTATTTGCTCCAGAACTTTTTCAGTCGCAGACTGTAAGTGCTCAAATAACCGAGTCGTGTTCGGGTTGGGTTAGGTAGAGAGTAGACGGGGTGCAGGGCAGAGAACCTCCTCGAGTGCCCGGTCCTTTGAAAGCTTTGCATTCTCACTTGATCCCAAGGATCCGGTGAGAAGGCGGGCTGACAAGGGACTCGGGACGGTGCACCCTGGGTGACAGTTAATAACTTCCTGGTAGTCGGGGTCTTATTGGCTGTTGGCCAATTTCTGCCAACAGCCCACTCCACCGCCGTCTATCATGAGACGGCGAATGGATGTGGGTCTGGGGGACGGGCGTGGTCCATTTATGGGCCACTGCCCGATTAGGGGGGGTGGCCGAAAGGCCAATTGAGGGGGCCGCAAGGCCATGGCTGGAGGGCGTCGTGGTAGAATGCTAACACGACCCCATGGCGCCCTCAACAGCCGGTGCGGAAACGCCGGAGGGGTTTTAGTGGGTAGTCTGGGCCGATTAGCGGCCCAGGAGTCCCACACTTTGTGCGTAAATGCATTTCCCCTCCGTTAACAAAAAAAAAAAAAAAAAAAAAAAGGTAGAGAGTAGACGGGGTGCAGGGCAGAGAACCTCCTCGAGTGCCCGGTCCTTTGAAAGCTTTGCATTCTCACTTGATCCCAAGGATCCGGTGAGAGGGCGGGCTGACAAGGGACTCGGGACGGTGCACCCTGGGCGACAGTTAATAACTCCCTGGTAGTCGGGGTCTTATTAGCTGTCGGCCAATTTCTGCCAACAGCCCACTCCACCGCCGTCTATGATGAGACGGCGAATGGATGTGGGTCTGGGGGACGGGCGTGGTCCATTCATGGGACACTGCCCGATTTGGGGGGGGGGGGGGGCGAAAGGCCAAATGAAGGGGCCGCAAGGCCATGGCTGGAGGGCGTCATGGTAGAATGCTAACGCGACCCCATGGCGCCCTCAACAGCCGGTGCGGAAACGCCGGAGGGGTTTTAGTGGGTAGTCCTACACTTTGTGCGCAAATGCATTTCCCCTCCGTTAACAAAAAAAAAAAAAAAAAAAAAAAAGGTAGAGAGTAGACAGGTCTCTTTCTTCAAGGCCGTGGAGACGGCGACAGCAGATATCCTCCCGGACATACATACATACCCCGCCATTACTCAAGAAGTTGTGTTGCAAGTCTGTATATGTACAAAAAGTGACTTTTCTTAAACATGCGCGGAAATATTGTCATTACTTTTGAATAAAGAACACGCGAAGTAACATATTCATACGTAGACTGAAAATCAAATTCACTTCCCGGCGCGTTCTTTGAATTTGGAACGAAGAGCGCGCCGGCAATGTTGTATGAAACAGTGTGCTGTTTGAATTTAGAACTTTTTCATCTATCGTACACATTGCGTTCTCATGGCTGTATCTGAAAAACCAAAATTACTTCCCGGCGCGTTCTTTGAATTTGGAACGAAGAGCGCGCCGGCAATGTTGTATGAAACGGTGTGCTGTTTGAATTTAGAACTCTTTTATCTATCGTACACATTGCGTTCTCGTGGCTGTATAGCCAAAGATGCGTTGTTTACCTTTCGGCACAAACTGTAAAATAAATTAAATTTATTATGTAAAAGGCCCTTTTTTATATCCTTGCATTTTTTTAAGAAAAGCACTATATATGCCTCGGCCGAAATGGCAATTGCCTGTCTCGTATCATTGAAGTCTTACTCGTACGCTCGTCTCGCTCGTACTTACTAGTAATCTACCGAAGAGCTACGCCGGGTAGCGATTTGCCGGCGCGGTGGGCGGAAGGGCCCCCGGTCTACCGTTTACAGCAGTCGGGTCCACTCCGGTCTCCTTTTTCGGCACGATTGCTGCAGTAGGCACTTTGCACAGACTGGCAGTTTTCCGGGGCGGAGATTACGTGAACCCCGGATTCGGGGACCCGTTCAGCCTGCGGGCGGCCAGCGGACAGCCGTTTCACCGGGTCTTCCTGGCCGCCGCGCCGACACGGCGGACTGCTACGTCGCGGGTCTGTCCGCTGTTAGCACAGAAACCCCTCTGGAGCCTGTCGACCCTAATCACCAGCAGGAACACAACACTGCATCACAGTGTTATTTGGCTGCGGTCTTCTGTAGGGTGGAGTTACTTCCCCAGACGAACTACTCCTTACAAAATGTCCTACCTCTTATATCTATCAATTTTATTTATCAATAAAATACATAATATATAAAAGGACACCGCGATGTCCACTCATTGAACCGCGGCGTCCACCCGTTAAAACGAGTGGACACGATATTAATGAGGCGGAGCTGGTAGGATGCGGGGTTTCTCCGGTGAGTGATCAGAATTATGCCTAAAACTAAAAACAAATAGGTATATACCACCCAGCAAAAAAGTTCCAGGGCAGTGGAAGAAGTGTTTCATTGTCATGTGTAGATACATAATGGTTCATTATCTATATATCTATACTATCTATATACATATATACTATAATATATATTATTAAAATACTAGCAGCCCGTCTCGACTTCGCGAAAAGAATTTTTCAAATTGGACCAGTAGTTCCTGAGATAATATATATATATTATCTATACATCATCTTGAATGCACTAATCTCAGGAACTACTGGTCCGATTTCAAAAATTCTTTTAGTGTTGGATAACCTATTTATGGAGGAAGGATATAGGAAGGTTTGTTTGAACATGCTAATTACAGGAAGAACAGGTCCGATTTTAAAAATGATTTTAGTGTTGCATAGCCTATTTATCGAGGAAAGCCAAAAATGTTGGGATCATTGGCGCCCCGCCGACACAAAAGTGGGTGGAGCTTATCAATGCTTGTGCTCCATGGTAGGAGCCACGGTCGAAACCAAGCACCCCGCATGCCTGCCTTCCGCCCCGTGTAGCCTCACAAATACTTTCTTACAAAACGCTTATTACGGCATCTATACTTTGTAATTGCTCCATAGCTAGTGTAACATAATAAAAAAAGGCCCAATCAAATTAAAAATGTATTAAGATCTTATAATACAATAAAAATAAAAATATAATTTGTAGATACCTAAATAATAGATATTACTTGTGGCGACGACTTTTCACTGGAGCTGGTGCAGGAACAGAAGAAGCGTAAGTTTTCTGAGACAGCTTGTTCAAGTAGTAAATTGTAATTATTGAAAAAATCAAGCTGAAACAATAAAAAATTTACAATTAAAATAACGTTGTTCAATTCCAAATCCCTAGCCATCATTTGTTTAAAGGATCTATACATAAATAGTGCCAGGAGCCAAGTGATTTTACATTTTTAATTTGTATCCCTAATAGTAAATTGAGGACAATTGTCTTTTATTTTATTTATTTATTTAAACTTTATTGTACAAATACAATTGTAAAGCACAATAGGTTGACTTAATGCTTTCTTTTATGTAAGGGGACACAAACATGCAGGCTCATGTAATTGCATCATGGTATCTGTACTTTCTATCTCAGTCCTACCCTCAGTCTCCACAGGATTGTAGCAATGACAGAAAATGAGCAACTATTAAACCTGTACTTATTACCTGGTATTTGCAAGCTAAAAAAACTTAAGCAATGGAGATTTTACATAATTTCAAATTTAAACACTTTAGCTGGCAGTAACGCCTCTCGACGTAGATAACAATTGAGTGCTATTGTTATTTCCTTCACAGTCAGCCAAAGTGATAATGATAAATAACATACCATGTAGTGAAGCAAATTCTATGCACCATTCCAGCAGCTATCAATGATACAGCCATGGAAATAACTATTTCTGGCAGTTTTAGTTGAAAGTTTTTTCCAAATAATGCTGTCTCTAAATTACCAACAGCCTGAAGTGTAAAATTAAGGAATATTTATTTACTTAGATGTGTTTATGTATACAGTTATACAGAAAAGTTGTTAAACAATCCATGTCAAAGGCTAAGAGTTCTAGTAGTAAATATCTTTGTTCCATATCTACTCGGAAGAGCAAAGTTGAGGTAACAAGAATATTGTACTGTTGAAGAACTTTTACAACTAAACCCAGACATTACTAATCATCATTAAATATCAGTGATTTAAAAACTTAACTGAAACAGTCCAACAAACAAAGTTATTGTGTACTTTGCACTGTAGCAAAAAATACTTTTCAGCCTTAATAATAAGTCAGATTCTTCTCTCTCTCTCTCTCTCTCTCTCTCTCTCTCTCTCTCATAACCTACCGCTTTCTCTGTTGCGTCCTGTTGGATACTTCATTATAGTGTATGGACATATTATTTTATTTTTTTAAAAGGATACAGTAACAAAGAACATGAACATGAGCGATCCAAGATAACCACCAAATATAATTGTAATCGGTGATCGAATCAAGAAAGGTTTGTATAATTGCATTAGTGAAAATATCAAAAGAGCCAAAATTGACGACAAAACGAAGGATGTACCACTGTTGACGGCTGAAAATAGAGAAAATTATTTGAATTCGATTTGTAATCCACCCATGTTTTTTCGGGGATTAAAACACGTAGATCATAAAAACTACTTTACCCATTTTGTATTTAAAATTCCAGTTTTGTCTTGTCACAGTTTATTATTTACAATAACTTAGACGATTTTTCAATTCAACAAACAAAAACAGCCGGTGCCGCGTTGTAGTATCCCCCTATTTTTTTTTGAAGTAATGGATTTTACGGCGATGGATACAAGTCCTTTATAGCCCTTCTTAATTTTTCTATCTTCTTCAGTCCTAGAGTGTGGTTTCGTCTAGTCCTAGTCAAGTCTAAAAGTCAAGCCGGTACCTAGTCAAGTATTGTCAGAAGAATCAGCCAAGTGAAAAAACTGCATAGGAGGTTTTGGCAATAAGCATGAAAATTACATAAATCAAACACTGTATCACTTCCCAACACTTTGCGAATAATTGCAAACATTAATATGCAACACAAATTTTGGGAATTCAAATACAGCGCCGAATCTGCTCTTTTCAGCTTCCCGCCAAAAGTCCTATTCCTATCATGGACTTAATACATGGAACTAAAGGTAAAGATGGAAGCCAAGCAGGCATAGAACAGGCTGATTCAAGAAAATTCGATTTGGAGTAACCCCTGTTTTCCCAAAGTAATTACCATCACTTCAAAAAATTTGCATAGTCAGAAATATAGTAAAATAAAAATGTCAGTTTGCTTAATATAATTGGGCTTTATATTTCTATATCAAAAAAAAATTAATTATTTTTCATTTTTTAATAAAAAATCTACCTCAAAATAAAGATTATATTGCTACGTATCTGTTTATCATTTTTTCCAACTTTTGGGGTTGTTAACAAGTGCTGTGATGGAAACCCAGATTAACACCCTAACACATCACGAGTTAGACAGAGAGAGGTGGATAAAAAAATGCATTCAACAGGTCTAAAATGGCCACTTTGAGCAATTCATCAAAACGAATCATTTTGTGAATTGCGAAGCTTAGCAATTCTGCAAATTTTGACATTGACGTTTTAACTTTAATTCAATTCATTTCGTGATTCATTTCTTGAATCACTTCTCGTGTGAGTATTGCTATAGTAATAAAATAAAAATAGATTTTAAAATTTTAATATTTTTATTGATATTTATAAAGAAAAGAAAAAAGTTAGAAATACTTATTTAACTAAAAAATCGTAAAAGTACACACGCTATCTAAAATCAAAGATTATTTTTATGCCTGGCAATAAGGTAAAGCAATTCACAAACAATTCTCGAAAAGTAAGCCATTTTGCGACTTTCCGTCAAACAGCAGATTTGCCATGAAATTATTCATTTCATGAACTGCAAAAATGTGGTTATTTTAAGATTTGCAATGATTCATAATGTGATCATATTGTAAATTGTGCAAAGTGGCCATTTTAGATCCACTGGTCAAATTTTCTTGAACCAGTCTGATAAAAGCCTCTTGCTTTCATCTTTACCTTTAGTTCCATGGGGTAGATAGTAGGTACCATTCACAAACTATATAGGGATACTACGTATTAGATGGGCAAGCTCAGTACATTTTATATGGGCAATACCGGAATACAATGCCACATTTTGACAACAATTTTTTTTTATCTACAAAAAAAAATGGTGGCTTTTTTAAAAAGCGTTTAGACCAGGGAAAAGAAGTATAAGGTTTTTTTGTTTTAGATTAGTAAGTCCAAAACAGAGATGATATTCCATTGTATCCCTCAGGATGACCTGAAGGATAATATGAAATATCATCTTTAATAAGGTGAAAATACAATAAACAACTTTTTTTACAAACCATTATTTTATTAACCTACATAATCGTTTAATAACAATCAATACAACATCAACAGAATCGGCTAAAATTTTGTGTTACCTGTATGCAAATGCAAAGACCCATTTTAAATGAATAAGAACCAAAATATTGACAAATTAATACTTATTTTTAATATTTTATTTCTTTCATAGAACCAATGGCTGAGTAACTAGGATTTTTAAAGTAAAATGCCATTTAGGTATATGTATGGTTATGACCTTACTTAGTATATTAATTAAGCAAACTTACCAAAGCTACAAAATACGCTCGTGCTTAGTAACCCGGTGTTAATCTCAGTTTTAGTGATCGAAGTTAAGTATGCAGAGATTTCCCAATGCCACCTTCTTCAATACAACAACGCCAAAACATTGGAAGGGAGAGGATAAAAACGGAGACCAATATAACGTAATTTCACTAGATGGAGCAAAAAACATAATAACACAGAAAATAGAAAAAATAAAATCTAAATACTAAAAAATTTGAGGTTAGGTTTTCTCATAGATATATAGATCAAAATGGATAGCGCGCTTGCTTACGCGCGGCTGATGTCATAAAATTTGTCCTGAATGCATTTCGTTAACCACATCTCTCTTTCTAACTCGTGATGTGTTAGGGTGTGAATCTGGGTTTCCATCACATCACTTGATAACAACCCCAAAAGTTGAAAAAAAAAGAAAAACACTAACGTACAATAGCTATTTATTCTTTATTTTGAGGTAGATTTTTTTTCTCTAAGTAATCGCGTTATACTCATAGTTGCGACGAACGTATTGTCACCTCAACAACGCAAATGGCTACTGGATTTATGCCCGGCGCTGCCGCCGCCAGAGCCAATTTAGTATACTGGATCGCTGGATTGGCGCAAGAAGTCGCTGGATCGGCGCAAGAGGTCGCTGGATTGGCGCAATATTTCACTGGATCGGCGGGGCCCGATCCAGCACTGGCTTGCTGGCACTGGTTCGTGTGTAAACCAGCCATTAGTTCCATGGGTTTTCTGCTTTTCGTTTGATGGTGCGACCACACATGGCAATTTAAGAGTTATTTTAGAAAAACATGCAATAGCAAATAGGCCATGTGTGGTCGCATCATGACGTTTGTGTATTGTATTTTTTTTTAGTAATAGGTTTTACGGCCATGGATACAAGTCCTTCTTTATTTTTCTATCTTTTTCAGTCCTACAGTGTCGTTTCGTCAAGTCCTAGTCAAGTCTAAAAGTCTAGTTGGTAGTCAAGTCTAGTCAGAAGTATCAGGCTAATTGAAGTGGTAGAAAAACTAGACTTAGCGATTACTAGGAACTTTTGGCAACAAGTATGAAAATCTCATAAATCAGACATTGTATGTATCACTTCCCAACACTTAAGTTTGTTAACGAACACTTTGCGAATAATAGTATTTGTGTATTAATACTCAAAAAAACACAAATTTTAGAAAATAAAATACAGCGTCGATGCTGCTCTTCACAACTTCCCGCCAAAAGTTCTTGTGGATTGTATAACCGGGTGCGAAGGGATGAAGTACGGGAAGCAGGGTAGTTGTCAAAAAGTGCGTTTGTAACTTTGTAATTTCCTAGGCTGTGATATTGAACGTTTGCTATAGATTTATTGGTATATCACAAGTAAACATTTAATAATTAAAACTAACTATACGGTACTATCTTAAAATATATTGCTATAGATGATATTTCTTCTTTGAGCTTTATTTGCCGTGATTACATGTTTTCTTTCACAACACACACAAGTTTCTCGATTCTCCTAAAGTGGCATTATCTTATCAATAGAAAAACAATACAACAGTCTTACGATAATAACTTTGAATCGCATTTAAGTATTACATGTCATTTAACCGTAATTTCTGTACCATCAACCATTGTCGTTTAAAAAAATATGTTTTCAATTCCAAAATTTAATTCTTTAAAAGTTTCGGGAAGATGCACTTTGAACCGTTATGCTGTAAATAATTAAGTACCTGATTAGTTTATTACTTTTCGTTGTAATTTTCTTGGTAGTTTATTTACTGTTAAATTTATTTCGCAGAGCTACTGTGCATCAGAAATAAGGATATATGAAGTTGGACCTAGAGATGGTCTGCAGAATGAATCTAAATTTGTGCCTACAGACATCAAACTTCAGTTGATAGACAGATTAGCTGCAGCCGGTATAAAGGACATAGAATCTGCCAGGTACGTAAGAAAATCCTGTAAAATTTAAATGAAAAATATGATGTACAACTATAGCCCGTCCCGACTTGACCCAGGCCTATAGCCTTTTGATAAACAGGCTATACAACACTGAAAGAATTTTTCAAATGCGGCCAGTAGTTTCTGGGATTAGTGTGTTCAGAAAAGCATTTAAAGAAAAGTGGGAGTGACGTCAGCACACACAGTGCATCCTTTTCTTGTTTTTTGACTGTTTCCCCTTCCACCGAATTTCAAAGGCTTATAAATTATTTATTTAAGAATGGATTTTAAAGTCTTTCTTTCAGTTTCTGGTAGTGAAATGTCTGTTATAATGATAAAAATAAATTGAGTAGAATACCCAATTGCCAGTATATTAGTCTAGATGGATTAAAACTTTATTGTATCACAACTAGTATACTTATTACTTATACAATAGGCGAAGTTGTTTATTTTGTTACAGTATAGTTGCACCACATGCCCCTTACGTTTTCTTTTATTTTTGTACAGTTTTGTCAGTCCAAAATGGGTAAAACAAATGAGCGATGGTGCAGATGTTATGATGAATCTCAAAAGAGTTCCAGGTGTCAATTACCCTGTTCTAGTTCCAAATCTAAAAGGCTATGAAGTTGCTGTAAGTCTCAAAGTTATATCCTTGATCCTTATGTACATTTCATATGAAAGACCACAATATACAATGAAATCCTTTATTATACATATATTTGTCACTATAAAACTGAATCCTTATCATCATTATATTATAATCTATCTAGAGAGATTGTAAAATGAGGAGCATCTGGAAAACACACTTGGTTGAAGAAGTTAACAATCTAGGATTGTCCAGGTGATGTTCCATGATAGAATTTCCAATTTCAGATTGGTATTTTGTTAAGAAACTTAGTAGACATCCATTACAATAAGCAAGTGTGGTATTCTTCAGTTGGGCCATAAGCCTGTTTGTCACTAATACATATAAAAAACAGAATTTACACAGGCCTGAATACCCTGTTGATTTGATAAATAGATACAGTTAATTTTTTGCTTTAGAGAGCATGTCAAGCTGTTGCTCCCAGCTGGCATCTGGTGGTAGTTAACGAAACCAAGTCAGAAGCTGAAAGGAGATTACAAAAATCTCTGACCCTTGGTTGTACAGTATTGAATTACCAATTTAACATGCTTACAAATATTTCTTCCTAACAGAAAAAATGTAATGCTGAAGAGATAGCAATATTTCCAGCGGGCTCAGAGGGATTCTCTCAGAAGAATTTGAATTGTTCAGTGAAAGAAGGCTTGAGGCGGTTCAAAGAAGTAGCCGACCAAGCTGTAAAGGATGGCCTGCGAGTTCGAGGTTATGTTTCCTGTGTTGTAGGCTGCCCTTATGATGGACCAATTAGCCCTAAAGTCATTGCAAAGGTAAATATTATTCTAGTTCTACTACTTTTAAATCTTTTTAACTTGAGAAATTAAAATTCTGACTACGAAACTTTATTGCTTTTTTCAATTGCTATTGCTAAATTGTCACAAATATGTAATACTATACATATTACTATGCAGTACAAAAAATTAAGGTAGGTACTTTTAGGTAGGTAAGTTCTTTTTTCCTGCATGGTTGAGGATCTGGGCGCACCCAACATCAGTGTATTGAACGTAGCCACTCATCATGGCACTTGCGTCAGCAATTTTAACTCGATAAGAAGAAAAATATACCATCCCATATAAATTCTAATATACTAATTACCTGACGTGATTATTTTATTTTTTTAGTTATATATTCTGTGCTTTTATTTAGATAACTGAGGACCTTCTGAAAATGGGCTGTTACGAGATTTCCCTCGGCGATACGATAGGCGTCGGCACAGCTGGCTCTGTTCGCCGGCTGATGAAGGAAGTACTGACGGTGGCGCCGCCTGAGAATCTTGCACTTCACTTTCACGACACATTCGGCCAAGGACTCTCCAACTTACTGGCTGGATTAGAGGTAAGAATTTGCAGCTATTATAGTACCTTAAAAAGATGGGTGGGGATACAATGTTAGGTTTAGGTTGTTAGGTTTTTAACCACTATTGAATTTTTGTTCACTATATTGTACAATCCAATAATACAAAACCTTTTATTGCATATGAAAAAATAACAACGTAAGGTTTGTATGGGCAACAAAAATATATACAGGACCAACGGCTTAACGTGCCTTCCGAAGCATGAAGGAGCTCAAGATAGAAAATACCACTAGTGGTCGCGTCACACCATCGCTTGACACGCGTATTTGCTACGGATACGCGAGTCGCCCTCGACTAACCAGCACCTGTTTCACGCAGTTCCGCCTGCGGCAAAAAGTAGTCTATGTTTGACTTGTCTTCAACTATATTAATACCAAATTTCTTCAAAATCCGTTCAGCGTTTTGGCCGCGAAAGCGACCCGCGTAACAGACAGACAGACTTTCGCATTTATAATATTAAGTAAGTATTAGTATGGATTGTTAATTTACACTATCTCAATGACGGATTTCCTCCTGCCTACTTTAATTGCCATACAATTTTTTGATAACTTGAGAGATTTGCTCGATTACATCAATAAGTAAGCAGGCCCTATTTTATGATACTAGTGATATTTTTTGACAAATAAATATTAATTTCCAATCACATTAACGGGAAAAACAACTAACATTAATCCTCCTGTTTACTTTGAGAAATGTTAACGAACTTTTTACTAAATCTAAGGTTGGGAGTATGGCAGTACTGTCAAAACAAAAGAAGAAAACGCGCCGCGCGCTTGAATTTCCTGTGAGAAAGAGATCGCAATAAAACTATTCTAAACACCAAATTTTGTCCAATTTGAACCAGTAATTTTAAAGCTATTGTTATTCAAATTTGGCAATTTTGTCACTGACTCGCACACTAAGGTACTTCTAAGAGACACAAACTTGAAATTTTACTTCTAACAAAGACACAAACTTGAAATTTTAACACAATTATTGTTTAGCCTACATAACAAGGGAAAATAATTTAATTTTTCAATTTTAATTCCATTCAGAAGATATGCTCACTGCCTAAGTAACTTTATAATCCATATCCATACTAATCCATACTTCCATACTAATATTATAAATGCGAATGTCTATCTGTCTGTCTGTTACGCTTTCACAGCCAAATCGCTGAACGGATTTTGATGAAATTTGATATGAATATAGTTGAAGACCCGGTGTCAAATATAGGCTACTTTTTGACGCAGGCTGAGCTGCGGGAAACAGCTAGTCCAGTATAAATGTATTAGATTACAAATTTTAGTTAATTTTTTATCCCTTAGGTACGCTATCAAAATAAGGGTCGCTAATGCAGGCTTGATAATCCTAGTGTTCATTTACTAAGGTAACTTACACATACAGGGTAGTGTATAGTATGGTCTCGATATGGTCTCATCTCAACCGAATGATACATTCATATGACTCCTATTATTAATCTATGGTTCAAACACTGTACATCTTCTGTAAGTTCCTGAGGAATTGAGTATTCCACAGATTTCCACTTGTTGCAGCATCATTCTGAATATACTTCATCTTAAAAAACTACCGGAGTTAATACATTATATCAATCGGATCCCTAAAGGACCGTTCACACTGACGCGAACCACGCTCGCCTGGCGGTGGCGGGACGCCTATAGAAATGAGAACCGGTAGAAGTGCCGTAGCGTATGAAAAAGTTAACTGGCCTGCTAAATTATTATTATATAGAAGTGTCATTAGCATCATATATTTCTGTGGTGGTCGAAGTGGAAATCTGAAAAGTTAGTGAAATGTTGAGGATTAGTGCGCCAACTAGTACAGTCAATGAAGGTTTTCACCTCCGATTTCGTTGAATCGCCATCGATTTTCATGAAAATTGGCGAGTAGATGGGGGGGATATATTAAGAAACAAAAGTGGCATAGTGCCAACTTGCGCTTTTGCCCTGGGGGTGGATGCTACCCCTTCTCGGGGGGGAAAATTATTTTAATAAAAATAACCCCAGGAATTGATAGAGAGATACATTCTAAGCAAAATTTGTTATACAAAGTTTTTGGAATAAATCTATACTTTCTGAGTTATTAGAGATCAAAGATTGTGATATTTCGTGATAAAAATACATGTTTTAAAGTGATTTTTCATAAATAACTCAAAAACTATGAGTTTTTACAAAAAATGGGTCATTACCAAAATTTAAGGTAATAAAAAAACAAAAAAATCCCTACTTTGAAAAACTTTCTAATATTAATTCAAAGTAAGCTATAGGTAATTGTATGTCGTATATTTTTTTTCGGCGAGTACTTAAATCTAAGTATTCAAACTTATAACGGGAAACCGATGCATTTTATGACATATACTTCCTGAAAAAATCTTATTTAAGACTATCTTATAGCTCTTGAAATTACCTTTCGAATGGTTTTTGGTGAACCTGATATCTTAAAAATTAACGGAGTTATTGTAAAAAAAAAAAAATTAAAATCATAAATCATGCATATAAATATTTAAAAAAACATTTATTTTATCTAATTAAACACAATTACTTAAGCCAGAATGGTTAAATCTGCATTTTTTTTCATAATTATTTCAAAACAAAAGGGGTGGATTTCACCCCTAAAATGCAAAAAGCGCAAGACGAGCATATGCCACTTTTGAAGTAGAGGGTAAAACATACTCAAACTCATACCAAATTTTCATTCAAATCTATGTTCTATGTCTAGGTTCAACGAAATCGGTGGTTGTAGCTGATTTTTACCTTCATTGACTGTACTAAACGGCAGGATAAAGTAAATATCAATTGATAAAATCAGTAATAACACTATTTGCAAGAGTAAGTGTAATGGGTATTAAAAAATATACCTTTTCCACTATAATAAGTGTACCTAAGACGGTGGTGTCAAGGGTACAAAAGGTTTCCAAAAATACATTTCAGTATCAAATCATTGCCCACATGATGATTTTTTTATCGCATTCCTTATCTAAGTTATACTCAATGATTGTACATATTTACATAACAGACATTACATCTGTTGCCAATAACACGAATAGCATGGATTTTTATTTAACACACCCACTGCAGTGTCGTGAAAATTGCGTCATCGACATATAAATAAAACCTATTTGTTTTGCATTAATCCTTAGATTGTACTTTTAATGTTTTTTTATTTATGTTTACTTTTTCTTTTATCATAATTTCTATCAGAATATATGCATACCTACTTTGTGAATTAAATTATAGCCCGACCAGGAAAATAGCAGCCTTGCCCATATTGCAGAAAAATATTAGAACTAATTTCTTTTACTGGCAACTAAGGTATTCAAGAAACTCTCACTCTCACTGTCATCTGCCAAAGAGACAGAGAAAGAGAGAGAAGTGGACTTTGTGTATTTTGTGATGTTCAAATAAAAATATTTATCAAAATGGTAAAAATAATATATAGTAATGAGAGAAAAGTGAAATAAAACATGTAATATTTAATTCGAATGAAAACAAAGGATTGATTTCTATTTCATTGAATGACATTGTTAATTTTGTTGTTGACATGACACATACAACATGTTGCCACCTAAAGGCGATCAGTAGCGACGCCAATGCAGGGTTTTTATTTTCCTAGTCGGGCTATACATATTATAATTTTTTTTCAAACAATTTATTTATCATTTTACTTTATGTAAGCACATAACAATAATTTCTCCTATCCATAGAGCAATGAGTGTATTTTCGTGTACGCAAATGTATAAGTAGGTATATTTGAAGAGAAGCGCTTTTTAGATCTTCATGCCTATTTACTCGTCTTTATCCTAGCGTGTATTCCTAGTTGCGTCGCTTATGCGTTAGCTTACGCTTCGGAACCTAGACTACGCTGTAAGTCATGGTCCTAGATTTGGCGGCACAATTGAGCGACTGCCATCTGACTTCCGTACCCCTTTTTACAGGGAAACCAGACTAACAGGAACATGACCCGAAGTGTGTTAGTGGCCAACACTGTCAGAATTTTTCAGGCTGCCTAAAGGCATCTGACACAGCCTCACGACTGCTTTCTATCGATAACAACCGGGACCAACGGCTTCCGAAGTACGGAGGAACTCTAGATAGAAAATGCCACTAAATGACGACCAATGAAATAGTGGTCGCATCTCGCCGTCGCTTGAAACGCGCATTCGCTACGGATACGCGAGTCGCGCTCGACTATCGAGCCCCTCATGTCACTTTACTAGAGTTGAACAATTAGTTAGGTAATTACATAAAATATTTACTTATTTTTCTCAGTTGTATTTCCGAATTGGCAGACTTGTGGTCTGAATTTTTTCATTTTTTTATTTATTATAATTGTATAGCACAAGGTGTCAAAAAATATATTAAATACAAAGTGATTGAGGCGCCCTTTTTCTTCCTAGAGCTTTATATTCCTAAGCATAATTACACAAACTTTTACAGACTTCTGACGCTTTTATGAAAGAATCCGTCGTTCCCCATGAAACCATTAAAATAGAGTGCACCTTAAAAGCCTTACGTTTTGTATATTTAATTATAACATAAAGTTATTGTTTGTTTCAGTTTGGAATCAAGACAGTGGACTCCTCGATATCAGGGCTTGGTGGGTGTCCATATGCCCGAGGAGCTAGCGGCAATCTCGCCACCGAAGACCTAGTATATTTTCTGTATGGGCTCGGCGTAAACACTAACATTGATCTTCTCAAACTCGTTGAAGCCGGTCGATATATCTCAAATTTTCTCGGCAAGCCTACAGAGTCCAGAGTTAACAGAGCTCTGGGAGACAAATTCAAAGATAACAAACAAGTTGTAAGAATGGCTGCATGTGATGTTTGAATTTGTCTATAGAAACAATTTTAGGTTGTGATGATAAATACAGTCAATATGTTATAAGTATGTAAGCAAAAGTATATAAGTACCTATTTTTTTTACTGTTTTTCTACTAAGAATGTTTACAAAGTTTTACGATATATGGTAATTAAAATAAAGTATATTTGTTGAATTTTAATTATTACAGGCAACAAAATAAATAAAATTAATTTAAAATCATTATGCAAGCTTATTGTATTATTTACATCGAAATATATCTACTAACGTACTAGAGAAGACACCGCACGTCCTTACTTCGTCCCGTTCAACTGCGGTGAACGCCCCGCAACTCACTTAGTCGCTTGCTAGTTGTTACGGGCCTTGTGCTTCTGACAATTAAAAATCAAAAACACTGAAAATCTTTAAAAAGTGCCTTGGTGTGTGTTGAGGTATTCTAGCAATAATTTAAGGAACACGGCAAAGTGCAAAGGAATAACTTTTCATCGGTAAGTAATCTAGATTAGTTTGACTGATATAATGCCAAGAGAATATTAAATGAATATAAATGTTAAGTTATGAAAAGAGAAACCTAATTAGGTACGAAAGACAAAGTTAGTCCGATAGTGAAAACTGTATTTATCTAACATGTTCCTAATTAATATAGGTACTTCTACTCTTAATCCAAATTCAAATTGTACATTTTTATTTTTTTAAGTACCATATTTAAAGAATGTTTTTCCCCGCATATATGTTTTCATCAGAATCGGTTTAGTAGTTAGTTTTATAAATAGAGGGTTCAATGTATTTCAGTAACTTAGAAAACGAGTTAATTATTAACTATTGGCGTAGGCAGCGTAATTGTAAAATATACCATGAAATGCATGTTGTTTGATTTGTAAATAAGAGATTATTATTTAACCAAGATGGATAGAAAAAAAATTGCCAGTTACTGATAAATTTTAATAAACTCCAAAAAAAAATGGTCTTAGATTTTCCAAAAAAACTTACACCACGTCAAATAGACAAAAGATAACTAAACTCACATCGTTTAATTATTAAATCTTTAAAAATATTTAATCACAAAAAAGCAATTTGTCTTTTTTATTATTTTGGAACCACATAGGTAAAATACCTACATTGTCCATTCTGTACCGTACCTGCCATTATCTATTATGGCAGACATCTTTGAAAAAAATACACGTTTGTAGCAAATGTAGCGCTGCATTTTTGAATGATGTTTTGAGATGAATTATTGTTTCAGCGCTGCAGCGGCTAAAATGATAATTTATCAAAAATGGAACAATGCAAATGTTCTACGTAGCTTCTCTAGTACGTTCGTACATATATCTCGATGATTATTTATGTGTTAAGTGGCGTTCTATCCTGATATGTATGGGCGTCGTCGCCGTGACACGATCGTCGAGGCGTTCGATAATACAGGTTTTTATCAATTGTTGTCATGCGGAGTGGGCACCGTGGCGAGGCGCACGCGCACTAGTGCCGCGGGCGCGCAGCGGACCGCTCGCTTTATATTGAGTTGACCTTATTTACACGCTGTGATCTTGAGAGTGGGGTCGACAAACCCTTGCAATATACTGTCACTCTCTTTCCTACATTCAGTTTGTTTCGAGAACCGGTTCTATATTGTTTTTATGGATCGAGCGTAGCAGCTGACAACATGGTTGAAGTCAAGATAACCGACGAAATCAAAGTTGGCGGCAAAAATCCCTGTTTTATAATAGCGGAAGTGGGACAAAATCATCAAGGTGACATTGAAATTGCAAAAAAATTGATAAAAGCTGCTAAGGTGAGTGCCAGTTTTAAGATTCTTTGTTCGTTATTATGAAACAAAACAAAACAACACGGTCGCCATTAATGCCGTAATAACAAAAACAACGTTACCTAACTTCTGTGCGAGAGTTTGTTATTGTTCGAAACGCAAGTCACGGATCAACAAATTTTGAATTTTGGTGTTTATGTTCTCCACCTACTTCCTTGTAAATGGTTAACTTCCTTTTAATTTTTTACTACTAAACGAATGATTTGTTTTCTGTCAAATTGACCTCAATTGGTAGTTGTATTCAAATGATGGCCGAATGATATTTCAAGGTGATGAATACTCGACTGACTAGAAAGTTGATTTTGCTATGTCAATAAAACTTTCGAAAAGATTACAGTATTATCGTCACTTACTTATCGAGTTGTTGCGATATCCTTCGGTCCTCCACAGAAGTAATTAAAGAAATACAAATATGCCAGATAGTACCTACCTACATTCCACTATAGGCAATGTTAGTTATACTCGTATTGCATAGGAATTCACTAATAAATTGGCACATTCTTTTAGTAAGTATTTAAGTAAGTTTGTTAGGTAAATACCTAATAAAATTAAATGAAGTTAATTAATGTGTAACAATCGCGAAAACATAAATCTTAACAGAGGTTATTATCAATCTTTTTATTACAAGCTTCAAAAGATTTTGTACATTTTAGCGTCATAAATACTCAATTTTTTTTTTGAGGAATGACATATATATTAAAATTGACGGAATGGTTACAGAAACATTGTTTTTACTCAGTACGAGAATAAGTATATTGACTATTGTAAATTGCACAAAGTAATGACTAAGTAGGTACTAGTTAGATACATTTTCATCAATCTTTCAATGTATTAATTTCAATTTTATTAGTAATTGGACTTAAGTGTATATTTGATAATTGTTGGACTCATGAATTAGTTGTTAGTGTTAGGTATTTAGTTGACATTTGCATGGTTTAATATGAGGTCAAATCACGGGGTCAAATACATTGAGCGACATAACTGTGTTAAAGAACTTCCTGTACTGTATTTTGGCAAATAAATGAGTCTATTTGATTTGAAATTAAAAATCGAAACAAAGTGCATTGAAATACAACACATCTTTAAAAAGAGTCTGAATGACTTGTTAGAGGTAAACTTCGTCCAAGTGTGTTTCCCAGTTGCGCCCTCAGCTTACGCTTCAGTGAGAGCCAGTTAATTATATTGTAATGTAATTATAGTCGTATATGGCGGTATTGGTTATTATAATGGAGCGACTGCCGTCTGACCTCCATAACCTTTTTACAGGAAAATTACCCGAGGATTGGCCAACACTGTCATATTTTTCATGCTGCCTAAAGAGAACTGACACGGCCTAAAGACTGTCATCTATTAATAACAATCAGGACCAACGGCTGGTGGAGTCAAACTTTTTGCCATTGACACGATAATAAGAAGACTATAGTATTATCCAACAATAATAAGCACAATACTAAATATATTTTTCTTAAACATGCGCGGAAATATTGTCATTACTTTTGAATAAACAACACGCGAAGTAACATATTTAAACGTAGACTGAAAATCAAATTCACTTCCCGGCGCGTTCTTTGAATTTGGAACGAAGAGCGCGCCGGCAATGTTGTATGAAACGGTGTGCTGTTTGAATTTAGAACTTTTTCATCTATCGTACACATTGCGTTCTCATGGCTGTATCTGAAAAACCAAAATCACTTCCCGGCGCGTTCTTTGAATTTGGAACGAAGAGCGCGCCGGCAATGTTGTATGAAACGGTGTGCTGTTTGAATTTAGAACTCTTTTATCTATCGTACACATTGCGTTCTCGTGGCTGTATAGCCACAGATGAGTTTACCTTTCGGCACAAACTGTAAAATAAATTAAATTTATTATGTGAAAGGCCCTTTTTTATTTCCTTGCACTTTTTTATGAAATATATTTTATTGACCCATGATCTGTATATTTCAGGATGCGGGTGCCAGCTGTGTTAAATTCCAAAAGACATGTCTCAAAGAAAAGTTCACAAAGAAATATCTAGAGAAGCCGTACAATAACCCCAACTCTTGGGGCGAGACATATGGAGATCACAAGAGACATCTGGAGTTCTCGGAGAGCCAATACAGGGAGCTGTTCAAATACGCTCAGGAAGTGGGCATTTTGTTTACTGCATCCGCTATGGATATGGTAAGCTTCCATCTATAATGTATTTAAATTATCCTTCTTCGTGCTGTCCCGAAGGCGCTAAAAGGCTGGTGGATGTATTGAGTTATCTGATAGACGATTGAACGACTCTTTAAAAGTTCTAGCTTTTATCACATGTGAGGAGGAATTTCACCTGCCATTTACACATAAATATTTTCAAACCTATTAGCTGATTTATAAATCCGCTAAAAGTTATGCAATTCCCTCAGATATATATGTAGATGCTATGAGGATAAAAATAGAAGATATGCTTTATTGTTGATTTCATCAACGCACACAAGCGACATACCTTTATTATATCCTATCACTATGATTAAAATATTTTTAATTAAGATTTACAATTTTTCCATTCCAGGTCTCCTTCGACTTTCTAGTCAATATTAAAGTACCGTTCATAAAGATAGGGTCAGGAGACTCCAACAATCTGTTGTTCCTCAAATACGCGGCCTCCAAGAAAGTCCCCTTGATAATATCCACGGGGATGGTCGATAAGACGGCAGTAAAGACGATTTACGATATAATATCGGCCCAGCATAAAAACTTCTGTCTTTTGCACTGTATCTCAGCGTATCCTGTGCCTTACGAAGATTGCAATCTAACTGTGCTGCAGGATTACAATAACACTTTTGATATTCCTGTTGGATATTCTGGTCAAGAGATTGGAACAGCCGTCGCATTAGCTGCAGTCGCTTTGGGAGCTAAGGTTAGTGTGTCATAGTTTCATTTGTTTTCATCATCTAACCAAACATTCTACTCTATATTTAAGTACGTATATTTAAGTAAATCATGCCTATGTCTGTATTATTTGTCCTCCATAAAATTATATTAAAATAAAAGCATTACTCATATAAGTATGTATTATAAAACCATAATAAACAAAGGCGGAATCTTGAAAA
This sequence comes from Euzophera pinguis, assembly GCA_947363495.1. Taxonomy (NCBI): domain Eukaryota; kingdom Metazoa; phylum Arthropoda; class Insecta; order Lepidoptera; family Pyralidae; genus Euzophera; species Euzophera pinguis. Next base: position 7,837,640 of record OX376155.1, on the reverse strand, counting down.
AGGGTCAAACATCGAGGTTAAGATTTATCTACATAGTAAGTATGTCTAATAAACAATAACACAAACACGATAAAAGGTAGATAGGTATTAATGATGGAGAGGCTATTAAATTTTACACTCTGATTATAATTAATTTTGTACTGACTGGAGGTAGGTATTGTTTATGAGTATAATAACAAAAACAATGGATAATAAAAACCTGAATGTCCCTTATCTAAAAACGTTTAAACATCAACGCGAAGGCGATGATAGACGCGAAATTTAACAAAAAAAATTGTAGAAGAATATTTTTTTGTTTTACTTTGTACTGCACCACAGAATTATTATAAGTATTACCTACTAATGTTATTATAAATAGTACTTACTGTAAATATAGTTTATTGTACTCAAAACTTTACACATTATTGTGCATGAAGTATGTCTGCTTTATGCTTAGTATTGTCTGCCCGTTAACATTTTGAAAGGCGTGTGTGTACTTGTTTTAGATGATATAAGGTAATTTTATACGCAACTAGTGACCCGCAATAGCTTGGCACGGGTCTCAATTGTCAATTTCAGTAGATAATGGTGAACATCGCACTAAAATCCATTGTGGTTTAGATGAAATAAGAGAAAAATAGCGACTTTAATTTTTGCAGTGCTTATTTAATAAAATAAACCACCCTAAAAGAGGTCTGACTAATTAATGAAGGTTGCAGAATAGCACTGAATAGAATGTTAAAAGGCCAGAGTACCTGGACACAAGCCCAGCTGTTTTCAGTCAAGACTGAGATAATGATGACAAAAAAATGATGATCCATTGTATTTAACTAATGAACTCGAGTAATACAGATACGTGTATAAAGTACATGCTGCAATATGTTGCTTATATGACTCATCATAGTGTATTTGACTTTATAATCTAAATGGTTTGACCTCGATTTCCTACTTCTACCTATTTATTTATATTCAGGCACAATCATCATCATCATCATCATTTCAGCAGCAGTCAGTCCACCGCTGGACATAGGCCTCTCCCAATGATTTCCAAAATGATCGGTTGGCAGCAGTCTGCATCCAGCGTTTACCTGCGACCTTTTTCAGGTCATCTGACCATCTGGTCGGTGGATGTCCAACGCTGCGCTTACCGATACGCGGTCGCCATTTGAAAACCTTTCTGCCCCATTGGCCATCAATTCTCCGCGCTATGTGCCCCGCCTACTGCCACTTCAAAGAACATCCGCTGGGCTATGTCGGTGACTTTTGTTCTCCTACGGATCTCTTCATATCTGATTCGATTTCGTACGGAAACACCAAGCATCGCCCTCTCCATAGCTTTCTGGGCGACCTTGAGCTTTCTTACGAGGCCCATAGTCAAAGACCACGTTTCGTCATCACTGGTAACACACATTGGTCGAAGACCTTAGTTTTAAGGGACTGAGGTATTTTGGACGAGAAGACGCTACGTAGCTTCCCGAACGCCGCCCAGCCGAGTCGGATTCGACGAAGACCTCGTCCTCGAAGCTGGAGTTGCCAGCCTGGATCATCTGACCCAGGTAGACATACTGGTCTACAATTTCAAGGGTGTGGCTCCCGACAGAAACCGGTGATGGCGTAACATGGACATTACACATTGCCTTGGTTTTGTCCATGTTAATTTTAAGGCCCACCTGTTGGGAGACCACGTTGAGGTCGCTGAGCATGGTACTTAAGTCCTTTAGCAACTCTGCCATGACCACGATATCGTCGGCAAAACGAAGGTGAGTGATATACTCGCCATTGATGTTGATGCCAAGTCCTTCCCATTCCAGAGCAGCGATAAACAGTTTCGGAGAAATGACGTCTCCCTGTCTTACTCCTCTCTGCAATGGAATAACCCCCGTGCTCTGCTCCTGTACTCGGACGGACATGGTGGCGTTGCTATACAAACACTTCAACACTTTGATGTACCGATGGTCAATGCGGCACCGCTGGAGAGACTGAAGCACCGCCCACGTTTCGATCGAATCGAAGGCCTTCTCATAGTCTACAAACGCTAGGCATAGTGGCCGGTTATACTCTTTGGTCTTCTGTATAACCTGCCGAAGCGTATGGATGTGGTCTATGGTACTAAACCATTTTCGGAAACCGGCTTGTTCGGGAGGCTGGAAGGCATCGAGCCTGTTCGCGAGACGATTCGTGAGACGATTCGTGATTACCCTCAACAGTTATAGATGTGTGGCTCAGGAGCGTGATGGGTCTATAGTTCTTCGATAGGGTATAGTCCTTTTTTGAAGAACAAACCCACCACGCCCCTGTTCCACGCCTCTGGCGTCACGCCCTCGAGCAAAACGGAATTAAAGAGCTTCTGAAGGATTTTCAGTACCGGCGTTCCGCCCGCTTTCAGAAGCTCTGCTGTGATTCCGTCTTCGCCCGGCGCCTTGTTATTCAGGCACAATAATCTTCTTTTTATTTACATCTGTTTGCCTTTTTATCCTCATGTTGCTTTTTTTTTATATCAACACATCCTTTCACCTTTTCATATATTCGAAGAAGTCTTGTCTTATGTCTCTCGTCTTTTAGGACAAATATCCACTTCTTGCTCTCTTCTTATTCTTAATATTTTATTTTATAGTAACAACATTTTTTCATGACTTTTATAGCAGTAATTATTATCAAATCTAAGCCTGAAATGAATATGTTGTCTAATAAATTAATAAGGGATATTTTAATGTTCCAGGTTTTAGAGAAGCACATAACTTTGGACAAAACAATGAAGGGAACAGACCATGTGTGCTCGCTAACTCCGGCCGAGTTCCAGCAGTTGGTACGTGACGTGCGTGTAATTGAGGCCTCGCTCGGCACGCCCATCAAGAAAGTAGTCACTTCTGGTACGTAGCTAACAACGACCAGCGTGTGTGTTACCAGTTATGACATATGGGTCCGAAATGTGGTCCTTGACTATGGGCCTCATAAGAAAGCTCAAGGTCGCTCGGAGAGCTGTGGAGAGAGCGATGCTCGGTGTTTCTCTACGAGATCGAATCAGAAATGAGGAAACCCGTAGGAGAACAAAAGTCACCGACATAGCCCAGCCGATGTGGCAAAAAGGTTCTCGAATGGAGATCACAAATTGGACATCCACCGACCAAGATGGTCAGATGACCTGAAAAAGGTCGCAGGCAAACGATGGACGCAGGCCGGTCTTACAACCGGTCATTTTGGAAATCATTAGGAGATTCCTATGTCCAGCATTGGACTGACTGTGGCTGAAATGATGATGATAACATTTCAGCCACAGTCAGATATTGTGCACATATCTAAATTCTCTTGAATGTAAAAATCTGGTCTAAAAATATCTGTTTGCCTGTTATGAGACTATAAAAACACGCAGCATAACAGTGTTTATTCTTATGAGCCAAACCAGTGCGCCAGTTAATGGCCAGGAATATTACTTTGCACTTATACAGCGCTGTTGGTAACCATACCATTTCCAAATAGGCGGTGGTAATAAACATTTTGCAGAAGATATCCTTACAAACGTCAAATCACTATTGTTAGCGTTTCTAAACCTTTTGTTTCTAAGCCTCACGCTTTTTTACTTTAGAAATGTAATTAACATTACGTAGCTTTCTTGATTAACTTGATACAAGCCTGTATTCTAAATCATCTATGCATTACAGCAACGGAACCCGGTGTCCACTGAAACGCTTACTTTTTAAGAGGCTTTAATCTTCCAATGAGCTCACAAATTTACTTTGATGATCCTTCTTTCATAATAAAATTTGTTTCAGAAATTCCTTGCATCGACAAACTACAGAAAACTCTAGTCATGGGCAGTACAAAGAACAAAGGCGAAATCCTATACCCTGGCGACGTGAAGATAAAGGTCGCTGAACCCAAAGGACTGAACGCATTGCACTTCGAGGAGGTCATATACAAGACCCTGGTGGTCGATAAAAAGGAGGACGAACCTCTCAATGAAGGAGACTTCTGCCAATAAAACACATTATGCCATATAACATGAACATATCAAATTAAGTTAATTGTTGCTATTTTAAAAGAAGATATTTGAGGGCTCGAAAATTAAAGTGAGTAAAACTTCGAGTTGAATTTATAATACTCCCATGGAATCGTAGTAGCAAATTTTAAAAAGATTTAATAGTAATAACTCAGTATAAATCTACTGCCAAGAAAAGAGAGTCCGCGTTTTTTGACAATAAGATTAAACCGATCAGCCACTTTTATTACATTTAAACTTTCTAAATAAGTCATGCAAAATAACCGAATAAAAATAGTTGACGCTTAGTCAAGCCAGACACAGAGTTTGATAGCCACCGTTAGATGAACTAGTAGGTAGTTAAAAGCAATAGTAGGGTGGACATCGAACTCTGTGTTGTGGCCAGAATCTGGACATATTTGAATGTCTTATAAAAAGTCGGCTGGGTTGGATATAACTTATAACTGATCGTTTACTCATCCCTAGTTGTAAAATATGAATACGCGGCTACATTTTATACTGTTTCCTTGCATCCATTCTTTGGCGGATTTAAGACATTTAAAAACCTGAGTTATTCTATTAACCCAATAAATATATAGCTTGTCTATTCGAAACCGAATTAATATTTTACATGACATATTGTTGTTTGTTTCAATTCTTTAATAAAACTTTACAAATGGTGTAATTGTAATAATGAAAAGAAAAATACGCATACTTGCTAAAATCGGGCGATATTATACATACTGTTGGGTCTGTTTAGGGTTCAAAATGCTATGTACGGGAATATTTGAATGAAACGAGTGTGGTTATGTGCAAGATTGTATTGCGACTGACTGTTACAATGAAGATCGGAGCATTATATAGGAAATTGAAATACGATTGTAGGCGTGCATAAACAATAACAATTAACTCTTATTTAGTTACAACATACCGCCCACCAAAAGGCCTACAAGTCCTTTTCTAAACGTTAAAATTTATTGAGCACATTTGAAAACCAAAACCGACTCTAAAAGTAGTAGTTATAACGTCCTACATTACATTGATAACGTGAATAACATGCATAAATAATCATAACAACTACATTGTATTAGGACGAAGTCAAAAGTATTAAGAAGAATCAATAGGCAAGGCACACAGTTTTGTTACAGTTCGTTTAGTTATAGTGCTACCACTTTTCACCGAATATACTCTTGTATGACCATCTTCGCCTGGGTGTTTATCAATGATTCTTCCCAATGACCACTTTCCGGGAGGTAAGTTATCTGTCTTGATAAGGACGATGTCTCCAATTTTGAATTCCTCCTCCCTTTTTTGCCATTTCGGACGATGCTGTAGCCGATTCAAATATTCATCCTGCCAGCGTCGCCAGAAGTCTTTCATCAGCTTTTGTGTATATTGCCAGCGTGACAAGGTATGTATTTTCTCATTTTTCAGATCAGGGGATGGTACAACCATAGGTGACTCTCCGATTAAAAAATGCCCTGGAGTAAGGGTATCTGAATTATCTGGATCAGTACCATCCAAAGGACATAATGGGCGTGAGTTTAGGCAGGCCTCTATTTGGCACAGTATAGTGCTCATTTCTTCATATGTAAGATTAGTAGTTAAAATTCTTTGTAAATGTGACTTTATAGACCTTACGCCCGCTTCCCAAAGGCCTCCGAACGTGGGGCTATAGGCTGGAATGAAGTGCCATTGGGTGCCCTCTGTAACTAGAACCTTTGCCATTTCATGAGTGGACTGTATAATTGTTTCGTTCCAGTTCTCTTTAAGTTCCTTACTCGCACCAACAAAATTCCGGCCCTGGTCACTCCATATGTGACTACATTTGCCTCTTCGAGCAACAAAACGTCGAAAAGCTCCAAGGAATGCTTCAGTTGTAAGGTCACTAACAAGCTCGATATGAATTGCCTTAGTCGACATACAAATAAATATTGATATGTAGGCTTTCAAAGTCTTGTTTCCTCTGCCTTTAGACATTAAAATTGAAAACGGGCCTGCAAAATCTACACCGCTGTGCAGAAATGGTCTCGATGGAGTTACTCTTTGCTCAGGTAAGTCTCCCATGATTTGAGTTTTAGTCTTAGCTCTTAATTTCATGCAAAGCAAGCACTTATGAATATATTTTCTGACTGCTGATTTTGCTCTTATAATCCAATATTTATTTCTGATGTAACCCAACATTAACTCTACGCCACCATGCAGCGTTTTCTTGTGTGCATCAGCAACTATCAAATGGGTTAACTCATTTTTGCTTCCTAGGATGATTGGGTGTTTTTTGTCATTCGGTAAGTTTGTATGTCTAAGGCGACCGCCCACCCTGAGGATATTGTGTTCGTCTAAATAGGGATTAAGGGCTCGTATAGAACTTCTTTTCTTAACTTGTTTATTTAGCTTCAATCTGTCTATTTCTTCTTTATATTCATCTTCTTGTATAAGTTTTATGCAAATGTTCAAAGATTGTTCCAATTCTAATGTTGTTAAGTTTTCCTTATTGTCATCTAAATTTTTCTTATAGTTCAAAAATCTCCTGCAGTAAGTAATACATGTAATAAGTTCAGTTAAACTCTCAAATTGTTCAAATTGTGTAATAATTTTCATTTCCCTTTCTTCTAGGTCTTCAGTATTAAGGTAAGTATTAACTTTCACACTTTTCATGTCAACATCTGTAGTAATTATTTCCTTGTCCTTAATCTTTATTTCTGTTTCAGATAACCATAGGGGTCCTGACCACCACAAATCACAATCCTTCAATTCCGAGAGCAAGACTCCTCTAGATGCTAAGTCGGCGGGATTTTCATGTGATTGTACGTGGTTCCAGTGTTTGTTGTTTAGATGTTCTAGAATTTCTACAACGCGATTTGCCACAAATGGCTTCCACCGATTTGGTTCTCCACACAGCCATGCTAAAACAATCTGAGCATCAGTCCAAGCGTACATCTGTGATCTTGGTAATCTCATAGCTTGTCCAATTTGCTTCATGAGTCTAGATAAGAGTAAGGCACCGCAGAGCTCTAACCTTGGCAATGAGATTGTTTTTAGAGGCGCTACTTTAGTTTTAGCAGCTATAAGTTTTGTTTTAACTTCACCATTCTTGGTTTGAACTCTTAGATAGACAACTGCTGCATAGGCACGCATTGAAGCATCACAGAATCCGTGAATCTCTATTCGATCATTGTCAGTACTACTTGTGCCAAACCATCTCTTTACTTGTATGTCATTTATATTTGAAAAGTCGGATCTAATTATTTTCCATTCATCTGCCAAATTTGTGCTTATTTCATCGTCCCAATCTACCTTTTCAAGCCACAGCTTTTGAATTAACATCTTTGCGTTTACAATACTTGCTGCTACCCAACCCAGTGGGTCGAATAATTTTTGTAAATCGGACAAAATTCCACGTTTTGTAATAAACTTAGAAATTTCAGGTAGATTCAGCTTATACTCAAAAGTTTCAGTACTCAAATTCCACATGATGCCTAGTGTTTTTATTGTTTTATCCAAATTTAGATCAACGTGACTATTTGCTGACCTTTTGTTTTCTTCAATAGACTTAATGAACTGAACATCATTGGATGACCATTTGGTTAGTTCAAATCCACCCTTTCGTAAAATATCCGTGACTTCTCTTGCCAAGGATATAGCTTCTTCTACTGTATCTGCACCCGAAAGCATATCATCCATGTAGAAATCTTCGTGTATAGTTTTAACAGCATGCGTTCTACCATTGCCTTCATCGTTGGCGACTCGTTGGAGCGTTTTAACAGCCAGATATGGTGCTGAGGCGGTGCCAAAACTAACTCTAAGAAGACGATATTCTTCAAATTCTTCAGCATCATTTGATCTCCAGAGGACTCGTTGATAATCAGAGTCATTCTTGGTGACAAGCACTTGAAAATACATTTTTTGAATATCCGCGACAAACCCAACAGGTTTCATTCGCCAGCGTATCAATAGGTTTCGAAGATCTTCTTGCAACTGCGGGCCTACATGGAGTTCATCATTTAAAGAAATATTGTTGACTCCCTTACACGACGCATCAAATACAACGCGAGTTCTAAAAGATTCTTTATCCTGGCGGATGACGGCGTGGTGAGGTAAGTAGACACATTTTTTATTATTCCTTTCCTTTTCAGGTATTTTTTCCATGTACCCCTTTTCTATATATTCATTTATAACATCTGTATATTCCTTTTTCAGGTTTGGCGTTCTCTTAAATTTTCTTTCTAGGTGCATGAATCTCTGTCTAGCAATATCTCTGGTTCTCCCCTCTGGTGATTTCGGATTTTCTATTTTAAAGGGCAATTTAACGATATATCTACCTTCTTCATTTCTAGTTGTTGTTGTTTCATAAATTTCTTCACATATCTGTTCTTCCTTAGTTAGCTGTCTTTTGGTTTCTGTGTCTATTTCCCATAGTGTTTTCAACATGTCTTCAACATCAACCTGCTGATGTGTCACGATGAATGTTTTTCTTTCAGGCCTGGTGTTGTAGTTTTCTCCAAGCAAAATCCACCCAAGACTGGTGTTTTGTGCGATAGGTGTGCCAATAGGACCTTTGACAAGACCTTCTTTAATAATTTGCACATATTCTTTGACACCTAGTAGCAAATCTATAGAACCAGGAGTGTGGTAGTCTGGATCAGCTAGGTTGAGGCCCTTGACGTGAGGCCATGTTCTTGGATTAATTGTTTCGGCGGGTATTCTTGTGGTTAGCTGTTTGGACATCACGTAGGCTTGAATCGGTATACTAAATGTTTCGTCCCACTGTGATCTTATGTGAAGCTGAACCATGTGTTTGAAAGTAGTTCTTGTACATCCTACCCCCGTAGCACTTCCCTTTACAGGTTGTCTTTCAAGTTTTAACAATTGAGCCGCCTTTTCACTCAAAAACGCCGCTTCGGAACCTGGATCTACCAGCGCACGGAGAGGTACAGTGTAACCTTGTTCACTCGTTGCTTGTACAACTGCCGTCGCTAGTAGCGCTGTATTTTGCTTAGCACTGAGATGTGACGCTATCATTGTGTTAACTTCTACTCGTTCCTCTTCTATCACATGTGTTAAAACCGACGGTTGTGGGGTACTCGGTGTAGCCGTAGGTTCCAAGTTCTTATTTGCGTGCAATAGAGAATGATGACGTCTTCGACATATTCTACAGGACACAGGAATCTTACATTTTACAGCTGAATGCCCTGGTACTAAGCAGTTAAAACAAAGGTTATTTGTTTTCACAAACTGACTTCTTTCCGTTGGTTCCATTTTGGTAAACTCCTTGCAGTGGCACAAGTTGTGGTTGTCTTTGCACATAACACAAACCCTCTTTGTGTTTGAATTGTCGGCAGTGGCAGTATGAAATGATCTTTCTTTTACAGGTTTAATTTCTCGTGTACTGTTATTCGTGATAAGCTCCAAAGTGCGAAACTTTGACTCCAAAAATTTCTTGAATTCCAACCACGTAGGTAAACTATCAGTTTCTTCTTTGTATGCGTGTTCTTCCCAGCCTTTGTGCGTCTCTGGGTCCAACTTCTGCACCAGAAGGAAAATAATTATAGGATCCCATGAGCCAACGCTGACTTCTAAATTTTCTAAGTTATTCAAACACTCGGACGTGGTATCAACCAATTGTTTCAATTGAACAGCAGATGGAGCACTCATTTTTTTTATATTGAATAATCTCTTCATTGTACAATTCAAAATTAAACGTTTGTTGCCGTATCTTCTTTTCAAAATATCCCACGCATGTAAATAATTGTTAGATGTCACCTGTATATGTTTTAATACTGTCTCAGCTTCTCCCTTAAGACTCGTTTTTAAATAGTGCATTTTTTGAACGTCACTGAGCGTCGTATTGTTATGTACGAGCGAAAGAAATAAGTCCTGGAACGCCGACCAGTCTTCATAATTTCCCGCAAAACTAGGTAATTGAATTTTAGGTAAATGTACAACACTCTGCGTAACATTCATACTTGTACTCGATGAAGTACTGGACTCGTGTGGATTAGGCATTATAATCATGTCCTTGAGGTCACCTTGGAGCACATTATATAAATCTTCATATACAAAGAAATCTTCATTCAAAAAATAAGGCATAGCACCCTTTTGTTCCTTTGGTGTAATCTTAACTAATTCTTGGTGGGCTCCCTTAAAAGTTTTCCAGTAGTCATCTATTATTAACATACGCGCTTCTATATAACCTTTAGTTAGGCGTGCCTTAGGACATTTCTTCAAATTTATTTGTGTTTTTCTTAATAGATTAGCAGTGTCCTCTAATACGGAGAGAAGTTGCATTTGCTCGTTAGTAGTAGCCATTATTTATCTTTACTATTTATTCCACAAAATTCTTAATTTTATTCACTAGTTAAACAGTCCAAATAATATTTTATTTTCTTCAAGTCAGTTAAAAACACGTAGTAAATAAATACTAGTAATCTTCAATAACTTCCACTAGTGCTAATCCGATGCATAAGCCGAAAACACAATCAGGAAACACGCTGAGTTAAATATTCATCAATTTATTCCGTGCGAAACAGGTGCGCATCGATGCAATAGGCACAGTTTCTTATCTCAGGAATGCAGTAGGTACTCCGTAGGCCGCTCGATCGCTCTTCACTATCCGGCGCGATTAGACCATATGTTGGGTCTGTTTAGGGTTCAAAATGCTATGTACGGGAATATTTGAATGAAACGAGTGTGGTTATGTGCAAGATTGTATTGCGACTGACTGTTACAATGAAGATCGGAGCATTATATAGGAAATTGAAATACGATTGTAGGCGTGCATAAACAATAACAATTAACTCTTATTTAGTTACAACACATACTTACCATTACATTTACATGTTTATTAGCTTTAAGAAACATTTATCATAGTTTAAGAATGCATAATACAAAGAATTTATACATCTATGCTCAAAGTGTAAAATATTTTTTATATTCTAATGTAATTTACATTACATATAGAATTGAATAATATACATTGACAAACAAAGTTATTCAACAAAGTATTTTGATTTTTGCATGCCATTCACCTAATATAAGTATCCTTTAAATGTAGAAAAATGTAACTAGATTTTAAGCTTTTTTTTTTTGATAGAAATAAAAATCTGTCAGGCTTTGTATAAGAAATTGTTGTAATACTCTTTTTTCGGTTTTAATAATATTAAAAAAACGTTGCACATCTTCGTTAGTAACTTCTCACTGCGCCACCAACCCGCAATTTGGGGCCAAACATAATGTCAGATGACTTGAAAAAGATCGCAGGCAAACGCTGGACGCTTCCAACCGGTCATTTTAGAAATCATTAGGAGCCATATGTCATATGTCCAGCAGTGGGCTCACTTCGGCTGAAATGATGATGATAATGTCATTTTGTACTTTTACACCAAAGGGACATGACCAGATTACTTGTCGGTCTTTAAATAAAACTATTGTGTAGGGCTAAACAATAAAATTAATCTATGAAAATTAATATATTTCAAAATAATACAATCAACAGAGTTACAAACAGAAAGCGGGAAAAATTTGCAGTGAAAAAATATTTAAATACAGAATGACATTTAGGTTTATCTTTTTTCTATTTTAATGTTAGTGGCCAGTGCTTCTGTTTTTAAACAGGCACTCACAATCCTGGAGATACCGCCCGCCAAGGACATAATTGCACAAAATGTCCTTGATTTCCGCCCGCCATGCAAAAACGTGAACAAAGATGCATGATGGGTGCCCTAGGAGGTAGCTGTCACCTCTTAATCAGATCATATCTAGGTATGTTTCTAAATTATGACCACAAATTACATCAACCTTCATAGTTCAACCAGTTAAAAACCTAAAGTTGAAATAAACTCTAAAGAGCCTCTATCAAATAAATACAATTATCCTACTACATATTTCAGTTCATAAGGAATCTTAGGAAAGTCTGCAATTCTACTATTTACATTATTTATTTTATGTTGAAATTCTTTATATTATAACCATTACTTACCATCTTATAAGAACAAGAACCTATTTGATAACTCTTTACACTTTTATTACAGAATTTGTTGTGTACCTGAAATTATTTTATTACTTCTGTACAATTGATCCGCAGCTTTATGGTTTCCTATAGAGAGGCACGACACCATTGGCTGAACAACTGCTCCAGCTTGCCTGACAAATCCATTGGTGACCACACCCTCTTTATTGTGGACTGTGGGCGATGAAGAGGACAGTAGTGTGGTCGCTACTTTTCTATTTTCGTATTTACCTATAGACCCCGAGTCACTGGGATGAAGTAACGTATGGTGTCTTCCTTTACAAACCTTAAATTTTTTCAGATATTTACAACACCGTGCTATGTGTTGTGAACTTTAAGCATCTAAAATACAATCCCCTTTTCCTTATAAGTTTACGACGAGTGTCCTTATAAGTTTACGACGAGTGTTGTTTGATTGATAGTAACTTTTTACAAAAACTTAACCTATGATCCTCTAAACAATATTCACAAAAAAAATGTTTACTTTCCCTAATATGGCATGATGCTATCGGTTCGACACCTCTGTCTGAATTAGACAGCCTAGATTTAATGTCTATATTTTCAAGGCCTTGAAAACGGCAGGTTAAAAACTCTGTAAATTCTGATAGATTAGGTAACTTGTCTGTACACTTGGACGAAATCTTAAGTTCCCAGGCTTTAAGAGTATCTTTATCTAATTTGGTGCTAATAATGTGAACTAAGAGGATATCCCAAGATGATACATCAATGCCCAAGTTCTTAATACACTCCAAACAATCAGAAGTCTTACTAACTAATTGCTTGATTTGATTGGCCGATTCTGACGATAAACTCTTTTGATTTAATAATCGATCTAAAATACTATTTGCAATATACTTCCTGTGGTCAAGCTTTACCCAACTACGTTTATAATTATCACCGAAGTCACCTGAATATTCCGTAGCAGTTGTTCCGCTTCTCCCGTCAAGTGGCCTTTAAGGTAGAAGAACCTTTGTGCATCATCCAAAGATGTTTTGTTGTGCACAAGACAGTTAATGGACGCGTCGGCTAGCGGGTGCGCAATTATAGTCCTTGCCCTTTTAAAAATAGTTAAAGTTTGTAAATAGGTGCGAAGTTGATTTAATCAATGCTAAAAGTGACAACATTATGTAAATGTAATATAATTAAGTGATTCTAAACTCTTTTGTGAGAAATATATAACAGTTAACTAATTGGTGTGTACGTGCGGGTATTTGTGTCCTAAAAAATAAAAATAGATATTTTCGTATTTGTACAATTTAGTGATATCATAAAATTATAAGTAGGTTAAAACTAGCCTAAAAACCTAATTAACATGGCAAAGTGTGCGGCTTGTGGTAAATTTTTGCCTACGACCGGTATCGTGAGTTGCGGTGTCTGCTTGGTATACCATCGCGGGTATGTTGCTGTACCGGACGGTGCTCCTGTTAGCAGGGACTGGACGTGCCCGGACTGTAAACGGAAGATAAAGACGGGGGTCAACAGTAGCACTCCTGTTAGAGGCACTGGAGGTGGAGCGCGGGATGACCATGAATTGGTGGTGTCCGTTCCTGTACCGGGGCATGTCGTCGGTGCTGGGGACACCGCTCTTGGCCAGGTGGCGTTTCAGCGGGAGCTCGCGGGGTTCATGGCGGAGCTGCGCGAATTCCGGAAGGAGTTGTCTGGGGAGCGGGCGGCGCGCTTGGTCATGGCTCAGCAGTTCGGCCAGCTCGAGCGTCGAGTGGAAGCGGTCGAGCGGGCGCGGGAGATGGAGGCGGCGTCCCGCGAGCGGCAGCAGACAGGAGGCGAGAAGCAGGACGAGCTGGAGCGCGTCGTCGCGGGACTGCGGGCCGAGCTCAACGACCGCGACCAGGACGCTTTGCTGGCGGACCTCGACATCGGCGGACTGCCTGAGGAGAAGGGCGAGAACCCCGTGCATGCCGTGCGCGTGGTGGCGACGAGGCTGAGCGTGTCGTTGCAGGAGCAGGACGTGGTGTTGGTGCCGGGCGGGCGCGCGCGGCGGCTGGTGGTGCAGCTGGCGCACAGACAGCTACGCGACGACCTGCTGCGGGCCGCGCGGGTGCGGTGCACCCTGGCAGCCGGGGAGCAGCGGGTGTACGTCAACGAGCGCCTGACGCGTCAGTTTAGCCAGCTTTTTCACCGCGTACGCGAGGAATGCCGCAAAAGAGGCTGGAGGTTCTCTAGGACCCGGAGAGGACGTGTTTATGCACGAAGGGGAGAGGGCCAGGCTTCATTCTCCATACGGACTGTTACTGATTTGGAGCGTGTCTTTGCAGTCGATAAAGCTGACACTTTTGTGTCACAAACTCTGGAATCGCAATAATTTTGTAAGATTATATATAAATAAGAAATTAATCATCATCCAATCTCTTTATTTGCCACAAAATACACACATTGATTTAAAGAATTGCAGTAGTTTACAATATTCAGTATGTAATGTTGACTATATTCTGAAGTCGCAGAACCGTTATAACAAGGGATTGAATCAATCGGTACTTTACCATCTCAGTCTAGTTTGTTTTAATTTTCATATATTAATCAACGTAATATGCTCAGGGTATATTTTTATTGGTAGCAATTTTGTTGTTTGTTTTCATGCTGCTGTATTTAAATTTGTTTAATCCAGTCACTTTTATCCAACATTATGATTGATAAAAAAAAAATTTCAGTTGCTCTTTTTAATGCACAATCGTTGGGAACTAAGCATGATGAGTTTATAATTGCTGCCAATCATTTATCACCCGATATTTATGCCCTAAATGAAACATGGATACCGGGAGACCAGGAGGAGCGTGCACCCATGCTGCCTGGGTACAAGTTACGGTTCACACCTCGTTCATACTTAGTGAAAAAGGGAATTGGTGGAGGGGTTGGTTTTTATATCAACGTCGCGGAACGTCGGCCATTCTGTATACTTTCCTGAGAAAGTAGGTATTTTAATTTCAAGCAACTTAAGCTTGACGTTATACTTACAACTATCTTGACTATTATTATAACAATTTGAGTAAGCTAATGGATCAAAAGTATTTAATTCAAACAATAACCGTTTTAAAGATTTAAAACAGACAGATGTCTTAAACGTTATATACAAATCCTCTACCTCATTATAAACATTATCTATATAATAATTAGACCTATGTTATTCTGATTTATTTACCGTACTTACAATCGTTGTGTGTTGTAATAAATTGAGACCGAATGTTCTAACATAATATCTACACACGGAAGAGTCAAATGGTCTACGGGATATTTCTCAATATAAGCCTTCACTCGCTTAATTTTCTCTTTTACGTCATACTGAACGGCTAATAAGGATTCCATTATTGGGCCCTACCTCAACTATATACCTACCAGTATGTACAAATGCTAGATCTATCTAATAACATCAAACAAAATTTCGCAAATTAGCCTACTTACTGAGGAACAATCTCTGACGTCATGTTAATGACCTTAACACTATACTTAAATTTAAACAAATGAAACCCTAAAATACAATTTACAAAAGTTCTAAAGTTAAATTTCCCGTAACAATTCACCAAACACTATTAGATTTTACTTACAGTTTGCTTGGTTATCACTTTTTGTCACTGTAATTTGCCTTATTGAACCGCAACCAATCAACCAAACTCAAGGCGCGCTCCAGTTCAGCGCGTTAATCCGAGTAGCTTCCTCCGGGAACCCGATTCCGGCCCGCGAATCTCCTCACTCTGTCGTCCTGGGCGATCCTTCCTTACAGCCGTACAGAACTTCTTAAGTTCCAAAGTCTGCGTGACGGCAATACGAAGCCCCAAGTACACAAACAATCAAAGTCTGCCACTACACAATGCCAAGCAAATTCCTGCTGACTTAAATCCGATGTCGAAGGACCAAAATGACCAGATTACTTGTCGGTCTTTAAATAAAACTATTGTGTAGGGCTAAATAATAAAATTAATATATTTACTTTATATTACAAATTTATTTCTTTTAATATTACAAAGTAATACAATCAACAGAGTTACAAACAGAAAGCGGGAAAAAATTGCAGTGAAAAAATATTTAAATACAAAATGACATTTAGCTTTATCTTTTTTCTATTTTAATGTTAGTGGCCAGTGCCTCTGTTTTTAAACAGGCACTCACAATCCTGGACAGGACGTATAAATTTCCTTAGTATATCCCTTTGAGTGGATACCCGACAAATTCTATAGCAGACCAATTAAAATTGTTGTTCTTTTATAGGCAGAATTAAAACTCGGAAGTATAACATAATATTAGATAGCACTAAGTTACGATTATCCCTTTAGGCTGAGAATGGCAACTTCCTAAAATGACAAATTTCTTAAATGGCAGTTGCCATTTAAGAAATTTGTTAGGAAGTTTTCTATAATGGAAATTTATAAAAACGAGAATGTCGTAATTTTGTGTCCAAGTTTTCCCGTTTCCAACGACATACGGTTTTGGAATGTAACCAGGATAACGCGTATGTAGGAGGCGTATGATGATTAAGAAGTCCGACTCCGAACACTGACACTGTTCCCTCAGGCTGAGAATGACAACTTCCTAAAAAGACAACTTATAAAAAAAAACATTCATACGTATTGACCAGATGGATAAATAGATATAGATACACTTTATTGTACTAATCACAAAATTAAAATTAAAAGAAATATAGATATTTTAAAGCCTGCGTATACTTCCTTTTTTTAAATATTTTCATGTCTCATCATAAATTTAAGAACTGGGCTCTTGTCGGTGGAGCTTCCAATCTTCTCGATTATAAACAAGATCCTTTAGTTTTTTATACGACACGACGCTTACTTTCTTCTTTAGGTGCTTCATGTAGCTATGCCTTGGTCTACCTGGTCTATCTTTTTCCTTTCATCTTTCCTTCGATGATGTTTCCATGAAGTTGTCGTGTCGTATCAAATACCCTAACTTCACCTTCTATCCTCAATCACCATCAAAATGTTTCTTTTTTCTCCTACTCTTGTTACCACTTCTTCATTTGTTAGTCTTTCAGTCCAGCTTATTCTTTCTAATCTTTGTGGTTTATAAATGTAACTCGTCTATAAGTGCGTCCTAGTGCCTACTCACTTGACGTCAGCGTCCATTCATAAAGTTATTATGACGTGCCAATTTTATTTATTTTTAGAAATTCCCACAAATGTCTTGTATAAATCTGGCGGAAGGTCGTTTGCTAAATTCAATGCATGGTTATGTGGGTACTGTGTTTTAGCTATTACCATAGGAAATAGAGAGATATATGTATTCCATCCTGTAGGATAACTTGTCTAAATAATAAACTGACTAGACATTAGGTATGTATTAGGTACACAGTCAACACAATAAAACAAACAATGCAAATTGATTTAAAAAAACATTTGCTTTATTCGATCGAAAAAGCGTTCGCACATACTCGGTGATCCCGCGGGATATTCCTTGACGCATTCTATCAACGAGTTTTATTTTATTTGAGGATCACAGCGAGCGTGCGGTACGGCGCTGGCGCGGCGCCGCAGTCCCGGCCCGCCCGCCGCCTGCGCCGCGCTCGCTTCCCGACACCACCGACTGTACACCTGAAATCCGCATTCCGCCACTATTTTCACCGACACTCCCGTTCATAATATCTGACGCGACCGCGGTTTCCACGACTTCGTCGTTTACTTTCACTGACCGAGCAGTGTTTGTGTTTACGCGCTTAGAAAGTCCGAGGACTAAGTGGAGAGCGGCTGATTTAGGTCGCCCGGTTCAGTGCTAGCAGCGGGATATTTTTATTGCTACTGTTGAGTGCAGACGTACCTACGCTCTCCCCGAACGCGTTGCTAGTTAACTCAATTTAATATTTATAGAGTAGAATCGTAAAGCTCATTCCATAAACATTGACATGATACGTACGTATGTGTATTCGTTCCTGATTTTTTTCATCGGGTCGGAAACGTTGCCAAATCCCGATATGATAGAGTATGCGAGAAGAGGAATGTGATTGATCAAATTGTGGCATTTAGCTGAAATCTTTGACATTTTGTGAAGTGCATTTGTGTAGTGTGTGGTGTTAGAGGAAGATGCACCACTTGTACCCGTTGGCGAAGGGCGACCCGCTGTGCCCGCTGGGCTTCCACCCGCAAGTGCGGTGGCCGACGCGCTGCAAGCGCTGCTTCCGCGACTACAAAGAGCACGGCGGCGGCCGCAAGAAGGAGGACGACTTCACCGCGTCCACGCCCAGCCTCTCCACGTGGACCTCGCCGGCGTCACGGTCTGTCTCCGACATTACTACGATTTTATGACACTTGACTAAGCCAAATTTCAACATTCTAGCTAGATTGAAAGACAATTCTTACCTCACACACAGAATAGATAATAGTACTAAAGTACCTCATAGATAATCTTGTAATTTCTTTGTGCTGTACGTTGCCGACTTAATTAGGGTAAGGACGCCAACATAGTTAGCGCACCTTTGCAGTTAAGTACAGAATAGAAAAAAACACACACACGTCTGTGATAATATTTAACATCCACTTATCACCTAGCCTAAATTATCAAACAACGGTAGCAATCTGAAAACAAAAATCATTAAATCCTTAGATTATCTAATAAAAATATCTACAGCATCAAGATGCTATAATGTTCTTAACAGGCCTAAGCCTGGTCAAATAGTTCTCCACATTTTTTGATTTCGAGCCTTAACAAAAATATGGTAATGAATTATCCTTGGATCCACTGGTGGATTGTGGTGGACCCACATGATATAAATAAATTCACAAGGGTCTTTGCTAGTTTGCAGAAATATCTTAATGATTAGACTACACGATAGACGCAGCTGATCCCATCACCCACGCTTGGTACATACCAACAACTCGACATATAAACATTTTTCAACAAATTTTAAAAGAGACTATGCAACTAGTGATGATTATATTAACTTCTGTCGCACTTCTCAATGTCTCGCGAATCAACGGCTAAAGTGCTAATAAAAATTTACAATTTAAAGAAGCACCTTCTTTAAATTGTAAATTTCTTGATCTTTATCAGGATTTGATAGGATCAAAACTGATTATATCATCAAAATTAATTCGTTATGTACAAATAAAAAAAAAGTTCTGCAATATGTAAAGATAAAATAAATACTTTAGTGAATCTTTTTTTACAAAAATCTTAAACCGACTTCCATTCATTTACTGGGACCAAAACAATCATACTAAGGTTAAAGGTTCAAGCTCATTTAGCTGTAGGGTTCTTTTTTTTCCTGTAATATCACACGAAGCTTTCTTGCGCCGCTTTGTATTTTCTCTACTTTTCCTAATGGTTGACTTGGAGAGAATGCTTTTAGCATTAAGTCCGCCAATTGTACTTTTACTTGTGGTACAATAAAGTTTAAATAAATAAATACTAAGCAGTCGATTGAACCCTCTGATACCAGAGTATGAAAGGTTGATTGACCCACGAGGACGTAGTATGTATTTAATCGATCATATGTACCATTTTTATTATCTACCTAACCTACTTCCAAAAATTCAAATAGGAGATTCTTCTGGTGTTTTCTTTTTTAAAATTTGTTTCACAACTCCGTATTTTAAAGATGACTTTAAAATATATTTCAACAAATCTAAAATAATAAAATCTTTAGACGTAAAAATATATAGAGCCTAAAAATACATCCTCTTACTTTTATCTTGATGCAAAAAGCTGTAATTTAAGTTTGTCTTTTTAAACTCTTGAATTCTTCATATATTCCTTTATTGTGGCCAAGCCCTCGTGATCCATTAAAAACCGCAAAGCTTCTGACTTGAAAGAGAAAATGATGAGAGAAATAATAATATTTATCTTCAATTTAGTCCCATAGAAACTTATTAGAATAGGTCTGTTTAATTGTACTATCAAAATTATGTAAATACGAAACTCTTTAAAAGATGACATCCAAATAAACTAAATTCAACATTTACTTTCTCAAGTTCTTTCCTTGATTATAGAATTGTTTTCCAAGACTAATCAACATCATGTGCTCTAGAGTTAAGTGTTTCAAAATCGCCTCACTACTTCTGTTACCAGACTACAACACCAACATTTTTAGTTGTTTTTCTTTATTCTTGTTGTCTACCGTTTAACACCTCCGGATCTCTTTTAAATCTATTCGCTTACTTATCATTTTTGGTCCTTCGATCCGGATATGAACCAGCCTTACAATAATAGACAAATTGGTAAAGAAACACTTTGATAAACCTTAAACTTACAAAGGACAAAGTTAAATTCGCATTTAACCATGCGTTTAATGGACGATAACTTAATGCCACTGTTTGTTTAACAGCTACCTTAAATATTGTGTTTATGAAAATAGTTTCTTAATCAAAGTTTATTTATTTTTTGTAGGATGAACCTACATGTACTTTCATGATATAATTATATTTGTGAACATGTATGCGATCATGCTATCACATTTTTTTACTATTTTTAGATCTTGGCATGCACCCTATTGACCCTGGTTTATGAACGTCTAAAAGCCTAGCCTTTAAGATTGTAAACTGTTGATGTGAACCGAAAATATACCCACTTTAAATTTCTATTTAACGCATTAGTTTTCAATAGAATTTATAAAAATTTCTCAATATCACCTTTTGGTTGACTGGTAGACAAAGCCGATGGCTTTAAGTCCGCCATTTACATGTTTTGTAATAAAGTTTAATAAATAAACTTTGAATTGTGAACTATCAGAAGACTCATTCATTGGTCGGCACTCATTCAGTAGTAGTTCAGTAGATAACTCATTCAGTCATATCGAGTAGGTTGCGTGGTCAATAGACCCTGCACGCCCTTTTGTCGAGAGTGTTTTCTGAACCGCCTTTCGGCTTCTGACTTGGTTCCTTTAAAGACCATCAAATAGCACCCGGGACCAACTCCGTACGGAATCATCATAATGATTTCGGTTCTGATTCCGGAAGTCCGGAACTTTCGATTGATTTTACACTGATTTCGGTTCCGATTCAAGTTATACAAATACCAACGCGTACAAATACTTGATTTATACTTGTCGCGCGAATTAACGTCCCTTCCTTATTCTGTGCCCCATGTCATTTGACGAGCTGTTCGATCGCGCTTCATTTCGATTTATCCCAGTTGTTTTTTAGCTTTAATTCGTAATTTTAGTTGATCACAGGAATACGCTTCATTTACTGTGAGTTGCTGTTGTGTTGAGTATCTCGAAGACTTGCTGCAGCACCAGTCCGAATATGCAAAATTTTGAAATACTAACTAATAACCTATTTTTAGTATTATTCGGATCCCGGTTTATGGGTTTATGAATTAAGGACGTAGACCTAGAGGTAGACAACGTAATAGATAGTGATTCGACAATGAATGGCACCGAAGGCACTTGCAGAGATGTGTGAAAAACGAAAGGGTAGGCGTTTGCCCAACCATGGTACACTAATTAATATAATAAAAATAAGTTAGATCCCTAAAGTTGGTGAAATCCTGACGACGGTATTATTATTATTTATTTATTATAAGGAAGACCAACAGCTATAATATATACAATAGGTAACTAACTTAAGCAATTTAGAAGTCAATTAAAGGTCCTCACGAATAGAACTAGAATAGTCCAACTAAAGAACCAAACAAAATACACACTGCATTTTGATTAAAATAAAATAGAAATTAAAAATTGCCGTGAATCCGACAGCAACACAGTTTAGTTTTGTAAAGGAAAATAATTTAAAGCTAAAAATTTACAAACTACCCTAAACATTACCCTGCGGAAACAAATGGTCATTTAAAAGTAACTTAGCCCTCGCTATGCTTGTAGTGAAGTTAGGCGGTGCAACATTAATTTAGACAAAAGTTCAGGCGAGGTCAACAATACCAGAAGCTATTTTTATCATGTAAACTATATCAGCGACGTCACGTCGCACCCGCAATGGAACAGTGATGCACCCTTCAAAGGTCCAAGTAGTTTTGAGAACTATAATAAGACGATAACATAGGTACATTACAATCAAATGAGCTATAGCTAAACCAATTTTCATAAATTATGCTTGAGACCATCTCAAAAAAGCCACATCCGTTTAGACATTACGATGCCACGGGCAAGCACAGAGACGCCTCAAACTTATAACACTCCTCTTTTTATCGTCGGAGATTCAAAATTAAATTCGCATTTGTCAAAAAATATTGCCTCATAAACTAGGGATTTGCCATTCCTAATCTAAAAGTCGATTGTTCTGTGCGAGGCTGATAGATGGTTTCGTAAAAACTTTGATAGGTTGTGCTGTTCAGGATCACGATAGGCTCAAATAATATTGTAGATATCTTACATAACACAATACCACACATCAATATCGGCTCATTTGTTTAGGCGCCACAGATAGATCGTCGAACTTATAGCTCGCCTGTTTTTTCGCAGTGGTTAAAAAAAGCAGAGACACATCGCGATAGACTCGTAATAATTACAGGAGTTAATTAAGATTGTCGCTAATCGCTATAAATTAGTACTTACTCATAGTCCATACTATCCATCTATACTTCCAAACTAATACTTCTATCCAACCATACCCATACTTCCATAAGATAATATCCGTCTAACTTTCATACTGCCCATAGTTTTCATAATAATGGGATATTAACTCCCGCAAGAGGTTGTAATGGGTGTGAAATTTTGTATGAAATACACATAAAATATACTTTATCTAATCTCATACTAAAATGTAAAGATTAAAAATTAAAAACGGAACTTAGTCATTCTACACATGACATCGAAATAAAATTAAATTATGATACAGCTCTTGATGGACAACTGTATCTTAATATAACTTTTTTTTTATTAAAGTACAGCTTGAGCCGGACCAAGGAGGTTGCTATGCAGTTTTCCTAATTAATCGGTCGCGGCGCAACACGTGCATGCGTTATCAGCCCCGAGTTGGCGCTTGAGCCGGACCAATTGCGGTTGCAATACAATTTTCCTACATAATCTGAGGACGCGGCGGCGCAACATGCATGCGCTTTCAGGACATAAGAAGAACAAAAACCATTCGATATCTAACGGAACTATTTTGAAAAGTATATCTTTTTTTTGGATGTCTCTTTATTGTCATTTTATTATAATCTTGATTAACACTTTCGCTGACTGTCAAGAGATAACACTAGCAGTTTGATTGTTATCTATGTCGAGAGACGTTACTGTCTGCGAAACTGTTAAGCTAACATTTATCGTTGCACAGGAGTCGTGATGAAGAAAACGGTGCAGATACGGAGAAGCCAGGCCGCGGATGGGCGTCCAGCACAAATCTTAGCGCCATGGACCCACCCAAGAAAGACGGCTTCTCCACGGGTAAAACTGTTTTATTACGATACCGCATCCTTATAATTTTACCTACATCAATTATCTATTCTGTATACATGAAATAAACCTTACTTACCTAAAAATACCTATCTTGTAGATGAATTAATAAAACTTAAAAGTACTTACAAAGTTAGTTTGTGTGCTTTCTCCACCAGCCATTTCATTGAATCTACCTACTGTCGGTCGATCAGTCGACCGTAATCTTTAAAAGATTAGTTTAAGCTCCTTTGACGTACAATACACGCACGCGTCGTTTGGTTTAGTCTTGATGCTCGAAATGCCTCCTGTAGAGATGAACACGTGTCGTATTTGTGTAAACCAAAGAATATCGAAACCGCAATAAACGTTCCTTTCTCAAAAGCGTAAACTATGATAATACCATGCTAGGACTAATATCAATTCGTAAGAGTCATCCGGTAAAAGTTTTCATAAACTGACTGTAAAGTAGGTTTGACATCCGCAAAGAGACACCTGAATCAATTAAATATAGGAAAGAATACCTATGTGGTACTTAGTAACGAGTGGTATTTATTTAATTAGCCGTAGTGTAGAAAGATGTCATAACCACATAATATCTGCTATTTCATAAAGAATAGATCTAAACTTGCGCTCCTATTTCACACCAAACTCATTGGCATTCAATAATTGCGTACCCTTCGTAGGGTTCAGCAGAACCAGCGCATCGTGGACGTCGACGCCGGACCTGGGGGCTAACGACTCCGACACGACCGCTGTCACCGTCAGTCTTAAACTGCCTAAAAGGAGGCTGACGGGGCCTCTGCCTTCTCTTGACACGGGGCAGAAAGAAAATCACACAGGTAGCTTAATTTAAAGGAGAATAACAATTTATGACGTAAATGTACAACCCGATATTACCGTTGGCACCGTCAGACTCAAGTTGTCTAGACGCGTAAAGACTAACAAGGTTTACCGTACCAGGACACGGAGAAGAAAGAGAATCACACAATATAAATGTTGACTCCGAGAGGACCGCTGCTACTGTCTGCCTAAAACTGTCTAAACCTAAACTCATATCTTTCTTCGATACGTACGAGTCAGTCAGAAAAGCACTTCAATAATTTAGTGCATGACCGCTTTATGTGGAGACTTTCAATACAGTGTTCGAGCTAATTTATCAATATCCTTAGCGACAGCAGACACAGTGACCCTGCGCCGCCCGTCGCCGTCACCGCCACCGGTCGCAGCCACCGCCGCCGCCAGCGTCACCATTACAAAGAATGACTCGCTGGCGGAGCGCGTAAGAAAGGTAAACAATACATCATATTCACTTGGGGTAATATGGGAACATCTCCATGGAGATCTAACCCCGATACGTTATTACGTATATACACATTTTTCTATTCAAATTCGCCTTATCTAATAGTGCAGAACGATTGTCCTGCATATAAAACAAATACTATTATGGATTTGTTGAAGGAATTAGTGACAAACTAGTAGGCACATAAAAAAATATCCACCGTGCAAGTCTAAAGACTGCCAACCATCAAATGTAATAACAGTTTACACTCTTAGCAAACTCATATTCAGAATTATCATAGCTATTGTTTGTTTAACACGAAATACAACAACAATGGCTGTCATCGTAAAATCTCGACGATCACGTAAATCTTCAGAAAATAAACAGTAACAACATTCCCCTACCTCCCTGATGTGTGATTCTAAATATAATTTGACTTATCGCGTTATATCATCCCACTACAACACGTAATTATTACAATCTATTCCTAGACAGGACTTTTTAAAACTTTTTTTTTTTATAGACCATACATCAAACTGTTTACTTGAGCATTAGTTTCACATCCAATGTAAATGTGAAATAAAACTTATGAGTTAGGGGCTGCTTTAAAAGCATATAAAAATACCGAAGTATTTCATAAACAGCGCAATATAACAAACAGACAAACTTAGATTTCTTCACCTTGAAACTGCGTATAGAAAATGTTTGAGATGATTTTTAAAGTGGGTCACGCCAATCTGTGAGTGTAGACCGAGCCGCGACTCAACATGCTGCCATCTAATGCTCGAAATAATTATAAAAGGTCGCCGTCAAAGTTAGTGCTTGGTAATGCACAAGACATAATTATTAATTGAGGAAATGAGATATTGTTTATGTTTAACAGCTAAAATGTGGCTCACAACAAAACGGAAACCGCGAGACCAAAATGTATCGTAACATTTAAAAGTAGGTAGTTAGGATACCTGTTTGTTCAGAACGGAGCCCTATTTTTAAAATGTATGACTCACATGTCGAATGAAAATAGTTTGACTTACCGATTATGGCAAATGAAATTATTAAGTACCTATGTATTATTTGTAATAGTATTTGTGTATGTATGTTTATACTACAATGATATTATAAAATTTTTACCTAGGTAACTAGGTATAGTCTTCACTTTTCCTTTCTTTTTTGTACACTCTAGTTACCCTTTTCTTGTAATTTCCACTCTTAGGTCTGCTGGAAGAAATTTCTTTAGAAATAAGCAGCTCCCTTGTACTTTCTTTTCCTCTTATGTATAATCCTTTGCATTTTTTATTGTGTACATGAACAAAGTAAATAAATAAATAAAAGAAAATCATTCGATTTTGGGCGAGTCATACTTTCAAAAATGCCACAGCTGATGTAATTTTTTGCCTTTATTTGTAGATGCAACTAATAAAAGCTCAAAATAGTTTTGAAAAGGAATCTAGTATAGAGAAGGAACGGCAACAGGAACGTGAAAGGAGAAGTATATCCAGAAGTAGAGAAGAGGAGAAACAAGCGCGATTAAAGGAAGAAAGATCAGCGGCAAGGGAAGACGTTAACTTTATGATGCAGGTGACGTACCATTTGGCAATAATCCCAAGATTTATACGCCATTAGTATATTTATAAGTTCCTTCTTTCTTCGTCACAGTTACTATTATTAGGTATACTTTGCATAATATTTTTTGTTAATGTTTGACAGACCAAAAGTGCTAGAAATTCGGTGTCCAAGCCTCCGAAACGAGGCGGTCCGGCCCGAGACAAGGAGGAGTCTGATGACGACACCAGCACCACGTGCACTGATACTACAAATACAACACTTGTTGATGCTAACGTTAAAGAGTATCAGGTAAATTTATTTAATTAAGTTAATGTAGGTGAAATAAAATACCTTTTTTTTAATCCAAATAAATATAGTAGTTAAAATTGCTTGAAGCATTCTCTTCCAGTCAACTTTTAGGAACAGTAGAGAAATATGTAAACACTCATTTTCAAAACGTTTAAGATCATTTCACTTCTCTCCCACTGAATTCGTGACAGTATATCGGAGGTTTATCATCATAGTTCTAATATAAAGTGATGTATTTAGTTTAAAACACTGAATAAAATAAAATACTCAATTAGCTATATGAAAATTGCAGGAGCAAGTAGAAAGTCTGAAACAAGAATTGGACATCCTAAAGAAAAGATGTGAGCGTGTGGAAAAAGAAAAAAGTGACATATTACTGCGACGGCTGGCGAATATAGACACTGCCAACAAATACACCACGGGACGATCTTCAGAAGTGCTCAAACTGCAACAAAAAGTAAACGAACTTACGTCACAGAATGAAGATCTCAAAGACGAAAAGAAACATCTGTCCTTACGCGTCAAGGAAGTTGAAAGTGAACTTGAGGTAAGTAAGAACAAAAAACTACAATTCTCTGAGAAAGTTTATGAAACATTCTCAGAATCTGTTCAATAAAAAAAAATTTAGAAACTGAACTTACCAAAATATATGTACCTCATCATCCTAGCGTGTATCCAGTTTCGTCGTCAGCTTACGCTTCGGAGCCTAGGGTACGCTGTAAATCATGGTCCTAGATTTGGCGGAACTGGTTATTATAATGGAGCGACTGCCGTCTGACCTACGTAACCCTTTTTAAAGGGAAACCAGATCAACAGGAACATGACCTGAGTGTGTTAGTGGCCAACACTGTCAGAATTTTTCAGGCTGCCCTAAGGCATCTGACACAGCTTCACAACTGCTATCTATCGATACCAACCGAGACCAACGTCTTAACGTGCCTTCCGAAGCACGGGAGAGCTCAAGAGAGAAAATGCCACTAAAATACCTACTTACACAAGAAAAAATGTCAATTATCGGCAGAATGCGCCATAAAAAACTGCACATTCAGAAAAATACTTATTTTTCAGTCAAGACCATCAGCTGAAGCCCAAGCGCGTCAAATAGAACAGCTTCGCGCCAAACTATTGGCAGCTGAGACTCTTTGTGAGGAATTGATGGATGAAAATGAAGATATGAAGAAAGAATTGCGGGACCTTGAAGAGGAAATCGAAGAAATGCAAGACAACTTTAGGTGAATCCTAGAAATCTACCGATTTTAAAACACTTTAGTGGTTTAATTCGACGAGACCCTTTTCTGGTACAAGCCCGTCATTGTATTCTCAGATTGTGTTTCTGTTTCTCTTGTAATGGATGTGTATTGTATAATTAACATCATTTGATACATAAAAGTTTTATGTACTACTTACAACAAAGTTATTACTACATAATAAACTATTAATCATATTTATGTTAAAAGAATTGTGAATTTCCAGGGAGGATCAAGCAGATGAATATTCTTCGTTAAGAAGAGAGTTAGAGCAAACAATAAAAAACTGTAGAGTATTATCGTTTAAGTTAAAAAAGACTGAAAGAAAAGCTGATCAACTTGAGCAGGAAAAAGCTGATCAGGAAAAGAAACTTTTAGAAGTAAGTATCGTCGGTGGTAAATTTTGCATTTTGTTTATTCCTTATAATTTGTTTTTCATAAAGCTAATCTTTATTCACAGATAGTAGGCGGGCAGGACGGCCTGAATCGAGAAAATCGTATAAAGGAATTAGAGAAGGAAGTAGCCCGTTCAAATGAGGTCGCCCTCAGGATTCAAAGGGAATTAGCCGACGCGAACGCCAAGTTGGCTGCAGCATCCGGGGCTCCTCCGGCCAATCTCAAGAAGAATCAACCACCTGCTGACGGGGTAACTGCAATAATAGGCTACTTGACTGTATTCATACTTGGTTAATATTGTTATACTAAACAAAATATACACTAAAAAGTAACCGATTCTGAAAACAACAACAAAATTGGTTGTTAATTAAGGCCGTAATTCGATTTTAAAGTTTTCTCTAAAAGAAAAGTGGGAGCGTGGTGGGGACGTCTTGCTATCTCTTTTGTATGCACCAAACCGAGTGGCAGTGACGTCACAGCTCACACAGTGCATCCTTTTCTTGTTTTCTGACAGTTTCCCCTTCCACCGAATTTCAAAGGCTTATAACTTATTTATTTTTGAACGGATTACAAAAATTCTTTCATAATTCTGTTTCTGAAAATAAAAATATTGATATGAAAGAAAATATAAAAATTTGTAGAATACCCAATTATAAAACTGAACTATTTTTTTAAAGCTAGTTGTGTAATTAACAAAACTATTCCTTTTTTTTCAGCAAAAAGTTTCTCGTTCCTCACTAACTAGAGGCGGTAGTCAGGATGATCCCGCGCAATTGTTGCGAGATCTTCAGGATTCACTAGAACGTGAAGCCGATCTGAGAGAACAATTGCGTAATGCCGAGGAAGAGGTGCGATCGATCATGTGTTTATATACCGTACAATATGATACAGTGATTTACATAACGTAAGACACTCTTAGGGTTTACTCAAATCAACTATTCAAAAATTATGTCTCCTATATAGAATACAATTTATTATGCCTGTTTATAAAATTAACCATTTTATGTCCCGTTACATGCATTCGTAGCAATAATTCAGTCGATAGATTTAAACGTTAGTTCCACTTATTCTAATCATTCGGGTTTACTAGAGAACAATTGCATTTAATAGGGCATTAGCTTGCCACTGCCGCCAACTGGCGCACTGCCAGACACGGACTGAATCAACACAGCGACACAAATACACCATCCATAAATACTGACACCTAGCACATTATTGTCTATAAGAGGAACTTAGTAAATTTGCGTTTATATAGATTTTCTTTATTAATAAAAAAATGTTCAATTGAATCTTATTTCCGAACAGGCTAGTCGATACCGTCAACGCTTCGGTGGCAAAAGAATTCCTCCAACTAAAGTTTTGCGTTTATTCCATCTTGACCCCAGTCAAGATAATGTCCGTCAACCTGAACAGAGTTCAACTCGACGAATGCTTGAAATGCAACAGGCATTAGAACAAAGCTTGTGTTCTTTTGAAACGACTGAATTGTTCATTGGCATCAACCAAATAACTCAATCGCCACACGACCATGTTGTTAGTTATTCGCAGGGCTGCCAAACCGATCTTATTATGGTCCACGATGTAACAACAGATACTAGGAAAATAACTCTTGATTCGTGTACACAAAGCAACGTGGACACTCTTGAAATGTATGCGCAAACAGAAGTAGCATTTATGAAAAACAAAAGTTTACAGACAGATTTTACTAAAATAGCATGTTTTGTGCAAACTGATAAATTAAAGTTACGGGATTCCAATGTACAAACGGTCCCCATACTTGTTAATGATGAAAGTCAGCAAACTTCAAACGGAGACAATGTAATAGATGTATCTACAGCAACAGATACCAGAATTGTGTACAATCAAGGAACATCAACAGATTTAGATAACAAAACTTGCTTTGAGAATATAGATATCTGGGATAAATCAAATAAAGATGAAACAGAATGTCCAAAAGATCAAACGGATAGTCCTCCTTTGTCCCCCGATAAAGCTACAGCAGAATCAACATGCCACTTTTCATTTCCATTTGTTTCTCTATTCAATCCAATGGCAGTAAGACTACCAACATTAGGTATATCTTTCCATCGTTTACATGTTGTTTTCTTCATCTTGTGATTGTAACTTTTCCCTATAAAAGTAATTAATAGTTGATCGACATTACGTGTATGTTCAAATATGATAACTAACGAATATTTTCAGGCAAATAGCTTACGTAAAACAGCATCAAGGGTTGAAGATGACAATGAGTCATTGCTACTACAGCTGAAGAAAATGGCTACCAAAGCCAGAAGTACGTCATGTGTTGTGAAATATCACTCCGTTTGTTTTCCCTCAACTTCTTCCATAGTGGCATATTTTATTATTATCTTCCTTAACAACTCATTTATAATTTCAAGTCTAACCACACAATTTTCTTTCACAACTTTCTCTGCCTATTGTAAAAAAAATCGTTAGGTTTGACTAACCTGCTTTGTGATTTATAATTATTCAGCTGGCGTATTTAAGCGGTAGCCATTTTCTCCAGAATTCGTTAGTTCCTTTCAACTGTTTGTTTTTGATTTCATACAAATAAGCCATCAATGTGTGATTGGACGAAGTTTCTATATTAAATTGAAGTGTACTAAAAATCCCTTAACAACATCTGTGAATTAACACTTGCTTTGTGTTTTACTTTGGTTTTCTTTTTAGTAATTCTGTAAGTAGTAAACACTTTATTTTATGTTTTAGCAAGAAAACTATCGCCGACACCGCCAACTAACAGACTGGCAATCGAGGCTCCAAATGAGAAAGACGAAGGAATATCCGATGAAGAAGATCCTGCTGAATTAAGACTTCTTTTAGAACTCAATGAACAAGTACTATTAGTTTTTCTTATTGTTATTCAGACATTGTTAGCCAACAATTATTAAAACTTTGGATCTATTTTAAAGGAAGCTGCCGTTCTACGTAGAAAGGTAGAAGATTTGGAACAAGATCGCGATTCATTGAAGAAACAAGTAAAGGAACTTTCTGACAAAATTGCCAATACTACGGTTAAACCAAACACAAATTCTTCAGTTGCAGTCAGACGAAATTCTGCTAAGGGCAACAATTTAGCAGAAGAGAAAGTGAAAGTATGTACACTTCTAATTAGCGATACATATATACAAAATAATATGCAGTATGTATATGCTTCTTGAATTCACTGCCATTATTCTTTACAGGTATTAGAAGATGAAATAGCTGAATTAAGAAAGAAATTGATAGAAAAGGAAAGGGATTGCGAAAGATTACACGCTGAGCTTAGTTTAGCTCAAAAGAAACCAAAAGCGTCTCTCATAAAGAGCAAGTATGTAATTCAATATATCGCACTTATTAATTCAGATTACTTTAAAGAAATTGCTGTAACTTTTTTCCATTTTAGATCTCTAGATGGCGCAAGTGAACAACAAAACGTAGATCTAAAACGCCAACTTCAAGTCATAGAACAAGAAGCTAGCGTTTTGAGATCAAAAACACAAAGTCTTGAAGCTGATAACGAAAAACTGCAGGCTGAAAACAAGAAACTGCAGGTAATTTAACCAGAAATTAGAAATACTTAATGTTATATAATGTTATGCGTTTGTATTTTCAATTGTAATATTCGAATAAATGTTTCATTTACAGCTACTAAAAGGCACAAAAACATTAAGATCGGACAAATCTTTAGAACAAAATGCTAACAAGATAAGTCAATTGGAAAATGAATTAAAAGAAGCAATGACAAAGATCAAAGACTTGGAGAGCAAGGAAAAGGAAGAAAGGGTGGAAAAGAAAGTAAGATTTGGAGGAGACGTCAAGAAAGATGCTGATGCTCTAAAGTCAAAACAGGAAGAGTTAGACAAATTGAAATTAAATTTTAGCAAGGTGTGTAAAATAGACTAAATTTGTATTTCCTTTTTCTTTTGCAGCTTATTCGTCCAATGCCGGACGTAAATTTCCTTCAAAGAAAGAATGGCTTCTTTTCGGTCATTTGTGATTTTCCTAAATAAGTAGGTACATTGTATTCATATCGTGTATAGGCCAATAAATTAACCATGCACCACAACCTGATTTATTTTTTTATCTATTGTGATTATACGACGTGGTTTTTGTATCGTCCACCAGTCAGGTGTGGCGAGACCACCGTTAAATAACGAAGACGGGTTGCTCTTTGTTTCCGAAGCACAAAATCTCTTTCAGTCAAGCATATTATGACATATATGATTTTTTACAGCTTGAAAAAGAGAACGCTAAGTTACAAGCATCATTGAAAGCCCTAAAGGAAGACGCGATCACATCTTTCAAACCACGGACTCCTAAAAAACTAACGGACCTCACGACCAAATTACAAATGAAGAGAATGGTGGAGGATCTAGAAAGCGAAATTGGTAAGTTTCAATCATCATTGACAAAACAAACAATTGGTATTAACTATAAGAATAGGTGACAAATCATCTGATTCGAATTTATCATCTTTTTATTCAGGTGAAATGTATGTAATTATGAAAAATGCTGGTTTGTCAACGAATGATATCAATGTTAAAGCACAACTCGAAAAGGAAATTGAAGAAATAAAAGCAAAATTAACTAAAAAGGAATCTGAATTTACTAACGAAAAGAACCGCCTTCAAACAGAAATCGCGAAACTAAAAGACTCCACAACAAAACTGGAAACAGATAAAAAGGAAGCTACCGGAAAGTTAACCGCTGTTGAATCCGACCACAGCAAAATAAAAGAAGAGAACAAGAACTTGGAATCAAAAATTTCAAAGCTTAATTCTGACTTAAGTAAGTAAATAGATTACATTTGCTCAATACTAACTAATTATTAAATAAATAAAACTAAGAAATAAAAACGAAATAATAACTAATCTACTACATCTTCTTTTACAGAAAATTCATCTTCTCAACAGACAGCAATGTCTGACTGTATGAAGAAAATTGAAGAACTGAAAAAAAATATGGATATCAAAGACAAGGAGATTGAAAAGTTAAAAAAACAAGTTGATACTTTAAATAAATTAGAGCAAGACAAAAACAAATTGCTGAAGGAGGTAAGGCTCGTTGTCCTTCGGAAAAATGTAGATGAACATATTGTGCCTATTGTTAAAATTTGTCATGTGTTGCAGGTCGGGGATAAGGGTAAAAAAATTGTTGAACTAGAGAAGAAGTTAAAAGAATCAGAAGAAAAATGTAAACGCGCTGAAAAACAATTGTCGACTCGTAAGGACCGCCTGACAAAATTGGAAAAAGAAGTAAGTTTATTAAGTTGTACTTATTGACCGAGCGAGCGAAGCGAGCGAGGTCTCCGTTTCAACTTGGCCAAAAATGCTTTGGTATGTCTGTGTGTTCTCCTCTAGATTTTTTTAGCTCTAGCATTTCTCAACTGATTTCCTTGAAATTTAGGGAGCAGGTTCGATAAACACATGAAAAACGATTATCGAGCCATTTTTTGGAAATTTTTGAAAATGACGGAGTTGGCACAATGGGCCTAAGCGCCTTGGGGATTTTATGGCTCTTACGACCTTTTTGTGTTTATAGTGACAACGAAATAACAACATTGTCAAAAGATGAATAGTCCAGTTTATTTATAAAGAGATCTGATCGACTTAGCGTCTAGAGTTCGAATCTCACCGGAAGGTGTATTAACTTTTTAGTTCAATGTATTTATTTTTATTTTAAAAGTTTTTTAAAAGTACGAGTATACTTAGTTTTCTTGGGAATTATGTAACTACAGGAAACATTCGTTTAGTCTACTTTACCAAAATTACCAGTTCAAAATTTTATAAGAATTCATTTTCATAACTAAACTAAGAAGCGGCAGTCCCCGAGTGCCACACGTTTTTTTTTAACAATCTTTTATTGTGAGACCAAAGTAAATGAGCCTAAACTCGATGGGATTACGTTGTTTCATTAAAAAGTTCCTGACCGCTTCCGCCGAAAGACCACTTCCCAGCTCAATTATCAGACCAGCTCCAAGTCATCATAATATTGCATTGCCACGCGATATATACATGTGTGCAAAATTTCAGCATAATTGGAAACCGGAATATAGATCAAATTTATCTTACGAGATTTGACCCGAACATACATACATAGATTGCAAGTTAAATAAAAAGCTGGTATATAAAAAAAATGACTGAATTGATTATTATAATTGAATAATTTACTTTATCGTTGTTTGTATAAACGCCAATTTTTGTAATTGTCACTACTCCTTCTGTTAAGAACAGAGGAGGAAAAAAAAACTAAAAAGATTAGCGGAACGAACATTATCAAGATTTTAATATTCAATGAAAAACACATGGTGTGAAAAGTTCCTTCGGTCTGCAATCTCTATTAGCTCGTGAGGTCTACAGCTCACAGAGCCACTAGTTATAGATCTTATAACTTTAGTATTTGTATAAGTACCTGTGCAAGTACACGTAAACTATAAATGTATTACAAGCTTATCATCATATAGGTAAACTAATGTATTCTCCATGTAATAATGTCTTATTATCATAGCTTTCGGAAGAAAAGGAACAAACGGAAGCAATGTCCAATACTCATAGACGATTATCACTTGAATTCATAAGTGAAAAAGATCAGCTTCAGACAAAACTGATGCAAACTGAGAGCAAACTTATCACTCTTGAAACAGAGATGAGAGAAATAAAGGCAGATTTTGAAAGTAAAATTACAAGTTTGGAGTCCACCGTAGCTGCCAAAGATATTCATATAAAACAGCTGGTACAAAATCTATCGTTTCATGCATGTCGCCCTGTTTTGATACCCGTTATGTATTTCAAATCCAACATACCATTAGACATTTTATTTACCACTACTCTGTAATACATAGTCCTCACAATTTCACAATAAACATAGCTCCCATATTTAATCCATAAATATCCCAGCCCTCTTTTATGGAATGTACTGTATGTAGAGTAGGTAAAATAAACTTAACAGGATATTTAAATAGTCGTTACTAACTAACAATATACTATATCTTGTCTTGTAGGAAGACGCTCTTAGAGAAACATCAAATCAGAAATATGATGAAGCAATATCTTCCGTTGAAATGGCTCAAATGCAAGACAAAATAGAAAAAGCTACGAAAGATTTACAAGAGAAAGAAGAAGAAATAAACACTGTGAAACGCGATTTTAGTAAAGCAGAAAAGGAATTGTCCGCTCTACAGTCTGAAACATCGCAATTAAAATCTGATATTTCCAAATTAGAAAATGAAAGAAAAGATCAAGAAAATAAGTTACAAGCTGAAAAGAAAGAATCTAGTTATTGGGAAAGCAAGGCTTCTGAAATGGAAACAGATCTACAGGTATCATTTTTTTTTTTGGGTACTCATAATGCTCATCTAGACCATTTCAATTATTTTGTACTAATTCTCTTTTTATTTAGGCTGAACGTAAGAAACTGGAACGTATGCGTGTTGCACATGACAAAGACATTAAGAATAAAGAAGCGGAATTGGCAACTTTGAAAGGCAAACTGAAAGTTTTGGAACAAACCTCGGGCGCAGGCGCGAAGAGAATAGCTGATCTCAAACAGGAATACGAGGAGACCGTTAAAAGTAAGACCATAAATATCAAACGTTATCTTTTGTGTTATTTTGGCAGTCGAGCACACGGTTCGCGGAAGATGGACTCCTAGTTACCGTAGGCTATTTACTCTCATGATACCCTGAGGACGTCATTGGCGCGCTGCCACTAGGTCATGCCTAGGACGTTACGCCATAGTACCCTAATTTGACTGCATCTCTCATCCTTCAAACCGAAACATAACAATGCAAGCACTGCTGATTGGAGTCATAAATAGACAGAGTGCTATACCAAAGCAAGTCGACCTTTGTACCTTCAAAAGTCTTTCTCTAGTGAAAGGAAAACTTATAAATGTTCTGATTTATTGCACTTTTTATGTTGTAGAACTAGAGCATTCTCTGGCAGTTGAAAAAGCAGAGTATGAAGAACTCACCGGTAAATACGAACTGTTAGAGGAAGAACACGTTGTCACAAAAGCCCGACTAACCGTGGAAAAGGAACAAGCTCAAGGGTATTTACATTAATCATTTTTGATGTAATGTAAAAATGTTTTGTATGAATTAAATTAATATATAGATGTCTGAAATCCGACATCAAATTTTATTCACGTTATTCTATTTGAATATTCGACGATGCAAAATTTTAATTTGAACGCAAAATAATTACTTGCAAAAACCCCTTTGAGCTCACATTTATGATAATTGATGAATGATGATGTATAATGTTTTACAGAGACCTTATGCACGTACAGAAGGAATTAAACTCAGCATTGGCAAATATCAAATCGATACAAGACAACTACGACACGCAGTCCAGTGCATGGCAGAAAGAAAAATCCGATTTACAGGTATCAAATTGATAAATTTTTGTTACCCCTTTTATTTATTTAAATATTTTAAACTTTAGTTTGTCATTTGCGTGACAATGACAAGGTGTCTTGTTAATTTAAGTCAGGTGTCTGTTTCTACTTTTAAGCATTAGCTGATATGTTTCCTCAGAAATAAATAACTGAACATCTATACTGACAGTAAAATCTTAGAAAACTTGTTTCTTTATGAATAAAGATGTTTGTTTATGCATGGTGGTATCGGGCTTAAAAATAGGCCATTTCTTACTTTAGGATATTACGAAAAGGTTCTTTTTTTGTCTTGACTATGTCATGAAAAGAAAACAATAAAATATTGCGTTTAATTTGGGGCTCGGAAGCCAAACAGAAATTACGCATGACGACAACATTTGATTCAATAAATTCTCTTTTTTTTTGTGTCCAGACTGAGATCTCAACTTTACAAGAACGGCTATGTGGCGGCGGCTGGGAGGTGGAGCGTGCGAGACTGAACACGCGGCTGGAGCAGCGCGAGCGGGAGCTGCGGACAGCTAACGATCAGCTCGACGTCCTCACGCATCACCATGACCAAGTCAAGAAGGAGGTTTGTTCAGAATGAGATCGCAACATTATGTGGCGGCGACTGGGAGGTGGAGCGTGCGCGTTTCAGATTTATACTACCAAACACTTTACACAACTTTTCACAAATTAGTACCCCACAGTTGAGAAGTGGTTTAGAATTTTTATGGTTTCTTTAAAATTGGTAGTCCTAATATATGACCTAAGATGTTAAACAAATAATCGCTTTAAAAATCAACTCCAACGATTTTACCAATTTGTACTGGTTATCAGTTGTGTCAGTACAAACCCTTTTGTCGTCTACATATATATTTGTTATAAGCTATAATTTTGTTGATTCAGTATCCCAAAAAATTTTAACTTACTGTGGGTCTATATCAATTTGTACGATTTGACCCTTTATATAAAAAAGTGTTCTGTTTCAGTTAGAGGAAGCTCGAAAAAATCTGGAAGACTACGAGAAGGTGTCAAAGATCCAGAGGAATCTAACAGCAGACAACGCAGAATTAGAGAGAGAGTTATCAGCTATGAATGTGAGGCTGGAGCAAGCGGAGAAGGCCAGGAAAGCTGAACTAGTCAACACGAAGATAAGATACGAGGGCCAGATGAACTCCATGAGAGATGAGCTCAAGTCTTTGCATAACCAGGTATCTTTATTTAATTACACTAGCGAACGCCCGTGGAAATTTAGGAAAATTCGTTCTTTCTAAGTTTTAGTCTCGTTGCTACAATATATTCTAAACTGCCAAATTTCAATGTCATAGATTTTATACACAAGCTCACTTTTGCTTTGATATGTAAAGTTTGACTGACCAACAACTAGATAAAAAAATTGGATACTATATCCATACTTCCATACTAATATTATAAATGCGAAAGTCTGTCTGTCTGTCTGTTACGCTTTCACGGCCAAACCGCTAAACGGATTTTGATGAAATTTGGTATGAATATAGTTGAAGACCCGGGGTCAAACATAGGCTACTTTTTGACGCAGGCGGAGCTGCGGGAAACAGCTAGTATACAATAAATTGAAGTACACTTTGTCTGGCTCTTCGCGATAAATTTGTGATTCTCGTGGATTGTTTAGGTGTACAATACATTGAGGGCATCATTAACAATCCAGCAGTTTGAGAGCACACGTGTGAAACTAAGGACCGCTAGTTCTTGATAATCTTACGAATGTGTGAGAAAAGTTTAAATATCTTGAAAGATTTGCTTAATAGTATTTTATAAAATCTGTACAGGTTTCAAGGTTCAAACGGGAAAGGGACAACTACAAGCAGATGTTAGATGCAGCTCAGAAAACGATGGCGGAAATGAAAAACGAAGACAAAGCCACCAGGATGAAGAGGCACTCCATATCGAGTACTGATGAGGTAATAATTTCTCAAAAGTATAAGATTTGAAGAAACGCAGAACCAAGTCACTTATCTGTTTTTGTTTTCTATAATTTCTATTAACCAATATTACAATAAAATAATATTCACTTATGTATTCTTAAGTAATTAAAGTAGAATTCCTTATTGTATCTTGGCTTATAATTAAGTCATTAGAAATGTGTTATTAATAGTCTTCCAATTTTTACCTTCAAGGCTAGGAGCTTTTTCTTACGTAATTAAAATGTAGTTTAGTACATTATTTTTGCAATGTCGAATACACACTTATACATGTGTATAATTAGTTCACTCATAACGTATGGCCAGTTGACCCTGCTGGTGAACTGGCGGCCTCCAGCGTGGTTTTTGTGGTGATTTGCATTTACATAACTATATTGGGAGCTTAGATATTGAGCATACATTTTCGTATTAACAGGAAGAGTACCGCACTAAGCTGGCAACACTGGAGCAGCAGATAGCCTGTCTCGAAGACGAGCTGTGCGAGTCGAGAATGCTGGCGTCCAAACTTAACACGGAACTCGTCAGCGAAAAGTCTGCTGCGGAAGTGCGATTCGCTGAAATGCAATCGAGGCTTAATGAGGTTCGTATTTTAAATACGTTAAGGAGCGCTCACACGGGCTATTAAATATATCCGGATAACGCAATTGACGTCAATTATGACGTCACGAAATACTACTACTATTCATATATAGGTATATAAAGTCCTGGATGACAACTGGCCTCCTTAGATGCATAACCCATCGTAACCTAACCTCCACAAAAAAGTCAAAGCTGAGCCTAATAACGAAGTGCTTAAAACTACCTACTGTCGTTATCGAAATTTTTGCAACAATCTACTAAAATCACTTAAAGAAAAACACGATGCCTCGATAATTGAAAAATGTAAAACTCCAAAACAAACATGACGAATACTACTCCTAACAGGAACCCGGTAGTAGAACTTCTAAAACCCAATCCCACCACTATTTTAGTTAAATTGACGATAAAAATAAGTATTTTGTAGATATAGGCCCTAAGCTTGCTGAAAAAATTAAAAATAAAATAAGTATATATTTCTAATAATAGTTGTCCAATCAATAGTCTTCGACATTTAAAATCACTAGTTTTACTTGAAACCGACGTCACGGAAGTTTAATCCTTAATATCTAACCTTAAAAATGATTCTGCCACAGGATGGGATGTAATACCCACATCATTCTTAAAACTCATTAAGTCCTATTTTGGTGTACATATTTAACCTGTGTCTTTCTTTAGGTGTTTTTCCTGATTGCCTCAAGCACTCAATCATACATCCTATTCATAAGAGTGATAGCAGAGACTGTGTCGAAAACTATCGCCCAATATCCGTATTGACTGCATTATCAAAGATTTTTGAAAAGCTTCTAACTTTAAGTCTAATGATTTTTTTAATACAAGAGAATATCCTGTCTGGCTCGCAATTAGGCTTTCAGCCTAAGAAGTCGACTGAGGATGCGGTCACGCGGTTAACTAATCATATCGTACCTTTCTTGACCTAACTAAGGCTTTCGACACAGTCTCTACTGAAATCCTACTTCAAAAGTTGGAAGAAACTGGCATACGTGGAGTTCCCCTTCAATTATTTGAGAGTTACCTGTCTAACAGAACCCAATCTGTTAAAATTAAAGATCAATTAAGTAATCCCCTACCAGTAACTTGTGGTGGCCCTCAGGGAAGTTTTCTCGGCCCGAGTCTCTTCATGATTTATATAAACGAGCTGTGTCAATATAAACCATACAAAGGACAAATATTTTCGTATGCGGACGATACTGCTGTTATATTTCAGAGAGATACTTGGGCTGAAGCAAGACATGTCGCTGAGAAGGGACTGAGACAAATTACACAATGGTTGAATAAAAGAATACTTACTTTAACAGTTGAACAAAATAAATTTATTATCTATCTATCTATCTACCTTAAACATCACAAAATCTAAATTTAATACTTTTTCCATCAATAAAATAATGCAGCCTAATCAGAATAATTATAACTTAATATTAACACACATGTCCAAATGTTAGATCTTTTTGTGACTGTACTAAATTGCAAAAAGTTAATAATATTAGATACCTCGGAGTCCAAATTGATCACACCCTTTTATGGAATGCACATATAGATCTCCTATCCTCGCGAACTCGCAAACTCATTTGGATTTTTAAAAGACTTAGAAATTTACTTAAACCAAAATTATTAAAAACAGTTTACTCTGCACTTGTACAATCAATTCTCAACCACTGTGTTCCTGTGTGGGGCGGTGCCTGTAAGACCAAAATATTAAAAGTTGAACGCGCACAAAGATCTCTGTTGAAAGTTATGACTAGAAAGCCGTTCCGATATCCCACAAGTGACCTTTACCAAGACTGCAAGATTCTGACGGTTCGACAATTATTCATTCTACGTACCTATTACTATAAACAAACACAAAACACTTCACTTTGAACCGCAGATATACAGACCCAGAAGAAAAATATGCAATATCTTGACACACAACACTGCCTTCTTTAGACGACATTCCTGTTTCCTTGCCCCTTTTATATATAATAATATTAAGGCTAAATTGGATATTTTTCCAAAGTCCACTTATATTTTCAAGTCCACTATTCACACGTATCTACTTAAACTGGACTACTGTGAGACGAAATCTTTGATTACTGTTTTAAATTAAGCAATAATAGCTTTTAATCCAAATTAAATGTACCTACATGCAACCAAACATAAAGCTAAAAAAATATTATTATTAAAAAATTGTAACGTTGATTAAACCTAATTCTACATGTCATGTACATTTAGAACATAAGTTTAGTTAAGAACATATCTATATCTAATGCAACAAAAGACTGTACTTCTCTTGCCGCTGGTGGTAGTCCTGGAGGCCTGAAATACAGGTAGGTACCTACAACCTAGTTTAGGCTCCAGTCCACCTCCCAATATATATTCATGTATTGTTGTTGTGAAAAAAATAAATATTTTTCATTTCATTTCATTTTCATCTTAGCACCTATGACATCACGAAATATGGAGCAACAAAGCGGCAACGGTAATTTTTGAATTTACTATAAATTAGTTGCGCGACATTGCTATATTTCTTTCATAAATTTGTTGCGCGACAGATGTTGCCAACTATAATCTAGCTAAAAAAATACTCGTATAAGCGTTCCTTTAAAATGAAAAAAGTCATCATCATCCTAGCGTCTTCCCAGTTGCATTCTCAGTCGTTCACTTCGGAGCCCAGGGTCCGCACTTTAAAATCGAAAAGTAATGTGTCTAAACGTATATAGTAGGTTAAGTAGTTATTTGTTTGTTAAACGTGTCGAGTGTTAGAATAAGAAACTCCGGAATTCGGGAGCAGCCTACTTGATGGTAGATGACAGGACGCGACCAGGAACAAACAGCTTGATAATTCCATGTTTCAGAAGAGACCTAGATGAAGTATAAGTATGCATAGTTTCCATACATAAGTAAAAGTACGGTCAGCTGCAAAAGTGCCTGCAAATAAAAACTTACTATGCATAAACTGTAGTACATTTGTTCTAAAAATTATACATCCACTTTTGCAACTGACTGTATCTGAATGTCGATAAGGAAACAATATGGTGATGGGTGGGCGAGGTGGATGTGGAAAAGCAAACCGATCTTGGGTTCTGAAGCAAATAGCTGGGATTGTAACCTTTGGCATTGTTTTGACTTTAAAAACCCCTTTATTTGTTCGGTCCGCAGTATGAAGAAGAGCGACTGCTATCGTCAGGCAGAGCTCGCGTGGCCGGACTGGCGACACGCATGGAGCTCGCTTGGCACAAGGAGAGAGACGAGCAACAACGATTGTTGCAAGAGACGTCCACGCTCGCCAGGGACCTGCGGCAGACTCTATTTGAGGTCAGTACCGCTATCTTTATCCATACTATAATATATACTCGTACTTATACTATCCCACTAATATTATAAAGGCTAATGTTTACGAGTATGTTTGTTACATTTTGTAGCTTAATCGGCGAGCCCATTTTTTATGAAATTTGAAATGAATGTAGCTGAAACCTTAAAAGAACACATAAGGTAGTTTTCATTCCGAAAAATGCACGATTCCCGTAGGATTTGGTTAAAAGTCTGATAATCAATGGCGCTTTATAAAGTAAGTGGCGCTAGTGTGCATAAAACGGCTGGGTGTTATAACTTAAAATATAACGTGTTTGTTGTTTGGGTCAAATTTACTGATCGCGGG
Source organism: Euzophera pinguis (assembly GCA_947363495.1). NCBI lineage: Eukaryota > Metazoa > Arthropoda > Insecta > Lepidoptera > Pyralidae > Euzophera > Euzophera pinguis. The sequence continues at coordinate 7,795,037 of OX376155.1, read as the reverse complement.
TATTACCGCGGGGTGCAGCTAGTACTATTATAAATGCGAGTGTCTATATGTCTGTTACGCTTTCACGATTAAACCTCTGGACCGATTTTGATGAAATTTGATATGGGCATAGTTGAAGACCCGTGGCTACTTTTTGACGCGGGCAGAGCTGCGGGAAACAGCAAGTAAAGTAACTCTGACTTGGCCGCGGATGAAGCATCCTACTGGGTCTGGATTTACGCCATTGACAGAAAAAGATTATAAAAGACTATCTCGTCTCATCCGAATCTATAGCTTCCTTAACATAAAAGATAAGATTGCTTATAACCGGCCGCAGACTTTATCCATCTTTAAAATGTTGCGACTAATGTTGTGTTAATAGTTGCCACGTAACTATGGCGTGTGTGGGATTAATGTTCAACTTCCTTTAAGTTATTTTATATATTAGCTGTGAAGACCTGTAGTGGCTCAGTTGCTTTTGATCATTGTTACCTTATTATTTATTTATAAATAAAAATGAGTAGCAGCACAGGTATGACGAGAAAATCACCACCTATCAAAAATATGTACTTACAGAAAAATTAAAATTTCTCTTTATACTTTTTATCTTTTTTACAAATGCGAGAAGATTGGTTATTATAAATTGGCATGGGCTACGGGCTATTTTAGGTACTTTTGAAAATAGTTCTTGGGATCTTATAAATTATCTTTTTGATTAGGTGGAACGCGAACGCGACAAGGAGAGGTTAGACATGAAGAGAAGGATAGACCAGCTAAAGAGAACAACTGAAGAGGAAACAGAGGAAGCCAAGAAGAAGGTGACCGAGCTACAATGCGACCTGCTGGAGCTCCGTGACGCTCACGCTAAACTGCGCACGGCCAATGAGAAGCTGCGACGTGACAAGGAACGGCATGATCGCGACCGCGACCAGAACAAGTTGCTGGTGGCCTCTTTGAAACGGGCGCAGCAGGTAAGATTATATTTTGAAGTTTGTTAGTGTTGATTGAACGACGATTTTTTTATTCTCGATCGAAACCACATTCAGCATCTCAAGGTAAAAATTACAAGAGCGGCTATCTTGTACACTTAATTAATTTATTGTTATGCTTATATCTATACACTAGGTAATTAACTTAACCTTTTGAGAAGAAAACTATTTGTCCTCGCAAATAGAATCAGAATAGTTTGTTGTTTGTAATATCTTTATAGTACAAAAAAAAAAACAATTAATTTACATACTTACACAAGCATGGAAAAACAATAAGTACAATTAGGGATCTCTTACAGTCAACCAGCGAGTGACAGGAGAAGATATGCTTACCAGAAGGGTAGAAGCGTGTACAATATAATATTATTATGAAGGAAATACATTAAATAAACCTACATAATTATATAGAATAATCATAGATATAAATAAACATACAATACACCCATGTAACTAGCTTATACTTTAAATGTCTAAATTCAGCAAAGGAGAATTTGAAAGTTTTACTTTAAAAGCGTTTAAACTTTGTGACAGCCTCATTTCCACAGGAAGTGAATTCCCAAGCTTAGCTTCCACAACAGCAAACGACATTGAGTAAGAATGTGACGAACAAGGCGGCACGTCAAGGGTTGGGTTACCAGCAGAGCATAACCGGTCATTAATTGCAAAAGATACATTTTGTTTCTTTCGAAACTTTGTATCTTTCCCGTAAGATGCATGTAATTTTCGAAAACAACAAATTTGAGGTTCGTCTAAAATACAATTATACATGTATAATACTTGTTTAATACGGTGCACTTTTCATATTTAACAATCAAAGGGAAAATATCTTGCATATCAACATTATAATGATTGAATATTATTGATTTTGTGTAGGTGAGTATGTGTAAATAATTGGAAAAAATCAAACAGTCTAAATTGTGACATATTATATGTTCAAATATTATGTGAATACTTTTTAAAACTTTAAATAATAAATATAAAACTTACTTACTTTTTCCCCTGATCATTTAACTATATTGGACCAATATTTTCAATATTTTCAATAGTCCTAGAGCGCATAGTGCAGTCGCAACTCAATAATTTCCTCACTGTAAATAATCTGCACAATCCACTACAATCCGGTTTCCGCCCTGGTCATAGCACGACTACTGCGCTTATAAAAGTCACGGATGATATCCGTAAAGGAATGGATAACAAAAAACTAACAGTATTGACTCTGCTCGATTTCAGCAATGCATTTAATACAGTAGATTTCGATATATTACTGGTGGTCTTACATTCTCTCAATATATCTCCAACGGTAATTGCTTGGTTTCGATCATACCTGTTTGGGCGCCGACAGCGTGTGCGCATTGAAGATAATTATTCGTCTTGGTGCTATACCGCTGCAGGTGTACCGCAGGGTGGCGTGTTATCTCCACTTTTGTTTTCTCTTTTTATTAACTCTATAACGAACCAGCTTCAGTCATCCTACCACCTTTACGCAGATGACCTACAGATCTATATGCAGGCTGATGTTGATGACCTTTCTACCGCTATAGCTATAGTCAATCAGGACCTCGATAAAATATCTACTTGAAGCAAAGCACATGGCCTCCTTGTAAATCCAGGTAAATCTAAGGCTATTATTATTGGCAACCCTCAACTGACTTCAAGGATAGACAGCGAAGTCCTGCCGCAACTTAAATTTAATGGTGTTGTTATTAATTATAGTGATCGGGTCAAAAATCTAGGTGTATGGATGGATAGCAAACTGACATGGATTCCACAAACTTCAGAGGTTAGCAAGAGGCTCTTCTTTACGTTCAACACCTTAAAAAGACTAAGTAAATTCCTACCTATAGAGACCAAAACTATGCTCGCAAATTCCCTTCTTCTACCTGTCCTAGACTATGCTGATAACAGCTACACCAACCTCACAGAGCAGCAACTTGATAAACTTGAGCGTCTTCAAAATCTTTGTATTCGATTTATATTTGGTCTTCACAAGTATGATCATGTTTCTCAATTTCGCTCTAAACTTGAATGGCTGCCTATCAGACTTCGCCGTGACTGGCATATCCTATCTTTATTATACTCTTCAATCCTTTATCCCCTGCTTACTTAAGAGAGCGCTTCGAATTCTTCAGTGAGATTCAACAAGAACGTAAATTACGTAGTGCCGAAAATCTACGCCTAAGAACTCCTGCTCACTTCACTACCTTCTACTCTGATTCTTTTACGGCCAAGGCAACGCGACTGTGGAATTCCCTTCCACTGCCTATTCGAACGGCTCAAACTCTGACCAGTTTTAAGTCGCAAGTAAAGTCCCACTTTCTTTCCTCACTGTAGCTTCGTTCCTTTTCAGTACATCTTGTTTCAGTCTCCACTTCTCGTGTTTTTTTTCTCTTTTTTTTATAGTTTATTTATTATATATACATAATTATTTATTTTTTATTTACGTATATTAGTATTTATTTTAAGTAGTTTATGTATCGTGTACTTCTGTTATTCTGCCTAGCGCTGTTCTGTTCTTTATGCACCATATCCGTATCTCTCCTTTCTTTATATTTCAAACTACCCTAAGGTTGCCTGGAAGAGATTGCTTGAGCGATAAGGCCGCCTTTTGTATACATACTGTGTTTACATTTTATGTAACATTTAATTTGTATTACACTGTGTGCAAAGAAGTGTTAAATAAATAAATAAATAAAAATTTTTTTTCTACTTAAGAATTCATCCGTAACGAACACACCTATACAAATAAAGTCAGACACGTGTTAATTAAACTTTTCTAAGATATGCAGAAAGGTATTTTAAAGGCGATTATTAAATTAAACGCTAAAAATAAAAACCTCCAAAAAATTAGAAAAATACACTGTAAAAAACATAAACTTCCGAAAGATTCACCGAAGATCAGCAAGGAAAGTTTCAGTATTTTATTGAAAAATACAGGGGTCGTTTGAAAGATACATGTATTTTACACGTCATTTTCAACGCTATCATCAATCCGACGAAAGGAAAATTTTTCATTTAAATAGTTAGGAGAAGAAGGGATAAAGAGAACTTTAAAGAGAACATACAAGATATGAACGTTTCTACGTAACCTAATAGGCAAGCACTTCAGCTTATTACGGAATTCCGAAATGTGGTCAAATTTACGCAATCCAAATATATATCTAATGCACTGATTCTGCAGCCGCTCCAATTTGTTTAAAAGTTCTTCCGTTGGATCCAAGTAAGCAACGTCAGCATAATCTAAGATAGGTATCAACAAAGACTGCGCTAATAATATTTTGGTTTGAAAAGGGAGAAAAATTTGCAGACGTCGTAATAAATGTAGAGCTACAAACATTTTACGACTAACATCATTAATTTGTGGTAACCAGGACAGGGTTTGATCGAATATAATGCCCAAGTTTTTAACAGTAGGAGAAAAAGGAATTATATTACCATCAAGAACTAAATTAGAAAAAGAATTAAATTTAGAAATGAAATATGAGCTGCCGATAATAATGGCTCGAGTTTTATTTGCATTCAACTTAAGTTCAAAGTTGCGTGACCATGATGTAATAATATTAAATTAAGATCAGAATTAATGACAGCAATAGCACGATCAAAGGAGCAGACATATATATCTGCAGATCATTTGCATAAAAGTGAAATGAAGAGGAAAGAAGTTTGATGATGCCATCAATGAAAATTGAAAAAAGTATAGGAGAAAGTACCCCACCTTGAGGGATTCCAGTTGCCAACTCGCACCAATCCGATTTACTTTGATCACACTTAACTAATTGATGGCGACCCAAAAATTAAGAGGCAAACCAATTAATTGAAGAGCAAGAAAAATTTAAAGACTTAAGAACACCCAGCATTATATCAAAGTCAACCATGTTAAAGGCATTTAAGAAATCGATCAGTACAAGAAAAGTTAGTTCTTTTTTTCTCAATGTTGTAACGAATGTCATCCGTAATTTTCAACAAGTCTGTTGTAGTGCTGTGACCAGATTGAAACCAGACTGATTTTGGCTTAATAAATTATAGTGTGTTAGATGTTTTAATAGCTGTTGCTGGACGAACTATTCTATAATTTTGGAAAGGACTGGAAGAATTGAAATTGGTCGAAAGTGACAATTTAACGAAGGGTTAGATATTTTAGAAAGCGGAATTATATGCGCATATTTCCACGCAGACGGAAATATGCCTGAAGACAGTGAACTATTAACACTTTCGCTGGCAGTAACGCCTCTCGACGTAGATAACAATTGAGTGACATTGTTATTTCTTTCACAGTCAGCCAAAGTGTTAATTATGTCGGTCTCAACATTTCAAGGGAAAGGTTGTCATTACCAATCGCATTGGATTTAAGGCTGCCAAAAATTTTCACAACATCGTACATCGTACTACCGTAATCGAATCAAATTTAAATGCCGGGCAACTTGATATGGGACCAGTGTGCAGGTCAGCTAGTTTTGTGCAAGAACAGAAGTTGTAGAACAGAAAAATTTATTCAGGTCATTGATATTCAAAATATTGTTGCCTGGAGCTTGCCTACCCACACCCAAACCTTTAAGAAACTTCCATAACTTATTGTGAATATGTTTCCTTTTAGCGTCCCTACAAAGTTTATTACAAAGGTTACGCAAATATACATATTTCTCCTTGTTTTCCTCAGAATAACAGCGTTGCAATTTCAACCTGAACTTGTCCCTTTTGGCCATAAGTTGTTTCAATTCAGGTGTTAGAAATGGAGCCGGAAAATGTTTGACTCTAACTTGTTCCACCGGTGCAAGTTTTTCATAGACTGAAAGGAGAAAAGAATTGAAGGTATCTAGTTTACAATTAACATCCGGAATAGAACAAATAGAGTCTCAGTGCAACTCATAGATATCGGCCCAAAATTCCTCCCAATTAATCGACCCAAAGTTTCGACGTAATACAAATTTGTGTTTAAGTCGCGAGGTTCGCAACTTAAAAGAGCTAAACAAAAGGTCATGTTCTAAAAAAGCAGGCGCATTAAATTGTCCATGGCTCAAGACTAAATCAGGCGAAGATATTACAATTAGATCCAACAGAGAAGGGGGACCAATGTGAAAGAAATGAGTAGGGCCGAGAGGAAGGACATTAAGATCAAGAGACTGAAGGATTGAAAGAAGGGTGCTGGAGCGGGTGTCATTCTTGATGAGACAGGTGTTGAAGTCACCCATAAGAATAGTATGATCATACTGACAACGCAGATCAGATAAGAGAGCATCAAACGAATTAAATAATCAATATGAAGCGATGGACTATAGTATACACCCAGAAGAATCTTAGAACCCCTAACTCAGAAAAAGTTGTTCAGGAGCATTAGGGGAAGAGATAGATTGAGACACGATTTGTGCTGGTATGTCGCATCGCAAATAAATAGCCACTCCACCACCTCCCACAACCCTATAATAAAATAACTAGTTAATAGTCTTACTATGTATTACAATGTTCAGTTCTTAACATTGTTCAAACACTGCATTTTAACAGAATTTTTTTTTATACTGATATGACTGAATACAAAACCACACAATTTAGTTTTGAAAACCTAAAAAATGTACACTACTTTAAACATGGGTAATGTTTAGTTTAAAGTTACTGCAACAAATGCTCGTATAAAAATGATCTAGATCTAGTTAACAAATCTTTCACGACTCTGTAAGACTAATTTAGTAGAGGCATGAAGTGTCCCTATAGTATGATTTTAGTGCTATTATTATTTATAATTATATTTTTACGAAGATATGACAGCATTCAACCGAATAATTCACTATTTTAATGTGTATTAACTTTACGCTGATGTCCTGATGTGATTCTTTGACCATGATACAGGTGTTTTTATTTTAACTTGCATATTTTTAGGAGGATGACCGGATCATAGCACAACTACTGGAGACCATAGAAGACCTGATGAAGCAGAGCCCCAACTTATTCCGCACGGACAACGTTAAGCCGGAAAAGTCTTTAATGACGCCTACGCCACCTAGAAGAAATAGGGTAAGTAGTTCAAAATAGAATTAACCGGCCCATTTGATCGACTTGACTGTGTTCATTCTTGAACTAGATAATTTTTATAATAAACAATATATTGGTGTGCCACAAGGCTTCAAGGTTTGGGTCATTATTTTTATTATTATTTTATTTATTAAGGGATATAATAAACCGGTCGATTAAAAATACGGACTGTTGATTTAAGTCGGCAATATATTATATTTAAGTTTTTAGAAAAAGAAAATGGTATGACATGCAGAATAAGTAATAGTTACGAGAACAACTGCCGACAAACTGTTACACAGTTTGGTAGATTTCTAATACTGTAATATATCAAAATAAATAATTAAAAAAAAAAAACTAAATGAGTGACTACATTAACAAATGAGCGTCTAAATTATATACGTGACGATAGTGACAGAAATGACTTTGTTTTGACTTTGACGACAGATGGGACTCGGATAGTTTATAATTCGGAGGTTGTGGGTAACTATTTATACATTTTTACTTTTAGTAAGTATTTAGTTCCTTTCAAACTGACGCAAATCCCACACCACACGACCACAAGAAATAAGATTAGGTAGAAGTCCCATAGCGAGTGCTAAAGCCAACTGGCCTGCTTAAGGCACTTCTACGTATTCTTATTTCTTTGTGGGTGGTTCACCGTCCCGCGCGTGTTTCGCGTCAGTCATAAAGTTAACGTGTGTTCCAGTCGTCAAAGTCTCGTTCGCGGTCGGCGACGCCCGAGAGCGCGGAGGCGCAGTCTGCTGCGGACGCGGCGGCCACTGCGGCCAGGCTGCGGCGACTCACTGACGAGCTGCGAGCCTCGCGCATCGCCGAGCGCCAGCGCCGGCACCAGGCCAGCGCCAGGCGGTCAGTATCTAGTGTAGCCCACTGCGGCGACTCACTGACGAGCTGCGAGCCTCGCGCATCGCCGAGCGCCAGCGCCGGCACCAGGCCAGCGCCAGGCGGTCAGTATCTAGTGTAGCCCACTGCGGCGACTCACTGACGAGCTGCGAACGTGTTGTGCGTGCACAATGAATTTGTGCAGATTATACCTACGGTACGCGCAGTCCAATATTGGGCATCGAAATATATTTGAGATTAACGTCAGTATTATAAAATTAATAATCCTGGAGGTTTCCAGGATTATTCATTTTGATTAAATAAAGCTGGTTCAAACAAGAACTAGATGAGAATCCGTTATTTCAAAAATACCGGTTTCAACCCCTGCTATCTACTCTTTCGATACGCGTCCGCGAGATGAAAGAAGCCCCTATAAAAATAAGACAACCGTTCATAAATGTAATAAAATCTGCAATGTTGCAGTGCGATGTCGACGGAGCCCCGCGACTCGCTGTCGGTGACGCCGGTCAGCAGAACGCCGTCGCGCGCGCCCTCACTCAAGAAACGCTCCGTCTCACTCGAACAAACTACTAAAGAACAGGTAGGAGTTATTTCGTTTGTATCGCAATACCTTACCATTTTTGCACATTGCCTAGTGTATTGATGTGTAAATAAATAAACATGTCTTTAAATTTATAGAAAACTACCAAAAATATTTTTTCAGAGTCTGATTTGGAAGTCTGTAGACGAGAGCAGCGTGTCATCAATGCAATCTTTGGACGGCGACGACGTACGGCTTTTTACCATGCAGCGAGGAGATTCCAGCTTAGACAGGTGAGATATACACGGCCTCTTAATTCCATGCAAATACGAGCGAGTGAGCGAGATACTGCAAAACGGGATGTAAGGCGACATGTCGCTTACTCACTCGCAAATTGATGTAATTATTAGATGATAGAAGCCACCTCTTTGTAGTGTGTTAAGCCAGTATAGTTTATATTACATGAAATGAAACCATCTTTAATAAAAAAAAAACAGTCAAGTGCGAGTCGGACTCGCGCACCGAGGATTCCGTACAAATCGGTAGGTATCGCGTTCACGAGAAAAGGGGTTAAGTTTAAAATTATTAAAAATATTTTTACTATATTATGTAACTAAAATTTACGGGTTTCGCAAGTTTTCCTTTATCTGTGCTATAAGACGTCGCTTTGTGCCAAATTTCAAAATTCAGAGTTCACGGGAATTACTCTGTAGGTTTTGATTACCTTGCGAGTGTCGAAAATTTGCGGCATAAACGGCTGTACCTTTTGATTGCGTTGGCTTAGAAGTTTGATTTTCACAGCTCCAAGAGACAGTAGACCTGAGTATTTGATATAAATTCCAGGTTCATACCTCCACGCGTTCCTGAGAAAAAGGTCTTGACAGACAGACAGATAGACGGACGGACTGACAGACAGACAACAACAAAGTGATCCTATAAGGGTTCCTTTTTTACCTTTTGAGATACGGAACCCTAAAAAGATGTAAAGAATGTGTGTGTGATAGGATATTTTTTTACAAAGTATGTAAATGGCGGTTTAAAGCCGTGGTGTTGATAGAATCTTAAGCAATTGTAAATGCAAAGATAGAGGACTAATTATTTTGTTTATAGTCGCTTATCGGGAGGATCAGCGCAAAGCGACGTGCTGCCCGCGGAGAAAAAGAAAAAGAAGAGCATCTTCGGCAAGCTGAAGAAACTGACCAAGTCGCGCTCCATCGACGACCAGGTGGATTCCGACGCAGTGGACTTCAGGCCCATCGGCACAGTCTCGCAGGCAAGTTAATTCACTTGATGGTGACTTGACTGAACTGTCAAATTAGCTAGTCTTAGAAATAGGCTGCACTTTTTTTACTCTTGAAGATTAAAGGTGTGTATTACCCTATTTTATGCAAATAAATGAACATTTGAATTTATTCTAATATAATAAAGCTGAAGAGTTTGTTGTTTGTTTAAACGAGTAGAACTTGAAACTACTCAATTTTGGCATATAATCGCCTAATTCTTGAAGTTATAGGCATACGAACCAACGGACGGGTGAAACCACCGGAAACAGCTAGTATTAAACAATTTTTATGGGCTGTATGTGTGAAACTATTAATACGTTCGAAAGCGACGTTATTTCATGGTACCTAATGTAGGTTTAACTCTGATATTATCCCTCTACCACCTTGCAAACTATTATTTTATGAAAACTTGTTTTTTGTTTTTTGAAATGTGTCGATGGTACAATACTAACTATACTGGTTTGTTATAGGGCTCCGATTCCGATATGAGTGCAGCTGGAAGCAAAAGGGATTTGCGCGGGAGACTTTCCGACATGTTCAGCAGAAAGGGGCAGATGTCTCGCGGTAACAGGTACGCAATTTATGTTTGTTATATTACAACACAATGTAACTTTATTGCCCTTTTACACACGACTTCCTCATGGGCCAACTGGTATGCAAAACTAGTTGTACTATCCTAGATACGTGTTCCTAATAGCACAACTAAGCACAACTACAAAAAACAAACTATATTTCTACAAGCTGTTACCCACGACTTCGTGTGCGTTACCCCCTACCCAGAAACTTCATGTCAGAGTGATACGAGTACAACACATAATAAGAGCCCTATATGTTGTGTATGTGCCGTAAATAAAAATAATTGTGCCTACTAGTTTTGGGAAAAAATTATAAAACGATTCCTGTTTCGGTAACGTTGCTCCTGTAAGAAAATTCATTTTTTTCCAAAATTATAAATAGGCACTATTTTTTTATTTAGGGCACATACACATCATATACGGCTCTAAATTATGTGTTGTACTCATATTACTCTGGCATGAAGTTTCTGGGTAGGATAACGCACACCACGACTTCGCTCCCGTGATGAAGAAAAAGTGCCAATGAAAATTTCTTCTCTGACTAATCAAAAGATTTTGCTCTCGCTGTTTGGTAACATAGCCCAAAGTTTAACTCCATTTTAACTGAAGTTAAGTTTCAGTTTCTCACAATAAATATCGGCAAGAGATTTCCCAAATATTAGTTAATATAAAACATAAGTTATAAGGGGCTTAGCAAACGTTTATTAATTTTAAGTAAGTAGTAAGTTGTCGTGTATATCAGGGGGATTACCATAATTTCTTCGTCCTGTCTGTGAAATCACAATCCATGATCTCTTAATTCCATCTATATACGGATGATAAGCGAACACCGCGTTCAGCACGGCGGCGTTTGGCGATCTATACTGTGCATTTCGAGTTCGAGTTTGAGAATTATATTACTTTTGAACGTCAAAATGCTCTTATGTACAGTAGACACGTTGAAAATGGATATTAAAAACTTTTAAGTACTAGAGCAATTTACTTCCACGTCCACTTTCAAACTGAACCAGAAGTATACATGTTCGCACAACACCGTGCTGGTGCCTATTTTTGAAAAGTATGTCCAACTCAAAATTGAGCCGGATGAAAATCGTTGTTGAGATTTTCACAACGAATGATAATTTCGAATGATTTTCATTCGATATTCGGCGAGTCGATTGATTTTCATTCGATATCGAACGAAAATCATTCGACTCGCCGGTTTTGCGTGATTCATACTTTTCAAAAATAGGGCTCCTGAACGTAGTCTGTAACGCACACTTAACGCAGCGCCGACGGCCCAAGGCGCCCTAACAGACTAACCCGCCAGGTTTAATATTGTAACTGTGTGTGCAGCAAAGAGCAGAGTCCGGAGCGTCCGGAGCGTCCGGAGCGTCCGGCGAGCGCCATGGCCAGCGTGGGCGCTCGACCGCCGCCGCGCAACGTCAGCGCCGCCACGCTCGCCACTCCCGCCACTCCCGCCAGGCCGGTACGATGCCATGATGATAGTAATATACTCACCGCCACGCTCAGACTCGTTAATGATCACTAAGCAAATTCTTTGTCGAAGGGGGATTTTTTATATGTATACTAAATTCTCCGCTAACGAAGACTTTTTTATTTTAATTTGAAGAATTTGGCCTTAATTGTCATTAAAGACACTGCGGCCGGTAAAACATTCACTAACTGAAAAGCGGTTCCGAAAAACTGACACCAGGGTGCACGGAGTCGATTGAACATGCAACCCATTCGATATTAATAATAATTGCCTAGAATGCTCGTTACTAATAAATGTACAAGTCTATCTGCACTTTAAGCTGCATTCTCAACAGAGATGTATGAAAGCAGACCGTGTCTTTCAATATCATGTTTTCGCCCATCTCTGATGCACATCCTAGCTTATTTTCTACTTACTGTTCCCACGGCTCCACCTGCCCCAAAAAGTAGTTTTATGTGTATTTTGTCATACAAAATTTCACACCCTATCTTGTCACTTATTTATTTAATTTTATTTATATAATGATTAAAATATAAATGGTGCATTTTAAACCATTGACTTTTTCTACCAGTCAACCAACCGGTGGTGCTGAAAAAGAACGTCAACTATATAATCTGTGAATGTGAACCATGAATTTCGCCCACAGGAAACTCCAAGCATGCGGGCGGCGAGCGCTACTCCTGCGGCTAAGAGGAAAGGGAAATAACTGATATTCGTGTTTCGCTTTTAATCTAGTGTATTTATCCATTTCCTATGATTTTTCCACATAGCATGTAATATCACAATACCATACATATCAATTATGTATAACTATCGACGACACGTTAGCTCTAAGACACTATAAATGAAGCGAGAATTAAAAGAGTATTTTTGCAAAGTATTTGGAAGATCTAACAGTGAGCAGACCACGCTCGATAGTTATATAGGCTAATAATTTTGCGTTAGTCACATTATATTCTGTACAGTGACGACCTAAAGACTCCTATTTCCTACAACTTTAATTTATCCCTTAAAGACGCGAGACGACGCTTCGCGTCGACTAGTTTGTTAGCAATGTTTGTAGTTATGTACTTGCAATTTTATAATAAACTGTTGATCAAATGCTGTCTTATCTTTAGTTCCTTATACTACATAATAAACGTTGTCTGCGCCTTGAACATTTAGCCGAAACATTACGCACCAATAATTTATTGTAAATGCCAGTGGAATATTATTACATTCCCACAGTGGAAGTTAATTAATAGAAAAAAAATAAAAACAACAGTAAAAATATAGCGTTCGTATAAGACGGATGATCTAAGAAGTGCGCAAAATGGTTTGAAGATTGCTCTGCGCGCTAACAAACAAAATCACACGAAGATTAATTTATCAACCGTCTATTCGAAACTTTACACAATGGACATTGACATCATGACAAACAAACAAACAAAATACAAAAGAGAACAGAGTGGTTGTAACATCATGGGCGTTTAGTGTCATGTACATTTAGCCCTAAAAAGACCTGCAGACATTGTTGTAAAATGGCAAAATTACAGGATTTTTGCCATTATATGTTTTCACCCACATAAAAATGCTTGCTCATGGAAATGCTAGTATAAATATGTAGACTGCGTTGATTCGAGTTTTAATTTAATGGTTGTGAAATGTACACAGCACTTAAAAATTTTACGATAGAAAGTATAACTTATCTCTCCGAATATTTTCATATAGCTTAGTTTTGTATCAAATAAAGATTATTTTGTCTGAATATGCCTCTGCTAGAGTGGATATAAGTTTTGTACTGTGACTTGTCAACCAGCATTTCAAGCGTTACACGCATTGTATGCTGTACGATAGTAGACCAGATATTGTCTGCGACCGAAAGTCAATTCCCATCGAGTAAGCAGCGACTGGAAGGGCACTTAAAGCGTCAAAGAATTTTCAATTTCATCTACGTACCCAAGTATGACCAGTAATCTGACCAAATCACAGTAATAGTGTGTACACTTTCACACATATTACTATTATTATGCATATAGCAGTAGCTAAATTTAAAAATCCTTTGCAAAATTTAAAATGCTCTTTTAACGGGAACTGACCTAAATAGGCTGCGTTTTCAATAAATCTGAGCTGGGAGGTTCGAGCTGTGAATTGACCAATCACAATGCTGGATATTTGTGAGGCATTATGATCGACTAGTTGACCGACCGCTTCGCCAAGCTGCGTGTAGTGTAGAGTAGTGTAGCTGTGTGTGGCAGTGTGGCGATGACAGTGCTGGCAGGTGGTGTGTGTGTGTGGGACGCTAGCTCTGGTCCATCAGGTTGTCGATCGCGGCGCCGCCGGCCGCGTCCTTGACGACGGCATCGAAGATCGGCTGCAGCTCGGGGAACGACTTGATCTGCGTCACGAACTCCATCAGGTGCGGGTTTTTCTCTACGGATTTGAGGTTCCATGTACTATGACACAGGTATTCATATCGAAACTTTGATCACACCTAAGCACACCTACATCCGATTTTGGAAAGTACGATATAACGGAGTCCATGTGGCACCTAATTTGTAACAAAATACCTAGTTATAGAAGTTTGCCTGAAATCGTGGGTTCCATTCGATTCCCATACGTCTCAGAAATATACTTAGTTGCTTTCAGTTTAATTAGGACATTACAGGATTTTGTTAGTTTTTTTACATGACAGATTACTGGGACGACACGCTGCTGCTGGCTTCACGTCGCAGGGACGGATTGCGTTTTAATTGTTCGACTATGGATGCCGAAGATCGAGCGAAGTGGAGGAGAAAGAGCAGGAAAGTGGACGCTGGGCTCCGAGGCAAACAGCCGAGGACGCAACTGGGAAGGCGCTGAGATGCTCTCTAGAGAGATTAATGAGACGGTCCGTTAAGGGAAGTGAAAGGAGCTTAAAATTTGAGCATTTAATTCTTATGTTAATAAAAAAGTGGAATGATGACAACGACCGACCGATTTCGATCATGGCGACCGAATTTAGGAATATATGGCTCTATCGTGCGTGAGCTCTCATGTGTCTACGTAGCCAATCTTATTGGTGAAAGTCCTTGCACATTGCGGGCATGTAAAAGAATGAAAGAGGGATAAGATAAAAGGAAAGATACATACCAGCCTCCGGTATCTGCATCAAAGCCGCAGTGGCTCGCAACGCGGACCGTTTCAGTTCGTCTTGTTTCTCATACTCTTGCTTCACAGAGTTCGCTTTAACCTTCATTGTGCACGTCACTTTTAGAGGCTCCACTAAACTTTCTAGCCCTGGAAACGTATTGTACATATGAATTGACATGTTTTATTCGTAATAGTTTTGAATAATTTCATAACGATTTTGCTATAAGGATATTATGCTTATATTGCGATGGCCGATAGTGCCACTCTTCCTCGTGATTTGTGAAATTTTTCAACATTGTTTAGTCTATTTACACATACTCGTATCTCAAGAATCAAACACGCCGAAGCGGAGGCTATTGCAAAGCAACGTGTACTGTACATGCGACTGCGATTGTGAAGATATGTTACAATTTATCAAAGTGGCAAAATAATGTTTTGTTTGTTTTTTTTGTTACAGTTTTTCTTATGTTAAGTTTCCAATGTATATTTATAGCGTGTACATGAAATAAATAAATAAATTTTATTTAAAAAGCTTACTTTGCAATACGACAGCCGGACATAGTTGAGCCAGTCTCGCGCACATCAAATACGTGAGCATCTTAATATCATAGTGGTCACGAAGTCCATCCTCCACATGCCGCAGGAATTCAAACACGTCGAGTCTGTCGAGGCAGCTTCCGAGCAAAGTGTACATGCACTCGAACGCTGCCTTGCGCAAGTCCAACCCGTCGTCTACGGAGTGCTTGAACGGACCCATTTCCACTTCGCGAATCAGCTCTTTCTGTAAACGTTCCATATGTAGTGAGTTAAATGCAAGATTTTAAGGCTGGAGCACAACGCAGACATACACGTAGACTATATATGTTACGCAAGCGGTGTGCTATGTGTTATAAAATTCCAAACATTACGACGTAATGATACGTCTACGCCGACGTGCACGTCTACGTGTATGCATCTGGTGTGCTCCAGCCTTTACGCAGCATAAGCTGGGGGTTTACTATCATCTCTAAATTCCATGCAAATTGCTGTCTGACAGCCTGTTCGACAGCAACTTGTATTATTTTTCTCTCGATTTTTACCCTCAAGATGCGGTATTTGCCACGGGTGGAAAGGTGTGAGTGTCCATTCTGTACGTTAGTGCTATCAGTAAGTCAGTGGCACGGTGCTACCTTGACTTTGGTCTCCTGGTAGATGGTAGGCAGCACCGCAGGCAGCAGGTCGCGCACTAGCGACGGCTTGTTGTGCGCGGCGGAGTTGAAGGCGACCAGCAACTCCGACATGCGGCCGGTATGTTAGTGCTATCAGTAAGTCAGTGGCACGGTGCTACCTTGACTTTGGTCTCCTGGTAGATGGTAGGCAGCACCGCAGGCAGCAGGTCGCGCACTAGCGACGGCTTGTTGTGCGCGGCGGAGTTGAAGGCGACCAGCAACTCCGACATGCGGCCGGTATGTTAGTGCTATCAGTAAGTCAGTGGCACGGTGCTACCTTGACTTTGGTCTCCTGGTAGATGGTAGGCAGCACCGCAGGCAGCAGGTCGCGCACTAGCGACGGCTTGTTGTGCGCGGCGGAGTTGAAGGCGACCAGCAACTCCGACATGCGGCCGGTATGTTAGTGCTATCAGTAAGTCAGTGGCACGGTGCTACCTTGACTTTGGTCTCCTGGTAGATGGTAGGCAGCACCGCAGGCAGCAGGTCGCGCACTAGCGACGGCTTGTTGTGCGCGGCGGAGTTGAAGGCGACCAGCAACTCCGACATGCGGCCGGTATGTTAGTGCTATCAGTAAGTCAGTGGCACGGTGCTACCTTGACTTTGGTCTCCTGGTAGATGGTAGGCAGCACCGCAGGCAGCAGGTCGCGCACTAGCGACGGCTTGTTGTGCGCGGCGGAGTTGAAGGCGACCAGCAACTCCGACATGCGGCCGGTATGTTAGTGCTATCAGTAAGTCAGTGGCACGGTGCTACCTTGACTTTGGTCTCCTGGTAGATGGTAGGCAGCACCGCAGGCAGCAGGTCGCGCACTAGCGACGGCTTGTTGTGCGCGGCGGAGTTGAAGGCGACCAGCAACTCCGACATGCGGCCGGTATGTTAGTGCTATCAGTAAGTCAGTGGCACGGTGCTACCTTGACTTTGGTCTCCTGGTAGATGGTAGGCAGCACCGCAGGCAGCAGGTCGCGCACTAGCGACGGCTTGTTGTGCGCGGCGGAGTTGAAGGCGACCAGCAACTCCGACATGCGGCCGGTATGTTAGTGCTATCAGTAAGTCAGTGGCACGGTGCTACCTTGACTTTGGTCTCCTGGTAGATGGTAGGCAGCACCGCAGGCAGCAGGTCGCGCACTAGCGACGGCTTGTTGTGCGCGGCGGAGTTGAAGGCGACCAGCAACTCCGACATGCGGCCGGTATGTTAGTGCTATCAGTAAGTCAGTGGCACGGTGCTACCTTGACTTTGGTCTCCTGGTAGATGGTAGGCAGCACCGCAGGCAGCAGGTCGCGCACTAGCGACGGCTTGTTGTGCGCGGCGGAGTTGAAGGCGACCAGCAACTCCGACATGCGGCCGGTATGTTAGTGCTATCAGTAAGTCAGTGGCACGGTGCTACCTTGACTTTGGTCTCCTGGTAGATGGTAGGCAGCACCGCAGGCAGCAGGTCGCGCACTAGCGACGGCTTGTTGTGCGCGGCGGAGTTGAAGGCGACCAGCAACTCCGACATGCGGCCGGTATGTTAGTGCTATCAGTAAGTCAGTGGCACGGTGCTACCTTGACTTTGGTCTCCTGGTAGATGGTAGGCAGCACCGCAGGCAGCAGGTCGCGCACTAGCGACGGCTTGTTGTGCGCGGCGGAGTTGAAGGCGACCAGCAACTCCGACATGCGGCCGGTATGTTAGTGCTATCAGTAAGTCAGTGGCACGGTGCTACCTTGACTTTGGTCTCCTGGTAGATGGTAGGCAGCACCGCAGGCAGCAGGTCGCGCACTAGCGACGGCTTGTTGTGCGCGGCGGAGTTGAAGGCGACGAGCGCCACGCGCCGCACGCCCAGCTCCGAGTCCCGCAGCGGCACCAGCAACTCCGACATGCAGCCGCGGAGGAGCGGGTCTATCGCTTGTGGCTGGGGGCAAATGGTTTACTAGTCAAACGTATCGAAAATGACAGCAAATTGTTAGAAACGCATAATACCAAATGACAAGATCTGATAATGGAACTTTTGGGTGCGAGCTGAGAAAAGTACTTGTCTTGCTTATTGTCAAAATCTCCTGGTAATCACTAAGCACAGTTTTTCTACCAGTTCACTTAACCTGATTGTTCCTTCTTAGACTTGCTTGACAATTTTTACTTATTACTAGCTTAATACGAATATAAAATTGGCGTTATTGTAAACCAGTAGTTCCCAAACTTATTTTTCTCGTGGACCACTTTCAAAATTTTACTGGTTTCGGTGGACCCCCTGCTGCTACATTTCTACCACATTCTTAAAGTCGCCAAAAAATAAAAATTGTGTCACTTCTGAGTTCTGTCCCTATATTTCGATATGTAAAATAAAAACGAAAAATGGTACATTTTATATCACTTTATTTATTAAAAGAATAGAATTACAAGAAAAAAATATTAAGGTAATATAGGTTCAGGTCATAATTTTAATTAATGGGAAGGATGTATCTGATGGAGTGTCAGCAAACGATCAATGTTTGGCTTTATTTTTGTGAGTAATAACCGCAAATCCCCCCGCTCTGTGATGTTTAATTTGCTCCTTTTTTTTGTTAAGAGGTTTGTAACGGCACTAAAACTCCTTTCGACAAGATATGACGAGGGAAAAGCTATTAAAAATTTCCTTGCGATTTCCCACAGTCCAGGATATTTTTCGGGTATTTCTGCTTGCAGCCAAAATGTTGGGTAGCCTTTTCTAAATTTCACCTTCAGCTCCTCATTAGTGCTTAGCTCGAGCAGCTCCTCTTGTAATACAACATTGGCCACTTCCGTTTCATCAAATGGATTTATTATCCATGGTGGTATATCCATCGTCAGTATATCTTCAAACCTGGTTTTGAAGTCATCATGCAGGGCACTTAAATGTTGACTGTAGGTATGGATATCCTCATCAATACATTCTACCTGCGACAAGTTTGGAAATTGAGAGAATTCGCGCCGACTAATGTTTTGCTTCATAAATTTCAATTTCCCAAGAAAAGCCGAAATTATCCCCTTTGTTTTTATTAAATTCAGGCTGTCCCCTTGTAACTGCAAGTTAATATCATTAAATTTTTTAAACAAATCTGTCAAATACGCAATGTCTGCTTTGAATTTGATCAAGTTTTCTTTTAAATCTGGATCTCTACTTTCTAAGAACTCTAATATGGAATCGAAAACAGAGTAAAATCTCGTTAAGCATGCACCTTTCGACAACCAGCGTACTTCAGTATGTAAGAGCAGTCGTTGGAAGTCTTCATCATTTTCGTCGCACAATTGAGCAAATAAACGTGTATTCAATGCATTGCTTCTGATTTTGTTGACAGCTTTTATTACAAAATGAAGAGATTGGTTCAACCTGTCACTTAAATGTTTTGCCACAAGATGTTGTCGGTGGATTACGCAATGAATAGCTGTAAGTCCTGGTATAATTCTTTTGAGATGACTTATAAACCCACGATATCGCCCGACCATTGCAGGAGCTCCGTCTGTTGCCACTGAAATAATGTTTGTAAATGGGATCGATTTTTCCGTAAAAAAATTACTCAGGACATTAAATATTGATTCGCCTTTAGTGTCAGTCTCCAAAGTTCTGGCAAATAGCAATTCTTCGTGAATTTCTTCCTCAACAATAAATCGGACATATGCCAATAGTAATGCTTCATTACTGGGTAACGTTGACTCGTCCAGTTGTATAGAAAAATGAGTTTTTTGCAGATGATTGCACAAAAAGCTTTCGATATCAGAGCTCATTTCATCAATGCGTCTTTGTACAGTATTGTTACTTAATGGAATTCTTTTTAGTACGTCAAATGGAGATTTGTGCAAAACAGTTTTTAAAACCTCTTCAACAGCGGGTAAAATTAATTGTTCTCCGATAGTGTGCGGTTTTCCAGATTTTGCTATAAGTAATGAGATATTGTAAGATGCCCGCAAGCCATCATCGTTACTTTGAGATGTTGAAGCGAACATACTGTGCATGGTGGGTCTCTTTCCATATTTTTCTTTCAATGTTTGAAAATATTTTAAATCTTTACCTATTTTATCAGTATGACACCTTTTTAGATGATCTTCGAGCTTTGATGGTTTCATAGAGTCATTGCTCAAAACTTTGTTGCATAATAGGCACATCTCTGATGGAACAAAACCATATTTCAAATAATCGACACTATATTGTCGACATTTTTTCTTTGCTGTAGCCATGTTTCGTGTCAGTTACCTTACCTGTAAAAAAAATGTTTTAGTAACCAAGTTTTTTTCTGAATATAGGTATCACACCGCAGCCTTTGTCAGCACGCGGAAATAGAATTACGGCTTGTAAAGGGACCAACTAATAAACCGCTGAGACAAATACAAACGTTTTCACAAAACGGTATCAATTTTAAAGTACATAATTTACCACTAATTTTTAATAGTATAAATAAAAATTAGTGTACTCAGTATCGAATACTGATCATATTTGTGTAGGAAAAAATAAACGTCGAAATCCCAAAATTGTCCATAAAAACGATAACTAACATTTTATTAAATCAATGAGTTCACGCGCTCCGTGTATTTGCGTATTTTTTGTCTGCGGCTTCATTGTTAAAACGTGACAAACAGGCATCGAAGTTCAAGCCCCGCCCTTTTCCCGTCGCCCGCGCACCGCTCGCTCTTTCCGAAAAGGAATAGTTTTGATAAAATAGTTACTTCAAAATCAATTTAACATGATTATGAAATTACTGTTTTATAAAATTAGTAGTTATTTGCAAGAAAAATTACAAAATTAATTGCTCTGCAATATTGCTTATTCGGCCTTTTTAGAGAGGCAGTGCTTCTCTCGTGAAAAAACAATTGAATAAAACGTGCTGTGTTTGTCTTCAAATCGAAAGAGGACAATTAAAATATCTGTAAGTTACTAAGTTACCTATCTATACAGGCCGTTGTGATCAACCGACTAGTACACGTAAACAAAATACTTAAGTACTATAACAAAAAAAGGTAGGTTACTTACTTTTCTCCGGCACTAGCAAACACAGATATAAATTTTCTCACAACTTTTTTCCAAATTCCGCCTTGTTTTCGAAATTCCGGAAACAAATGAATGCGTTTGGTTGCCTTTGGCATCAAGTATTTATAGTGTTGATCAAGTTCATGTCTGAACAAGCATTAAGCATTGTCGGGCGGATAGCGCTTTGCAAGTCTGTACACGAAATTGTACGTAATATCGAATACACAAGTTTGGACAAGTAACAGTCGCTTGCCTTATTAAAATATTATCTGCTTAGATAGGTACTTAAAACAATGTAGGTAGGCCCTTATAAAAACTATGCTTACATTTTTGCTCTTTACTATCAAAAGCAGATAAATTTTCGTGGACCCCCATTAACATCTTATGGACCCCCATTTTTTGTTCACGCCTACGTAGACCCCCAGCAAGTCTCCCGTGGACCCCTGGGGGTCCACCTGGACCACTTTGGGAATCACTGTTGTAAACCATGGACCTAGTATTTTTTACCAGAACAGAGTACTTAGCCGAATTTGCATAGAGGTTAGGCTGAGCTAACCGAGATAGAAACAGTGGAGGAACTTGTCTATTTCAAATAATACCAGTAAACAAAAAATGTAAAATTTGGTAGAAAATAGTAGTAACTATTACAGACCGTAAGATTAACAAAGTTTTACTAAAGTAAATATTAATGTGTTACTTTCAATAAAACAAACAGTATCATCAATAATACATTTCATAAAAATTTATTCTGTTCATTAAAAATAAGTTGGTAGTTTACAAGTTTTTGCTAGTGAACACTGTTATTCTTTGACATGTCTTTGAAATATGTCATGGCGTCTCCTTGTCACAACATTTTTAAACTTGAAATTGTTCTGGTGATATTTTTTACGAATTCAAAACTAAAATAAGTTTAAAATGGCGAAAACTTTGCATAAAATATATATCCTTTCACAGGTGAGTCGAAAATAAAATGTTTTTATAGCTAATAAGTTTTATTTATTTAACTGTATATTTGTGTGTTTATTGATGTGTTTTAATGACGAAACCCCTATAATGGTTGTTTGTTTTTAGTTTGATTCCTGTATACTTCATAAAAAGTTGTTGGTTTTTCAAACAAATAAAGTAATGAATGCTCTTACTACGTTCATACTTGTGCAAAATAGGGTGGCCACGCTTTTTTGGATCCTTCGGATCTGTAATATTCATTATAGAATATTGTTTTACGTATATTTTAGAGAACACTTTAAAATGCTATTGTAATTGTGGAAAAGACATGAATAAATTTATTTTTATCTCCACGTTTCTCCATTTTCTGATTTCAATTTGCATGAAACGGATCAACACACACGATCGTGATTAGTGATCATTTAATTTTGGTCACTGAGGTTAGTAGCCATAGCCAACAATGTCAGATTTTTCAGGCGACTTAAACACGTAATTATGCGGCTGCCATATTGTGATAACAGCCCGGGGCCGGGACCAATAGCTTAACATGATGCGCTAAGTGATGACCAATCCAAGTTAGACAACACTTGCTGTTGCTTAACTCGTGTAATCGTTACCAACAACCACGTCCCGCTAACCTATCTAGCTAGCTCCTTATGTGCAGTATAAACGAAATTATAAATAGTTCGTCCCAATTAAAAACGTTATCATGGTAACCCTATTAAAACGAGATAGGTTCCTCCACTATCAGCTATCTTTTCTGCTTAGGTGTTCAAATCAAATCATTTATTTGCATTAAAAGTGTTAGGTCAAAGAGCTCAGTTTACAACCTGTTTAAAATACTAGGTCCATATTGTAAACTATAGTTTGGCCCATGGATATATAGATCAAGATGGATAGCGCGCTTGCATACAATAGGCTGGCGTCAGAAAATTTGACCTGAATGCATATCGTCACCCATCTCTCTTTCTAACTCGTGATGTGTTAGGGTGTACATGATTATACATCATTCGGTGAACACATGTGGAACGAAATAACGAATTTCGAGTAAAAAATAGATTTTATTTGCAGTTTAAACATTTATTATTAGTGATTGCATTTGAAAATGATTCGATAGATCTATGAATTTAATGTTAATTCAATATTAGACATAATGTTTTCGTAACACACTTTCTTAAAAATAATCAAAGTGAAATTCATAGAGCTAAGTAGTCTAGAACTTGCGGTTTTAGGCCTTCGATGAGCGATAAACACGCATCATCGGAAGGGGAAACTAGGCTCAAAACAAAAAAAAAAATATTTTGCTGTAAGTTTCGCAGAACCGAAACCGAATTTCAGCAACGGTCTCATTTTGGTCCAATGCCTCATTAAAAAAAAAGTATTAGGCATGTGGACGAAGTAAAAGTAGTTTTTAATACTTTAAAGTTTCATACAATTTGAGGTTAGAATTTACAAAAACGATAATATCTCGCAAAAAATTTTCGCAATTGACGAGTGATATATTCCCCTGGAACTTCAATTCAAAATTTCTACCAAATGTCGTTAGTGGTTGTAGTTTTTGCAAGGATTTTTTACGTGGAATTGAAGAACCCGGGCTATATTTATGATAAAATGTAGCTTTCTCATTCCAGATACTAAATAAAATGTATGTAGGTTTAAAATGTAGACTACTATATTTTCGCATTTATGAAAAGGGCACTTTGCAGGTATTATTGACAACCATTTTTATCTGTATGTTAAGTTTGATGAGAATCGGAAATACATTTTTTGTTCAGAACAAGCATGTGACGTCATTATCCGAATAATAATAATTATTTATACCGTTATATCGAGCAACTGTCGCCAAAAAGACGAGCTGTGCGCACACCATCCATATCAATAATAATAGGAGACAAAACAGATCTTACCTTTAAAAGAAAATCCTAGCAACCGAATGATTATATGCACCCTAGTTCATTCCAATATGTAATGACTATAATCGACAAAATACTTTCAAATCAATTTTAAATATAACACCCTTTTGGTAATTCGGTCGGGAGGTTCAAAAACAATTGATGAGTATAAAAGTTCGAGATTAAATCGATAAATTAGAGTTTTATAAATACTGCAAAATAAATCAGTTAATTGTACAACTTCATTTACAAATTTAAGCACTTGTGAAATATCACATAACATCCTAGGTGCCGCCACTCACTCTTGCAATCGTCAACAATATACACTACACCACCATTTCTTTAATATTAGTACGATAAATTATAAAAATATTGCTCGAACTCTTTTAGGTGATACGAAAAAATTCGCCATTTTGGGGCTGTAACACATGATTACATTTCGAATCTGGATTTCCATCACAGCACTTGATAACAACCCCAAAAGTTGGAAAAATGATAAACAATTACGTAGCAATATAATCTTTATTTTGAGGTAATTTTTATTAAAAAATTAAATATATTATACTTTTTTTTTATATAGTAATATAAAGCCCAATTATATTATTTAATTCATTCAGGCGTTACTTCGCGGAAGTTAAAGTTACAAGCACTTGCCAAATTATTTTGCGAGCTTCCGCCACCAGTTAGTTCATGCAAACTATTGCCGGCCGGCACCCACCCACTACTGTTAGTCCCAACATAATTATATTAAGCAAACTGACATTTTTATTCTACCGTAATTCTGACTAGGCAAAATTTTTGAAGTGATGGTAATACTTTGGGGAAAACAGGGGTTACTCCAGGTCAAATTTTCTTGAACCAGCCTGACAACAGGCTGGAGGCAGGCATACAAATGCCTGCTCGGCTTCCATCTTTACCTTTAGTTCCATGAGTTCGGCCGCTGAAAGAATGCGTACCTGACACCTGTCAGTTAGCCGTCAATAGTGATGGGCAAAAAAATCACAGAAGAATAACACGTTATGCTACTCTCGCATTAGTGGTAACTGTTATTAGTCGATTATGTAAAGTGAGTAAATAAATAAATTAATAACGTATTTCGAGATTTTAGACAAGAAAATAAAAATGACAGTATTATTTAGATATTTATTATAAATATTAATTGCAATCGTTTAAAAAACCAAGTTTAATCAGATTCTGATTTGCTTGAGGTGGTGTCTTTGTCATCGTCTTCGCCGACATGTGTAATTATATTATTAACAATAATGCTATCAATATATAAGAGCACGTATAACTTTGTAAAGGCGTAGCATAGATTAAAAAAAAAATTGTTTTCTAATTTATTTTAAAGGAAATTTAGCCATTACATTGATTGTCTGTTCACATAATAATTACATTTTTAATAGTAAAATATTTGTGAGTAGGATTAAAACACAACAAACATATTATTAAGGCTGATTGACGCCGTTACAAAGTCACACGTTACAATGTTCAAACAAACATAGAACTTAAGATCAATATTTTATTGTATGAATATAACGACCTAAAATGGCATAATGGTTAAAATGCCTGCTACTCAGACAGGAGGGCCCAGATTCAATCCCCGGACAGGTCAAAATAGAAAATTATGTTTTTTTTGAGTGGTCTGGTCTTGTGTTTTGATAGTATTGCTGAGTTAGCATCTCATAACACAAGTCTCGGAACTTTCTTTGGAGCTAACTCAATCTGTGTTGATCCTTAGTTATTTTTAAAAAAAATTGCGACTGGCCTATTCTTCAGCAAGAAATCGAACGACTTGGAATGAGCTACTTATTCCAAATATTTGAGGAACCATCGTTCAACATGAGACCATTATTAATATGATTCTACAAATATGAGATGTGTCATGGAAAATTCTTACTGACCTGATCGGATATAGTAAATTTGACAGCAGTGACGGCAGTGGTTCTAGTGAGAGGTTCTGGAGATTTGAGGAATTCCTTGAGTTGTGGCAACAGCTCTTGTGGTTCTAATAAACATAATTTTCCTAAGCATTCTGCAACCTGAAAAGATAGTATTAATTAATAATGTATCTGACTAAATAATTTGCCTGTCTATAATATTCTGAAATAATTACAAGTTAATTGCTTGCATCACAACAGTCCTCGTTCTGATGGTTTCTAATTAGTTAGTTTCATACGCGCCTTTGAAACATACGTAGACGACCAGAGCGAGCTTGGGTTCAGTTCTCCCATCATTTTTCCATACTAATTCCCGAGCGTAAATACTTTCCGTATAATGGTGCGACCTGACTTATCTAAATATAACTATCATTACGTATATGGCAAATATTTGGACGAATAGCACAATATGTGATCGCACCATATAAGAAATCTGTTTTCAAACAATCATGTAACACACATTACATAAACCACTTCTTCTGACTTCTTTGAGTGAAAAGTATTTATGCATATAAGCTCTTAAACAAATTTTCTGAAAGCGAGTTGTAATATTGAAATAATGAATGTAAAATAGCAAGGTATTAAAATGATACATACAACATTACGTGAACCCTCCTCCGCACACTGGCAGTGTTTCGATAGCTGCATCCATATTTCTCTTATAAAAGGTCTTAACGCTTCTACACCTTCTGGAGTACACGATTCGCAGCTTATTATCTGAAAATTATATATGCATTAGTATGATCTAGTCTAAGTTTCACGATACATGAAGACGATGGGAATAATAGGGATGGGATACGGAGAGCCGACCCCAACTGAAATAGGAGAAGACTAGGGTTGATGAGTCTAAGCTTCATGTACTGAACAAACTGTTTGAAATGGCGCCACCCTGTATAGTATATTTACCTCTCTGAGTGAATGCAGCAACAGGTACTGTCGTTTGGGCTGGGCCTCGATCTCGCGCAGTATGAACGGCAGGAACTCGGGCAGGTTGCCCACCGCTACTGAACCCAGTGCATAGCTCGCGGCTGACTTCACTTCCTCCGACGAGGGCGTGAACGAATCCAGCAGCACTTCCTTCAGGTTTGGGATGGAGCTCAGATCCCTGTGAATGTGTGCATATGTTAGATAGATATACCAGGATGCGTATCGATTGACCCACTCGGTAGGAATGAATAAACGTAAATATTTAGGCTGATTTCAGAGTGACGCTGGCGAGATGCCGAGATGACAGAGGACTTTAATTTTAATATTAAAAACATTTTCTTATATTAATTTCGCAGCGCAAACATGTGGTGGGCGTCGTTGGGCGGGCGCGCTATGGCAATGTGACCACACTCACAGATGTCTGCCGATCTCCGCGAGCGCCAGCAGCGCGAACATGTGGTGGGCGTCGTTGGGCGGGCGCGCTATGGCAATGTGACCACACTCACAGATGTCTGCCGATCTCCGCGAGCGCCAGCAGCGCGAACATGTGGTGGGCGTCGTTGGGCGGGCGCGCTATGGCAATGTGACCACACTCACAGATGTCTGCCGATCTCCGCGAGCGCCAGCAGCGCGAACATGTGGTGGGCGTCGTTGGGCGGGCGCGCTATGGCAATGTGACCACACTCACAGATGTCTGCCGATCTCCGCGAGCGCCAGCAGCGCGAACATGTGGTGGGCGTCGTTGGGCGGGCGCGCTATGGCAATGTGACCACACTCACAGATGTCTGCCGATCTCCGCGAGCGCCAGCAGCGCGAACATGTGGTGGGCGTCGTTGGGCGGGCGCGCTATGGCAATGTGACCACACTCACAGATGTCTGCCGATCTCCGCGAGCGCCAGCAGCGCGAACATGTGGTGGGCGTCGTTGGGCGGGCGCGCTATGGCAATGTGACCACACTCACAGATGTCTGCCGATCTCCGCGAGCGCCAGCAGCGCGAACATGTGGTGGGCGTCGTTGGGCGGGCGCGCTATGGCAATGTGACCACACTCACAGATGTCTGCCGATCTCCGCGAGCGCCAGCAGCGCGAACATGTGGTGGGCGTCGTTGGGCGGGCGCGCTATGGCAATGTGACCACACTCACAGATGTCTGCCGATCTCCGCGAGCGCCAGCAGCGCGAACATGTGGTGGGCGTCGTTGGGCGGGCGCGCTATGGCAATGTGACCACACTCACAGATGTCTGCCGATCTCCGCGAGCGCCAGCAGCGCGAACATGTGGTGGGCGTCGTTGGGCGGGCGCGCTATGGCAATGTGACCACACTCACAGATGTCTGCCGATCTCCGCGAGCGCCAGCAGCGCGAACATGTGGTGGGCGTCGTTGGGCGGGCGCGCTATGGCAATGTGACCACACTCACAGATGTCTGCCGATCTCCGCGAGCGCCAGCAGCGCGAACATGTGGTGGGCGTCGTTGGGCGGGCGCGCTATGGCAATGTGACCACACTCACAGATGTCTGCCGATCTCCGCGAGCGCCAGCAGCGCGAACATGTGGTGGGCGTCGTTGGGCGGGCGCGCTATGGCAATGTGACCACACTCACAGATGTCTGCCGATCTCCGCGAGCGCCAGCAGCGCGAACATGTGGTGGGCGTCGTTGGGCGGGCGCGCTATGGCAATGTGACCACACTCACAGATGTCTGCCGATCTCCGCGAGCGCCAGCAGCGCGAACATGTGGTGGGCGTCGTTGGGCGGGCGCGCTATGGCAATGTGACCACACTCACAGATGTCTGCCGATCTCCGCGAGCGCCAGCAGCGCGAACATGTGGTGGGCGTCGTTGGGCGGGCGCGCTATGGCAATGTGACCACACTCACAGATGTCTGCCGATTTCCGCGAGCGCCAGCAGCGCGAACATGTGGTGGGCGTCGTTGGGCGGGCGCGCTATGGCAATGTGACCACACTCACAGATGTCTGCCGATCTCCGCGAGCGCCAGCAGCGCGAACATGTGGTGGGCGTCGTTGGGCGGGCGCGCTATGGCAATGTGACCACACTCACAGATGTCTGCCGATCTCCGCGAGCGCCAGCAGCGCGAACATGTGGTGGGCGTCGTTGGGCGGGCGCGCTATGGCAATGTGACCACACTCACAGATGTCTGCCGATCTCCGCGAGCGCCAGCAGCGCGAACATGTGGTGGGCGTCGTTGGGCGGGCGCGCTATGGCAATGTGACCACACTCACAGATGTCTGCCGATCTCCGCGAGCGCCAGCAGCGCGAACATGTGGTGGGCGTCGTTGGGCGGGCGCGCTATGGCAATGTGACCACACTCACAGATGTCTGCCGATCTCCGCGAGCGCCAGCAGCGCGAACATGTGGTGGGCGTCGTTGGGCGGGCGCGCTATGGCAATGTGACCACACTCACAGATGTCTGCCGATCTCCGCGAGCGCCAGCAGCGCGAACATGTGGTGGGCGTCGTTGGGCGGGCGCGCTATGGCAATGTGACCACACTCACAGATGTCTGCCGATCTCCGCGAGCGCCAGCAGCGCGAACATGTGGTGGGCGTCGTTGGGCGGGCGCGCTATGGCAATGTGACCACACTCACAGATGTCTGCCGATCTCCGCGAGCGCCAGCAGCGCGAACATGTGGTGGGCGTCGTTGGGCGGGCGCGCTATGGCAATGTGACCACACTCACAGATGTCTGCCGATCTCCGCGAGCGCCAGCAGCGCGAACATGTGGTGGGCGTCGTTGGGCGGGCGCGCGGCGTCCCGCAGGAACTGCCGCACGACATCTAGTGCGTCCTCGCCGCCAGAAACCACTACTGCGGCCACGCACTTCGCCAGCGAATGGAACGCCTGCACAAAAAAAAAAATACAAATATTCAGCTTAAATTTCTCCGAACCGTCTTGCGGATGTACGATCGTGAGCCAGTCGTGAGCAGCTGAGATTCAAAGAGTTTTTATCATGTTCGAGCATTGCGCGTACGCGTAATGACGCGATGCTGAGAGGATTTTCGAACTTGCTCTGCTATCTTTTGGTTACAATTTTGATGTTGCATTCTATTTTCAACTTATGTAAACAATGGCAATTTTTCAGAATCTAAATAGTCACGAAAGTGGTGTCGGCGGGTGCGGGTGCGGTCGGGCGAGAGGAGCTAGGAAAGGTGAAGTACACCAAGATCCGCAAAGAAGAATATTTTTTAGTAGGAAAAAGGTGTCTGAATTGAATAAGGTCGATATTTTATTTTTGAAGATTTAATTTAAAAAGTGTTTGAGCCTTTTTCCACCTTGTCTGAATTGACCCTAAAAATACCTTAACAACCTGCAAATGCTATTTTCCTATAATACGAGATAAGTCAGAAAGTCTATATAAATACTAGATGTTGAGAATTGTCCGTCAATTGACGGTAAACTAAAAACATGAAATCGGCGAGAGACAACCATGAGACAACAGACAGAGAGAGAGATAAGCTCTATTAGAACTGACGCGAATCCTGCGTTTCTGACGGAATGCCGACAAAAATAAGAATACATAGAAGTGTCATAAGCAGGACAATTAACTTTGGCACATGCTACGGCAGTTGTACCGAATTATAGCTCTATAGCTATAATCAACAGACCTGTTTGATGTGATGTGCGGTAGCATTGTGTTCCTGCATGCGCTGCACGGGCGCTACCAGTAAAGCGAGCAGCTCTCTCCGCGAACAGCCGGCCACGTCGGCCGCTACCAGCGCGCTCAGAACCTCCAGCATGGCCTTTAATGCCCCACCTGCAAAACATCGTAAGTAAGCCGGAATTAGAGCAATTTACGTCCTTGTGTAAGTGATTTGTTACAAACGATAAACATAAGAATCATTATGACTTTAATCTGTCTATCCTACCAATAACAATTCTCTTGAAGCGTAACTAATTCCGAAAAATCATTCCACGCGATATGTACCGCGGTGGGCATGGCTTAAAATATGAACCGCGCGGCGCGACAGTTTGCCGTGACACTCGAGTCGTGCGGTTGCGTCGCAAAAAATTTCCTTTGAGAATATTGCTATGTTTTTGCGATAATCTATTCATTAAAAATGCCGTCATGTGCCGTAAGTGGTGTAGAAGCCATACAGACATGAAAAACACAGGACTCGCCTTTCATATGTAAGTAAATAAACATTTTAATAATCCATACTTGACATCTGTGGAAAGTGTTATGCAAGAACCTAAGATTTTATTTCCATGCAGTATGTACCTCTCACGTGGTGTGCTCAGAAAAAAGATGTTTGTTTCTAGTATAAAGGATGATATGATGCATTAGTACAAATTTTTCATTGACACAGGTTCCCAACAAATGAAATTCAGCGTGATAACGATAAACGCGGTTCGTCTGGAGAGAAATGAATTTAAATGGATGCCTAGTAAAAATAGTCAAATATGCAGCATACACTTTTGCAGTGAAGACATGTATATACTCAATAAACGGAAGAAAGAGATGCCAACTATTTTCAAACAATTTTTTTGCCATTGTCAGTCAAAAATGTGCCACTTATATAAGGTTAGGTTTATAACCTAATATAATCGGTTCCCTTCTTATCGCATCGATACAAATCATAGTTCTTCAACTATAAGATAGTCGACAGCGCAATTGGGCGTTTTCATTTTCTTTTTGTCGCACTGTACCAGTGTTCCCTTCTTATCGCATCGATACAAATCATATTTCTTCAACTATAAGTTAGTCGACAGCGCAATTGGGCGTTTTCATTTTCTTTTTGTCGCACTGTACCAGTGTACCTACCTTACTACTTATATAAACTTTAAATTATGTTTAAACTCTTTATTTTAATATAACCAGAATTAAAACTTGTATGTATGGTATATATACGAGGATGGATTGAAAAGTTCTCGGCCTCAGCAAGAAAACAATATAAAATATAAACAAAAGTAATTTTATTTTTCCACGTAATCTCCACTTAGCTCAATGCACTTCTTCCATCTGGTTTCCAACGTCTGTATGCCAGTCATAAAAAAAGTTTCTTCAAGGCCTTCAAAAAAGTCACCCACCGCAGCTTCGACCTCCTCATTTGATGAAAATTTTTGACCTCCAAGGTGTTTTTTTAGGTTTGGGAATAAATGAAAGTCGGAAGGTGCTAAATCAGGGGAATAGGCGGGATGGGGCAGTAATTCAAAGCCACAATCACGAATTTGAGCCATAGATTCAAAAGACGTGTGAACACGTACATTATCCTGATGGAACAACACTTTTTTGCTGAGTAATCCTGGCCTTTTCTCTTTGATTGTTTCACGCAAACGACGTAAAAGGGTGCAGTAATAAGCCGAGTTTATAGTTTGACCTTTTGCAAGGTAGTCCACCATGATGACACCCTTAGCATCCCAAAAAACTGACGCCATCACCTTGCCAGCTGACAAAATTGCTTTGGCTTTTTTTGAAGTCGGTTCATCAGGTTTTTTTCACTGCTTGGATTGCTGTTTTGACTCTGGGGTGTAGTGGTGTACCCAGGTTTCATCCATTGTCACAAATCTGGCCAAAAAATCTTGTGGATCAGCCTCAAACATTTCCAAACAGTCGCGAGAAATCGTGAGTCGTATTCGTTTTTGTTCAACTGAAAGCAATCTGGGTACCCACCGCGCAGAAACCTTAGAAAATCCAAGTTCATTGACTATGATAAATAATGATAATAAAATAATGCAAATATGATATTTCGGCCGCGCGACCGCTGTGGACAGCTTCCTGCGAGTAACACATATTGACACGAATGCGTGCGCGACGGAATCGTAGTAGAATAGGTAACGGTCTCGCCGCTGTTTATATAGAGTATCCGAGGAGAGTCTCAGGAATAGGTCATTCTGGAACTAGTTGGAAAGGCGACGACATGGAATGTACTTCACCTTGCAGCAGCGGAGACTTGGCTAGAGCGAGAATGTTCGGAGTGAGCGCATGGCGCACTTCCGGCGTCAGCGCTTGCGGCAGACGCAGACACGCGTCGCGCACTAGTGTGAGTGCGGTTTGCGCACAATGCAGATCTGATTCGCTCACCAATGGCGGCACTTCCATTAGAACCTATCAAAAACAATCGGCATTAATAGTCACAATAAGGTATACTTTGAGTAGACTGCATTGACCTAAAATCAATATTCATGTTTTCGTGTGTCTTAAGCCATGCCTCCTGCGCTTAAAAATAACGGAACATTCTAACATAGCATGTTTCACCGCGGATAGCATTTTCTAGAGGCCACGCCCACATTTTGTAAAATGTTTGATCAGGTGTTAGCAGACACAAAGCACGGTCGCAGGAGACCCCGGCATTAAAGTAAAAGGTCAAGTTAAACAGCTTTAAATTTAAATTACAATAAAAATATAAGATCAGAATATGTTCTCACCTTGCTTAAAAGTTCTATGCTGATAGCGTTATTGTAGTGTTGAACCAGGGTATCCAAGAGAACAAGAGTAGATAATTTCAAAGCCCTTTGATTTTTCCTCAAGAAGGAACCTAGTATAGGAACAGCATCGGACTGAAAGGAATATTATTGTTATAGAGAAATTGCACGAAATAACAAATTAAATTAAATCAATCACTTGTTTTTTTTTAAAAGACTTACAATGAAATGTCATATCATATAACTTACCAAAATAGGTCTCAAGTCAATCCGCAGCGGCGAAGAAGCAATCTTTGTCAAGGCTTTTACGGTTGTAAGGCGGGTAATTTCATTGCGTAGTCGTTCTAAAAATATTGGCAGGCAAACCGGAAGCTCATCCTGAAATTAATTGAGATTTACTATTGTGCTTGGGCAAAATCAATGATAAAATCATATAATGGGAAGGAGTGCTGGTACTGACGGCTCTATAACGGAGATTTGATAGAAATGGAATTAAGTGGTGTAAGCTACTTATTTTTTGCATCCTTATGACTCACAAAACCAAAATATATTGATTTTAAACAGAAAGTTAGCTGCGTAATTACAATAGGGAATATGCATGATTATTTTTTATTTTTTAATACGTTTTTTTTACCTGGTGCGCCGGCTGCGGGGGGGCGGCAACAACATCCTGAACATGATCGCGAGTCGGCTAGACTGTCAGTACGTAAACCATTGCCGTACCATTTCAGCTGGATTGGTGAGGCAATGGGATACGTAATATTATATATTTTTTCTTTATCCTGTTTTTAAAGTTACTAACAAAAATTTAGCATAAGTTCATACTAACATCTTGTGAGACTATGTTTCTTGAATAAATATTTTTTCATTCATTCATTGATTTATGTTTCTGCTAGTTGTTACATTACCCAAAAAAAAATTACAGTACCAAAATGCAAACTATCAAGCTAAAAAAATATGTTAAAATCGCTATCATTTTCGAGCGATTTAAACGCGGCCATTTTGGCGGGCTCTAGTCTGTGACGTCGTCAGCCGGAAATTCACTCAATAAGTTGATGAGATCGCACCAATCGCACCCACAAGTTAGCTTTAATCAATGTCAAGCAATTGTCAATGTCAACTTTTGAAAAGTCAACACAACACATAGACAACATTGTCTGTGACAAAATTTTGGTTATTTTTGTATTAAAATCTACAAGCTGAGTTCAGCAAACGTAAAATCTCAATCCAAGGAATTTGGTAACCAATTTAGTTTTTCTTAAATGTTTTACGGGCCTGGATAAAAATCGTTCAAGGCCGCCTGAACCGAAAGTGCCTCGTTTGGGGCAGTTAAGCCTCTCGAGTCTTAAATTAATATGGCGAGACTTAACTGTGGCACGTAGGTGACGTCCACTTGACACTTACATAATCTTATTTCTGTGGTCAGGACTTGCGTATGTACAATACCAGTAAGCCGATCACGGTAACTGCAAACGACGGTAACGGCGCATTCACGACTTACGGCGCATTTGGGTGTTCGACATCAAAATTTCGACCACTTTGTGGTGTTCGAGATCAATATTTCGACCACTTTCTGGTGTTCGACACCGAAATGTCAATCAATGTTCAAAGTTACCGCGATCGGCACCCAGATTAAATTTTACATGATTACCGCACTACCTACTACGAACTATACTGGTTGCTAACTATGATCTCATAAAGCCTGCTTTATGAGAGACTGCGAGATGTCGCCTTTTTTATTCACTTGTTTCTGGCCTACTTTAAGCGAGGATGGTAAGCCTACAAGTATTTCAAAATACCAATAATAAATACTAGCTGTTTCCTGCAGCTCCGCCTGCGTCAAAAAGTAGCCTATGTTTGACCCCGGGTCTTCAACTATATTCATACCAAATTTAATTAAAACCCGTTCAGCGGTTTGGCCGTAAAAGCGTAACAGACAGACAGAAAGACAGTATGGTATGAATATAGTTGAAGACCCGGGGTCAAACATAGGCTACTTTTTGACGCAGGCGGAGCTGCGGGAAACAGCTTGTATAGAATATATGTTAATAATTACTTAAAAATATGAATAATATGATTTTGCAGTTAAAAAGATTCGGGAAAAAAAATATTTTGGCCATTTTGGAGAAATGCATAATCCATATAGCAAATTAATTAATTTACCTCGCCTTCTATATTCTCTATTTGAAAATGTATTGATTTTAACTTTTAAACTAACGCACTGCATACTCAAAACTTAAAATTATGTTGCTCCACGGCCATTGTAACACGGTTGAAACTTCGGAAACTTGAATTATACGCACTTAATCCTGGAATTGTATGTGTTGACAATAGGCACCCACCTGCAGATAGTCCCCGAAGTGACATATGAGCTGTCCACAAGCGGCAATAGCGCGCTCCTTCACCTCCTGGTCCATGTCTGCGGCTCGCAGTCGCACCAGCGTGCACTGGTACATCGCGGGTATGAACGTGCGCAGTTCCTCAGGCGGCGGCTCCACGGCTACCAACTCCTCGCCTTCCATATTTTCCAGGCTCTCTGTTACAAATTAGTAGTTTATGAAACTGTTGTTTATTATGGGTTCTTACAATACTGTGAGGACCTGCAGTGGCTCATTTGCTTTATATAATTGTTACCTTACTACTTTTATACAAAAAAAGCTGTTGGTTTGTTTGTTTGTTTGTAATAACTTTATTGCACAGAAAAATACATTACAGTAAATACAAAACTAAAAATAATTGCAACGGCGGACTTATCCCATAAAGAGATCTCTTCCAGTCAACCGGTTTCCTAACAAACAAATAAATAAATAAGAGTGTAAGATAAAAAAAAAAGAGCCGTGTATTGTAAGACCTAATTATATGCAGTTTCATACACTACTCCATCTAATCTCATAAAGTTAGATAAATAATAAAAAAATGGTGTATAATTTTCTTCAGCATCGCTACTTTACATTTTTTTAAAACAGAAACAAATTCGAAAATGGAATCCATCGCTGAATTAACTTTTAAACTAACGCACTACATATTCATGCTATAATAAAAGAGTAGAATAGACGTTTCTGTACGTTTATTATTATATTTTGGCTAGAAAATGAGAGGGAACGACTAAAGATGAATAATAGATTTAAAAAAAATGTTTTATATCAATCTTGTCTGTCTGTCTGTCTGAACACGCTAATCTCAGGAATTTCTAGGCAGATTTGAATTTAGTTTTCACAAACTGATTGGCCTTAGCTAAGGGCAACATCTAATCTGTTTCATTAAAATCGAAAATCAGGAAAGAAAGTTATCATCATTTAAAGATTTTTTTCAATTTCCCCTGATAAAATTTTCATAGCAAAGTAATAAGCGGAGTAAATGGTAAGCATTTTCCTCCGAATTGTTTGCTAGATGAAGATGTCTGGGTCAATCGACCCTATAAGCCCTGGTGTTATTGTTTCAAAATCCCTTCCCTTCAAGGTGCATTTGACGTCCGTTTCTCTTGATTCATTCAATTCATGTCCTATAAAGCTGCTCATTCTTGTGTCAAAGGGTCTATCGACCCTGTATAACTTGGTATCACTATTTCAGCTTTGCCTCACTGTCAATATTCTATAATAATAATAATAATAAGGCGTAGGGATGTGACGACCCCATCGCCCACTGGGTTCCCTTCCCAGTGCAGTCAGTCTGCGCAGGGCAGCTTGTGGCGAGCTGTTGGTGAGTGGCGACACCGCGGACCTGAGTGCTCCCAGGGGAGACATCCGTCCCTCACCTTCGGCCTTCCTTCGCCAAGGTCGGAGTGGACGCCGATGAGGGACAGGACCCCTACCTCTGGCTTGCCTTAGCCGGCCGACCAGAGTGGAGTCGCAAGAGCTATATGCTCGAGGGTGGAAGTGTATTGCACGTAATGGCGTAATAACGGGGAAACCCGCTCACGAGGTAACTCGCGATGGCGAAACCGGAGCCGCACCTCTCGGCACCCTTAGCCGCTCATTCCAATGTTGCCCCTCTGTTGCCAAATGCGGCGACTATTTGGGGGGCCCATTCAGTGAGTGGCGAGTCACCGCCTGCCACTAATAGTCAGTAATCATGATTATGGCAGGTGTCAGAATTCCTATATAATAACCCAGATTTAAACCACCCAGACTTCAATACCATAACCCATTTATTCTTTTCACTCATTAGAAACAGTTCCTCCCCCTGCCGAGACCTGTTCATGGAAATATCAACTATTGATATGGCCGAGAACGGGTTTTGGCAGGAGCACCACATAACATCAACTTCTCCAAAGGGCCTCTACGCGTTGGATCAATATCCCCGCGCAAGCCTCTCAAAGGACCGGGGTAACCCGTGAAATCCAAAAGGAGATATAATAATAATAATAATATTATTTATTTCGAACATAAAATCTAGAGTTAGAAACAGTCACCACATGCTGTCCACAGCAGTGGTTGATGTAGGGACAGTCCAGCCGGCTTGCTATCATGGCCAAGTTGTTGTTGTTGTTGTTGTTGGATAATCTACATCTACATATAATAAAACTGTACCGTAAGGTTAATTATGTACATCTAAAAATGTAATAAAACTGTAGAAAGGTCAATTCTGTACATTGAATATAAAATAAAAATTATTACTGGGCTCTTTCAGATTTTTTTCTGAAACACCTTTCGACCTCTATCGTGGGTTCTTTATTATGACTCTTCACTCATTCTTATCTAGTGGGTTACATGGTATATCAACCCTGCACACCCTGCTGTCAGAAACGCTTTATTTTTCGGAAACGCCTTGAAATATTCATTTTTGAGAAGTATGACTCACCCATATATGGAAGGCGAAGGCCAGTGAGTTGAGTCAAATAAATACTACTCAAAAATAGGTATATTTCAAGATCAGCATAAATATGCACTAACTGGTGGTTGTCAAAGAAACTTTCACACCCGAATCATGATTTTATAGGTCTGGAAAAAGTTTATAGGTGGATAATGTTTATTTACAAATCACGATTGTTTGACATTTTATTTTATGCCAATTAGTATTATTCAGTCGCAATATTTTACATAGCGACCTCCTGAACATCAAACTTATACTAATACTAGCTGTGCCCGCGACTTCGTCCGCGTGGTATAGCTATTTTGGGAATCATGGGCGAGCGCTCATCACGCGGCGCGTGTGAATTTTGTTTCAGAGTTATTTTAAAATTATATTATCTTATAAGATGTTTATTGAAATTAGGTGATGTCAAAAACAATTTTGTTCACAGTTAAATACTCTTAATCAATAACACATTTATTTGGATAAAGTTTAATATTATTATGTTGATACAACTCTGACAAATAATTTGTAATAATGCATTAATTTCGACCAAATTTGATTATCATAAAAACGGTTATTGTGAGTTAATCTTAAAAGATAGACATATACTGTCGCGGACATTTTTTTATATAATTTAAAGAGGAATAATTCTTTCATACATATTTTTTGGGTATCTCGAACGGTTTTCGCTGCGCACGCAACGGAAGCCCTCAAAGATGAATAATTTTCCCCGTTTTTTCCACATTTTCGACTGTTTCTTCGCTCGTATTAGTCGCAACGTGATGTTATATAGCCTAAAACCTTCCTCGATAAATGATCTATCCAAAACAAAAAGAATTTTTCAATTCGAATCAGTAGTTCCTGAGATTAGCGCGTTCAAACAAACAAACAAACTCTTCAGCTTTATAATATTAGTATAGATTATAAATGTGAAAGTGCGTTTGTTTGTTTGTCCTTCTTTCACGTTAAAACGGAGCAACGGATTGATGTGACTTTTTGTGTGGAGATAGTTGGAGACCTGGAGAGTGACATAGGCTACTTTTTTCCGTGACACAAACGGAATTCCTCGTGGGCGAAGTCGCGGGCACAGCTAGTTTTAAATATTAATAACATCAAATATTTTGTGTAAAACTCTGCAATGGCGGATAATAAGATTAATAAGGAACGAAAGTAGGTATAATGGACGCGATCAACACGCGTGCGCGATTAGGATCAGCGATGGAGTATGAAGGTATTTTACGCGCTTAATCCTGTAATTTTATGTTTTAAATATGCAGTGCATTAGTTTAAAAGTAAATTTACTTTTTCTTTTAATAAGAAGCGAGGGAAAATGGTTTCCCTATAAAACGCGAAAAAATGTAAGTAATGATTAAAATGTAAGCTGGACACCGATAAAACGCTCGTATGATAATTATTGTAAAGGACTCACCAAGCGGCCGCATCACTTTAACCAGCGTCTGTAGAACCCGGAGCGCCTCGGCGGTGACCTTGTAGAAGGGGTCGTGCACGCAAGCCAGCACGGCCGGCAACAACGCCGCCACGTGCGGACGCATCGCCGAGCTGTCGTGGCCTCGCACCAGGCACACGATGAACACGAGCGTCTCGATCTTCATGGACGATGCCGTGCTCTTGTCACTGTTTGGAAAAGGGAAAAAATTATTTCTGGGAATAAAGAGACACAGAAATATAGATAATTTTATTGAGACTTATTTTGTTGGGAAAATTGGGTTTATTTATTTTATTTATTTATTTATTTGGAAAGCCAAGACTTTAATACAAGAAACATACTCGTATTAGAACTAATATTAAGAAACATGAAGCCATTTAAAGGTTTTCACAAATAGAAACAATATGTTTTATAAAAAGTCATGTACACAACACTATCAAGGCAGACAAAAAAATTGTTAATTTGATCTCAAAAAGTAATTATAATTATTAAACTAGCAAGTAAGTATTTTAAGTCTATTAAGTCGTTTGTTTTCGCAGCAGCGCCGCACACTACTACAGTATAGTTACGTGAGCTTGGGCGTGAGCGCGCGCACGACCCGCGCGACGTGCTCGCGCAGGCAGCCGGGCGCGGCCGTCAGCAGTTCCCGCAGCAGCGCCGCACACTACTACAGTATAGTTACGTGAGCTTGGGCGTGAGCGCGCGCACGACCCGCGCGACGTGCTCGCGCAGGCAGCCGGGCGCGGCCGTCAGCAGTTCCCGCAGCAGCGCCGCACACTACTACAGTATAGTTACGTGAGCTTGGGCGTGAGCGCGCGCACGACCCGCGCGACGTGCTCGCGCAGGCAGCCGGGCGCGGCCGTCAGCAGTTCCCGCAGCAGCGCCGCACACTACTACAGTATAGTTACGTGAGCTTGGGCGTGAGCGCGCGCACGACCCGCGCGACGTGCTCGCGCAGGCAGCCGGGCGCGGCCGTCAGCAGTTCCCGCAGCAGCGCCGCACACTACTACAGTATAGTTACGTGAGCTTGGGCGTGAGCGCGCGCACGACCCGCGCGACGTGCTCGCGCAGGCAGCCGGGCGCGGCCGTCAGCAGTTCCCGCAGCAGCGCCGCACACTACTACAGTATAGTTACGTGAGCTTGGGCGTGAGCGCGCGCACGACCCGCGCGACGTGCTCGCGCAGGCAGCCGGGCGCGGCCGTCAGCAGTTCCCGCAGCAGCGCCGCACACTACTACAGTATAGTTACGTGAGCTTGGGCGTGAGCGCGCGCACGACCCGCGCGACGTGCTCGCGCAGGCAGCCGGGCGCGGCCGTCAGCAGTTCCCGCAGCAGCGCCGCACACTACTACAGTATAGTTACGTGAGCTTGGGCGTGAGCGCGCGCACGACCCGCGCGACGTGCTCGCGCAGGCAGCCGGGCGCGGCCGTCAGCAGTTCCCGCAGCAGCGCCGCACACTACTACAGTATAGTTACGTGAGCTTGGGCGTGAGCGCGCGCACGACCCGCGCGACGTGCTCGCGCAGGCAGCCGGGCGCGGCCGTCAGCAGTTCCCGCAGCAGCGCCGCACACTACTACAGTATAGTTACGTGAGCTTGGGCGTGAGCGCGCGCACGACCCGCGCGACGTGCTCGCGCAGGCAGCCGGGCGCGGCCGTCAGCAGTTCCCGCAGCAGCGCCGCACACTACTACAGTATAGTTACGTGAGCTTGGGCGTGAGCGCGCGCACGACCCGCGCGACGTGCTCGCGCAGGCAGCCGGGCGCGGCCGTCAGCAGTTCCCGCAGCAGCGCCAGCGCGCAGCCGCGAGCGCGCACACTACGGCCGCGGATCACCACCAGTGCGCCGCGAACAACTTGGCCCACCTGGTCATACACATCTTCAATAAGGCCTCGGTCACAATGTTAGCGGTAGCGGCACGATT
The DNA here is from genome assembly GCA_947363495.1 of Euzophera pinguis. Classification (NCBI taxonomy): domain Eukaryota; kingdom Metazoa; phylum Arthropoda; class Insecta; order Lepidoptera; family Pyralidae; genus Euzophera; species Euzophera pinguis. Next base: position 7,753,843 of record OX376155.1, on the reverse strand, counting down.
TCGAGGAGACGGGCTCTGTTGTATAAATACTCTTTTCAAATCTGTTTCTCTTTGTTTTTGACATTGTCATCTCGACACGAATAAATAATAAACATGTAATTTTTATCAACATTGTTTATTTATTAGTAATTATACTACATATAATTTCTGGCGACGAGGATGTCGACGGAAAAATTTACTTTCGATATATTTAACCCTGCAAACGAAGAATGGGACTATTACATACAAAGGTTTGCCGTTGAGCTCGACTTACACGGTCTTCTTACGGTTGAAACCGAAACAAAACGTAAAAATTTATTATTATCAAGACTCGGACCAAAAGGATTCAAGGTACTTGTTGATTATTTTCGCCCCGCGAATGTTACAACAAAATCATATAATGAACTTGTGTCGGTTTTGACCGAGTATTATGGAAAGAAAACATATGTTCTCTCAGAACGAGTGATATTTGGAACACGATACAGACAGAGCAACGAAACAGTATCGCAATACATATTACAACTACGCACATTAGCTGGATTTTGCGAATTTGGCAATAATCTGGACGAACGTCTTCGAGACCAACTTGTCATTGGAATCAACAACACTACCTGGCAACAAGAAATGATAAGGGAACACCCTAACAATACAGCAAAACTATCTGATGTTCTAAGTACGGCTGTAAAACTCGAACAGGCTATCACACAAAGTCAGAAAATTACACATAACATTCAACAGCCTGAATTTGACACTAATGTAAACAAGTTACGTAAACAACCACGTCAACAATTTTCCTCACATAACAAATATTTTAATAGAAATCAAAACAAAAGATGTATATTTTGTGGACTAAGTTATCACATCAAAGAAATTTATCCCGCAAGGGGTCAAACGTGCAAAGCATGCGGAAAAGAAAATCATTTCGAAAAAGTATGTATTACAACGGGAAAAGCAAATATAAGGGATTTTAAAACAAGGTTTGTGTCAAGTAGTCGAGATCAATTAACAGATGCAAATAACAGCGTACATACATTTCCAATAAATTTACGACACTCTGTCACGAAAGTAATGATTCCTACAAAACTGAATAATATATCCGTAGAAATGTTATATGATCCAGGTGCTGTACATTCTGTCATAGGAAAAGATTTATGGATAAAAATTTGATCCCCTATTTTGAAGAAATGCAGTTAATTAATAGCTTATACGGACATTAGGATTAAGACACTCGGAATATGTCAGATTTCAGTACATGCATTCGGTACTTTAAAATATTTAGAAACGTATGTTACAGAACATAATGATTTACCACTTTTTGGTCTTGATTGGTGTCTGCATTTCAATACACCAATGCCAAGTGGCGCTAAACTTTGCCATATTAAATACGATCAAAAGAAACAATACACAAACTCTCCAAATAAATACTTAGAAAACGAAGTAGACAAAATTATGAAAGATTTCAAAGATCTGTTTGATGGAAAATTAGGAACAATCAAAGGACATGAAGCAAAAATACATATATCAAACGAAGTTCAGCCTAAAGCATACCGACCACGTCCAGTACCGCTTGCTCTACAAGAGCAGGTTAACAATGAACTTAAACGATTAGTACAAGAAGATGTCATCGAACCTATAGACACAATGGAAACATCCATAGATTGGGCATCACCAATTAGTAGTAGCTATCAAAGCTAATGGAAACGTTCGCATTTGCGCGGATTTTAAAGTAACTATTAATCCGCACGTACAGATTGATGATTACCCACTTCCAAGATTTGAAGAAGTAACTGCTAACCTAGCTGGTGGGCAGCTATTTACAAAAATAGACTTAAAAGATGCATACCTACAACTTCCAGTTCATATTGAATCAAGAAAATACCTAACAATTTCGACACATAAGGGATATTTTCGTTACAAACGATTACCTTTTGGAATATCTTTTGCACCAGCTATTTTTCAAAGAACAATGCATCACATACTTAATGGTATAGAAGGCGTTGTTTGTTATTTGGATGATATTCTAATCACTGGCCGCACAATCGATGAGCATTTGCATAGAGTACGCTTGATCTTAAGCAAATTACAAAATACAGGAATTAAAAGTCAGTTGAATAAATGTTTCTGGTTACAAGAGAGCGTGACATTCCTAGGTCATAAAATCGATAAGCACGGTATACACCCTACTGAAGACAGAATTGAAGCAATCAAAAAAATGCCAATACCAACTAATATACCTGAACTTCGGTCTTTTCTTGGTTCTATCACGTATTATGGTCGTTTTATACACAACTTACATGGCAGATGTGCGCCTCTCTACAGACTTCTAAAAAAGGGGCAAAAGTGGAGTTGGTTACAGGATGATACAGATATAGTAGAACAATTAAAAAATATCCTCACTTCAAAGGATACACTAGCACACTATGATGAAAAGCTACCGCTATATTTAAGCAGCGATGCTTCTGACAAGGGCTTAGGAGCTGTACTTTTTCACAAAGAAGGAGAGAAAATGAGACCTATTACATATGCATCTAGAACACTTTCAGAAACTGAACGTCGTTATTCGACAATTGATAAAGAAGCTCTTGGTATTGTCTATGCAGTTACCAAATTTCATCAATACGTATACGGACGCAAATTTACATTGCTCAGTGATCATAAACCACTGGAGCGAATTTTTAGCCCAAATAGAGAGACTCCAAAAGTGGCCAGTAATAGACTATTGCGTTGGGCAATGCTTTTGAATAGTTACAATTATTTGATAACATACCATTCATCTAAAGAAAATACACCCGCTGATGCTCTTTCCCGCCTTCCATTACCAGGAACAGATACCACACTTGAAGAACGCACCGGTATGCCAAAGTTTGCACACTTACTTCATTTAAGAATAAACAATATTCACGTGACTCAAAAACATCTTAAACAACAGACACTACGGGACGAAATTTTGAGTAAAGTTAAGAATTACATCACGTCTCATTGGCCACCAAAGAGTACAATTACAAATAATGATCTACTAAATTATTTTGAAAAAAGAAACGAATTATCATTTGAAGATGGTATTGTACTTTGGAATAGAAGACTATGCATACCAACCACCCTTCGACAAGATATTTTAGAAATGCTCCATGACGGACATAATGGCATTAATGCTATGCAATCACAAGCACGTTCACATGTATATTGGCCTAAGATTGACAATGATATAACAAATTTTACAAAACGATGCACTCTTTGTCAACACTGTTTGTACTGTTTTGACGTGACTGTTGACTCAACAGTCACGTCAAAACAGTACAAATGTACCTGTATATTCATGGGGAGTTCCCCCGGAACCTTGGCATAGAGTTCACGTCGATTTTGCTGGTCCATTATACGGATATACATGGCTGGTAGTAATTGATGCATATACTAAATGGTTAGAGGTTTTTCCAATGAAGTCAACTACAGCAAGAGCCACAATTATTAAACTAAGAGCACTTTTTGCTACATACGGAATCCCTAGATACATTATTTCCGATAATGGACCACAATTTATAGCAGACGAATTTCGCAAATTATGCAGTGAGAATAATGTGACGCATATTAAAACTACACCTTATCATCCAAGAACAAATGGCCTGGCAGAACGGGCTGTACGAACATTTAAGGAGCATATGTCAGCATCTGATAGAAACATAGATATTTATGAAAGACTTTACAAATTTTTACAAGCTTATCGAAATACCCCACGTAACTCTACTGGAATGCTCTACCCGATGACATCAAAGAGACCATTACTAAATTCGCTTTCAAAAGAAAAGTCAAAATTCACCTCACTAGCATAATATCACCCTAAATCGTCATCTTTTTCCGTTTTCACCTCTTATTTTATGTATGTTTATGTATGTATATGTATAGTTATGAATATTGTATGTAAATCTATGTATGTTTATTTAGCAGTTAAGTGTTTTTTTTGTTTTTTTTTTTCTCTCATTGTATTCTAAAATAATTCGCGCCGCACATAACTTTTCTGTTTTTCCTAGTGGTTGACTGGGAGAGAATGCTTTTAGCATTAAGTCCGCCAATTGTAAACTTGTGGTACAATAAAGATTTATAAATAAATAAATAACTCTACGAATCGTTCACCGTATGAGATGCTCTTTGGGCGGCGAATGCGTACTGTATTTGACATTTTGAAACCAGACGTAAATAAAAATTTAGAGAGAGCACGCTTAAAGCAAGAATTAAAACCATCAGTGAAACAACAACTTGGAAAACAGTTTCAACCAGATGATACAGTCTGGGTAAACAGACCTCTAGGTAAAAGTTCAGATCCTGGTGTAATTAAGGAACGAACAAGAATCTACTCATACATCGTAAAGATGGACGACGGAACTATTAAACGAAAGCACTTTGATCAACTAAGACCGAGACTGGTAGAGAATGCTACGAGAGGGAGACAAGTTGAGAATATTACAGTTAAAACAAATAATCTTGAAAATAACACGGATACAAATGTAAATAGTCGTAATTTTACTTATTATTACAAGCCTCCTGTTTTACCGGAAGCGGGAGGAGACCAAGGGCCGTTTCAACAGTTTGTCCTGCCACAACCTCCGCCTGAGCCACAGCCGGGCCCGTCCTGGCAGGAACAGCCAGCTCCGGTCGCACCGCGCCGCTCTGAGCGATCGAGACGCGCTCCTGACAGATACGGCTTGTAAAACCCCCAGGGGGAGTGATGTTGTATAAATACTTTTTTCAAATCTGTTTCTCTTTGTTTTTGATATTGTCATCTCGACACGAATAAATAATAAACATGTAATTTTTATCAACATTGTTTATTTATTAGTAATTATACTACAGGCTCCACCGCCGTCGTGAAAGGTTCAATTTCAATATTGCATTGGACCGAGCCGCTCCCGCGCTCGCACCGCTGTTAGCCGACTTCGTTTCCGCGGTTTAAGGGGCACTTACACGGGTGATAAAAATTACCCGTGTAAACATAATAAAAAGGCAAACGCCTCGCGGGTCCGCGAGTGTGAAACACAATAGGGAGGCGTTATAGGTATGAAATTGCCGTTCTTCAGTACTGACCATTTAAAACTTAATTAAAATTTAGGTTTAAAAACATGTAATAGGTTAGTTTCCAGGTACTAACATTAAAATTAGTCAGTCATTTAGGGAATCAAAATATATTAGTGACGTATTTTTCCTTTTAAAATTAAATTAAAAGCTATACCTTGGTACTTTATAATCTGTGGCCAACAAGCCTGCGCGATCAGGATTAGCAAAGGATTCCATTTTCATATTTGTTTCTGTTTTAAAAAAATGTCTGAAAACGTAGCTATATCGAAGAAAATTTTTCACCATTTTTTATCTAATTTTATGAGATTATGAAGTAGTGTATGAAACTGCACTTAATTAGGTCTTACAATACAAATAAACTTACACTCGTATTGTAAGAACCCTTATTATGCAACAGTTTTCAATGTTCAGTTGAGTCGAATTGATTTTGTTATTTAAAAGAAAAAAAATACTAATACTAGTTATTAACTCTAGTTTTATTTTATTTTTTTATTTTGGATATACCAAAATACATACACTGTATTTAAGTTTTTATGGTGTTATGTTTTATTTTGTTATTAGCATATTTATTATTTAACGTCCTAATGGCCGTGTTTAATATTTACTTTGTTTTAATATTTTTATCTACTTTACTGGACAATAAAAGATATTGAATAATAATTTGGAAACTGGTATAGAAAAAGCGTGAAATCCTAAAGGATTTGAGCACCTCCCATCCTCTCATGGCAAGGCAGGCAACGAAGCGCGGGCGAACCGCAGATGGCTACAAATTTTTTATGATATGTTCTTTTAGCTTCTTTTTAAATAATGATAATGAATTTGTTTCTTTGGTATATTTTGGTAATTGATTGTATAATTTTACACCTTCATACAAGATATTTTTTTTACCATAGTTAGTCCTGGGTGTTATTAAATTTATATTATTTGCTTGTCGAGTTATCATCTTCATGTTTTTTATTTTAGTTGTAAAGATTATTTGAGACTTTATAGCTTTAGTTAATATTTTTCTTATTAAAATACATGTGTTATGTTTATATATCTATATAACTGACAAATATTCATAATTTTAGTGTCATTTTAAACTTTTTTAGTTGGAGTTATGTAATGGTATCTGAATAATCTTTTAACGAATTTATTTTGACATGTTTGAAGAGAATTTTTGGTCAGATTTGGATGCTGTACCCCATATTTCAATTAAATAGTTTAAGTGAGACTTGACAAAAGAGTTGTAGATTATATATTTAACTCGCTTTGGTAACTTACCCTCTGTAACAATAAAGCCTGTGGAGAATTATCAGTAGGCGCGATTGTAATCTGCAGAGCCTGGGACGGGCGTGTCGCTCTCAACAACGCTGTGTAGGCGCTTAGAATGTCGCATTTTACATTTTCTTCGCGTTCTGTAACAAAACATTTAAGTTTATACTTTTAAATAGTACACTAACACCCATATTCTCAAACGTTTCCTCAAACTCGACTCAACCTTACCCCAATTCATTGGTATGATTAGTCGTCACTAGGTTCCTTGGATTAAGGAGATACCTCATTGGAGGTGAGTATCGAACTGTCAAATATAAGATTGGTCGAAAGATACCGGCGAAAAAAAAGTGAGGCGGCCTAGAAAATGGTCATAAATCAGTTTTTGCCATTTTTGCCTAGTTAACTACTTAATTTGTTTATTTTTTAATCTATTATTTTGTATTTTTCAATTTTTGTGCTTCGGATTTTTATTATTACCTGTGTCTTTCCTCATTGGAGTTTACTCAAGCAACCAATTAAGAATGTCATTTTCAAGGAAAGTTCGAGGACTTCCTGGCCCTCCAATGAGTTTGAGTGAAGGACGTCCTTAATTAAGGTTATGTTTAAGAATACAGGGGTAAGTGCCGATTTCACCAAAGTCGGATAAATTTTATTCCAACGGTAATGACGCAATTTACTCTATTGAAGTTTACATTTCACAACATAGTTAACCCGAGAATATACTGTTAACCCACGTATAATTTCGGTATACGGACTCTGTCTCTAGAATAAAAATGGCTGTCATCGATTTTTTATACTAAGATTAGGTAATCTTATATAGAAACGATGTTGGTAAAGTACTTAAGACGAGTCCTGAAAAAGTGCAATGTACTAAATTGAATCAATCCAAAAACCTATTTTAGCAGCCAGTTAATTTCATTACCATTCGTTGAATAAATTGTTTTTGTAGGCTGGCCAAAGAGAATCTAATAAACCCTAATGTTCGAAAATTTGTACATCAAAGAACTTCCATTAGCACCCGACATATTTTTTTTACATTGTTTGTCAGGCTAAGAATGAAAAAGCATACCTTTGAACCTTGCGATCAAAGCGGGCGACACAGTCACGTACATCTCAGCAAGCAGTTCGTGTCGAGTTGATATAACGGACTCCAAACACTTGGCAGCTGCACGGCGCACCTACAAAAAAACCAAATACCATATCAAGTTGTAATTTGGTAGCTTAGCCCTTAGCTGCCAAGTACTATTGCTTATTTGTTTTGTTCTTCTATCACATCAGCAACCGCTATAGTTCGTCCAGAACCTCAATCAAACATTAAGCGCTTGTCAAATAAAATATATTATATCCCCTTATTTCCAATTGACATTTGATACAAGAACGAGACAAAATACACTTTACTTAGTAAACTTTAGGGGGTTAGTATTAATTGCATTTAACATGTTAGCAAGAATTCCTGATTACTTGATCGCATTCTTTATTTTAAAATCAATAACGTTCAAGTGAGCAGATAAATTACCTTCCAAGACATGTCGTCGTCGTCCGAATACTCCTCGGAGTCGGAGTCGGCGTCGGCGTCGGGCGCGAACGACTCGTCCTCCATCTCCTCGTCCTCGCCGCCGCCGTCCTCCGACGAGTCGTCCTCGTAGTTGTAGTTGGGATCGTACGTAATCATTTTCAGGCACAGCTCAATAATCTGGTCAAACATTTTTTTTTTACTCATACCAAATATAATTTAGCCAGAGTAACTCGCTAAAAAGAAGGTCACATGCAGATAAACAGTTTTACCGATTTCCGTCCATGTTTATATCTATATTATAATTCAAACCCATTACCTAGCTCATTGTTAAATCAGAAATTATGTAGGTAGATTTTTGTCTGTCACCACAACTTTTTATTTCATCATCTTTTCACCATCACAACTAGGTACTTAAAAAAATGTTCATCTTTATCGTTTCAATTACCGTAGGGATATGCGGCTGCACTTCTTTGGGGCACTTGAGAACAAAAGCCTCAAGCGCCTGCAGGCAATGTTCCCTCAACTCCTCGTCGGCATCAGTCGAATGCTCTAAAACTTGAGGAGCCACACGCCACAACTGTTCTCCAAATCTGTGCCCAGCTTGGCGGCTAAAACATGATTGATCTTTATTAAAACTATAATTTAAAATTTATACCTAAAAGAAATGATACACATAAAACGTTATTTAATCTTAAATAAAATAAAACAGATTAAAATTATTGAAATCAAATACGTGGTGCATTTGAACTGAATGAAGCAATGACGGACATAAGCTGAACATCAATCACTAGGAATTTTCAGATGATGTTTTTATTATCAAGAGTAAGCAACATCAAAAGTTAAATAGTTACTTACCACACAGCTGCAATGCATTGAATGTGTGTACGGCTGACGCTTGCCGAAGTAGATGAACCCAGACCCTCCAGCAGGTGATCTATGAGTTTGTTGTACAGAGATGCGTTACACGACATGACCAGGTGGGACAGTGCGACTATGGTGCGTTTGCGTACAGCCTGTAATACAATAGTACATTAAAGTTGAGGCAGGAAATGAAGCAATTTACGGACGAGTAATATTGTGTAACGATGCGCTTGCATTGTTCCTCATTTCTTCATACTTTTGCATTTCATAACAATCCTTCACCACATTTTCATTTAAAAATCATTTCATATTTCGAATTATCTTTCTTTTATCCATTTTATTTTCACGTCATCTCATCACATTCCATATTCCTCTCTTAAGAGCAAGAGCTCATTTCTGTTTTGTGTATTTTTTTAAATTTTAATTACCTAATCTCAGTTATAATAATTGATTAATGTGTGGAAAACAGTAATAAAATAAATATAGTTCTGTATTCATTTTCACTGAAGATACCACCACAACACTCCTATTATCTACTTCGTGTGGCAGGGCCCCCATATATTAGTCTCATACCGAGTTAGCCGAGCTGGGCAGCCCGCCACAATTGGAAGTTATTTGGTTGCTAAGCGATTTTAAAATAACGAGATGAAGTCGAGGCCTTTTAAGTAATGAGAAAGTTAATTGCTATTTCGGTCGAGGCTTGTGAGTACTCTTTTTCTTTTGCTGCAAGGAAACAATATCATCGTTTGTTTACATTATTGTCTTTTTCCATTGAGATAGAATTTAATAACGCGTATTTAAAATAGGTTCTTAAAGTACAAAAATATTAGATACTAGCTGTTTCCCGCAGCTCCACCTGCGTCAAAAAGTAGCCTATGTTTGACCCCGGGTCTTCAACTATATACATACCAAATTTCACCTAAATCCTTTAAGCGGTTTGGCCGTGAAAGCGTAACCGACTGACAGACAGACTTTCGCATTTATCATATTAGTATGGAAGTATGGGTAGTGAGTTTACTAGCACTGTAGACTAGAATAGAATCTCTATGAAATCGTGTCCATTATGAGAAAACAAAACATTATTGACTACGAAGAGTTCTCAATTTATGAGAAAAGGATTTCATAGTCTCAAAAATGTTACACAAAATATATGAAATCTGTCGAGGAAGATATCTGTGTTAATATCAAATATTTCTGGACGTACATAATTGCGAAAAAAGCAAAATAATCAGATATCCTAAATAATGTATATTATTCAGCTGAAACTTCAAAAAGACCCGAAGACATACCAATCCTATTTTCAGAATTTTTTAGATCTGTGTTTGAGCCATCCGACGTAAGTGACAAGCTTGACAGTAGTGATATACCAGATACTGTAGTGATATATTATAGTTATGAATATCTCTTAAGAATATAACGGAAGAGTTGCTTAAACTGGATGTTTCCAAGGATAGTGGTTTGGATAATGTTCCTTCAATTTTTGTTATATCTACGGCTCAATCTATATGTATACCTCTTTATAATATTTCCAATAGATGTCTAAAGGAAGGAGAGTTTCCTGCGATATGGAAATCGGCTCGTAGTGCCAGTGTTTAAGGGACCACAAGTTCAACGTTAAAAGTTACCGACCGATATCAATCCTGTCTGCCTTGTCGATGCTTTTTAAAAGACTTGTTCACAATTGCATCTATCCGATACTTCAATTATTGAACAACAACATGGATTCGTCAAAAGACGTTCCACTGTCACTAATTTGGTAATTTTTACACATCACATCTTTTTGAGTCATTGGACAAAAACAAGCAGACAGATGGTATTTATACGGACTTTCAGAAAGCTTTCGAAAAGGTAGATCATAAATTGCTTTTGGAAAAGCTAGCATACAACGGTATACGAGGGAACTTGTGGCGTTTTGGTTTACATCGTACATCACAAATCGTAGTCAAAAGGTCGTTATTAACGGATATGAATCTGAGCTTGTTCCTATTACATCCGGAGTTCCTTAAGGGTCTATCTTTGAGCCGCTCCTTTTTATACTTTTTTTATTAATAACACACATGTTAGTTTCAAATATAGTAATATTTTGCTTTATCGGACGATGTCAAGATTTATCATGTCATAGAGAGTACTGAAGATCATTACAAACTTCAAGAAGATCTTGATCGTCTTGGTGCATATTGTCACGAGAATAAATTGACATTGAGTATTAGTAAGTGTAAAGCAATAACTTTCACAAAAAAGAAAAACGTCAGTTAATTCTCCTATAGTCTTTCTGGACAACTATAAGACACTGCATATTTTATTAGGGATCTGGGAGTGACCCTTGATAGTCAACTTCAATTGGACTTACACATAGATACTATTATAAAAAAGCGTTTAAAATGTATGGATTTGTATGCATATTTATATTTATACAAATCTTTGATTAGATCTCAGATTGAGTATGCTGTGTCCATATGGAGCCCTAGTATAAAAAATATACACAAGCCCTAGAATCCATACAAAAAAAATTCTTGCGATGTATGCATTACAGATGTTACCATAAAGGTTCTACCTATGAAAAACTTCTTAAACTATACAAAATTTGTAAACTGAACATTAGACATACACATCTTGAAGCTATGTTACTTTATGATTTATTCAATAACGGATACAACTGCTGTCAACTGGTTAGTAAATTATGTTATAAGGCTCCACGTAGGAGCCATGTGCGTAATTGTAATAAGAACCCATTCTTTGCGCTTCCAGTTTGCTGCACTAACTCTGGCAAACGTTCACTCATTTACCAGTTAACCAATTCATTTAATGTCCATTTTGGTAGTGTAGATATCACAACTGTAACTGTTGCTGTGGTACTTTCAAAAAGAAAATTAGACAAATCTTAACATCATGCAATGTTAGTTCATTTGTAATTTATATATTTAAGTAATCTGTGGTGAGCGGAGTTGAGATCACCATTATTGTATCGTTTTAAACATAATATGTATCATTTATTATTGTGATTTTGTTAGCTTAACCCAATAAAGAGAAAAATAAAGAATACCTTTACTTGTCTATCACAACAACACTTCCATTGTCCAAAAAATATGTTACACTTTAAACTGATCCTGCAGATTGTAGAAGAAGACATGTGGAACATTCAAGTAACATTTTTGTTTAAATACAAAAAAATATTTTTTACTATCTTTTAAATTTCTAACAGTACCAAGGGATCATAAACTAAAATCAAATAATTTATTTTTATTCAATAATTTAATAGAAATGATATGATGTAATAGATTTAACGGTTAATGAATGAATCACAAAGTGCAGTGTTTTGTATAAAAAAATTTACCTGACGAGGAGATGCTAGTTGAGGCAGAAGGGAATTCAACAGCATGGTATGAAAAGATATCAGGAGGCCACCAAATCTGCTCAGCAGATCAGCCAATATGTCCAAAGCCTCCAGTTGTACAGAGACATCTTCTTGCTGAAATCCATACCAATTTGATGAGTCCTTTTATGTTTTTTGTATCACAAATGGTGCAAATAACATGATATTTCGTTTTTTAAATATTTTCAAGTACACATACAGACCCTTCAAATTTCCTTTTCCGTTGACGTCAATTTTTATACCCCATTTGCCTTTGCCGTGAACTTGGATATTCATATAATTTATTTTAGTTTATTTGTACAAGAAAGAAATATAGTAACAAACCTTTTCAATAGCACTGCTCAATCTCCCAGTGATCTTTTTGCACACATTAGCTGCTAGAGTATTTGAGCCTAATGGCAATTCTGAGATCACAGTCTTGAGGCCAATGCTGCTAATATCGCGCAGCTGCTCAGTATCTGAGAGCATGTTCGCACACAGAGTCTCCACAATACTTTCTACTTGGAATTCTTTTACTTTGTTCACTAAAGGGCCAAGGCTGAAAGAAGAGAGAGCTAGGTTTAGTCTTAGTGCAGCCGATCATAGATTTAACAGCTTAACTTGGATGAATATAATTGTAAAAACTTATGTGTAAAATTATGTATACTGTTGAACAAATTGAGATTTCCACCGTTTGTCCTTTCGTTCATTTACTATTGAGGGTTTTCGGATGGTCACAGAATTATTAATAGTACTAATGTACAGAACAGACAATCCACCCTCGCATCCAAAACAGATAGATACTGCATGCAGAGGTAAAAATCAAGAGCAAAACAAAGCAGGGATGTCGCTTCGCGCCGCCGCGCCGATAAAACTGCCTTGAGATAGGTATGGTAAATAACCAACCCTACGAATAACACACACATTTGCACGTCACGTAAGTATGCAAATGAATGGTAGTAATAGTAATGAATGGTATCGACCCCGCAGCTGTTGTATGGAGTGTCCGGGGTGTGTCATTATACATGAATTTAACTCCATTATATCTTGCTATATTTTTTGCTAATCAAAGTAATTCTTTTATCAGTAGTATATTATTGTCATGTCGTTTCAATAAATATCAAAACAAAAAAAGGAAACTAGCCTATTTCATGTAAATAAGAGGGAGTAAACAAGATGTCGACTAACATATCACACACTTGCATTTGGGTGGAAGTTAGAGCTGATATTGGTGAAACTGTTAGTCACTAATAACCTAATGCAGGTACTTACTGGAATTATTAACTGGAAACCACTTAATTTTGGTAATAGTAAGTTTTAGGTATATTGTTTTATATTTCAAGCCCGTTCCGACTTCGTCCGGGTTATACAAATTATTTAGTAGTAGGTTGGAGTTAACCTCTTCATTTAGCATGTCTTTTAAAACCGGCTACATAGATTTCCCTAAGGCCGAGTCAAGTAGTCCTATTAACCTATGAATACCATATGTATTCATCTCATGATGTGGTGGTGAATCCCGCCACCGAGAGTATATATTAGGAAGATCGAAATATAAAATAATCTATCTTTATGGCTCTATGGACATATGCCTCTGCCACTTCGGTAGGCCAATCAAAATTTAAAAAAGTAAACGTCAGTGTCAAAGTCAAACTATCCGTCGTCCCGTGTACGCTCTCTTGACATCTGTCTACCCAGGTTACAGTATCAGAATATCCCCTTTTAAAACATCTACGGGGAAAACACGTAAAATTAAACCGTAAATATTTATTACAAAATTTTTGAACACTCGTTCAGTTTCGTCATCAGCACCCGCTTCCATGACGCATGCCTTTTCGGTTGTTTCCATTCCTATTATTATCTCGGCATGTTTTTTTACGACTGGCCGCCTGCCTAACGTCAACCCTCCTTACGAATGCGTTCTCAGCTCGCTTCCATGACGATTTCCCTTCTACAGGTTTTTATTAACTTAAATAGGGAGATAATACTACCTGTTTATTTATATTTTAATTTAAATGATTGAATGATTTCATTTGATTTTTGAAATGTGTGTCAAATGAAAATCATTCGATATCGTACAAAAATTATTCGACTCGCTGATTTTGCGTGAGTCACACTTTTCAAAAAAAGCACTCCTGAGTGATTTCATTCCTATTATTTTGGCCTGTTTTACGACTGGCCGCCTGCCTAAAGTTTATATTGATACCACTGGTTGTTTCCTCATTGTATTTGACGACACTTAAGCGCCACGGGAAGAAAGCGTGTACTTCCTACTGTTTCGCCACGCGAAGGGATTGTAACATTCAACAAAATCCGTAATATCTTTGGAATGGAATGTCCGATTTCATTAATTCAAAAGGTAATTTACAGGTATTCAACCTTCCTTGAATATGGAATGATTTATTTGGATAAGGATCAATACAGAGAAACGAATAATATGGCCTAGTTTGTACCGGCGTTACTATTGCAAATTTTAACATGAAAAAGTAGTTGTTGTGACGCAACTAAAATAGTTAGACATATGGCACCACGGACTTTTTTGTAGATCTTTTTAGAATGTACAATACTGTGGTATATTATTTTGATCTATCTCTTATGGTATAGCCAGCCTTTGCAATGTAAGAGCAAAAAAATATGTCAATTTACGACATCACATTAGAAACCTCTAAAATTATCAGTGTTCCTCTACTATATTATGCATGTATTATACATATAAACCTTCGTCTTGAAACAACCTATGTATTAAAACAAACCCCATCTAAATCCGATGAGTAGTTTTAAAGATTTAAGCATATATAGGGACAGACAGACAGGAAAGCGACTTGGTTTACTACTATTGTTACTGAAACGTCTACGTCAATCAAACACAGAAGTAAGCAACAGACTGTTTATTACAATAAACCAGAGAGACGATTATAGAACAGTTGTCAATATCATCACACTTCTTCCCACTAAGCTTGCAACTTATAAACATATATATCTAATCTACACATAAACTAAATAAACTATTTCTGAAATATATTGCAAACACCTAACACTTTTGTAATGCTCGCTTTGCCCGGTAATGCACACAAAGAGCTCGCGCGGACGCGCTCACCGGTGTGGATAGCCGGACGGTCACATATTAGAAGCTAGCTAACGTCTTCACCGAAGGACGCTTCCTCAAACGACTCCCCATCGACATCCTTATCGACCCCGAACTCAACAACATCAAGCTTTGACTCCTGACCGTCAACTTCTTCCGCTGTCTTAGTTTTACTCGTTCGCGAGAGTGAGACTATGGTTTTTGTCGAACGATTCGATGAAATAATTTGATCAGTACGCCACTGGATTCCATCTCCCACATATGAAACCGGTCCAGTATTCCACTTATCCCCTCTTGTAGTGTAGTCGCAAACTGATACAGTATCACCTACGTCAAACTCTCTGTACCTGGTACACGAGCTATTCGCTGTGCCTGCTTCTCGCGAAACTCTGCAGCCGTATCAGACCGCCGCCGCGCGTCGAGGCGGCTTTCCAACCTGCGCTCTTGACGAAATTCACTAAATGCGACGTTAATGTCTTCGCCCTCAAATATAGCTCTTCCGATAGTTTTTTTAATTGCCTCAATCGCGTTTCCCTGGGGTCTATAAGGAGCCAAAGCGGAGTATTTAATACATTTATTTTGACAAAAACTCATAAATTCGCTAGACAAGAACGAAAGATCATTGTCGGGCGATGGTAAACCGAAACATGCAAAAATACGGTTGAAATAGCCCATTTCTCCGCAGTCAGGTGAGTCGGCATGAACTCGCCGCCACAGGTGCAGCGGGAACTCCCAGTGCTGTAGCGGCGCGTCGCGTACACTATTGCACGCCGCGGACGATCTGATTAGCTCCTCAAAATAAAATATTAAACCTATGTTTAATTTTCTCGTAAAATATGGTTTCTCATCATCGCAATTTGGAGAAAAACACCTGATGACCCTTAAAAACGTTTATTCCCACAAGGATGGTCGCCGACGTCACTTCACTTCACTAATAGCTGACAATGTCCAAAACACTTGCTAATCACATTCACTATAACTTGCCGAGGTCGCTTGTATCACTTGTTATTCGCTCCGGATATCGCTTCTTGATCGCACTTGTAGCTCAGTTAAATTAGAACTGCCCTCCTGAGGCACCTTCCGATGTTTATATGGCCCGGGAAACCCGCTCCATAAGTTTCCAGAAAGGTCACAACACTCCGGAATAGAGAGAGAGATACTCTGTCTCGTTCCCTTAGTTTCTCGAACCACATACTAGAAGTGTGAGAGCGAGACAAAGCAATATGTCAGAGCGAGACACTCGATGTACTAGATCGTTCGCGATATTATCCCGTATGGAAACACGCGACGATTGTACGAGAATTTTCCGCGGACAGCGCTACTAAAACTTCCGCGGGCCGCATTTTATTTTTACTTATTTTTGATTTCGTAACACTATTTAATTCAATTCAATTCAATTTTTATTTTAATGGCTCCATCGTTTAGTTAAACGATGATTTTGCCAATGTCATGGTTGGAAATAACATTATGTAGCACTTTCAAAAAGTAAATAAACAAGGGCGTTTTCAGCAGTCTGTGTGTAACCTAAAACAACACAACAAAAAGGGTTAGTAAGTACTTATAATATAATAATTGGGCACTTTAGAAGTATTTTGTATCAATACAAATGACAAAGAATAAAAGAAAAGGGGGTAGGGGAACAATAGTGAAAGTTTAAATAAAGATGTTGTTGTTTTTAATAAATTTTGCAAGAGTAGACACAAAGGGGGAGAAAACCAGGGTGAGCAAATATGGAATATTTACAGGACGTGGTATATGTTTTGGAAGTAGATCGTACAGAGATTCAGACCGCAAAGGACAGTTGAAAAAAATATGTTCCAGAGTTCCTTCGTCCAGACCACATTCACACAAGGAGTTGTCTTTTACTCTAATTTTAGCAAGAAAAACCGGAGAGCACACATGACCCAATCGTAATCTGATTATGGCAGAGGTAGGATGTTTATCAAAATTACGATATTTTGAGAACCACGGTCTTGATGGAATGTCAGGTTGGATCTTAGAGTAAAGTTTTGCTCGAGATTCTTTAATGCTGCACCACAACTTGTTCCAATTTTTCCTCAAACGAGACTTAGCCAACAATCTAAGATCACGAGGGTGGCAATGATAATGTTTGTCAGAACCCGACTGAATGGCGTTTTTAGCAAACATATCAGCAGTTTCATTTCCCGTTATACCAGTATGGCCTGGGATCCATGCTAGAACGACTTCCAAACCTGCCTCATGGCATTGGAACAAAATTTGTCTCGTAATCAAAGTAATCGAAAAATTATCCTTAGCATGAAGAGGAAGTTTTTCAAGATCCTGAAGACAACTTTTAGAGTCGGAAAGAATAAGAGCTTTTTTAATCTGATGGGATTCTATGAAACTGACAGCTTCCAAAATAGCAATTGCTTCGCCAGTAAATACTGAAGTAGGAGGAGGACATTTGAAATTTAAAACTACATTATATTTCGGGATCCATACCGCTGACCCAACGTTACCATCTTCAGAAATTTTGGAAGCATCTGTGAACACAAGAAGCCAATCAATCCAATATTCATTTATCAAAAAATTAAATTGTTGGTTTGCATAGAGAGAGTCCTTGTATAAACCAAAGTCCAAGATAATATGAGGCTGAAAAATAAGGGAAGGAAAGTCAACAGAAAAAAGAGGGTTGCAATCAGATTGAATAATCGGAAAGGTAATTTTCTTATGCTCATGATAGGATTTAAGAAGGGGGGGGAATTCTTTGTGGGTCCAATAAGTCGATGAAGGTAGAGATTGGGATAAAGACTTTAAAGTTGAAAGTAAGGGATGGGATGCAATATGAAGAACTTTATAGAAGAATCTGTCTGCTAGGTACTGTCTGCGAAGTTCAAGAGGAGGTTCCATGCATTCCACCTGAAGACCAGCTACCGGAGATGATTTCATAGCACCTGTTATTATACGGAGACATCTAGCCTGGATTTTGTCCAGTTTAGCAAGGGCTATTTTACTACAGGGCTCAAGAATAAAAGAGCCATAATCAAAGTGACTGCATATAATTGCTTTATATAAAAGGAGTTGACTATAAGGGTGAGATCCCCAACGGACGCCCGAAACTGCTCTTAATACATTTATTCCCTGTTCAGCCTTGTGACATATATAATTAAGATGGGGTAAACCTGTCATCTTGGAATCCAAAATAACTCCTAAAAATTTAATTTCAGAACGGATATTAACAGGGGAAGAGTTAATAAATATAGATATGGGAGGTATATTTCTCTTGCGAGAAAATACCACCGCGCTACATTTGTCCACAGAAAGCGACAAGCCATGTCTTTCAAGCCAGTCATTAAAATAGTACAATGCAGAGTTCAAACGATCAGCTGCATCCTTAAATTTTTCTGAACGTGCATAAATCGCTATGTCATCAGCGTACTGTAGAACTTCGCAAAAGCTAGTCACCGTGAGATCAAGGTCATATGTATAGATATTGTATAGCAGAGGGCTGAGAACCGAACCTTGGGGAAGACCCTTGAAGACCAATCGAGGTGGAAGGAGGGAACCATTGATCCTGACACAAATGGAACGGGCTATAAGGATGTTGCATATGACATTAACCAGTCTCTCGGGGATACTCAGTTGAAGCATTTTCTGCCTGAGCAGCGGAATCTGGACATTGTCATAAGCAGAGGAAATATCAAGGAAAACACCAATGACATGCTCATTGTTGGAAAACGCCAAACGGATCGTTGAGCTGAGGATACTTAGGCTGTCCATTGTGCCTCTAGAACGACGAAAACCAAATTGGGATTCAGAAAGAAGTTTTCTGTTTTCTATTATCCATTCCAAACGGTTCTTAATAAGGTGTTCCAAAATTTTTAAAAGAACTGAGCTCAGAGCTATGGGTCTGTAGGAAGATGGGTCAGAAGGATCCTTGCCAGGTTTCAAAATGGGGATAATAATTTGGACTTTCCATGATGGAGGGATGATTCCAGAAATAAAAGCATGATTAATTAGTTTAAGAAAGAAAAGTTTACATGAATGGGATGCTTTGCAAATGAAAGAATATGGGATTTCATCAATGCCCGGGGCAGAGTCTTTTAAATTATCAAGTGCAGCGTTCAATTCTGCATAGGAAAATTCTTCATTCATGCCATCAGAAGAGGGGGAAATAGTCTGATATTGGCAAGAACAGTCAAAATTTGGGACAAATGGAGGAGCAAGTCTGTCAGTAAACTCCTCTACCCAAGATGATAAATTGTTAGAAGTGGGGTTGTTTACCACTAGGCTTCTACGAAATGATTTTATTTTTTTCCAAACAACCGATGATGAAGTCCTAGGAGACAATGATTGGCAAAATTTACTCCAACCATCCTTTTTCTTTTTCGACAGTAACCTTCTAGTGCGAGCACAAACATGTTTGTAGTTAAGGTAGTTATTCATATTTATATTAGATAGGTATTGAATTTCAGCCTTATTGCGGTCCTCAACGCCGGAAGAGCACTCAGCATCCCACCAAGGGGGGGAAGATATTTTTTTTGATGGATTTTTTTTTGGAATAGTTTTATCAGCAGCAGATCGAATGGAAGTTACAAATTGTTCATAACTAAGAAGTGTGACAGAATCTAAATTTGATAAAGTTTTTAACTCATCATCAAGTGTTTCGGCATATACTTTCCAATCTGCTAACTGAGTTCTATATTTTAAGAGAGGTTGAGACGGGGGAGATGGTTTAAAAGATGAACAATAGGAAGTGACAATGGGCAAATGGTCACTGCCATGTGCATTGGGCAGAACAGCCCAGGAAAGAAAAGGAGAAACGGAAGGTGATGCTAGGGTAAGGTCAGGAATACTAATATTTTGAAGCGGAGATGTCCTACGAGTGGCTGAACCGTCATTTAGGATGCAGAGATCTTGGGAATCCAATAAGTCCAAAAGAAGAAAGGAAGAGGCATCATCGCAATGAGAACCCCACAATGTATTTTTACAATTAAAATCACCCAAAATTATTATGGGTCTGGGAATATTAGAAAGTATTGAATTCAATTCTGAAAATACTTGAGAATTAGGATATGGAATATAGATAGATACAAAGGAAATATCTATACACCTAGCAGCTACTATTTGAAAATCAGGAGTGTGAATAGGGATTGGAATTTGGGAGAAGGAATAAGAATGAGAAATGAGAAGAGCACAACCAGCATAGCCGTCATCCCTGTCATCCCGGAGGCATGAATAACCAGAAACTCGAAAACGAGAAACTGGCTTCAGCCATGTCTCCGAGATTGCAGCCACAACGGGTTTATACTGGTTCAAGAGAGATATAAGATCAGAAATTTTATGTTTAACACTTTTACAATTCCATTGTAGAAGGTTCTTTAGGGTGTGATCCATTAATAAGGGATGTGAGAAGTTGCTGAAGTAATATGTTGACATTGTTCGGTATGGAGTCGCTAAATTTTGAGATAAGATTCATCAGAGTACAAACTAGAAGTTCAATTAAGTTATCATTAGGAGTAAGTTTAGGAGTTGGGCTAGTGGGAGTTGAGGGAGAAGTAAGAGCACAGCCATTGGGTTGAACAGATTTGGGAGAGAAAGTCAAGGCGTTATGGGCTTCTATGTCATAGGATTTAGAAAGGGGAGGAGCAGGATGAGGAGATAGATAAACAGTTTTTCTATAAGATTTTTTCTCTGGGGTATAGTATGATGCATAGTTTGGAATTTGGGAGTGATAAGGAGACTTTGAAGAGTGGGAAGGGGAAGAAGCCATTTCAGAATAAGGAGTTCTGGAAGATGGAAATCGACGAGCCGCTTCAGAGTAGCTTATATTTTCCTGAGACATCACCATCTTAATAGACTTTTGCCTAAGATGTTCAGGGCAACGACTTTCTGTGGCAAGATGCTTGCCACCACACAGACAGCATATAAAATCGTCTCGACTACAGTCATCTCCTGAATGACTTTGTCCGCATTTAAAGCATCGGGCCTTCGATCTGCACTGTGATTTCACATGTCCAAACTTACAGCAATTTCGACATTGAATAGTGGGAAGTTGGTAGACATCAACATGAAGGGCAGTGTTGAAGCAGAAAATTTTTTCTGGAAGATTTTGACCCAAAAAGGTGAGGACAACAGTGGTAGATGGAACCCAGGTTACACCAGAATCAGTAGGTTTTTTAATATTCAAACGTCTAGCTTTAACAACTTCCCCACATCCTCTGGGAACATGTATGGAACTAATTAAGTCTTCCAGGGACCAGTCTGAAGGAATACTAAGAACCACTCCCATACGAGAAACTAGGAATCTTGGGATTAAAGAACTCAAATTATTTTCTTTTAACAGAGGGTGGGAGACAAAATTATTGGCATCTTTAGCAGATTTAAAAGTTACACTTATTTTACTCCGACTAACTGGTTTGATTCCATCATCCTTAATACCAACAACATTGTTTCTGTGGATCAGTTGAGCAAACTTCAGAACTCTAATGGATAATTCACCTGTGCTGTCCGGTTCCGCCCGGCTGACATGTACAATAAAAGGTCCTGGGTCAGAATCTCCATACTGGAAATTAGAGTTTTCTTCATAACCAGGTTTTGTGAAAATAGACTGGATGGAATTGGAGGGAGGAGTGCTTCTTTTAGCCTCCAAAAATACTTCCGACTCAGCAGGGCGTTTAAGTCTAGTCTTTGAAGAAGGACTAGGATCAGTTACATCCATAAGGGAGACTGGGGGAGGAGAACCTCCCCTATCAGGAGGTTCTTTGCCCATTTCTAGATGGGCAGATTTTTAATAAATATTTAATACCTTTAATCCACCACCAAGACAACACAAACAAAAAAAAAAATATTTTGGAAAAACACAGAATTATTTGGAAAGTTCGCGAATTTATCTCTAAACACGTGTGATTACCAATAAAGTGACAAGGCAAGAGCAACACTATTTAATGATGATGATTATTTTAGTGACACTGATTTTTCCAAGTAACTTGACAAGAACTGTCTGTCATTATTACTCATTTTATAAATTTTTGATTTTACTAAAAGTAGTTTGCACTCTCCTTCAACACCATCCCTTAATCAATAATTCCTAATAGTTGACCGAGGCAAGAGAAAGTGGTAGAGGGTGGGAGGGACCACCTTAGTGAATATGTCAGCCACTTGATGTGCTGTGTCAATCTGTTCGACAGCAATAGCACATTCAGCAACCAACCCTCGAACATAGAAGTGGAGAATTCTTATGTGTTTTGTTCTCTTAGGAAACTCATGTGTAATGTTGGAGTCTTCACAAGGGATGTTATTACTTGCATCACCCCAGTTAGCCAAACATGCTCTCTGGCACCTTCACAAGCTGCTACAGGTTCAGCTTCAGTAGTAGATATGGCTACTGATTCTAGACGTTGACTCATCCATGCTATTGCTCCACCTGAATAGCGACAGACCACTCCTGTTGTGTGTCTGTATCTTCTCTGTGGTCTGCATCACTAAAACCTTCCAGTATGCCAGGTTGATGCTGTGCTCAATATTTGATTGAATAAGAGCATGCGCCTTTGATTTAGCGCAGGATTCTCTTCACTCTTAACCAATCTTCTTTTAAAGGAAATTTTGACTTACGAGAAGCAACGCCTACAGCATATGCTATGTCCGGACGTGTTCCGACCATAAGGTACCCTACAGGCTCTCGGTACAGAAATCTGTCAAACTTACTTGTATCTGCTTTTCCTGAATGTATTTTCTTTTCCAAGGAAGTACTAACAAGACAAGAGAACAAGGAGAACTCGTTGTAGCCTTCCTTTAAGCTTCGCTTCAATCATTACTAAACCTTTGCCTTTGGCAAAAAAGCGTTGCCATTCGCAGTTGTTACAGTACGGTTATCTTCGAAACGTTCAAAATTTTGGAACAAATCAGCCTGGTTTGTCAAGTGCCTTGTAGCGCCGTTATCTTCTGCCATTTTCAGTGTCATGATCGATCGATAAAATTTCATTATTGTCTATAGACATTAGAATCATGTTAGCAGACTTAGGTGTAGAAGAAGTTGCCTGAGGACTACTGCTTTTCAGGGGCTTGCCCGTGCCTTTATGACAGTTTCTCACTCGATGACTGACAGCTTGACAGTAATTACACTTCAACTTCTTATCCTTACTACTCCTTGTAGAAGACGAGGTATTCGAAATCGCTATAAAAGCTACCTGCACAGCGTTTCGTAATGCTCATTCATATGCACATAGATAGCTCGTGAGACTTTCAATGGTTCTGTCAGATGTTGGTTACAGCAACCAGCTACTCTGTTACACCTAATGTATCGAGAATTTTGCATATCAGCAAGAACTCCCTATTGTTTTCTTTTTTTAGTTCTTGATTAAAAGGCTATCTGAATTTTGTAGTTTCCATAGTGCTTGGCCTATAACCTATTATTGCAGGTACTTACTAGAATTAAGAACTAGAAACCACTTTTGGTAATAGTTTTAGAGTTTTAGGTATATTGTTTTATATTTAATGATTATTTTAGTGACACTGATTTTTCCAATTAACTTGACAAGAATTCATCATCATCCTAGCTGTATCCCGGTTGCATCCTCCGCTGTTTGCTTCGGAGCCCAGGGTCCGCTTACCTAGTTAAGTAACTTGACAAGAACTGTCAGTCATCATTACTCATTTTATAAATTCTTGATTTTACTAAAAGGAGGTTGCACTCTTCTGCAACATAACCTTCCTACAAAACTGAGTATATTGTTTATTCTAATGCAAGTCACAATACTTAAAAGAAATAGTGCCCTCAGCATGCAAGTAAGTATTATTTGATATGTAGTGATTATGATCTTTATTTCAGATTTATAAATTTATATAAATTCAGTTTTTGAAAAAATAATAGTTGAAACATATTAGATGGAGAACACACAATGTGTAGATTTGAAAGTATAGTTCTTAACTTTTTTAATAATGCTTGCTTAAGAAAAAATAAATTTTTTTTGGAGATGATGTGGTCTCCACATCATCAGTGATCAGTGGCATTTTTTTAAAATAAACAATTATCTATGAACTGACAAATCACTGATTGATATATATCATCATCTATATGCAACAGCTGTAACAGCTGCTTGACTATAGTCAAAAATAGTAGTAGTAGTCCTATAGGTAATAAAATATATAATTTCGGTTCCAATGTTACCTACTTCAACCTAATGTAAAAAAAATGAATTAAAATTGAATTTAATAAGTTACCATTTCACTGCTAAATTTTGAACTTCTCCGTTCTTGTCTTCTAGCAGACGAAGAAGCATCTTTACCACCTTCCTTTCAGAATCATCATCAAGCTTTATACTGTCTTTTTGCAACTCGGTCATCAAATCATTAGTAGCCATGAACCGAAAATCTTTGTCGTTTGAAGTCATCTGGAATAAAGTTTAAACATTGTTATCATGTTATAATTGCAAAACATACACATAAAATTCTAACAAATAACGCCGGCTTACTTACCTTCTCAAGAAGATTGGCAATTTGATATGATACACTAGCCATTTTAGGAAAAATAAAATCTTCGGAGATTTAAAGAAAAATATAACTGCAGTAGCCAATAAAAACTAAATAATTTATGTGAAAAACAATCTACGAAGGAACATCTGAAAAGATATTCCACTATTTTATTCCAATACAATGACGATGATGACCAAAAAACTTCCTCGTTTTCCTAAAAGTGACAGCTATCATACATGACAAGTGAGACAGAAAAGAAAAACGGATTAGACCATGGACTTATTATATTAAACAAGACTAAGCCAATAGACCTAAAACCCGAGAAGAAAAAGATAGAAGAGGGGGTTTTGTCTCTTTTTAATTTGGGTAACCATAATAATGTGTTTAATTGAGACAAAATATTTTAAATTACATATATGGGTTATTCCACGGATCTGGATTCTTTAGTTGATTACCCCGACCTTTTTTATTTTTGAGTTTAGAGTAAGTTTAGCTATTACATTTGATAATAGACATTGTTGCGAGCATATTATTTATATTGGCCCATCTGTAGCAAGCAGGAATAAAAAGTTATATGACATCAAAATTTTCATGGTCGGGGTAATCAAAGCTGGGAGTCAGAGTAATCAAAAATAAAACAATTACTTTATTTTCTAAGGTTTTTCTTAAGTAATGGTGAAGTAAATGTTATAAAAAACTAGCCTTACATAATTATAATAAAAGTCTTTGAATTAGGAACTTAGTTTAAACTATCTGTATACGATTTGGAGTCAAAATAGCCTTTTAGTATTTGAATACTTGTTTTTCATATTATTATAATACTTTGATCTATCACATTATAAAAGCCTCTTACAGAAGCTAAAAACATACTTTAAAAAACAACTCACAGCGCAAGTCTAAATCACAACACTATATTACTAATATTAAAGTATTAAAAAATTAGTCTAGATCTATTGCTCAATTGCAATATAGCATTTTTATTGAGAATCTATTTATAACAATTATCTACAATTTGCAGGAAATAAAAAATTATAGATAAATTCTTATACAACGATAGAGCCTTATAAACTAATATAGTATTAAAAACTCAAAATATTAGGTTGGGGGAAAAGTCTTTTCGCATATAGTATGTATGAACTATTGTAATAAAATCTGTTTGGCTATACTATCTGGCTGGTTTTGATTTCATTAAAAGTTTAAATTTTAAAGAAGATAATTCCAAATTAAAATTAGAAAAATATGTGATTTTCATTTGTTTTTCTTACTGTTAAGATGAGTGAATCTAATGAAGAAATTCGATACATTTTATAATTTTACTACAAAAAAAGGTAAAAATGCAACGCAAGCCGCGAAAATATTGGCGATGTTTATAGACCTAGTGTCTGTGACGGAAATTTTGATGTCAAAGATGCACGTCGCTCTGGTCGCCCTATTACGGATAAAATGGATGCCATTTTTGAAAGAGTGGAGCAAGATCGGCATATCAGTAGTTACGACGTAGCTGATGAACTGGGAATTGACCACAAAACATTTTTGGCCCATTTGAAAAAAACTGACACAAAAAAGCTCGATATTTGGGTACCTCACAAGCTCACTGAAAGAGACCTAATGAACCGTGTACTCATTTGTGATTCTTTATTAAGACGTAATGATACCGAACCATTTTTAAAGAAGCTGATAGCTGGTGATGAAAATTGGATCACGTACGGCAAGAATGTGCGAAAAAGATCGTGGTCAAAGGCCAGTCAGGCTTCACAGACTGTGGCGTAACCCGGGTTAACTCGCAACCAGGTGATGCTGTGTGTGTGGAGGGATTGAAAGGGCATTATTCATTATGAGATGTTACCAACAGGCAGGACCATCGATGCTGAACTCTACTGCGAACAACTGATGAGAATTGACTGAGAGAAACGGTCGGAATTAATTAACAGAAAGGTTTCATCATGATAACGCTAGACCTCGCACATCTTTAGCTACTCAGCAAAAATTAAGAGAGTTTTGCTGGGAGGTGTTAATGCATCCGCCGTATAGTCCTGACCTTGCACGTTCAGATTTTTACTTGTTTCGGTCTCTTCAGAATTCTTTAGGTGGTGTCAGGTTAACATCACGAAAGGACTGCCAAAACCACTTGTCGGTATTTTGATCAGAAGCCTCAAAATTTCTATAATAATGGGATCATGTTCCTACCTACAAGATGTTTACATACTTTAGTTAAATGTAAATAAACTATATTAAAAAATGTTTTGAATTTTCTTAAAAAACGCGAAGAAACTTTTTCTGCAACCTATTAACTTTATAAATGGTTACGTAATAATAGGAACTTCTTGTTTCATTTTAGTCAAAAATGTTTATTAGCTATTTCTGTGGTTTAACAACTAGAACCAAAGTTATATTATTAGAAAACAATGTTTGTTACTAAAATATTATGATATTCGGGTACTTTTCGGCCACGGACACGTGAAATTCTTGGCCGGTGGAATGACCCATATATAGGGTTATTTTAAAACTGACCTTTTTTATCTAATCTCAAACTAAAATGTTACCTAAAGATTAAAAAATTAAACACAGTACTTTGAAAGAATGTCAGTCAATAAAAAGATGTCATCCAAATAAAATTAATAAAATAAATTATGATACAGCTCTCGTATGGACAACTGTATCATAAAGGTACGCGCACATTACGACGGGCCGCAGCGCAATTATCCGCGGCGCAAAAATCCGCTTAAATCTTCGCTTTTTGTATGACCTATCGCACACTGTGCCGGGGCGCAGCGGTTCGCATAAATCCGCCGCGGATTTTGTTTGCGTGTGATGCGACCTGCCCCGCCCCGTTGCGCCCTGACACAGTGTGCCATAGCAAGCGGATTGGAGCTTATTTACGCACGTGTATTTCAAGTAATTGATAATATCGATCAGGAGTCATCTGAAAGAACACCCAGAACTTCTTTTTGTCTGCTAAAAGATCGGGGAAAAGATGATGGTATTCATGGTGGTAGAAATGAAGTGAGCCGGAAGGTTTTCTTTTCCCTACACTCCTTAAAAAGATTGCAAAATTTTCTTCCAATTAAAACTCGGATAATGCTGGCGCGTTCTCTCTTGCTCCCCATTCTGGATTATGCCGATGTTGCGTATTTGGATCCTTCTGAAGAACTCCTCAATAAATTGGATCGAATCCAGAATGTATGTATAAGATCTGTCTTTGGACTTCGCAAGTTTGATCACATTTCGAAATTTCGTGAGAAGCTTGGCTGGCTTCCGATAAGAGCACGAAGAAACGTGCATATTCTAACTCTTCTCTTTAATGTCCTTTTTAATCCTACTTCTTCTAATTATCTTAGCGAACAATTCTCTTTCCTCAAAATTTATAACAGGTTACGATATTCCAATAAGCTTATTCTATGTATTCCTCTATTTTCTTCATTTTCCTATTCTAAATCTTTCTCTGTCAGAGCGTGCAAATTGTGGAACTCCCTCCCCGTTGACATTAAATTGTCTCCTTCTCTTCCCTCCTCCAAATCTCGTGTTTTAAAATTCTACTCCGATTCTTAATTGGGCACAGCTTTGAACTATTATATTTTTTGTCGCTATTAATATGTATTATTGTTTTTTCTTTATTATTTTAAGAATATGTATGTATCTAAGTATTTATGTAGCATATTTTTATGTAGTTTATGTCATTATAAGTATTATTTTTGTTTAATATTTAATAAATAGAGATCTGTTCTGGTTGCACAACTTTTACCATCTGTCTCTTTTAACTGTATTCCTGTAACGTCCCGGTTGACTGGAAGAGATCTCTTTATGGGATAAGTCCGCCGTTGCATTTATTTTTAGTTTTGTATTTACTGTAATGTATTTTTCTGTGCAATAAAGTTATTACAAACAAACAAACAAACCTTTCTCTTGGAACAAATAAGATGTATCCACATTTTACGTTTTCTCTTTTGTCATTTTTTTTTTGTATAAGATTTTCATTGTTTTCTTCTTCTAACAGCATGTAAGAAAAAGAAAGTTCTTCGTCAAAACTATCCATGACGTACGCATGCAACGTCTAGCTGTACACTGTTCTCAAAATCCGTCAATGCGCTGCGGCCCGTCCCGTCACCAATGTGCTAAATACGCATTTTGGGCTGCGATGCGGCCCGTCATAATGTGCGCATACCTTAATATAACTTTTTCCCCATTTATGAACTATCAAAAGAAGTGCCGTAGCGTATTGAAAGTTAACCAACTTGCTAATGACACTTCTACATATTTATTTATTTAAACTTTATTGTACAAATACAATTGTAAAGCACAATAGGTGGCCTTAATGCTAAAAGCATTATCTAAGAGTCTGACAGCCGTGACGGCGAAGGAGTTGGAGTAAAACCCAGTATGGGGAGAGGGAGTGGCAAGAGTCAAATTGTTTGAAGAACGCAGGGCCCTTTTTGAGTCGAACTTAAAAATTTGAAATCTGTTTTGAGATACTTTGGGGAAGATGGATTATTAAGCACATTATATAATTGACAAAGGATATGGAGATACCTGCGTTGACGGATAGGAAGCCATTTAAGCTGGGGTCGATATTCTGAGACGTGGCCGTACTTGCCAACACGCGTGTGCGATCAGATCCAGCAAAGTATTCCATTTTCAAACTTGAAAAAAAATGTCTGAAAACGTAGCGATGCTGAAGAAAATTTTGCACCATTTTTAATCTTATAACAAAGTTTATGAGATTCGATAAAATAGTGTACGAAACTGCACATAATTAGGTCTTACAATCAGTGACGTGCATTCCATAAAGACAAAAAGACATTGCCTACCTTGTGTTTTTCTATTTACATTAAATTTCCATTCATAACAAAAATTAGTAAAACGGCTTGAAAGGACTTGTATCCATGGCCGTAAAGGACTATTCATACTAGCGCGAATCCCGCGCGACTGGCGGGATGCTAGTCACTCGCACCGATTGCGTCATACAACTAGTTAGTATGGACCATGAACCTAGTATTTTAAACCTCTTTCACCTAATACCCGAGCAGAAAAAGATAATTACGTGTTTAAGTCGCCTGAAAAATCTGACATTGTTGGCTATGGCTTCTAACCACACTGACTAAAATTAAATGATCACTAATCACGATCGTGTGTATTGATCCGTTTACATGCAAATGGAAATCAGAAAATGGGGAAATGTGGAGATGAAAATTAATTTATTCAGACCTTTTCCACAATCACAAAAACATTTTAAAGTGTTCTCTAAAATATACGTAAATAAATATGCAAATAAAAAAATCCATACTAATATTAAAAATGCAAAAGTCTGTCTATCTGTTACGCTTTCACGGCCAAACCGCTGGTTCGGATTTTGATGAAATTTAGTATGAATATAGTTGAAGACCCGGGGTCAAACATAGGCTACTTTTGACGCAGGCGGAGCAGCGGAAAATAACTAGTATTCTATAAGAATATTACAGATTCGAAGGATCCAAAAAAGCGTAGTCACCCTATTTTGCACAAGTATGAACGTGGTAAGAGCATTCATTACTTTATTTATTTGAAAAAACCAACAACTTTTAATGAAGTATACAGGAATTAAACTAATAACAAACAACCATTAAAGGGGTCTCGTCATTAAAACACAAAAAAAAACACAAATACACAGTTATATAAATAAAACTTATTAAATATACATATATATTTTATTTTGACTAGCCTGTGAAAGGATATATCGCAACCAGAATAGGCGTCACTTTTGCAGTATTTTATGCAACAATTTTTCACAATTTAAACTTATTTAGTATTAAATTCGTAAATTGTATTACCAGAACAATTCCAAGTTTAAAAATGTTGTGACAAAGAGACGCCATGACATATTTCAAATACATTTCTGCTATTGAACACTGTTGTGTTCAGTAGCAAAAATTGTAAACTTCCAAATTATTTTAAATGAACAGAACAAATTTTTATGAAGTGTATTATTGGTGATACTATTTGTTTTAAAGGAAAGTAACTCATTTAATATTACTTTAGTAAAACTTTGTCTATTGGTATTATTAGAAAAAGACAAGTTCCTCCACAATTTCTAGCTCGGCCTAGCCTCTATGCAAATGTTTAAAATATGTCCTTGAGAGAAATAGTATTCTGTGGTTCAAAGAACAATATTATGGCTGGTTTACACACGATCCAGTGCAGCTATCCAGTGCTTTCACGGACACGAAATCCACCCCACACACGCAAATTGTTTGCGTGTGTGGGCATTACTCCCACAAACTACATAGGGATACTACGTATTACTCCTTGCTGTGGTTTGACTGGACTGTAAACATACGTTAGTATTACGGCAAATAAAGCTCAAAGAAAAAATTTAGGCAATAGCGAACGTCCATAGACAGCCTAGAGCTCATCCCTTCACCCCCTCTTTGGCCAGTTGCCAATTCTCTATAGTTATCTAATCCATAAACGTCAGGGTCCTTACTATCACCTCTAAAAGCAAGGCAGAAGAAACGAACGAGTAAAAGAAATGGCGCAATACAACGTGTAAGGCGACATCTCGCTTGCTCATTCGTTTCTGCCCTGCTAATAGAGATGAGGCACTAAGCAGGACTGAGAAGAGCAGTTTCGGCAGTGCATTTTACTTTCCAAAATTTATGTTCTTTTGAGTGTCTGTGCATAATAATGGTGGATTATTAAACGCGGAGTATTTAAGAACAAGCATGAGTGTTAGAAAGTGGTAAGTATTGTACGTGTTCGATTTATGCCATTTTCTTGCTTGTTGCGAAAAGCTTCTGGAAATCGCTAAGTACAGTTTTCTATCACTTTACTTAACCTAATTCTACTGATTAAACTTAACGTCACTTGACCTAACTACTTTAAAGTAGTAGTCAAGCAAGTCCAAAGTCAAGTATCTTAACTTTAGACTTGCTAGACTAAATAACTTTGTTATAATATTTTTTATTTGTTCATGGCGAAATACGATAGTAAAAGCCACAATGAAAAAAAACAGTCACAAACGACTGATGAAAACCAGCTAACCATGGATCTAAAGCTAAAGGGATAGCGCACAGGCATACAATACGCTGATGGCAGAAAATTTGACCTGAATGCATTTCGTTACCCACCTCTCTTTTTCTAACTCGTGATGTGTTACGGTGATATTAATCTGGGTTTCCATCACAGCACTTGATAACAACCTCAAAAGTTGGAAAAAATGATAAACACTTACGTAGCAATATAATCTTTATTTTGAGGTAGATGATTATTAAAAAATGAAAAATAATAATACTTGTTTTTGATATAGAAATATAAAGCCCAATTATATTAAGCAAACTGACATTTTTATTTTACTGTATTTCTGTCTAGGCAAAATTTTCGAAGTGATGGTATTACTTTAGGAAAACAGGGGTTACTCCAGGTCAAATTTTCTGTCACCAGTCTTTATTTATTCTTTTTATAAGTTTGTTTTGTCATTTCTTTTTTTTTTTTTCTGCCGTCACTGTGTTGGTTGACACACGCGTTTTTTGTAAATCCGTGCGAAATCTTACTTATTTTCCTTTATTCGTATTTATTTGGTGGTGGTATCCCAAATTTAATTGAGGTGAGTTTTCTTAATTTGATTTAATGGATGTAGTTGAAGGAGATCCCCCTGATGGGGGTGGCGGTCGGACCGCTTTGATTTCAGAACCTGGCCCTTCCCGTCCAGTTAAAAGACATGCTGAGAACTCCATCACATCAGAACCCACAAAAAAATTACTCCACCCTCGGACTCGATCCAATCGATATACTGCAAACCTGGCTTCGAATCTGACGTTAAGCTTAAATACATTGAAGACGATCAAGGTCCTTTTATTGTTTATGTATCGAGAATCGAACCTGACCCCTCATTAGGTCTAACAATTAAGCTTCTCAAATTTGCCCAATTTCTACATCAGAATACTATATCAGATATTAAGTCGGGATCCATCCAGATGATGGGTCGAAACAGGGTCTCTATTGAGTTTATGAATAGAGAATCCGCAAATGATTTTCTTAATAACCCGGCCCTTGCTAATAATAAATACATGGCAATTATCCCAAAGTTCCACATTACTCGTATGGGTGTGGTAAGAGATATTCCCACTGATTGGTCTCTTGAAGAACTAGTCCACAATATCTCAACCCCTGTGAATTGTGGTCAGGTGGTGATGGCAAGACGCCTTAACTTAAAAAATAAAAATCCTGACACCTCAACAACATGGATCCCCTCTTCTACTGTTGTGCTAACATTCCGCGGGCAATCACTTCCAGAACGTGTTTACATATATCATTCTTCCCTGCCAGTTTCTGTTTATTTACTGCCCACAATCCAATGTAGGAATTGTTGTAAATTTGGTCATGTTGCTAATCAGTGCCGTTCTAAATCTCGCTGCTTCAGGTGTGGTCAGGCACACACTGGAGATAAATCCCTCAATTCTATTTCCTGCCTGTTCTGTGGCAATTCTCACTTGGCCACCGACCCGTCATGCCCAGAACATTTACGACAAAAAGAGATCAAAATCATTATGGCAAACCAAAATATTTCATATACCGAAGCCGAGAAAAAAGTCCCCCAAATACGTTCTTTCTCCCAAGTCACAGCTTCTCAACCTCCCACGTACATTCAATATTATCCACCCTCTCCTTCTCATCAATCTCAATCTTCTCCCAATCCTTATTCTACTCCCACCAAACCTTCCACTTCTTATAGGAAAACAGTCTTCCTGTCTCCAAAACCTAGACAGGAACTTGGAAAATCATATGATATTCATGAACATAGAAATATTGTCTCTTCCCCTAGTTCTTCCCAACCAAATGGCTGTGCATACCCTTCTGGCCCAGCAGAAGAATCTACTCCACTATTGACTCCAAATGACAACCTCATCGAATTACTTGTATGTTCCCTCATCAATATTATTAGCAAATTCAATGATGCCTTACCGTCCAATGTCGTCACACTTCTTCAACAATTATTATCAACGCTCATTTCTAAAATTCATGGATCCAGTGTTCCTCCAATGGAATGCTAGAAGCATTTCTAATAAAAAACCTGATCTTACATTTCTAATTAACAAATTTAAACCTTTAATTATTGCCCTTTCAGAGAAGTGCTTCAAACGCACGTCTCGTTTTCATATCCCACATTACTCTTGCTTTCGAGACGACAAAAACGATGGTTGGGCTGGTTGTGCCCTGCTCATCTCTCAGTCTATCTCATTCTCTCAAATCCCAATTGGCTAGTCAACTAAAAAATAAATTGTGTATTT
Organism: Euzophera pinguis; assembly: GCA_947363495.1. NCBI lineage: Eukaryota > Metazoa > Arthropoda > Insecta > Lepidoptera > Pyralidae > Euzophera > Euzophera pinguis. The sequence continues at coordinate 7,720,034 of OX376155.1, read as the reverse complement.
TATATAATTTATTGATAGAATAGACTATTTCGGAGATACAATTTAAACGAAAAAATTCTTAAAATTATATTTATTTTGTTATTTAATTTTAAAGATTTTATAGTGATGACGTCACGCAACTCGAACGCCATCTCGAACTGCAAGAAAGCAAAAATTACTAAGGTATAAAAAAATATGTATGTCAGTGTCAAAGTCAAGATGGACCGCTAGCTGCGAGTTGGTTTCTTGTTTGTTTACAATCGCCAAATATTTAGGTACCTACCCCATTTCTCGTATCTATTGCATATTGGCCTGTATAATGGACTTTACTGTCGTCTCTTCATCCGTTGACATCTGATTTTTCAATAATTGGACACCGATTCTTCATTAAAATGTATGAATGAATGTAATGAAGGTGTAGATAGGTTATTTAAGGGTTATGTTTACTTGAACAGAGATGACATTTGACATGGATGACAAGTACATGAAGCGCCTAATTAGCGCTACCAAACAAAAAATATTTATTCACTACCCTGTGCTACCAACCTAAAAAATTAAATGTTAATAGCCGGAAGTTATCCGGCTACGTCATACGATAACTTTGCTAAAAAATGAAAGTCATTGGGTTTTCTGCGATTTTCTTTAAAAATACTTGCTTAACTAAAGATCTGATTAATGTAATGTGTTCCTTAAGCCTATTCCTCGAAATGGTTTACGAATTAGACATTTTCATGAAAAAGTTTACTAGCCAATTCCTGAAAACAAAGATAAAAGAAAGGTAGTTTAGTTACACAATTTATAACTTAAAAATAAGCCCTAAGCCGCTGGAGCCCTAAAGCCGATTTTGTTCAGGAGTCCTATTTTTGAAAAGAATGACTCACGCAAAACCGGTAATGATTTTCGTTCGATATCGAATGGTTTTCATTCGACATAATAGGTAACTCTCCAATTTGGGTGAGTCATACTTTTTGAAAATAGAACTCCTAAACAAAAACGGCTGAAATTATGTGTTACATAGGTACCTGTATGCAAATGCAAAGACCCATTTCAAATGATTCTGGTTCATAATGATCTAATTATTATTACATATTTTTTAAATTGGCTAGTAAACTTTTTCGTGAAAATGTCTAATTCGTAAACCATTTCGAGAAATAGGCTTAGGGAACAGATTACATTAATCAGATCTTTAGATAAGCAAGCATTTTTTAAGAAAATCGCAGAAAACCCAATGACTTTCATTTTTTAGCAAGGTTGACGTATGACGTAGCCGGATAACTTCCGGCTATTCACATTTAATTTTTTAGGTTGGCAGCACAGCGTAGTGAATAAATATTTTTTGTTTGGTAGCGCTAATTAAGCGCTTCACGTACTTGTCACCCATGTCAAATGTCATCTCTGTTAAGTAAACATAACCCATAAATAACCTAATTACATCTTCATTACATTCATTCATACATTATAATGAAGAATTGGTGTCTAATTATTGAAAAATCAGATGTCAACGGATGAAGATATGGCAGTAAAGTCCAATAAACAGGCAATATGCAATAGATACGAGAAATGGGGTAGGTACCTAAATATTTGGCGATTGTAAACAAACAAGAAGCCAACTCGCGGCTCAGGTCCATCCTGACTTTGACATTTGACACTGACATATATATTTTTTAATACCTTAGTAATTTTTGCTATCTTGCAGTTCGAAATGGCCATTACAGCTGCGTGACGTCATTACTATAAAATCTTTAAAATTAAATAACAAAATAAATATAATTTTAAGAATTTTTTGGTTTAAATTGTATCTCCAAAATAGTCTATTCTATCAATAAAATATATAAAATACACAATTTAGTTTTTAGTTGACTAGCCAATTGATACAGTGGCACAAGATCTACTAAGATGAATATACAAGATACCTGCCGTATTTCAGCTTTATAGGGTTTAGGGGTGTTATGTGACTAACCGAATACCGGTGACTCTAATGAAACACATTCGATGATAGCACCCCAGTATTTTTTGATATATCGTTTTTTGCGAGTGAACCAGATGGCGCAATACAAGGTGTAAGGCGACATCTCGCTTGCTCACTCGTTTCTGCCCTACTATTAGAGATGATAGTAAGGCATCCTGAGGGATAACATGGGATATCATCTCTTTCTTGGATTTACTAAAATTTAATAAAGATTATCAAAAATAAAATAATAATAAACCTTTAACATTCTTTCCTTTGCCTAAACGCTTTTGTTTTAAATGGGGCACTATTTTATTTTGTAGCTTTAAAAAAAAATCTTGTCAAAATGTAGCGTTGTATTGCGTTATTTGCTTAAAATGTACTAGTAGCTTGCCCGTCTGATACGTAGTATCTCTGTATGTATAGTTTGTGGTTAGTATCCATCCGTAGATAAATAACCTCATCAACCATTCAACCAACTCTCCAATACGTAGTATCTCTTTGTAGTTTGTAAACTCCAACTTTAATGAATGATTATGTACAAATTAGTAAATCTATTTAGCTAATTTATGAAAAATACATCATACTATACTACACGAGATAGGTACCGTATGATAACCTCTACTAAAATTTATTCACAATTTGAAGTCTTCATGAATGATCTTTTCCTAATTTTTGAATAACGTTGTTAAATACATGTTTTAGTAGATCAAGGATTGGGACAACTGAAATCCACAACCGCAGCTTGCAACATGGATTTATTTGTAATTAACAGGTTTGTTTACTTTTTAATTTGTAATTGACTTGTTTCTGGAGTATTAATTTTTTATCTCATATATTATTTGGGTGTTCCATTGGCTTTTTACTTTCGGTATAACAGTAACGGAGTCGAAGTATAACAAAGGGTGCCAGGCTTTAAGGCTTCGATCTGAATTTTAAAGTCCATTTATGAAATTAATAAAAATGAAAAATATTTTTATCATGTTTACAAAAGAATAAATGATTATGATCAGTATCTTACACCCATATTCTCAAAGTCGACTTAACCTCAACCTTACTCCAACTCATTGGTATGATTAGTCGTCACTTCTTCCTTGACTTTAGGGGTTTTCTCATCGGAGGTGAGTATCAAACTGTCAAATAAAGGTTGTCGAGAGGTACCTTGAGGCGGCCTCGAAAGTTGTTATAAATCAATTTTTATCACTTTTTGCCTAGTTAACTACTTACTGTGTTTATTTTTTACTCTGTTCTTTCGTATTTTACAATTTTTGTGCTTTGAATTGTTATTATAACCTGTGTCTATCTTGCTCAAGCAACCAACTAAATGTCGTTTTCAGGGAAAGTTCGAGGAATTCCTTAATGGTATCCTCCAATGAGTTTGAGTGAAGGACATTCTTAAGGTTATATTTAATAAAACAGGTGTTTAGTGTTGTTAGAAATTCAATGGTTGGAGTCACCTTTTAAGTAAGAAATACTTGTGTTAGGTGACCCCGCCCTGTCCCTATTTACACTTTAGTCTCAATTTCTTGAAAACAAGAGCCATCCCAGAAAGACATTTCAAATTACATCATTATACATATATAAACTATTATTACCGTTCATAGAAATTATTAATTTTCATGTTTGCATTTGATATTTGTGCCTTGTAGATATCGAGATTCAGATGATGAACTGAATTTAGAAGATCAAGAAACTAGAAACTTAGAAAAGTTAAAGAGAGCTATTGAAGAGCGTAAAAAAAAGCATGTTCGATGCTCTGTTGCTTCTAAACAGGAAAAACAAATTGATGTATTCGACAGTAAACAATTGATAAAAAGGCCAACAATTGAAGATAATGATGAAAGTCTACCAAAAATATTTGTCGAAGAAGATTCAAAAACATCTCATGACAGGCATAGGGAAGAAAAACCCGAATTCAAAGTACTTGGTGTTAATAAGTTTGAAAAAAAAACTAAGGTAATTAAGTTTATTTCTATTATCACATTGTTTTGTCACTGAATGACTAAAGCATAATCTATGTTGTTAAAAGAAAGCAGTTTGCACATCCAATTTTACCTCTTCATATCAATGAATATCCTTTTAAACTAAAATAATCATATTTTAGTTTAAAAGGATATTTACTGACTGACTATTTATTGTCCCTTACATAATCCATACTAATATTATAAATGCAAAAGTCTCTGTCTGTTACGCTTTCACCGCCAAACCGCTGAACGGATTTTGATGAAATGTGGTATGAATATACTTGAAGACCCGGGGTCAAACATAGGCTACTTTTTGACGCAGGCAGAGCTGCGGAAACAGCTAGTACTATATATATTATATATTATCCATACTTTCATACCCATATATCCATACTAATATCATAAATGCGAAAGTCTGTCTGTCTGTTACGCTTTCATGGTTGAACCACTGAATGGATTTTGATAAAATTTGGTATGAATATAGTTGAAGACCCGAGGCCAAACATAGGCTACTATTTGACGCAGGCGGTGCTGCGGAATCAACTAGTACTATATAATATTATAAATGTGAAAGTGAGTTTGTTTGTGATTTTTTGTGTGGAGATAGTTGGAGACCTGGAGAGTGACATAGGCTACTTTTTTCCGTGACACAAACGGAATTCCACACTGGCGAAGCCGCGGGCACAGCTAGTATAACATAAATGTATAACCAGGGTCTTTCAATAAGACTTGAGGGAATCGACTTTAACCTTTTTCCCTACAAGGTGCTTGAAACCAATGCAAGCTTTTTATATGAAGCAATTTTTTGGTAGTAAATAAATTTGCTTGAAAGGAGAATCTCAAACACTATTACACCTAAATTGTTGAGATTTTTTTGCATACATTAACCAACTAATAATCTGGAGTCACGGTAGTGCCCCTGCCAAAGTAAGCAAGGAAGGGGCTGTACCATCCTTTACACGAAATAATACAGGCCATTATAATTTTTTTAAATTTTCATTTAAACAACACATGGTAAATGTTTTACTTAAATGAAAATTTTTTAAATTGAGTTTTCATTAAAATTAACAAACATTTGTTAAGCCTAACCTGTTTTATCTATATTTGACACAAAACATATTTTAGTTAATATAGACTTAAACTCACTAATCAATAATTACACTAAATTATACATAAGCATATTTTATTTCAGGTGCATAGAATTCTCCCCTACTGGTTATCCCACCCTTACAGCATTTCTACAAACTTACAAAAATTATCATGTCCTCTAGAAAGTCAAAATTGGTTAGAACCTAGTTTAATGTCTACACTATTGGGAGAGGGTGTCACTCATTTGTTTCCCGTCCAAGAGAAGGTCATACCATTCATATTACAGCAGCACACAACAAAACATCCGTTTTGGCCTCATGATATTTGTGTCTCTGCTCCAACAGGCAGTGGAAAAACATTGGCATTTGTATTGCCAATAGTGCAGGTAATTTTATATTTTATCATTTTCGGTACTGAATATTGCTACTCTCTCTCTCTCTCTCTTTTTCAAATACAATTATTTGTACATTTAAGTCTATCACAAGATTGCAAGTTGCAATTTTTTATTCAATTTTTACAGATTTTAATGAATGAAGTTGGACATCATATAAGAGCACTGGTAGTTTTACCAGTACAAGAGTTGGCAATTCAAGTAGCAAAGGTATTTAAAAAGTATACAATGAAAACCAGAGTTAAAGTGGCTCTGCTAAGTGGTTCAACTCCACTTCATCAGGAGCAACAACAAATTGTTCGTCACAGTTAGTATGAAAGTATTAAATCTAACCTATACTGTATTTATTTAATTGAACAGATAAAATAATAAAAACAATATAGTACTTGATTAAGTAAAAACTAATTAATATTTACAATACATTAATTAATATATACTGCAACCAAATCTCAGACATATTAAAAAAGGGAGATGTCAGGAGTACCCATAATCGACGAGCGTGTATGACGAGAGTGATGAGCGTAGAAGAAGCGAGGGAAATCTGTAAGGATTGTAGCAAATGGAAATCCGTAGTCTCTGCTTACCCCTACGGGAAAAAGGCGTGATGGTATGTATGTATGTAATATTTACAAGTTATGTAGTCCCAAATCGCTATATCGCGGCAATGTGCCCAAATGGTGATTCTCTGTGTGAGAAATCATCTATAACCTAGACTATAAAAATTAATTTTTTTTGGGATTATTAACTTATTTATTTATATTTTTGAACACACTAGCAGCTTATATTAGCTGATGCGTGTGCATCTTAAGGTTTGGAGAGTTAATAAAATTGTCCAATCTGTTTTTAAAACAAAAAATTAAATTTTAAATTAACAATATCAACATTATTTCAGCTGAATCTTTAGGCTGGATCAGTGAAGTTGACATAGTAGTGTGTACTGCTGGGAGGTTAGTAGAACATATCCAAACTACTGATGGATTTTCACTAAAATACTTAAAATTTTTGGTCATTGATGAAGCTGACAGAATAATGGACCATATTCAAAATGACTGGCTTTACCACATGGACCGGCATATCAAGTTAGAAAATGAATTAATGACTGGCAAAATGCCAATACTAAGCTGGCATAATCTTAGTGAACAAAAAGCACCACCACACAAGCTACTGTTCTCAGCCACATTATCACAGGATCCAGAAAAATTGGAACAGTGGGGCCTTTTCCAACCAAAACTGTTTTCAGCTGTTAGTGTAGATCATTTTGAAGAAGATGACATCAGGAAATATACTACTCCAGAAGAATTAACAGAAAATCTTGTTAAGTGCAGTGCTGAAAATAAGCCCATTGTTTTATATTATTTTCTTATTGAACAGAAATGGGACAGAGTATTATGCTTTACAAATTCATCACAATCAGCACACAGATTAACTGTTCTTCTGAATATTTGGGGAAAAGGTCAGCTAAAAGTTGCAGAGCTGTCTGCAGCTTTGGATCATTCGACAAGAGAAGCTGTACTGAGAAAATTTACTCAGTCTGAGATCAATGTGTGAGTAAATAAGCTCTTTATTTAATTATTAATTCATATTGTGTGGGTTTGTTAGAGTATTGATGGAACCTGCTCCTACTGGTAATAAAAATTTTGATTTTTCGGTTTTTATCATTATCAATAAATAATGATATGTACTAAGTTATCCACTTAACCGATTTTGTTCAAATTTGGTATGGATATAGTTGAATACCCAGGGTAAACATAGGCTACATTTTGTTCTAATATTAACCCTCAAGGGGTTGTAATGGTGGTTTAAAGTGTAATTGAAAGATATAAATATATTTTGGGTGCTAGCGGAGCCGCCGCGGGAAACAGCTAGTCTTCTTACTGTAATATAAAAATTTATTGTAAATATCAGTCACGTTAAAACTTAAGAACGACTGGACTGATTTGGCTAATTTTGATATTGATGTATTTGTAGAAGCTAACAGAAGGTTTAAAAGCTTAGGAGATATGAAGAAATTGCTGGAAAAGTCGTAAAAAACAACACTGTAATTTTCCCATACAAATTATTCCTACCATTTTCCAATACGGTGGGCGTTATTGGCGGGGCGGTACAAAGTTCGCCAGTTTAGCTTGTTGCAAATATTTTCTATTGCACACAACCACATTGTTGAATGCCCTTGGGCCACCATTCACAGACCTATCACAGAGCATAATTAATTGAATTATTTTGTGTTATTCCCTTTTCAGACTTATTGGTACTGATGCATTAGCCAGAGGGATTGATATACCAGATTGTAGTTATGTTATCTCGTATGACCCACCAAGGAACATTAAGACATACATTCACAGAGTGGGACGGACAGGGCGTGCTGGGCGACTTGGATGTGCAGTTACAATCTTACTGCAGAACCAAATGGCAACATTCATGGTAATGTTCAAATTCCTTTAATATTTTAGTTGACTAACCAAGTTAAAAACCAGCCTTTATTTGCACGTACAAATGAAGAATGAGATAGAATAAAAAGTAACTACTGAAGCTCGGATCATATTTTTATTTTATGTTGCTAAAAATTTTGATGAATTGGTGATTCAGATGCAGTTTTTTAAAGCTGTCTAATAGTGTTGCCTGCGATAGTCCCATTATCGATAAATCTATTGATAGCCGCCCTGACAATCGATAGCTCAAAATGACGCAATACTATCGCTAGTATTGTTATTCATGAACAACAAACTATCGATATTATTGAAATAATAATATTAAAATGATCCCTGGCTGATTGAATAAAAAGTTTATTTATTATTATTATGTTTTTCCACTATTTGTTCTCAGGCGGTTTAAGCTTGGTAAAATGTGTCAAAGCACGGGTTTATAACCAAGAGCTAATAAGACCGATTTAATTGAGAAGGTGAATTATCGGATTCCAGTTGTAGAAATTTACGGATAATCATGTTCAATATGGCAACTTTTTGAAGTGTTATATAAGTGAATTTGGGCAAATTTCGTTGGTTAAGCTGTAAGAAAATGTCTTTAGGTATCACACTAGTCGTTGAGAGAATGAGAGGAATTATTCTGAGTTCATCTTCCACATATTTTTTGCCTTCTTCCTGTAGGTCTGTATACAATCGTATCTTTTCTGAGATTGTGGCTTGTATATGGACTATTTGATTATGTCGGTGTGTGTAATCATTTTGTGCCAGTTTTACGCATGCTCCTGTAATATGTTGAATTGTTTCAGGTTTATTATTCCATTTTCTACATAAGTCACTATGGGTGTTAATGTCTTTCAATATATATTTTCGATAGTTCTTCGTGGCGATAACTTGGTCTTTTTGATTGTTTTATACTACTTATCGTTAACATTATGCAATAGTATTGGTTGCTATCGATACAATTGATAGTTTATACTTTGTGGGCTGCAAAACTATTGATACGACAGATAGTAAAACTGTCTATAGCTCGGCAACACTACCTGCCCAAAGGCATTATAGTGTGATCAACACAGAATAGGAGTGTGAGTACTCATGGTTTCCATTAACGCGCAACGGTGTTCAAAGTCGATTGACCATGAAGCCCATTCGATATGAATAAATTAACGCGCTTTCCGCCAGGTGGTTCACATGATATGATTGCTCGATTTTGTGATTGGCTAATTCCGCTTCGCGACCCACCTACAGGCTTCAGTATTGTTTTCCACGTTTCAACTTTAAAGGAAACTCGACATAGAGGCCGATATTGATTGATGATATACGATTTTGGAAAGCGTTACCCTAGCAGAAAACAGGTTATATTCAAATCCTGAAGACTCACTAGAAATATATTTGGCACACATTTTCCCAAAGGATAAGCGATCTGCTGATGCACAAAATTTCTTTCTCCTAATAATTGTTTACAATTTTTTTGCCTGTTGCTGGAACAACGTTACTGCAACACGAATCTTTTTTCTATTTTTTTCAAAAACTATAATAGTATATTTCTGCAGGCGCACAAGGACATGTTTTCGAGATATACGATATTGCAAAACGTTACCCTAGCAGGAAACGCGATATGTTCAAAACCTGAAGACGCACAAAATTATATTCGGCGCACATTTTTCCACAAGGATAAGACTGATGTATAATTTTTCTTCCTCCGATTAATCGTTTAGAATTTTCTTGCTGGAGCAACGTTACCGCAGCAGGAATAGTTTTTTCAATTTTTTCCAAAACTATAATAGGTTCAAATTTTTTATTTAAGGCACATACACAGCATAATAAGGCTCTTATTATGTATTGTACTTATATCACTCTAGCATGAAGTTTCTGGATAGGGTAACACAGACTGCGTTTTTTCTGACAATATCAATAAGCTTTTTAAAAAAAATATTGAGGATAGAGATTTGTCGAAACACGACTTTAGGTAAGTCGTGTTTTCTAAGAATTGGCCTCCTAGGCTTTCATTTTGTTTAATTTTTTATGATTACAGGAACTTATGAAATCTGGCGGAAAAAAGGATGTACCACAAATAGAAATACCAACAGATTTATTTAAAAATGTTTCTGAACAATATCACCAAGCTTTACAAGAAACTAAAAATCAAATACATGAAGAAAATAATTGCAAAGTGCAAAAGTCTATAGAAGTAAAAAGAGGATTTAGACCCCAGAAAAGAAAAATGAAAATTTAATTAAATATATACATACATTAAAAAAACAGGTTTTTTTTAGTAATCCTACTAATATTATAAACGCGAAAGTTTGTAAGTATGGATGGATGTTTGTTACTATTTCACAACTAAACCGCTGAATTGATTTTCATGAAATTTGGTACGGATATAGTTCAAGACCCGGAGTCATACATAGGCTATTAATCAATTTTAATTTATTGAAAAATCTGTCTAAATAATAATTAGGAAAAAGTTACTTCTATCGTTAATTAGCCAAATGCGTCAATAGTCTATAAAGTTTATTTCTATTAAATAATATTGAAAATATTGTTTTTGAACAACTGAAATTCGAAGAAAAAAAATTTGATTTTGTGATAGGTTACCGGTGGATTATTATTCGCAAAGTGTTCAAGAACAAGCGAGAGTGTTGGGAAGTGATACAGTGTTCGATTTATGTGACTTCCTTGCATGCCCCAAAAGCTCCTGGAAATCGCTAAGTGCAGTTTGACTCTTCTGACGCGACTTGACTTTACTACTGACTTGACTTTATAATTGTTTGATTAAACTGTATTAGGAAAAAATTACTTGTTACTGACTGAATACGAAAGTAAAAGCCAAATGGAAAAAAAACTAGCTATTACCACGGAGCATTTCCTAACCTAACCCCCATATTCTCAAACGTTTGGTCAAACTCGACTCAACCTTACTCCAACTCATTGGTATGATTATCACCCGTATTCTTAAACATAACCTTATTAACGTCCTTCACTCAAACTCATTCGAGGGCGCCTTAAAGAAGTCCTCGAACGTCCCTTGAAAACGACATTCTTAGTTGGTTGCTTGAGGAAACCCCAATGAGGTTATAATAACAATTTTAAACACAAACATTGAAAATTATAAAAGAATAGAGTAAAAAATAAAATGAATTAAGTAGAGAACTAGGCCAAAAGTGGCAAAATCCTGTTTTTTACTATTTTATTTCATTTCAAGGACGCCTCAGGGTACCTCTCGATTTTACGTATTCAAGGAAAGTTTCCAGGAATTCCTTGAGGCGCCCTCTAATGAGTTTGAGTGAAGGTCGTTCTTATGGTTATGTTTAAGAATACGGGTGTGACTGGCTATTACCCGCGGCTTCGCCCACGTAATCAAGGAAAATTGCCAGCCCTATTTTTGAAATGTCTAATATTGAAAGTAGTTCGTCTCACCGATTTGTCTCACAAATGATATCTTTTCAATATCGAACGAAAATCATTCGATCCACCGATTTTTCGTGAGCTCCAGGCTCCAGAATTGCCACTAAATAATAGGTCTTGGATAGATAGCTAGAATCATCATTATGCGCTAGCGCATGCTGAGGACACCCTGTGAAATACGCTCGGTCGTAGAAAAAGATTACATTAAATAATTGGTCTCGCGCGCTCAGGATGAGTACTTAGCCGAATTGGCTAGTAAACTTTTTCATGAAAATGTCTAATTCGTAAACCATTTCGAGGAATAGGCTTAGGGACATTAATCGGATCTTTAGATAAGCAAGTATTTTTTAAGAAAATCGCAGAAAACCCAATCACTTTCATTTTTTAGCAAGGTTGACGTATGACGTAGCCGGATAACTTCCGGCTATTCACATTTATTTTTTTAGGTTAGCAGCACAGGGCAGTGAATAAATATTTTTTGTTTGGTAGCGCTAATTATGCGCTTCATGTACGTGTCACCCATGTCAAATGTCATCTCTGTTCAAGTAAATTTATCCCCTATAAAACCTAATTACATCTTCATTACATTCATTCATACATTTTAAATAAACCCCTGAGCTGCTTTTGAACTCGATCGATTAAAGTTTTTTGATGACTACCGACTAGACTTTAAGACTTGACGAAACCACACTGTAGGACTGAAGAAGATCGAAAAATTAAGAAGGGCTATAAAGGACTTGTATCCATGGCCGTAAAATCCATTATTAAAAAAAAAAGTTTTTGACTAGGTACACATACCTACGTCAAATCTACTAAACAAACAAAGTTCCTTAATTTTAAATATATTAATCTACAGAGTACATTAATATATAATAATATATACTGACTGTATTATTCTATCCAAATTCTTTCTAATTTGAGTATCAAACAGTATATTACAAATATTCGAAAATACCAAGGAAAATTAAACAAACAATTCATTCTTCTTTTTAACATCAGCAGTTAATTTATAGTAGGTATTCCCTATTAATTTTTTTGAGTAGGTTAATAATGTCTGATGATGAAGAGTATGATACGTTCAATGTTAAAAATCTCCAAGATATCCACGAGGAAATAGAGAGATGTAAGAAAAACCCTGAAACGTCTGGGATGTTTGTATCTGGTTGGGATGACGCCGATCAAGATGTCGATGAAGTGAAAGATCCTAAAGGTAAATTCCTGGGCATTCATGTAATTTTAATTATATAGTACAAAGCCAGTAAACACCTAGTATTATATAATTGACTACAATGTATGCTGAAAAACCAATAGTGACAATTTCAGAATCTTCAAATTACAATTGCTTTTTTACAGCAAATTCAATTGACCATGTTCTATGGGCAGCAGAAAATGGAGATGTTGATACTTTAACTTATTTATTGACATGTCAGCCTGAGCTAGTTTCTGCACGAGATTCCGATGGTTATTCTCCCTTGCATCGAGCAGCATACAGTAATCATATGGCTGCCATATCGTATCTGCTAAGTGTTGGCGCGAATGTTAGCTCCACAACAGAACTTGGGTGGACACCTTTGCATTCTGCTTGTAATTGGAACAATTACAAAGCTGCAGCAAGACTATTAGCATCTGGAGCAGACCCTCATGCTCTTTCTGATGGTGGTGAGTACCTATACATATAACCCAAATGACTTGAATACTGTCAATAAAAAGTAATGTCATATCAGAGTTGTACATGCTTTCTTAAGCATGAAAGAGTTCCATAGACTAAATGAAAAAAGAGGTCTATTTAATTTAATTTTATACTTCTATAGTAGTTGTGGAACTACTATAGATCACAAAAGATATGGATACATCTGAAAATGTAACCATATCTTTTGTGAGGGTCAGGACCATGGAGTAATTACAAAGGGGAGATGCCGTTTGAAATGGCGCAGTAATATAATCATTGGCGCCTCGCCGACCCAAATTGGGCGGAGCTTGTCATTGCTCGTTCAAAAGCGTACCGAGAAACAGATCGCGAGCTTCTAAGTTTGTCACGATTTTCCACGACTTTTTTAGGAATTTAGCAATTTAGCATTGAATAATTTTGTTTCATATAAATATAAAGGATGAAGTGTTGTGTGCTTCAGTGTAAAAACTTTTCTGACAAAAAATTGGAACTTAATCAACAAATATCTTTCCACAGGTAAGTTGTACTCAGTTACGTTTTATAAATGTATTAATTGGAAATAATTTTCTTTGGTTTCTGTTATATAAGATATATTTAGCGCTCTAAAAGTTATACCTAATATTAAAAACAACAGTAAGTAAACAGTAGTGACATCTAGTGTCGGGTGTCTGAAGTACTTGATAATTTGTAAATAACGTAGTACTGCTACTTTCCGTAAGATGGATATCATTACTTAATGGAGCCACGGCCGAAACCAAGCACCCCGCACGTCTGCCTTCCGCCCCGTGTAGCCTCACAAATGGTTTCTTACAAAACGCTTAGTACGGCATCTCCCCTTTGTAATTACTCCATGGTCAGGACCATGGGTAGTAATATCCATAGATAATCTAAAATAATCAATATTTTTAAAAGTTGCCATTTGTATTTAATTTCTGTTAAAAACGTAATGTCACATAACATAACTAACTACCCAGAAACTTCATGCCAGAGTGAAATGAGTACAACACATAATTAGATCCCTATATGATGTGTATGTGCCCTAAATAAAAAAATTGTGCCTATTATTGTTTTGGAATAAAATAGAAAAAACAATTTCGGTTACATTGCTCCAGCAAGAAAATTCTAAATAATTAAATTTAGAAATATTGTGAATCAATACGTAGCTTATCCTTGGGAAAATATGTGCACCGAATATATTTTTCCTGCTATGGTAACATTTTGTAAAATCATATATCTCGAAAACCATTACTTATGCGCCTGCAGAAGAAATATACACAAGAAGGTCTCGACTTGTGCTCATTTGTGACCTAATGAGATAGAGAGAAACTAAGTAAATGCAATTATTTTAAAAAAATCACAGAGCCCAAATGAAGAAAGTTACCAAGTTTACTGAAATCTAAATGCTTATCACCATAAAAAGTTTCAAAAAGATAAGTTTTACCATTAATGAATAATTTTACAAAAACTCAAAATCTTGTTCCATAACTTTGGCAATAACTTACAAAGTATCAGCTGAACTTAAGATTTACAGGTATGAACCAAAACGAAAGTAAATAAACAACAGGTGGTTATTTGACCAAATTCGAAAATCTACAAAAAATGTTTTCTTATGTTTTCGCGATGGTTATTCTTAATGAATAAATAATTTCCATAGCTTCACGTAACATCCTTGGAATGAATCTGTTTTCCTTTGCAAGGACTTGAGGATTATCAAAACGCATATAGTGGTTGGGTTTGTCTAGAGCATGTTCACAGACTGCAGACTTGGTTGAGCGTCTATTTTTCATGTCAGCAATATGTTCTTTTATACGAGTATTAATGCTTCTCTTTGTTTGCCCAATGTATGATAAACCACAGTCACAGTCAATTTTATAATACTATTGGATTTTACAGGTCTTAAAAATTGGTTTATTTTCTTATGCGGCTTGTAATAGGTCTTGATTGAAGCTCGCCTAAGTATGTTACCAATCTTGTCCGTGACTCCCTTTATGTATGGTAAGATGGCAGTTTTCCTGCCTGCAATTTTTAAGACCTGTAAAATCCAATATCCCATTGCAAGATGCTGGAGTTTATAAAATTGACTGTGACTGTGGTTTATCATACATTGGGCAAACAAAGAGAAGCATTAATACTCGTATAAAAGAACATATTGCTGACATGAAAAATAGACGCTCAACCAAGTCTGCAGTCTGTGAACATGCTCTAGACAAACCCAACCACTATATGCGTTTTGATAATCCTCAAGTCCTTGCAAAGGAAAACAGATTCATTCCAAGGATGTTACGTGAAGCTATTGAAATTAAAAAACATCCTAATTTCAATAGAGAGGATGGATGGCAGGTACCGCCAGCTTGGGACCCAGTCAATCACTTAATAAAATCGCAAACTCGGAAGCAGACTGCAAGACCCTTAGATACTGTGAGCCAATACTGCGTGAATCGGAATAAAAATTTCAGGCGGTAGTTTTGTAATCTTATGACATCAAAGACAAATGTTAACTTAGTCTGCCTGCGACCATGAACGCTGTAAAGTGTTTGAAACGTCAGGTGTAAATAAATAAGTAATAAACGCGATAAAACCGTATTAAAATAGTTTAATTTAATGATCTACAAAAAAGCTACGGTTTCATACATAGGGATGACCTTAATTTTGCCGGCTAACCATTTGACCTAATTACACTGAAGTAGAAAACTCATCATAGTACAGAATAGATAATGGAAGTACTAATGATATAAGTAAAAACATACTTGTTATATTATATTATCTACCATATATTATATTTTCCGTGTCGACATAGAAAATCTAAATCATTTAGGCACAAATCTTTAGTTCATTCGATATCGAATGATTTTCAACCGACATATTCAAGGAGTCTGACAACTTTCAATAGACTCCCGATTTTGGGTGAGTAATACTTTTCAAAAATAGTCGTTAACGTAGTTGACTAAAACCAAACCATGACCGCGATGGCTATTTTTGAGAACGCAAAAAGTGGTGACTCGGAATGATTTTCGTTCGATTTCGAAGTCCCAAAGATTCTCACACACATTGTGAGCAGAAGAGCTATTTTTGAAAAGTATGACTCACTCAAAACCTGCGAGTCAAATGATTTTCGTTGAATATCAAATGATTTTCGATCGACGAATCGATGAGTCATACGATTTTTATTCGACTTACCGAGTCTCTCGATTTTGGGTAAGAGATACTTTTCAAAAATAGGGCTCCAGGAGTGCTGTTTTTGCAAAGTGTGACTCACACAAAATAGGCAAGTCGAATTATTTTGTTCGATATCGAGAAATTTTCGTTCTATTTCTGATGATTCTTGTTGGATATCGAATGATTTTCGATCGACATAATCGATGAGACTCACCGAGTCTGTATTTTGGGTGACACATACTTTTTAAAAATAGTACTATTTTTGACTCACGCATAATCGGCGAGTCGAATAATTTTTGTTCGATATCGAGTGATTTTCATTCGACATAATCGATGAGTCGAACGTTTTTTATGACTCACCGATTCTGGGCGAGTCATTCTTTTAAAAAATAGGGCTCCAGCCCGATCGTTGTAACTCCAAGAGGTGTCAACGTATATGCCAAAACCAAACCATCTGTTGGAATGCAAAACGCGTGACTCGAATGATTTTCGTTGGATCAAATTTTGACCTCATACACCAAAAAGAAATCGTCATTTAATATATCAAACACCAGAAAGTGGTCGACATTTTAATGTCGATCAAAAGGAGTGGTCAACATTTCAATGTCAGGCACTAGATAGTGATCGATATTATGATGTCGACATTTTAGGAAGATAATTCAAGAAGTTTTGGAAGGCAAACAGACTCTTATATATACAAACCCACTTTAATATCATAGTTATTTTTAAAATGATCATTTTTCTATCGTTTTTTGTCAAACATTAGGGAACCTACTCTGGCATGAAGTTTCTGGTTAGGGTAACCCACCCGTTAAAAACTATTGTTAACCCACAGTCCCGACCTGATGCTCATTATCATTCAATAGTCTCGTTATCTTAGACTGTGTGACTAATGATTATATTAAAGACTAGCTGTTTCCCGCAGCTCCGCCTGCGGTATATAACCTATGTTACTCAGGGTGAATGTAGCTTTCCAATGGTGAAAGAATTTTTGAAATCGGCACAGTAGTTTTTGAGTTTATTCATTACAAACATACACACAAAAATACAAATCTTTCCTCTTTATAATATTAGTGTAGACTAGCTGACCCAGCGAACTTTGTTCCGCCTAAGGGCGTTTGTGCACTACAAGGAATTTTACTGTTCGGCACTCCGATTTTTTACGGTCCGATATGACACGCCATCAATTTATATACTAGTTTGTGCACGTAATTTTACTGTCTGAAATTTTACTTTTCCCCATTCCGGGCCGTTTTTATCCGGTCCGAGATGACAGCAATGCAAAACGTATCTGTGCTTGTGCACTGCGTCCGCGATCAGTTTTATTCATGATTGGGCGGGGCGGGTGCGGGGGATGGAGGATGTATCACGCACATCTTTCCTTTCCTCACCTCCTCTGCTAACTTAGGGATAATAATAATAATAATAAACACTTTTTGCACCAGGAAAATACAATTTTAAGACACATACATGTAGACATAATGATGTGCAAAGGCGGCCTTATCGCAATATCAATCTCTTACAGGCAACCCTTTTTATAGGAAAAATGGATGTCGGAAATGCAATAAAGTATCGATATATATTGTATTGTATTTATTGTATCATTACATTTTGTACGATATTTTCATCGTTTTTACGTTACGTTACTCATGCATGGCGTGTAGTTTCAAAGAGAGCTGACCTTTTACTGCACTTTACCGATCCGAGTAAAAACTGACAAGTGTACAAGCCAATCATTCCTGTTTTTCATGCCAAATCGGACCGTGAAAAATCGGAGTGCCGAACAGTAAAATTCCTTGTAGTGCACAAACGCCCTAACAGTCGATTCTTTAATTTTTTACTTTATTTTAGATTTTTCTAAAATAAAAGAATTTTTCTAAAGTAAACGTAGCTTAAGTTACTCCTTATTACATCAGCGACCTGCCAATAAAAATCCCGTCAAAATCGGTCCAGCCATTTCAGAGATTAGCCAGAACAAACAGACAAAAATTGTAAAAAATGTTATTTTGGTGCATGTACCGTATATCTATACTAATATTATAAAGCTGAAGAGTTTGTTTGTTTGTTTGAACGCGCTAATCTCAGGAACTACTGGTTCAAATTGAAAAAATATTTTTGTGTTGGATAGATCATTTATCGAGGAAGGCTTTAGGCTATATAACATCACGTCGCGACTAATAGGAGCGAAGAAACACTCGAAAATGTGGAAAAAACGGGGAAAATTATTCATGTTTGAGGACTTCCGTTGCATGCGCTGCGAAACCCGTTCGAGATACCCAAAAATATGTGTGAAAGAATTATTCCTCTTTAAATTATCTAAAAAAAATGCCCGCGACAGTATATGTGTATCTTTTAATACTAACTCACAATAACCGTTTTTATAATAATCAAATTTGGTCGAAATTAATGCATTATTACAAATTATTTGTCAGAGTTAAATAAATATTTTATTGATTAAGAGTATTTAACTGTGAACAAAATCGTCTTTGACATCACTTAATTTCAATAAACATCTTATAATACAATTTTAAAA
The DNA here is from genome assembly GCA_947363495.1 of Euzophera pinguis. NCBI lineage: Eukaryota > Metazoa > Arthropoda > Insecta > Lepidoptera > Pyralidae > Euzophera > Euzophera pinguis. The sequence goes on along the minus strand of OX376155.1, from coordinate 7,701,477 downwards.
TAACTCTGAAACAAAATTCACACGCGCCGCGTGATGAGCGCTCGCCCATGATTCCCAAAATAACTATTCCACGCGGACGAAGTCGCGGGCACAGCTAGTATATTCATATGTATGTAGTAAAAAATGGTTATTTCAATATTACAAACAGACACTCCAATTTTATTTATATGTATAGATGTATAAATATTATATGCTGAGATAGTTTAAATCAATCCTATGGATGGATGTTTGTTACTCTTTCACGACTAAACCGCTGAATTGATTTTCATGAAATTTGGTACGGATATAGTTCAAGACCCGGAGTCAAACATAGGCTACTTTTTGTTGCAGGCGGAGCTGCGGGAAACAGCTAGTGATCTATATGATGCTAGTTATCCCGATTACATGCCAAGCAGCATGGCTGTGGCGTTCTCTCTTGCCCCTTTATGAAACACTACATTAATTTTCAGCGCCGCAGGACTAGCATTAATTTTTTTAAACAAGTTTTGATGTCAACCCTCCTGGGCATAGATTAATAATTGGTCTCCACGGCGCTACGACTAGATACCGCGCTGTAAAGAAAAATCAGTTTCAGTTTCCAGATTGCGGCAACTTAATAGGAAAGTGTGTGTAAAACAATGTGCAAAGACGCACACTAGCGACGATTATGGTGTTGCCAGCTACTTAAATGGTGCCCGACCAATGGGAAAATGATTAATTGCTGTGGTCTTGTTACGTATTATAAAAAGTAGCTCAGAAAATCCTTTAAAATGAAATTAAAATAAAGCTAGCCCAGTGTGAGCCGGCTCGCGTGGAGAGGGTTCTGTACGATTTTTTATTTTTCTCCATTAGGACCTCCTAAACAAATTTAAAATTATCATAGGTTTTCCTGTAATTTATGCATCAAAATTCTGAAATCGATAGTTTCGGAGATAAGGTAGGGGAAATGGTTAATTTTTGTCTACTTTATTTTATAATTCTAATATAGAATCCTGAAATTGCAAAAAAGCTTTCATTTGATTTATTATTACACAGTACAGTATGTTAAACGTTACATTAATTTTCTATTTAGCTTGGAGCTAATTGATTACTGACCTCTTTCTAGTTGTAACCCGGGTTTAAATACAAATAAATAAATAGACATATACATCCTACTAATATTATAAACGCGAAAGTTTGTAAATATGGATGGGTGTTTGTTACCCTTTTACAACTAAACCGCTGAATTGATTTTCATGAAATTTGGTACGGATATAGTTCAAGACCCGGAGTCAAACATAGGCTACCTTTTGCCGCAGGCGGAGCTGCGGGAAACAGCTAGTACATACATATTATCATGGCCTTTTTCTATACAGTAGTGTTGCCGGAAGATCGATTACACATCGAATAATAATCGATTCTTTGATAGTTGAAAATATAATCTAAGGTATCGATAGTGATCCTGTATCGATATTGATACTATCGATAATATATTTCTGTATCGATAATATATTTCTGTAAGTACAATATTTTTTTCTGTATAAGTTTAAGTTGAATGACGATGATTTGTGTTATGCCCGCTGTACATCCCGCCGCCGAGTTCCGGTATATTTGTATAGTACCGGTACCTGAAATGCTTGGTATTATTGTTAATCCATTAATCGATGATTTTTCATAAATTCTCAAAAATCAATACTACAGATTAGATTATACCGATACTATTAGATACATAATCGATCATTAACCATTGATATAAACGATTACCTATGTTGAATAAATCGATATAATTTATATCGACCCATTCCAATAATCGACTAATTGTTTGGTATTGCAGTTAATAATCGATTATTTTCGATATTTTGTCAAAAATCTATTAAATTTATTATATCAATTACAACTTAATATTAATATATAAGATTATTAAAAAAAAAAAAAATTCAATTAATCGATTATCCGGCAACAATACCCTACGGGGTACCAACTACCCAAAGGCCATATTTAGAATGTTGGTGGGCGTAAAGTGGAAATGAAATCAAAATAGTGATAGGTTGCTAGTCGCATCGCCTACTGATAGGTATGGTTCTTCGATTTTCGCCCTCTCCCTCGGCCGGCTTATATGGTCTGCGCGAGAAGAGAAGCAGCTCGTACATTCCACGTATTTATTTTTCTCCCAGACCAGCATTAAAGAAATAAGATGTTAAAGACAGACAAAATTGTCAGAAAAAGTCAAAATTACAACATCTAAATAATAAAAATCGAAACCTCGGGGAATTTGGGATTTTTTAATACACGGCAACATTGAGCACTGAGCGGTACTTCGCGCCATATTTTAGGGTTATATTATGTTCGTGAGTAATTTATGTCCATATTTCGAAATTATACAATACTTATTGATGGTATGTAATACCAGTATCTTTCTTATTTCTTTTAGTTTTATTCTTACACAGTTTGACTACGCAAACTGCACATTTTGCGTCTGCTTTTACATTAAATTTTAAATTTATCTAGATATCCAACTCACTCATCTGTCGCGGCGTGACTGACGCGGGTATGCCGCAAGTATGCCGAATGCGGCGTGGTTTTAATTGCCGCATTTTTATAGTATGCAGACGGTATCGAGTCCAGAGCGCGAGACCAATTATTAATCTAAGCCTCCTGGGGATAAGATATAATCCTCAACCAGTCAGATAGATGCAATAAAAACACTGCAGTATCTTCAGTATCCAAACAAAAGTTTATGTAGTCATAAATAATTTGAATTTATTTATTTCCAGCACAAACTCCTATGCATTTGGCAGCAGCTATGAGCCACAGTAAATCAACATTACTAATTCTTATGTTACGAGAAGACACAGTGGATATTGTTAATAAACCAAATAACTCAGATGAGACTCCTGAACAATTAGCTAGAGGCCACGGGATATACTCTCCTCTATTTGAAATGTTATTACCAGCTGCATCATACATTCGATCCCAAGCATTTACTTGTAACCCCTATGTTCGTGAATGATGCAACTGAGAAAACTTGGAGGAAAACACACTGAAATGTAGAACTAGTTTGGAAATAAGCCAAATAATATGCATATGACCTACGAATAACAATTCTCTAGAAGCGTAACTAATCCCGAAAAATCGTTCCACGCGATATGTACCGCGGAGGGCGGGGCTTAAAATATAAACCGCGCGGCGTGACAGTTTGCCGTGACACTCGAGTCGTGCGGTTACGTCGTAAAAAGTTTCCTTTGAGAATATTTATGTGTTTTTGCGATAATCCATATATTAAAAATGCCGTCATGTACCGTGAAGTGGTGTAGAAGCCATACAGACATGAAAAACACAGGACTCACCTTTCATATGTAAGTAAATAAACATTATTTATTTTAGCGTACCGCATAATACCATCCACGCGTTTTACCTTACCGCTCTTTGCGTTGAACGCCTTTGACCGACGACGACGCGTGACCTTGTCGCGACCAATCACATGAATTTTGTCTATCAGTGTGTTTGAGTGTTTCGTTGTAATTGGCTAGTAAACTTTTTCATGAAAATATCTAATTCGTAAACCATTTCGAGGAATAGGCTTAAGGAACAGATTATATTAATCAGATCTTTAGATAAGCTAGTATTTTTAAAGAAAATCGCAGAAAACCCAATGACTTTCATTTTTTAGAAAGATAACGTATGACGTAGCCGGATAACTTCCGGCTATTCACATTAAATTTTTTAGGTTGGTAGCACAGGGTCGTGCATAAATATTTTTTGTTTGGTAGGGCTAATTAGGCGCTTCACGTCCTTGTCACCCATGTCAAATTTCATCTCTGTTCAAATAAACATAACCCATATATAACCTAACTACATCTTCAATCTTCATTACATTCATTTTAATGAAGAATCGGTGTCCAATTATTGAAAAATCAGATGTCAACGGATGAAGAGACGGCAGTAAAGTTCAATAAACAGGCCAATATGCAATAGATACGAGAAATGGGGTAGATACCTAGATATTTGGCGATTGTAAACAAACAAGAAACCAACTCGCAGCTAGCGGTCCATCTTGACTTTGACACTGACATACATATTTTTTAATACCTTAGTAATTTTTGCTTTCTTGCAGTTCGAGATGGCGTGCGAGTTGCGTGACGTCATCACTATAAAATCTTTAAAATTAAATAACAAAATAAATATAATTTTAAGAATTTTTCGTTTAAATTGTATCTCCAAAATAGTACAGGTGCCGTCACGAGTTTTGAGCGCTCGGCGAAAGTGGCGGGGAGTCTTGCGCATATGTACATTCGCGCCCATAATACTTTACCAACTTTAATTGTTACTTATGACGACCACTTTTTTAGGGTTCTGTAGTAAACAAGGAACCCTTATAGTTTCGCTATGTCTGTCTGTCTGTCCGCGCTTTTGCTCAAAGACTATAAATACTAGAAAGCTGTAATATGCTATTTATTTTAAACCCCGAAGTAAAAAGAGGGACTCTATGTAAGTTCTGTTTGTATAGGTATCTGTGGCGTCGTATCGTAGCGCCAATTAAATGCCCCTATTTTGACGCAGCTGTTGTTTTTTTAAAGCTTGACAAATACACTTGTTAAATAGGAAAGGGAAGAAATCACATTCTAATACATTATAATTTTTTCTTTATTTTGCTGAACAGTATAATAATATGATAGGTAATTATTGAATCTTTTTCTTAACTAATCATCGGGCAATAATTCAATTCCTTCCATCAAATCTTCGTTCATCAAGGAAGTTGAAGGTTGTGAATGTATACAGCTAGAACTACTTGTTGAAGGTTTTTCATCGTCGTCGTCACTCATTTCACAATCTTCATCTTCATCTTCGCTTTTGGAGCTCTCATCACTAACGCGAATAATGAATTGTTCTGTCATATCGTCGATCACGTGGTCGTTTTTTACGTCTTCTTCCTCAATACTTTTTACTTTTTTACACAATATCTCCCATTCTTGCTGTCCCATTAGTTCTACTTTTTCCTTTACCAAATCAATAGCCTTGTTAATATTCCACTTCACGTTTTTACTACCCACGTACTGTTTTATGGTAGACCAGGCCATCTCTATTGGATTTAGGTCTGGATGGTACGGAGGTAGTCTTAGAATGTTGGGATTATTTTCAGCCATAATTTTGCCTATTGAAAATGTTTTGAATCTTTCTTTGTTAGTTTTAATTAATTTATATAATTCCGTTTTCAACAGGTTTTCTTCGTACTGTATCCCTTTCTCCGAGAGCCATGCTTGCATGTCCGCCTTTTTAGTATGTGACGTGGGTGCGATGTCAAATTGTTTGTTGTGGTAGGAGGCGTTATCCACCACCACTACCGAATTAGGAGGAAGATTGGGGATTAATTGTGTTTGCAGCCATTTTACGTAATCCTTATGATTCATGTTATCATGGTAGTCCCTAGATTTGCTACCAGCTTTAAAAGTTAGCAATGCATTCGGAATGAATCCAGCTTCCGATCCAGCGTGCACAATGACCACGCGTTGCCCTTTTGAAATAGGCTTTTTAAGACCCTTTGTAGAGCCATCTGTCCAACCCTTGGGATTGGAATGGCTTGAATCAACATACGACTCATCCGTATAAACTACAGGTCGTCCCTCTTTACGATACTTCCTAATTTTCTTAAGGTATTCAATTCGTTGGAGTCGGATATTTGAGGTTTCAATAATCATTCGACATTTTTCCATCGAAAACCTAAATCATGTACATAGGGCGCACTGTAAGTTTCCGGAACTGGCCACTTACATAAACAATATTTAAAAATTTATTGCAACATTTGAAAATAGAACTCTTTGGCTGTAGAATGCAGTTTGTTTCATCTGACTGTCTTTTGTTTTTACCTTGTGGCGCCATTTAAAAAATTGTGTGTCTGCATCAACATGGATTTAACTCGGGAAAATTTTCGTAGTATGATTTTCTACGATTTTAAGTGTAATTTGACAGCTCAACAGAGCATCGCTCGGCTTGAAACAGCTTTTGGCAATGAAGCACCATGCAAGACAACTGTTTATAGCTGGTTTGCAGAATTCAAGCGTGGTCGTATCAATCTCAGTGACGAATCTCGCGATGGTCGGCCGTCCACCGCTGTGACCAACAAAAACATCAATGCTGTGCGCCGTATGATTGAAACAGACAGGCATGTGACCTACCATGAAATTCGCGCATCCTTAGAAATAGGCATGAGTCAAATACAATTAATCCTACACAAACATTTGGGTGTGAGAAAGCTGTGCTCGCGGTGGATCCCACACAACTTGACCGAGGCTCAAAAAACGGACCGCGTCACTTGGTGCAGTGCCATGCTTACCAGATTCAACGAAGGTGCGTCAAATTTGGTGTGGGACATAGTAACAGGTGACGAAACATGGATTTATTGCTACGATCCCAAAACAAAGCAGCAATCGAGCGTATGGGTCTTTCAAGATGAGCCGAAACCAACCAAAGTGGCGCGCGTGAAAAGTGCATCTAAGCGGATGATTGCTTCTTTTTTTAATAAAACTGGACACGTGGCTACTGTTGCTTTAGAGAATCGTCGTACAGTGAATAGTGACTGGTACACGACCATTTGTTTGCCGGAAGTTATTGACGAACTCCGTAAAAATAACCGTAAACGCCGTATCATCCTGCACCACGACAATGCTAGTTCTCACACGGCCAGACAGACAAACGACTTTTTCCAGGCGAAAAATGTAGAACTCATGAGTCATCCTGCATACAGCCCCGACCTGGCACCTTGTGACTTTTTTCTGTTCCCAAAAATTAAGAACCAATTACGCGGTCAACGATTTTCATCACCAGAAGAGGCTGTCGAGGAGTATGAAAAACACGTTTCAGAGGTCACCACAGAGGAGTGGCACAAAAGTTTTCAAAACTGGTTTTATCGAATGAAAAAGTGCATAGACGCCAAGGGAGATTATTTTGAAAAACAATAAATTAATTTTGTACCTTTAATAGTATTTTTTCATATTCATTCCGGAAACTTATAGTGCGCCCCACGTATTATGCGTCGTAGGCTTGCTTCTGATCCTTGAAAATTAATATCTTCCTGTAGTTTTCTTCTAAGTTTCTCCAAAGTAGGTAGTTCTTTATTTGTTATGTGAAAATTGTGTATGCATCTTTTGATGACGCCTTGGTCGAAGCTGTCAATTCCAGTTATTGGCTTTTCCCGCGGTCTTTTTTTCCAGGTGTTCTAAATATGGCAACAAACTCTGAATTGCGTGCTTCTAACATAATTCTTCTAATTGTTGCTACAGATGCTTTTGTTGCAAGTGCTGTTCTTTTCTGGCACTGTTTGACGCTAGTTATGATGCCATTTAGTTCATTTTCATTCATTTTATAAGTTTGTACTGCTTCTTCTCGACTTTTCTTTAAGTTATTGCAAATGTCAGACAATACGGATTTGTCAGCTACACTTGTTATCCTATTTTCAATTTGGTGTAAACTTTGAATAGCTGAATCAATGCTTTTTTGCAACGTGGTATTTTCTGCAGCTGTTGCGCTTTTTACCGTTTTTAACTTAGAAACAATTATATAATTTCTCTTTTTGTAAAAAACAACTTACATCGTAAATCATTTTGCTTGCTTGTCTAGTTAACACTTTTTTTTTCGGCATTTTTCCACAAGGTGAAAAAATAAATAACGTAAGAACAATGTGTGCACGACTGTACTCAGGGTAGCGCAGACACGGACGCAGACGTCTAGACGGTACGCGGGAGCGGAGGGCGACTGATGAGCCAATACGGCGTCGGCGCTGGCCGCCTCTCCCGTCGCACCCCTCTCACCCCACCAAATAGACCCAAAAATCGGCTATTGCACATTTATGGTCAGCGCTCATAACTCGTGACGGTACCTGTATATTCTAACAATAAATTATATAAAATACACAATTTATTTTTTAGTTGACTAGCCAATTACTGTTAGCTTGTTTGCGTAAATGGAATCGGAATCGAAGCGGTGAATGTAGGAGCGTTACATTTCTAGAGAGTTATTATTCGTAGCATATGACTCATCGTCATACCATACTAGATGTTTCCCGCGGCTTTGCCTGCGCTAAAGAGAATTTATATGTCTTTTATACAAACGAGCCCCCACCCTCTTTTCCCCCAAAATAACACCTTGAGGATTGATTTTGAAAAAAAATTATATGTGTTATGGTTGTGGCGACACATTCGCACAACAAATAATTACACCACCGACGCAACAGATGGCGCGAAACAGAAAAACAGAAATTTCCATATAAGTCGCAAAAAATAGTATGGCGGACTAAATCACGCATTTGAAGTTTCTAACGATTGGAGCATAAATACAACCTCCAACAGAACATCGTCGGAGCGGCGGTTCCCCAGGCATACCACCTCCCCTGGCGGGAGGATGTTCCCTTTGCGGCGGTCGAGCATATTTCCTCATCGCTCCCGCCGTACAACCAAATGGTTATGCATGTGTTCGACACCAGATCCTCAACTTTTACCTTACTAAAATTTAATTATTGTTTGAATAAATACTAGCAAACGTATTTCTGAACGTGTATTCGCGTACAGGCTTTTACTTTATTGAATTTTTTTAATCCGGCAATATAGTATTTATTTCCTATTCCGTGGTATCATTTCTACAATTATTAAGATGTATAACCGTAGCTTAACAGACAGATATACATTTCATTATAATAATAAATTTTGTATTCAAAAAGATTTTTCATGTTTTCGATAAATGGCGTAACAATGACATTGTATCAGAGTGCCCAAGGAGTAACCAAGAAAGTTGGCACGTTTTAATGTACGGCGGTTGAATATCTAGCAAATATTCTGTAATCTGTGCTACTACCCACGATTGCCCACGAAACAGTTTGTTACAGTTTCGTGATGCTACCTAAGGGTACAGTGGTTTAATAGTGTCTAGACAGTACTTGGACATGTCTAAGTAAGAAATTAGAATGAGTGATTGACAAATAAAAGATGAGAGACTTGGCCAGGTCTAAGTAAGAAATGAGAATGGGTGATTGACGATTAAAAACATTTTCTATTAGTCCTATCTAAACTTTATTATAAGTACTTGACAATGTACATCTATATTGTTTAGATAAGCATTACTGGTTTATTTTTAAAATTACATATTTTAAAAAATACAAGTTTTTATTACGGTGCCAACATCATTTACAAACATCGACATTTACAAATGACGTTCTTTTCTCAATGCATAAAAGGTACTGTTAATCTGTTCTGCCAGTTAGACCCATTCTCGCCAACTATATCTTTAAGTATTGATTTCTTTCGCTTTATTAAAAGTTAATCAGTCGTTTTTACAAAGGGCTAATCAGTGATTATGTAATGGTGAACATCTAAATATTATTAAACTGCTGATTTATATGTAAAATTTAAACATTAAACAATAATTTAAACATGGTTGAAAATGAGTCTTGCTTGATGGATATTTATTTATAGTTACAGCATGATCAGTTGCAGGCTTAGATAAATTTTACCTATAATTTTTATTGGGTAAATTTTCCAAAACGAACATAGCACCAGATACAAGGTATGTTTCTGTTTGTAAATTTTTAAGGCTCGCTATTAGATTTCTCTTATCAATTTTCTGAAGTTCGAATAGTGATTGCCTAGATTCTGAAGTCATATAAGGCAATAAAAGGCAGCCCATACCAAAACATTTGCATCTCACACAGTGTTTCCATATTTCTTTTAAATCGCCATCTTTAATAACAGGGCATACTGGCAACAAATTGATAACATTGAGACATTTCGCTCTTTGTCTCTCTGTAATTGGATAATCCGCACGTTGAAAGGGAGACAGCAGAGTTGTCCGCCATGCAGTACGCAATATATCATTAGGAGGAGATGATACCTTCAGCAATAATGGGATGATTTCTTCATGTAATCCTGCCCGTAACAAAAGTGGAATAACTTTACAAATCATTTTTGTGTTTCCATATCTGCGAGCAAGCTCTGCTGCTATTTTTAGTCCATCCATATTTGTATTAGCTGTTTGCAATAATTGTTCAAGTGCTCCTATTTTATCTTGAACGAACGTAGCAACTACCCATGGCATGTCAATGTTTTCTAGATTGACAATACATATTAATTCTAAAAGAGATGTCCACAAATCTCCTCGATCTTTGGTTGTTACTTTCAATGCAGTATCAGCATCTACAACACTCATCAAGCATTGCAGAGCTCTTAATTTTTTACATTTATTAAAATCACTTTCACCATCAAAGGCGATTCTAGATAAATATATGGCACCCATTTTAGGACAAGTAGCTTTTAAAATATACTTTGCGGTCATCAATTCCTTAGTATCTAAGCCCAAAAATGTTTTCGATTTTTTTTCTTCTTGTGATTTTTCTAAAATATTTCCTAATATTTGAATTCGAATGGAGCTTATGTTGATAGCATTTTTGTCAGCTATCTCATTTGCGGTACGGTTAACATCATAACGATTCATTTTTTCCACAAAGCTAGGATGGAGATACATAGCTCGAATTAGTTGAGTTGGCTCTGCCAAAAGACGAAGAAAGTCTTCGCAAGCCCAGTCTATTTTATGTAAAGCGTGACGTGTAGATAAAGTCGAATGTAGTTTTTCCATTTGTCTTACGGCTCGATTTCCAGGTTGGAGAGAGTCCCAGCATTGAGCAAATTGATAGCATAATTGAGCTGCAGCTACTTGATCGGCCCCACGAGCGCATCCTTGTAAAACATAAAACAAACATGCACCGGCCCATTCCATGTTGGCTATATGCTTTACACATCGATGGGCAGCGCGTAACAAAGGTTCCTCACGAGTTGTCAACCTCCACGGCTCTGTCTCCTTAGCTTCCATCTCGAGACTGTCTGAGCGTTTTCGCGAGGTCATTGTTTGTTTTAAAGCATTACTACATATCATGTCCCGGGCAGTTTGCAAATCAGGATCCAATGTTAGCAGTGTGACCACTAATAACCAGCGTTCATAGGTTTCAAGTGTTATCTCAGTCTTTAAATTAGACCACATGTCTTGGCGCATAAACAGTTGAAATGGAAGTCTGTAATTACCAATTTCTGGAAACATGCCTTTAACGGAAAATAATTCATATTCATATTGCTTTGGAGTGCTGCTTCTTCTATAAGTTTTTAGAAAATTCAGCAAAAAATATTCCTTTTTATTTCTCAGCTCCATCAAGGATCCGAATAGTAAACGGTAAATGCATAAATATACTTCATAATAATATGGGTTTACTGAAATCAATCTACCGTGCAGCGTGACTTCACCATTATTCCAAAAGTCTGTTAAAATATCTTTTATAAATTCCTTGTTATTTATGTTGTTCCATATTACTAAACATCTTTCAGTTATTTCTTTTTCATCATTTTCGTAATAAATCTGCCTACAGTTCAGTTCATCATTAATAACTTTATATTCCAACTCCCATGACGTAAGTATTGATATCAGTTGCAATGATAATCCGTCATCTAATGAAACGTCCAAACTACGACATAATTCTAAGAGTCTTTCGAAAGCCGTGTTAGGGCATTGCCTCAAAACATAAAATAGAATAACTTTAACATCCCACGTTTCTTCACTATTATCAGGAAGATCAAAATCTGCTAAATTCATATTAAATTTAGATTTGAGGATGTATTGAGGCCGGTAAGATATTTTGCTCCCAGGTAAAACATTATCCAACAAAAAAGTACGACGTATTGGTGAGCATGTGAGATACGACAATAATGCGGGGGATAAACAGTCGTTCTGGCCTTGTAATAATTCTAGAAGCCAATAATTGTCTTCCGTTGCTTCGAATTTACTTAATATTATGAGCAAAGCTGTAAGTAAAAGATCATCAATCTCTTGAGCGGCAATAAGTTTCTGTAAAAGCCTCTTAACAATTTTATTTCTTATGATTACAAAATCATTACCCAACACATTTTTATTTTGAGCACAAATGCCTTCTATACTTGAAAGTATATTAAATGGAATAAAATCGTACCTCTTTAAAGACAATGATGACAACCAAGTGTTTTCACTAGAAAAGTTTGCATAGAAATCAATCAGATTATTAATTCCAGTAACTGATGACATCGGCAGGAAAACATAATGGAATTTCCAAGCAACAGACAAATTTTTAAGAATTACATTGGTATTTTGTAATGCATTCATTACACACAAAATATTGAGCAAATAATGAAGGAGTTCTTCACTACAGCTGATGGTAAGTTCTACTAACACATCAATGGAAGCTAATAGTAGTGGAGAATTCTGTCCATCTTTGAAGATGGATAAAGCAAATTCACTCAAGTTTGAATTGTCTTCAAATGTGAAATGAGATAAAAGATTTTCAATTAAGTTACGAACTGTATGACTTGTGGATGAGCGACGTAACAGCGATAGGAGTGTCGAATGACAGGACTGGTTTGTCTGTGTGAGTTGTGTCACACATCCTCCGCGTCCTGAACTAGCTGAATATCCATCCTTAATAATCCATTCTGTGCACTCTTTCTGGCAAATATCTTCCTTATATAAATTATTTATGCTCAATTTGATATTATACGAATTTTTAAGATAATATATATTTTCAATGTCATTGATCTGAATTATATTTAACATTTTGGCACCCTTTAAAAAGTCTAAGTAATTTCTTTCAATTTTCATATTATCTGACAAACTACAACTGATTACCTGCTCATATTTTGCCATTATAACTCGCATCAGAAGTTTCTTTTCATTATTTGCCAAGGAACTAAAATAATCCAAAGCAATTTTAGTATTATTATCTTGAAGACATCTTACAATATATAAAACATGACCATAACTTTTAGATGTAGTCATTACATTAGTAATAACTTTCAGATCTTGTAAATTCACAAATTGTGAATTTACTATTTTATGAAGAACCAGCATGTAATCAGTACATGATAGTGGATAATTATACTTTTTCAAAATAACTTTAACTTTAGCATAATTTAATTCTTTTTGTATTTCTTGGGCTAAAGCACGGTCAGCCTCTGACACTGTAAAGTCTTTACTGGCTGAAGCAGCAGCAACTACTGCCAAGTCAACCACAATATCATTCCATGGAACATCCAGCACTTTTAAAACTTGCAGTAGGCAGTCTAGTTTAGTAGTAATTGAACGAAACATACTCAACAATATTTTTAATCTTGAACCATCAACAACTCCACCACTAGTAGCTGCCTCATTTTCTACAAATGTACGAAGAGTATCATCCATGTCAATCAAATGTCTTGAAGTAAATGAAGGCAAATAATATTTAAGAAATAATTCTAAGTCTTCAGTGTAGCATCTGTGAAGCATTAAAAGTGCTACTTCATTGGCATTTTGGGAACTCAATTCTGCTAACAACATGTTAATTCTATATTTTTCTTTTAATTCTATAATATAACTTATATGGTCTTTAAGAATATCAAGATCATCCATAGAAATTGGTCTAATAGACACAGTTTTTAATGATGATTCCAAAACATTTGTTATTTCTTCAATGAATTTCAAGCCTATCTTAGGCCAATAACTCGATTTTTCTAATTCAAAAACCCTTTTTATAGTCCATTTAACAAACAAATCAATAAAAAAGGGGTTCTCATCTAAAAGTGATGGAACAAAATTTTTTAACCATATGATAAGTGCACCTAATTTGATTTTATGAGGTATAGCATCTAATATCTCTGAAACATCATTGTGACTAAGTGCAAGTTTGATCTCAGTGTACTTTAGCCAACAGATTGATGCTAAATCTAAATCTGATTTTCTTATAAATAAATTGCAAAGTTCTTTAAAGTTTTGTTGAAATAAATCCACATCTGCATAATACTTGTTACCTCTGAATTGGATGTATTCTATAAGATCTATTTTTATGATGAGATCGCATATTTTATAGATCAGATCTTGATCACCCCCAGAGTATATTAGTGTTTGTAATGGATAAAGCAGTAACTTGAAAGCAATATTGATTTGGCACAGTTTTAAAGCTTGCTCTAACAAGAAAGGAAAATCAATTATCTTCTCAAATAGTGCTCCAATTTGTGCCATTACCTCCCTTGGTTTGGTTTCTGTAGTGGTTGCTTGAATTAAAGTCTGCAGCTGCTGTTTAAGTGTTTCTTGTGAAGACAGTCTTGAAGTGGTGCTATTTAAACAGCTAGTGTTGGCTTGATTTTCAAATGGCTCTGCAGTGGAATTCCAAGCACAACACAGATAAACCTAAAATCAGATCAGTAAGTACAAGTTAATTAAGCTGTTCTCCACAGCACTATAGCATATAAGTACATAACCTAATATAAACAAAGATGCACACTCACATCAGCTTTGATAGGTGCTAGTGTATTCCCATATAATACCCCATTTAAAATATCCCAATAACCTTCCCCAAGTATCAGGCTATCATATGCAGAAGTATTTTTTTCAAATCCAATCATTCAAACAAACTCGTCAATATACAGTATGTATAGATTCTGGATTTTCCTCATCGTTTTCGTGTTATTTGTCTTATTGTTTTGTTGTAAAATAAATAGTGAACTAGAACAGTACCAAAATATCATTATCTGTAATATGAATATAAATTCTTCTACCATACCAAAATACAAAATAATTTCCAAAAATTAATTTTATTTCATCGAACATTGATGAGTGCCAGATTCAATTTAGGACTGACAATATTGATAAGTAACAATAATTCCAAATAATTTTAGTTATAGCGAATTATAAGTGGATTCATCAAATAGAAACAAAAGACACATAAATACAGAATAAAAATTTTGAAGTATATTGACACATATAGTTAACAAAAAATAAATAAATTTACCTCTTTGTCATCCCATAAAATGTAAAAAAATACACTTTCATAAGTGCCAACAGGATAGTAATATCCAACATTCTTTTCAAATTCATATAAAATACCTCCATCTTCAAAGTCTATAATACACATGCCAGATTTGTCTACAAGTACTGCTGAATTATCCCATGGAACAATATGCTCAAACATTCTGTTTGTGTACAAAACTCTTTCCAAACCAGTTATGGGACACTTCAAAGATATGTTGCAATCTGATAAATTAACATCAAGACCATAAATTGATGGCCTAGGCTTTAAAGCAGCTATTGCATTACGGCGGATTTTAGCTCTCTTTATACAAATTGTATATTCTTCAGCTGCTTTAGCAAAATTTTCAGCAAGATCTTCAATGTCAAAGGTAGCAGAAAAACATTCTCCATCTTCATTTATCAAGAATAAATTGTTTATATCACTCCAGAGCTGATGAAATTTCAAGTTTTGGTGGTTTTCAATAGATACTCTTAAACGAGAGCCGCAGTTCAAGTCGATAACGAACATTTCACCCGACTTCAAAATTATCCATATATATTTATGATACAGCGTATTGTCCAATATTTCACTCTCGAAAAAGTAATGAGTAATTTTATCGACACAAAGTTCTTTATCACATACATCTATAATATCTATTATTCGTATAGTAATATTATCTTCAATAATAACCAATTTTGGATAGACGAAAATCGCATCCAAAGCACAAATAATTTCTTTTGAATATTTAAATTTCCGCAATGTACTAATTGGTAAGTTTGTAGAGGAATCCATACTGAAAAGAAGCCACAGCACAGCTCAAACTAGTAGAAAGAAAAATAAAATCCCACAATTGCGAATTTACTGAAAAAGCTGCTCTGCTCCTCAGTTCACCTCAAAAGATTGAATCAAATCAAATTGAAATTAACGACTACCTACGCTGTACTGAACAAACCAATCAGAGACAAGATACAAACAAATAGCATGTCCAGCTGACAGTGACAGTGACACCATTTTTTATAATGGTTTTACTGCCAAGGATACAAGTCATTTAAGGCCCTTCTTTATTTTTTAAATCATTTTCAGCCTTAAAGGCTGGTTTATATGGGTCCAGGGGCCTTACCATGAACTCTTATAGCAGGACCTAATCTGCCTCGCTGGCTTATTTTGTACTATCACCATCTTAAAGCAGGGCAATTTCTATCTAACTTCCAGCCACTTGCCAGCGAGCCAACTTTACGATCCACTATTCATTTTGTATGGGAATTCGTACCATGACGTACCATTTTGACAGCGATGCAGTTTTGCTGGAACGTCGCAAATGTCATCTAAGCGATTTTTAATTTTTTAAAAAGCTCCTATTGTACTAGCTTTTTAACTCCGATTCTGCATACCTGCATAACTGCATAGAATTTCACAATATTGTTCCGTGATGTTGGGATTTTGGGTTATATTTTTAATTATCTCTCCAAGTTATAAATTCGCTCAAATTAAGTAGTAAAATCGACGTTATTCAAGAAATTAATACAACTTACGATATCGAATAATGATATTTTTGTTTTGTACTTACATTACAATTAATGTTTATACGGTAAGTCGGCTTTTGTTTGTTCTACGCTTTTATATAAATGTTAAGGGGTAATAACACAAACTAAATAGTACCCCTAGATAGTAAATGAACTACTTATCGTTTGTACTTACAAAACAAACAAATCAAAAGAAGGGACTTAATTAAGACGTACTTAAATCTCCATTATTGTTTACAGATGGGCAGTGATGACTGACGATGAGTATGAAATTTATCTACATCCTACTTGGAAGGGGAAAATGAAAATAGTACTGCCAACCCGTATGTGAGACTCAGAAATAAGATACAAAAGGACCCATTTTATTTGGACTATGTGGAGTTGGTTACGGAACAATTTGCTTTGCAACAAGTAAAGAAACAAGTTGCTACAAGGTAACTAAGAACAGAATGTAGGTATGGATATTGTAACTTCACAAACTGACTGATATGTCTTTTTACGGTTAATACCAGCCATACTTTACAAATGAGTAGATTAATGAACACCCACACAAGTATTTTTATATTATGTATAAACTAGCCGTGGTTTCACCAACCCATGAGCAATTTCTCTCTTTATTTACACTATGTATGTAAATGTAATAATCTACACAATATTTAGTGTAGATTATTACATTAGTATTTTTGAATCTCAACAAATTGATCACCAATGACTCAACAAAACTAAAGATAAATCAACTGTTCTGTTGGGTTATTGGCAATCAATATGTTATTATAGTGGCGTATATTATGCACTAAATACATTTGATTTGTCAAAGAAACGACTAACAAGGTGTTTAAAAGTAAGTAACGATCATCTCTTTTTCAGGTTCTTCAATGCAACAGTTTTGAATGCCGAACCAGAAGAGTAATTCAAATGATGAGAGGAAATTCAAAGATGTGATTAGACTGTCCATGCTTAAATTTTTATTGTGTATGTTCAATTATGTGTACTTACATGAAAGTAAAATAAATGTATTGAAAATAGTTATTTTAATTGAATAATGAATAAAACCATTTGAAAATATGATTTAGACTTGTTTTATTGTTTTAACACTAGTGACTAACATATTAATTTTCGAAAAAAACATGAGACCTTAAATAGATCCTTACACATTCAAAAATTTAAATAACTATATTTTGACATATAAAGTAGACGGATGGTTCAATGCCAACTAAAAATGAAAGCAGACAATATTCACTTCATTCCCACCCTGTCATAACCAGTGGCTGGCACTATTCTATAAATTCATGATCATACAGATTATAACAGTATGCAGCATGCTCACTGAAATATTATTTTTCAATCACATACAATTCACAAAATAAAATTATTAAACTTCTTTGATTAATTCACTGTACTTGACAGACTTTAATGCTAGTTTTTATTGAGCACTTTTCTTTCATATATCTCCTTCACCCACTTCCTATAATCTAGTATCTGCGGCTGTTCTGGTATGTAAACTACATCTGCAGTTTTGTTGATAACTGGATTAAATAGTAATATCTTCAGAAATTATCCATATGGGCCCCACGGGTAGCATGGTACCATCACTGGAAGCTAGGAATGCAGTGAGACAATGCGCGGTCTGTTTGCTCCAAGTTCTGAAAGATAAATGAAAACAGTAAATAATTATTTAAGTTTTGAAAATTCAATTGTTTCATCATGATGAATAATGATTATTATGACAATTAAGTACTGTTTTTAACCTAGACACACTTTTAGGGTGATGAGATTTGCTTTATATTCATTTAACTTGATATTATTATATTTGTGAAATGGTTAAATCGGAAAGATAGGTAGTGGTATATTCATACCCGTAGACGATGGTAACAGTAAAATCATAATACATTTTGCACTTGAAATATAAACAAAAGTAGAACTTACTGTCAAGTTCATATAATTAGCGCTGTCAGCTCAAAGCAAAATTTAGGACATTGCCAATTTCCCATGTGAACTACAGCATCTTCAATAGATTATATTATATTTTATTTCATATTTTTTAACAAAAATATTGATTGTTGATTTGCTTTAAGGTTAGATTTGAGGTTCTGGGTGACCAGTTCAAAATTGGTAATTCTGCCAACTCTAAAAAAATACTAGAAATAATAAAGTAATTAATATTTCTTTTGTTTTGAGAAATATAATTGATTGACAATAATTGTTCGTAATTTATATATCATCATTCATGATTGATTGATATTAAAGATTTATTTTATGTATAGTTAATGTTAAAAAATACATTTATAATTAAGAAAAAAAATATACTAATACCATCTAAAACTATACATCAACGTGCCCAAAATGCTGGCCGCATTTATTTCATAATTTGTATGTATGTACAAAATATTTTATGTGATTTCGTGCAAGAAGTAATAGAACACGTAACATTAAAATATATACAGATAAAACGAAAATGGTCCAATCGAACTCAATCAAACCCCCTAAATTTAGAAAACTTTGGCACATGTTATAAAAGGCTCTAGTCTTAATCGCAATCGAAAAGTCACAAAAATCAGTGCTTTTATTAGAAATGTCTGTTACGCTTTCACGGTCAAACCTCTAAACGGATTTCGGTATAAAAATAGTTGTTGACCCGGGGTCAAACATAGGCTACTTTTTGACGCAGGCGGAGCTGTGGGATACACTTAGGTGCGACAAACATCTTTTTCAAATCATACAGAAAGTGTTAGTAAGTTATGCCAATAGAAATAGTAATTATATTCTTAAAATAAATCCTGTTTCTGAATAAATTAATTATTTTTTCTCTAACCAATCGTACTTTAATTCCATTATTTTAAATTGAATAACTTCAAGTAGGTTAAGATCTTAAAATTACGAATGTATGAATTTTCTATGATTATAATATGAATATGATCTCTTAATAATAATAATGAAGCGAGTGAGTAGGCGAGATGGCACCTTAGATACATTTAAGGTACGCGCACATTATGACGGGCCGCAGCGCAAAAATCCGCTTAAATCGCTCGTGTGTATTTTGTATGAACTATCGCACACTGTGCAAGCGGATTGAAGCGCACGCGCGCACGTGTATTTCAAGTAATTGATAATATCAATCAGGAGTAGTGGTGGTTAATATAACGAATAGCTGATAAAAATAGCACGTGATTTCCTTGTAACGAATAGCGCGCGCTATAAATCTATGCATATGACGCTACGTTACAACGTAGCGCGCGGTCACTGACCTAGCACGGCGCGACCGCCTCTCGTGCGTTTTAGCACGCGACTGTCGCTCGCGCGCTATTTTCGTGAAATCGTTGTCGTGACTCGTGTCGTTTCGTAGGCGAATCGGGTTAATTCGGCTGTTATAGTTGTGGGCGTTGTGGCGTTACAACAACGCGTTCGGAATTCACAATTTCATTCGTTATAATATAGCGCCAAAAATAGCACGCTATAAAAATTTAGCATATTCCATATAGCGCGCTATGAAAATATAGCCGTTAAGAACACCACTAATCAGGAGTCACCCGAAAGTACACCCAGAACTTCTTTTTGTCTGCTAAAAGATCGGGGTAAAGATGATGGTATTCACCGAATACCTTTCACTTGGAACAAAAAGGACGTATCCAATTTTTTTTTATAAGATTTTCATTGTTTTCTTCTTCTAACAGCATGTAAAAAAAGAAAGTTCTTTGTTAGAGCTATCCATGACGTTCGCACGCAACATCTAGCTGTGCACTGTTCCCAAAATCCGTCAATGCGCTGCGGCCCGTTCCGTCACCAATCTGCTAAGTACGCATTTTGGGCTGCGATGCGGCCCGCTCCGCCCCGCTGCGGCCCGTCATAATGTGCGCGTACCTTTACGGCATATCGCAAACTTATTAGCTTAATTTAATTCCTCAATAATAAAAGTAGCCCATTTTTCTGGGCCTAAAAAGTGCTAAATCTTCCAAATGGCACATTTCTTCCACAAATGGTAACACTGTTTGGATTTTGAATGAAGGAATTGAATGATTTTAAACAAGCCAGAGACTAAAATCCATCCACCTACTCGGAATTTCCAGCCAGCAGCAGGAAGGATTTTTAGAGGTGATGGTACGGATTTAATCCGTTCTTTATCAGGCTGGATGTTGAACTGCCTGGATCTTGGATGGTTTACAAAAAGTTCATGGTAGGCCCCCAGGCCACAGACTTAAAAGACTTAAACAGATGGAACATAAGTTACAAGTTGTACTTATGTAGCAAGTAATTGTTGTTATCGTTGGCACACTTATTCGGATCTATATGGTGACATCTCTTTTTTACACCTGTAGCAACAGTCACTCACTCATAGACATTATTCAAAGCGTGGCAATTTTTGGCCGTGACGCCATTTTGTAACGTGCTTATGCTACGTTGTTGGATCGGTGAATAGTAAAAAATAATAGAGTAGAATACCATATAAATGATCAGATCATGCACATCACACAACATTCATACATTTCTTGAAACTATGGGGAGCATGATCGTAAACAACTTACCCTAGCCTAGATACAGCCTAGGCTTGCTTGTGTGTTTTTGTTACGCTAATTAATAGCATACCTTCCGTCTGTTTACGTCTTAAATGTCTGTGGTCCAGGTATAGATTTTTTTGACTACGTCAATCATAGATTTTGAATTTTTTCAATAGATTGGCTGATTAGAAACGAGACCAATTTGAAAACTGTTTGTGGTGTGTGTCATACATGTGTGCCCTGTCAAATAGTGCTGAGCCGAGCAATGTCGACATCACTATGTTTGATTTTCTTCGTGCGAAAAAGAAGTAAATTAAGTATGCAGTATTTTTTGGGATAAATTAAAATAAAATTACATAATCAACATGCTACTTTAGTATTTTTATTTTTAACGAGCACTCCGACTCCACTTCGAATATGTGGACTTTAATTAACTTTGTTATAATTTTGAGACCAGTGGCCGATCCTCGCTCTACTGAAAACTGTATTGAGTGTTTACTACATAATAGTTGAATATATTTTGGAACACCACTCTTCTCTGCCAACCATTTTAAGCTAAATTAGATAGAAATCTGAAAGGTAGATATTTAATAGAAATTGTAAGAGAATACGAACACGGGGTGGGGTTTTCAGTAGAAATTCGCCATGTTTTTTCGCGATATCTCAAATTAGACTTTATCTAAAAGGCGTGAGAGCTTTTTCGAGAAATCTTGAATTCGACTTATCTCAGAGCCGCGGGAATTATTTACCCGCGTTTATAGCGGACTTTTTTTCATAAACCGTGTCGGATTGCTGAATTTTAAATATATAGGTACGTTTGATACTAGTAGGTAGGTATTTATTCCTCCCTAGCGTTTGGGTGCAATACTATCGATATGATGTTTGACAGCATCGATGTCAATCCCTAAACTTAAAGAATTAGGTTAAAAATTGTAAAAAATCACTTATTTATTTTTATACAAATTTGAGTTCATAAGCATCTTACACAATCATGTGATAAAACTACATGATATTTCTCATACGTTAGTGCGGAAAAACTATCGAAACATATACTCTACACCGTGAAATTTTAGTCGTTTTGGACCCATTGTCCAGTAACTCCATTCATGCAACCGAACAAATTACCCCAAAAAGAGTGTTCAGGGTCGATTGATCATGTAACCTACCCACTCGATATCTAAAAAACTCATATCTAAAGACCTACCTAAATAAAAATAGCATTTACTATTACCTTTAAAGACCGAACTGAAAATAAACACCACTATCAGTTACCTACTCAAATTACAAAGCAATAGCATTTATTTATTTATTTATTCAATTTGGTACACCAACAGATTTCATGTAATAACATACAATAAACATTGCCACAAAAAGTTTAGTTTTTTCTAATTTGGACCTCTAGCAATACAACTGTGAAAACCGCATTCGTTTTTGTTGCTTCGTTGGTTCAATTATGACCCCTCATATTGTTTTTTCTTCAATGTACAGACATCGACCTGTTATAATTTTATTATATGTATAGAAGACTAGTTGTTTCCCGCAGCTCCGCCTGCATCTAAAAGTAGCCTATGTTTGATCCCGGGTCTTCAACTATATTCATACTAAATTTCATCAAAATCCGTTCAGCTGTTCGGCCGTGAAAGCGTAACAGACAGACAGACTTTGATATTAGTATGGATATATTATGCTTCTATATAGGCGATAAAGATAAAGTGAGGGGTACACAAAACGAGACATAATATCGTGCCGAGACCCCAGATGGCTTACCAACATCTCTTATAGCAGGGCAATATATCTCGTAAGCGAGAGAGCAATACAACCTAGTAAGGCGACATCTCGCTTGCTCACTGGTTTTTATCACTCCCGCCCGAGTTGTATAATTATACTTGTTTTTGATATAGAAATATAAAGCCCAATTAAATTAAGCAAACTGACATTTATAATTTACTGTATTTCTGACTAGGCAAAATTTTTGAAGTGATGGTAACACTTTGGAAAAACAGGGTTTACTCCTGGTCAGATTTTCTGCCATCAGCCTATTGTATGCCGGTTTGGTTTCCATCTTTACCGTTAGTTTCATGAGTTCATCGAACGGTGATCGAACGGAAGAAAACATTCCTTTCCCAATGGGAAAATGCTATGGAGATTATTGAATTTGTGACTTTGTGGCGTCTATCTACGTCTTCTGGCAATACTGTCATTTTTCTGAGGCGTCAACACTAAACTACAACCCTGTGTGTTGTGTTGTGTCGGCCATGATTGGAATTTAGAAATAATTTCAACATGGCGCCCGGTCGTTCGGAGTGTGTGTGTGTGAAAGTGCAGTGAAATTATGTTGATATCTAGTGTTTTTAGTGATAATTTTAGTGTATAAGTGAAAAGTGTGTGTTTTGATGCAGCGGTTTCCCTATCATGGCATTGGATTTACGCCTGCATTCTCCTGCAGGCGCGGAACCTGTTGTTTATACATGGCCCCTCACTTCAGGTCATGGTTCGGTAAGGAAATAATTTATTTTATTATTGTAAAGCTTTTACTTCCACGTCAATTCAAATTGGAAAAATAGGTTCTTTGTGCCAACAAATAAATCTTTTAAATACAATATTCAATGAAACAGTCTCACCAAAATAGTTCAAAATTTCTAATTTCTTTAGGTAGGTAAGTAGGTATTTACTGTAAAATCTATTGTGTGTTACTGTAATATTGTAACACCTTTTATTTATTTATTAATGCATCGATTTTGTAATATTAAGTGGATGTAGAAGAATACTTAAATATTTCGCTTTTGTGGTAACTTTGCTTCTTCACATAATCACATGGGTCTTGCAGTAGAGAGTATTGACCTCGTGTTTTGTCAAGGTGTCGGCTTTTTTTAGATATGTACACACTGTTGCGCAGTTCTCACATAGTTGTATATGTACCTATTAAAATACCTAAATTTTACATTTAAGTTACAAAGTAGGTAATATATTTATTTTCTTACATAATTAATTCAATGTAAGTACATAGGTTTATAGAATTTTTCCTAAGAACAAAAACAATACATGCTAATAGTGTGTCAATTTCCTTTCTATCAAAAAAACAGTGAATCAATTCAAATGAAAAAATAATTAACTTGTAGCATAGTGTATGTACCTGTTATGTATGTATGTGTTGATATATGTTATTTATGTCTCAAGTCCCCAACAGGAGAGGATATAAATTATGTAAACAAATGCTCAGAAGTTCGCAATATTTAAATGAAAAAAATAAATAGCATTTTTGTGACATATTTTAATGTTTAGAAAGAATTTAAATTTATGAATAGTTTTAGATGATTCTGTTGACTGCTGCAACCACCCGCATGTATTTCATAATTGTTTAGTTTTATTATATTTTCTCTCATTTATTTGTTTTAAAATTGTGGACCAAATTTTTACATTCATTGAGCCCGACTCATTCATCTACCATGTATCATTGACATATCGTCAAAATATAACCCGACTAAGGCTGCGTTTCCACCAGATATGAGGAAAAGAAATGTGTTGTGTGACGATGTGTAGCTGTGCTTTGAAAATGTGTGGGTGTTTCCAGATGTAAAAATGCGCAATAATGTGCAGTGCGACCCGTGCAAAGATGTGTGTCCCACAAATAACGTCTATGGACTATGTTCCTCGCAACACATCCCCAGTAACACATTTCTCGCACACTCTCGCTTGTTTTCTACCAACAAAAACTAAGCTGTGCTCACACATCTCTGGTGGAAATGCAGCCTAATTGGAATTGGTTGTTAGTTTCATATTACCGGTATAGTAATTTATGTCAATTGTATTTGGTAAACTCATAATATTGTCACTAGGAACCACTAGAACCTACCTGGAAAGAGATTAGTTTCTTTAATAAAGAAGAATGGGCGCTTAAGTCCCCACTGTTGTGTATCAAGTTGACATATTAGGTTGGGGAAAAAGTGTTTTCACATATAGTATGTATGAACTTGTAATAAAATCTCTTTGGCTGTACTATTTGTATCTGGCTGGTTTTGATATCATTAAAAGTTTAAATTTTAAAGAAGATAATTCCAAATTCAAATTAGGAAAATGTGTGATTTTCATTTGTTTTTCTTACTGTCAAGATGAGTAAATCTAATGAAGAAATTTGATACATTTTAAAATTACTACATAAACGCAAGGTGCGAAAAAAAATTGCGATGTTTATGGGCCTAGTGCAGTGTCTGTGAGAGTAGCACAAATTTGGTTTAAGCTTTTCAATCCAGAAATTTAGTTGCCCTATTACGGATAAAATGGATGCCATTTTTTAAAAAGTGGAGCAAAATCTATTATAGTATACATATATATATATATATATATATATATATATATATATATATATATATATAGTCCACTATATAAATATAGTATATATAGTGGATATTATAGTATAGTATGGAGTATGGATTAATAAATATATTAATAATTAATAACCCCTCTAACAACAGCAGCTAAAATAATTTAAAATAGTTGAATTTAATGTGTAACAATCACGAAAATATAAAATTCATTAATTCCTAGAAAGTCAGTATGACTGGCATATGAAAGAAGGATAATACAATTATCCAAAGAAACTCAATTCAACATTTTTGATCTTTCATATTTTTAAATTCACTTTCTTGATCTTAAAATATTTTTTTTATGTTTTCTAAGGCTAATCAACCCCATATTACTGCGAAATCAACGCCATTAAAATGCAATTTTTGGGGTCAGTTTTACTTGGGTAAAATCCATGTAGCTTGAATTCCAATAGTCAATCAATAGTTTACACCCTGGTATTAGAGAGTTTAATTGAATCTGTTTGCCTTGGTCTTCTTATATTTCTCTTCTCTTTTCTATTCATCATCTTCGTCCAAGCGTATTTCCCAATCGCATCCTGAGCTTACGCTTCGGAAAGTAAGATATGTTGTCAATCGTGTTCCTAGATTTGGCAGTACTGGTTATTCCCATGGAGCGACTACCTTCTGACCTTCGGGATGAACAGAAACATGGTCAGAGGTGTTTTAGTGGCTGACATTGTCAGAATTTTCAGAATGCCTAAGGACATCTCACACAGGATTACGATAAATCTCTCCCAGGTGTATGACACTTTTGGGTACAGAGTATCTTAAATATGGCCCCAGTAAATGATAAGAAGATTTATTTTTATTTTTGTGGCTAAACTTTATTGAGTGAAATTCGCGAGGTCATAGACGCCGCCAACAACTAGTTAAAAAGGTTTTCTTTTTGCTTCTAAATAAAACATCTTTAGCTGTCAGATGCTTGTTTTCAAAGAATGTGTACAGTCCCTTCAGATCAGATACGTTATAAGATCCGTTCAGTATTTTGCAAGTCTCAATAAGACAGCCTCTTCTTCTGCGCAATTTGAGTGTTGTGAGATTCAGTTCCTGTAGTCTCTGTTCATATGGCTTGTTTCGAGTGGCTTCACCATTTTTGTAGCTCTTCGCTGGAGCTATATCTTTTTTTGAAGTATGGGTTCCAAAATGTACACAAACTCCAACAGCAGTCTTATTTATGTTTTGTAGAGTCTGACAAAAGTTTTTGGTGTTAAACTCGAGGATTTATAAATGAGGTATAACATAGAATATGCCTTTTTGACTAAGTTGACCATATGTGTTTCTATTCTATTCTATTTTTTATTATAATGGCTCCATCTTTAGCCAAACGATGATTCTGCCAATGTCAAAGTTTGAGAAAGCACACACTGTATGATGTCAAAATATACTCGCTAGGACAGATGACTGGTTTGAAGAGCTCTGTGTAATCTAAAACAAAACAAACTATTGTTAGTGTATTGTAGAGTTAGTAGAACATTCACATTATATAAACAATAGCAGAACAAGGGAGAAGGTGGGGAATATAGATATTACAGATAAATGTTATTATTTTCATTATATTTTGCCAGAACTTTAATAAAAGGGGAAAAAACTAGCGTTAACAGAAAGGTATGTTAGCCGTGGGATATTACAGGAAGTAAGTCATACAGAGATGCATTCATTTTGGGGCAATCAAAAAATATATGCTCTAAAGTACCTTCATCTAAACCGCATTCACAAATTGAACTATCTCTGATTCTACATTTAGCCAGAAATACCGGAGAGCAAACGTAACCTATACGAAGTCTTATTATGACCGAAGTTGGATGTTTGTGAAGGAAGCGGTATTTATGGAACCAGGGTCGACTGGGAATTTCTGGTTGAATTTTGAAATATTTTTTTGCTCTAGAAGCATAATTATTTATCCACAGTTTATTCCATTCTGTCTTAAGGGAGGATTGAGCTGCTATTTTAAGGTCTCTAGAGTGACAGTAATAATACTTTTCAGAACCCGAATGTATTGCTTCTTTGGCAAACCCATCCGCGGACTCATTTCCTGTTATTCCAGCATGACCAGGAATCCAGGCTAGAGCTACATCAATACCTGCCAGATGACATTTGAAGAGAACTTCTCTTGTCATAATTGATACAGGGAAGTTTTCCTTAGCATGAAGGGGGAGTTTTAAAATGTCTTGGAGGCTACTTTTGCAGTCAAGAGAGTATGAGAGTTTTATTTAATCCATGAAATTCAACATAAGAAACTGCTTCTAACAAGGCTATAGCTTCTCCGGAAAATACAGAGGACTGAGGTGGGCATTTAAAATTTAATAAACATTACCTTCAGGGGACATCTTAGAGGCATCCGTAAAAATCAGTAACCAATCTGACCATTGCTCGTCTATCAGAGCATTGAACTGTGAATTCGCATCAAGGGATTGTTTATTCACACCTAAATCTAGAATAACCTGGGGTTGATAGACTAGGGCTCTATAATTGACATGAAACAGAACATTACCATCAATCTTCTGAACAGGACAAGTCAGGGTTTTATATTTCTGGTAACTATTAACAAGAGGAGGAAGAGATTTATATGTCCAGTATGGTGAAACTGGAAGAGTTTCTGTAATTGAGTTCAGTATATTAGGAAAGGGGTGGGAGGAATTCTGGATAGTTTTAAAAAAGAATCTATCAGCAAGATATTGCCTTCGAAGCCGAAGAGGCGGTTCATTGCATTCAGCCTGCAGAGCTAAAATAGGAGAAGATTTCATTGCTCCAGTGATAGTGCGTAAGCATTTTGCTTGGATTCTATCCAACTTAGCAAGAGCTATCTTACTGCAAGGTTCCAACAAAAAGCACCCATAATCAAAATGACTTCGAACTATAGCTTTGTACAGTAATAGTTGGCTGTAGGGATGTGAACCCCAACGTACGTCAGAGACAGCTCTAAGGACGTTAACGCCTTTTTCAGCCGTATTTGCTACATAATTAAAATGGTGAATGCCAGATAATTTCGAATCAAGATATACTCCCAAGAATTTTATTTTATCTTGTACCACAATAGGGTTATCATTTATACATACAACAGAACATTTAGTAATTGACAATGTTAGTCCATGTGTGTCTAACCAGTAATTCAAATTATATAGAGCAGAGTTAAGACGAGAAGTTAATTCCTCGAAATTTTGGGCGCGAGCATATATGGCAATGTCATCAGCAGACTGAAGAATATCGCAGAAACTGGTTACTGTAAGATCTAAATCATAAGTGTATAAGTTATACAGTATAGGGTTGAGGACTGAACCTTGAGGTAAACCTTTCCAGATATTACGCGGGGGAAGAAGAGACCCATTGACACAAACTTGGATAGAACGACACATGAAAATACTGCATATGATATTGATAAGCCTCACTGGAATACTCAGCTGGAGCAGTTTCTGCCTGAGCACTGGAAGCAGGACATTGTCATATGCAGAGGATATGTCTAGGAAGACTTCAACAACATTTTCATTATTGGAAAAGGCTGATCTGATAGACAAACAGAGAACACTGAGACTATCCATGGTGCCTTTGCCACGGCGAAAACCAAATTGTGTGTTAGATAGTAAATTTCTGTTTTCAACTATCCATTCTAAGCGGTTTTTTATAAGGTGTTCCATGATTTTAACAAGAACAGAACTGAGAGCGATTGGTCTGAATGAAGACGGATCAGATGGATCCTTACCAGGCTTCAGGATTGGAACAATTATTTGTGTTTTCCAAGATTCAGGAATGTTGCCAGATAGAAATATAGAGTTTAGGACTCTTAGAAGATATTGTTTGAAGGATGAAGAAGCTTTACATATAAATGAGTACGGAATACCATTCATACTGGGGGCGAAGTCTTTCAGATGGTCCAGAGCACTGCAAAGTTCCGCAAAAGAAAACTTCATTCATTGGTTCGGAAGAAGAATAAATTTGCGGGAAAGAAGGGATGCAGTCAAAATTTGGGGCAGAGGGTTTATCTAAAATTGTTCCAACCATGGAGATGGGTCATTGGACTGGGAATTGTTTTCAGTAAGACTTCTACAGAAGGACTTTATTTTTTTCCAGATTAAAGAAGGGTGAGTTCTCGGAGATAGAGACTCACAGAACTTATCCAACCTGCCTTCTTTTTGATAAAAGTCTCCTGGTGCGAGCACATGTTTTTTTATAATTTAGATAATTCTCCATGTTTAAGTTTGAACGATACTGGTCTTCCGCCTTTTTTTGTTCACTAACACTAACTGTGCATTCGTGGTCCCACCATGGAGGAGAGGGAATATGTTTTTTGAGAGAACTTTTAATTGGAATGGAGCGTTCAGCCGCAGCATGATGAACACATGCAATGAGTCTGCCATACATATGGGAGCCATTAGAACTGTCTACTCGTGGTAGATTATTTACCTCCTCATCTAAAATTGCAGAATATTTAGACCAGTCAGCTTGTTGGGTGCGGTACTTTAATAAAGGAGGGACTGGTGGAGACGGTCTAAAGGAGGAATACAGAAACGTAACAATCGGGAAATGGTCACTGCCATGTGAATTAGAGAGGACAGACCAACATAAAGTGGAAGCAATTGATGGAGATGCTAAGGTTAAATCAGGAACACTTACATTCTCAGAGGAAGATGTTCTACGAGTTGCAGATCCATCGTTGATGATACATAGATCCTGTGTATCAAGAATATCAAGTAGGAAGAAAGAGGCAGGGTCATCACAATGGAAACCCCACACTGTGTTCTTACAGTTGAAGTCCCCGAGGACGATTATAGGATAGCATTCAATTCAGAAAGTATTTGGGAGTTAGGATAAGGAATATAAACAGAGACTAGGGACAATCCAGCGCAGGATGCAGCTACCACATGGAGATCAGGGGTATGTGAAGGAATGGGAATTAGGGAGAAGATAAAAGAAGTTGAGATAAGAAGGGCACAACCTGCATAGCCATCATCCCTGTCATCCCTAAGACAGGCATAACCAGGCACACGAAAACGTGCAGCCGGCCTTAGCCATGTTTCCGAGATGGCCGCCACAATGGGCTTATATTAATTGAGCAAAGATCAGTTCAGATTTTTTACTAAGGACGCTTTTACAGTTCCATTGAAGGAGGTTTTGATCCATTATTATTGGAGATTAAAGATGAGATAAACTGTTGTAGAATTGTTATGACATTGGGCGGTAGGGCGTCAGAGAATTTAGATATAATATTTACAAGAGAGCAGACTAATAGTTCTATTAAATTGTCATTTGGTGTAAGATTGGGAGTAGGACTGGGAGGAACCTCTGAGAGGGCACAACCATTTGGTTGCAAAGACTTAGGATTAAATTTTAAGGAATTTTGAGCCCCAAAGTCATAACTTTTGCCAAGGGGAAAGGGGAAGGTTTGGGAGACTGAAATAAAGTTTTCCTATATGATTTTTCAGGGCTATAATATGATGCATATTGGGGTATTTGGGATTTTGGAGAAAACAATTGGGATGAGGAAGCCACATCTGCATAAGTAGTTTTAGAGGCAGGGAGTCTATGAGATGTTTCCGTGTATGATATGTTTTCGTCCGACATTATAATTTTGATAGACTTCTGCCTCTGATGTTTAGGGCATTTGGGATCTGTTGCATAATGATTGCCCTTACAGAGAGAACAGTTTGTGCATTCTTTTTCACAGTCATCTCCCTAATGGACAAGACCACATTTATAGCACAATTGTTTTGATCTACACTGAGCTTTAACATGCCCAAACTTGCAACAGTTACGGCATTGTATAGCAGGGAGTATGTATCAACAACTAGAGCAGTACTATAGCAGTAGACTTTCGCAGGAAGAGATTAGCCAAGGAAAGTAAGGACCACAGTTGTTGAAGGAATCCATGAAACACCTGTATCATCCTTCTTTTTAACTCGTACAACTAGGTTACAAACTCGGGGAGTTTCAATGCCATTAACTAGTTCTTCCAATGTCCAGTCCGTTGGAATATTTCTCACCACACCCATTCGGGACACTAGAAATCTAGGTATAATTCCATTTAATCTATTTTTGGACAAGAAAGGGTTATGAATAAATTGATTAGCTTCTCCGGCAAGTCTAAAAGTAACTGAGATTTTGCTTCGACTTATTGGGCGAATGCCTCCTTCAGAAATTCCATTGACATTGACGGCCTTGTGTATCAGTTAAGCAAATTTGAGAACTTTAATTCTTAGCCCAGAAGAGCTATCAGGCTCTGTACGACTCACGTGGACAACATAAGGACCTGGGTCTGAGTCAGAATATTGGAAATTAGTACTTTCCTCATATCCAAGTCTGATAAATACAGACTGATAAATTCAGTATCAGATTATTCAGTACTGAATAGAATCGGATGGTGTATTAGATTTTTTAGCTTTTAAGGATGCTTATAAATATTTATAAGCTGGGCGTTTTAAGATAGGTCTAGGCCGGGATGTGCCAGAACCCATAACCACACTTGGGCATGATGGGGGAGGATATCCTCCCCCATCGAGAGGATCAGTGTCCATCAAATGGACACGATTGGCATCTAACAATTAAGTTAAACTTACCTTATAACCACCACCAAGACAACACAAACAGAAAATATAGAAAACACAAAGATAAACAGAAAAACTATTGTAAATAATCGCGAGTTTAGCCTATCCACGTGTGTTTAGCAACGCAATCGACGGCAGAATCCCATATGTGTTTCCCTTTTGTGTAACAGATGTTGTAACTTATGTATTAGTCTTTGGAGTGGTACACGGTCAAAGGCTTTTTCATAATCTAAGTATATTACATCTGTAGGTTTACCATTATCATGGTCTTTTATCCATTTGTTCATACACATTAATAAGTTTGTCACTATTGATCGTTTTGGTACAAACCCATGCTGTTCATTCATAATTACATGCTCTTGTAACAGAAATTCTCTCAATTTTTCTGCTATGATCTTTTCCATAGTACGACATATGATACTAGTGAGACTTATGGGCCTGAAGTTAGCAGGGACAAGTTTGTCTCCTTTTTATATATATATATATATATATATATCTCCTGGACACGATCACCTCAGCATCGAACACCTGCAAAATGCTGGAGTTCATATGCCTAGGGTTTTGTCATTGTTTTTTAATTTGTGTATTGGGCATTCGTATCTACCAGACAACCTAATGAGAACTATTGTCTTGTCAAAGTCTGCTTTGTGATAATCAAGAGAAACATGTGTTGGTATTGTTTTATGGTTGTGACTGAGTAGTTGTATATTAGATCGTAAGACAAGGTGATCGCTCTTTTTAAATTATTAAATTTTCATCATTACATAGTATTAAGTCCAGTAACGATTGTTGATTATTTCTTACCCTGGTAATTTCTGTTACAAGTTGGGAGAGGTTGCTGTCGGAATACATTGTTACAAAGCTGTCATGCAATTTATAAAGTTTGTTAGTTAGCGAAAAAGATAGTTAGCGAAAAAGTGTATATCCGGGAATATTAACCAGACTATCACTAATCTTGGCATGCAAGTGTGTTTCTGATATAAAAATGAATGCTGGTTTGAAATTGTTCACTTTAATAAGAAATAAATCGAATTTAGCCGTTAAGGATGCCAGTTTCGTGTATACTATGCCAAGTTCGGAAACATTATTCTGAGCTAGTTTTTTGAGTTTGGAACAATCCTTGGTATCTTATTTATATATTTAATGGTTAAATTGGTCTCACCTTTTCTGTTCTGGTAGCCAGCTCTTCTCGTAGCTTCTCGTAGATCCTTTTGATAAGGTGTCATATCTGTCTTAACTTTAACCGAGCTGGGTAGCTTACCTCGATTCTTGATTATGTTAGTCGCATTTTGTTTGTTAGAGAATACTATTTTTAGAGGACGAGGTTAATCGGTGTTGGTTTTAAGTTTGCCCAAACGAAAGAGTGTAACCACCTCAGATCCGGCAATCAGCATGGATTAGAATGCATTACAATGGTCAGAAAATCCCATGATAAAGATCACTTTATCATGGGATTTTCTTTCAAATTCGCCCTAGATTCGGGCATTCCAAACATGATAGAATAGAATAGAATAAATCTTTATTGATTAATCCATCACACACTAGAAAGGTCTTACAAGTACAAGATACATAAAATGCGTCACAGACGTCTCAATAGGTGGCGGCTCAGTGTTACGCTAGACATACAAGCATGACTAGCACTGATTTTCAGCCACTACCTTCTGAGGAGTCACGGCACACATGATGATAATTTTTAAACTATAAGTACACAATTATTCATCAACTTACCATTTATCGCCCCGCACCGTACCCTGCCTGCGAAAATGATTCGCAACAATACGAACACCCCTGCCAGCCGCGACAACGCGAACATTCTCATTTACGCGACAGTGTGGCCGGGGCATTACAGGTGGGCCACCTGTAATGCCATACTATCATCTCCAATAGCAGGATGATGACATTGCGACTTTGGCTTTTCCTATCCTCGATTTCATTTATGACTGAGTCCAGATTAACTATGTTAGATTGGTTTGCCTGAAGATTTTGGACCTGCTGTTAGAGGATTGTAACCTGCCTACGCAACGACGGAACCTGCCTTACGCCTTCTTCACATCCGTCACAAAGATAGGCCAATTTCGGCGCTAGAAGTGCTATTACTCGCATTTCGGTTGTAGACAGTACAATTACGTTGGCAATCTTTACAGTTGATTTTTGGGGACTTGTCATCAATGTTTGAGTTGCACTTAAAAGATTGCGCCATTTTATTTGTTTATACTATATTGGTAGCAAAAAACTGATAGGTAATAATAAAAGTTTGATTTATTGTATTATTATGTATCTCCGCTTGGGATTGACGGGTTGCCTCGGTCCTTTGAGAGTCTTCCCCGCGCAAGCAATATGGATCCAACGCGTAGAGGCCCTTTGGAGAAGTTCATGTCATGTGGTGCTCGTGCCCAAACCCGTCCTCGGCTATATCAATAGATGTCATTTCCATGAACGGATGGGCAGGAGGAGGAACTATTGCTAATGAGTGAAAAGAATAAAATGGGTTATGGTTATGAAGTTTGGATGGGTTTTAAACTGGGCTATTGCAATAGAAATCGGACACCTGCCATAATCATGATTCCTGGCTATTTGTGGCAGGCGGTGACTCGCCACTCAGTGGTATATTTCTTACCTATGCAAACTAAAATCTCAGTTTGTCACTTTCTTTTATTGCCTTTACTCGACTATTGAGATGTGTGCTATCTTGATGCCACTGAGGAGCAGCTTAATAAACTGTAATGATTACAAAACCTTTGTATCTGCTTCATTTTCGGTCTTAGGAAATATGACCATGTCTCTGAATTCCGTAAACAACTTGGTTGGCTGCCAATCCGTTATCGTCGGAATACAAGAATTCTTTGTCTACTTTTTAATGTTCTATTTAATCCCTTAACCCTCATTTACCCTTCCTATTTTCATGAGCGTTTTTCCTTTCTTCATCCTGCAGGAGAAATTTATAGATCTCACCGTAAATTTATTCTAACTTTTCCTGCTCATAGCACTGTCGCATATTCTCATTCCTTCTCTGTTCAAGCAGTCAGGTTATGGAATACATTACCACCTACCATTCAAGAGTCCCAAACTCTCACCACCTTAAATTCGTAAATCGTATTATATTATAAATCAAATTATTAAATCAAAGCTCCTGTCACAGGTCTGCTGGAAAAAATCTTTAGAAATAAGTAGAACCCTTGTAGCAAGTTTTCCTAATGTTAAGTTTCCAATGTATTTTTACATAGTGTACATGAACAAATAAATAAATAAAAATAAATAAATAATTGTATTATCAAAATAGTTACCTGAAAAACGATAGATAGTTATTGGACTATGATAAAGATAAAAAAATTACATTTTTGAGCCTTTATATCTTTTAAAGTCGTTTGCTTGATCTTTAAATAGTTTTTAAGGCCAATGGAACCCATAAACCCTAAGAAACTACCTCACGGCCATTTAAATGGAATTTTGGGTTCAGTCTTACTTGGGTAAAATCCATGTAATTAGTATGGAATTAACTCCAATCATAATGGTCAATCGATCTTTATATTACTACCCTGGTATCAGAGGGTCACTCGACTCTATTTGTCTTGAATATCTTCTTCGTCCAAACTTGTTTCCCAATTGTGATCTATCTCACTCTGGTGTAAGAACCTCTTGGGTTCAAAATATCTTCACGATGGCCTCAGTAATCGAATTGAAGTAGGTTTTTGCTTTTGTGAAAAAATAAAATGAAATAAAGTTTATTCTCGTATTCTCGATACTGTCAGAGAAAAATGTCGTTAATTAACTACACAAATGCCCATTGAAAGTTCCGTTCAGTTTTTTCGATTATGACGCCGCCACTCATATTCAATTAAAAAATATTGTATAAAGTTTGACATTTTTGAATATCATTTTGATCGTAAATTGGGACATGTACGTACAGTACCCGTAGCCATAGAGAGGGAACAAGCTGTTATTAAATACAGACTGGCATAAAAATTTCTAACAAGGTTTCTTTTTAAAATAGTAGTTATAACTATTTTTTCTTTCGATTGTTACAGGACAAACACGATGGGGCCTTGGAGATAGTAGAAACAATTCGGTAAGATTTCATTATTATTTGGTTATGTAAATTTTGTTATAATATTATAATAATAAAATATAATAAAATATTTTACTTCTGTTCTTACAAACGATTTCTCCAGAACATTTGTATTATGTTATTGGTAGAATAAAGGGCTATTTTATTTTATTTTATTTATGTTTGTTTGGCCGTGAAAGCCTAACATACGGACAGATTTTCGCATTTTTAATATTAGTATTTAAGCATTAAGTATTTATAATATTAGTATGAATGTAGTTAAAGTGATCATAAGAGTGAGCGTTTCTTGCTGCTCGGGTTGTATGCTCAGCTGTTTGCTTCGGAGCCCAGTTTCCGCTTTTTCCTTTAAGGGACGAACAGTAATAATAGTACGCAATAGGCTACTTGACTGTATTCATACTTGGGCAAATTTGCATACGAAACAATTATGCACACTAAAAAGTAACCGATTTTGAAAACAACAACAAAATTGGTTTATATTTAATGGCAGTAATTGAATTTTAAAGTTTTTTCAAGAAGAAAAATGAGCGTGGTTGTGACGTCTTCTATAACTCTTGTACGCACGAAACCAGGTGGCAGTGACGTCACTGCATACATAGTGCATCCTTTTCTTGTTTTTAGACAGTTTTCCCTTCCACCAAATTTCAAAGACTTGCTTATTATATTATTATTAAACTTGCTTATTTAAGAACGGATTTAAAAATCTTTCTGTTTTCAGTTTCTGGTAGTGAAATGTTTCATATGCATGATAAAAAAAATACATTGAGTAGAATACCAAATTGCTCGTATTCCACCAGAATACGTATAAGTTTGGCTCTAACACCTAAACGTCCACGAATCATCCATATAAAAATGATTTCTCAGCTCCTGTAACTTAATCAGCTGTTTGTCTGTCAACTCATTGCAAGCTCCAACATGATTATGTTTGTACAACTCCTATCAGAATAACCCACTTTTTTATTTTCTGGCCGGCACTTTCACTTTCGGACCTTAATAGATGATGTCCTTTCAACTTTAATTGGTGCGTGTGTGTAATTAACTGGAAAGAAAGAATGGAAGATAACCCTTTCAGTCATTAATATCAATTTGGCACACTATTCACAATACACCAATAATCCTATACCTATATTATTCCGGTGGTTCTATCCATATGTGGTTGAAATGTTACTACTTATCAGACGTGTACGCGGAGTGTGATGTGAAGGACGTAGGAGCGATGGCCGAGGCAATTTCGCGCGCATTCGCTTGTACTTGTACACAATGTCGCCCTACTGCCCGACCTATACTTGAAACAATTTATGTCATAATCAAAGTTAACTAAAAGCTATATGAATAGCTTGGTAGTCGGGCTAATTTAGTTCACGTGTCGGTTGACAATGAATATAAAGATCACGAGTTTCGGTCAAACTGACTTGAGAGATTCGAGGTGATGAAGATCGAAGAGGGATGTCATACTCTACCACTGAATTAACATTAGAACTGTACTAACGCAGCGCAACGTAAACATAAGGAACCCTTACAGCATAGATTAATAATTGGTCTCCTCGGCGCTACGACTAGATACCGCCCTGTGAAGAAAAATCAGTTTCCAGAATGCGACAACTTATTAGGAAAGTGTGTGTAAAATAACGTGCAAAGACGCACACTATCGCCGGTTATGGTGTTGCCAGCTACTTGACTGGTGCCCGACCATTGGGAAAATTATTAATTGCTGTGGTCTTGTTACGGATTATAAAATGTAGCTCGGAAAATCCTTTGAAATGAAATTAAAATAAAACTGGCCCAAGTGTGAGTCGGCTTGCGTTGAGAGGGTTCTGTACGATTTTTTATTTTTCTCCATTTGAACCTCCTAAACAAATTTAAAATTATCTCATAGGTTTTCCTGTAATTTATGCATCGAAATTCTGAAATCGATAGTTTCGAAGATAAGGTAGGGGAAATGGCTAATTTTTGTCTACATTATTTTATTATTCTAATATAGAATGCTAAAATTGCAACAAAAACTGTCATTTGATTTATTATTACACATTACAGTATGTTAAACGTTAAAATTTTCTATTTAGGTTGGAGCTAATTGATTACTGACACCTTTTTAGTTGTAACCCGGGTTTAAATACAAATAAATAAATAGACATACATACATATTATCACGGCCTTTTTCCATACGGTAGTGTTGCCGGAAAAACGATTACACATCGAATAATAATCGATTCTTTGATTGTTGAAAATATAATCTAAGGCAGTGATTCCCAAAGTGGTCCAGGTGGACCCCCAGGGGTCCACGGGAGACTTGCTGGGGGTCTACGTAGGCGTGAACAAAAAATGGGGGTCCATAAGATGTTAATGGGGGTCCACGAAAATTTATCTGCTTTTGATAGTAAAGAGCAAAAATGTAAGCATAGTTTTTATAAGGGCCTACCTACATTGTTTTAAGTACCTATCTAAGCAGATAATATTTTAATAAGGCAAGCGACTGTTACTTGTCCAAACTTGTGTATTCGATATTACGTACAATTTCGTGTACAGACTTGCAAAGCGCTATCCGCCCGACAATGCTTAATGCTTGTTCAGACATGAACTTGATCAACACTATAAATACTTGATGCCAAAGGCAACCAAACGCATTCATTTGTTTCCGGAATTTCGAAAACAAGGCGGAATTTGGAAAAAAGTTGTGAGAAAATTTATATCTGTGTTTGCTAGTGCCGGAGAAAAGTAAGTAACCTACCTTTTTTTGTTATAGTACTTAAGTATTTTGTTTACGTGTACTAGTCGGTTGATCACAACGGCCTGTATAGATAGGTAACTTAGTAACTTACAGATATTTTAATTGTCCTCTTTCGATTTGAAGACAAACACAGCACGTTTTATTCAATTGTTTTTTCACGAGAGAAGCACTGCCTCTCTAAAAAGGCCGAATAAGCAATATTGCAGAGCAATTAATTTTGTAATTTTTCTTGCAAATAACTACTAATTTTATAAAACAGTAATTTCATAATCATGTTAAATTGATTTTGAAGTAACTATTTTATCAAAACTATTCCTTTTCGGAAAGAGCGAGCGGTGCGCGGGCGACGGGAAAAGGGCGGGGCTTGAACTTCGATGCCTGTTTGTCACGTTTTAACAATGAAGCCGCAGACAAAAAATACGCAAATACACGGAGCGCGTGAACTCATTGATTTAATAAAATGTTAGTTATCGTTTTTATGGACAATTTTGGGATTTCGACGTTTATTTTTTCCTACACAAATATGATCAGTATTCGATACTGAGTACACTAATTTTTATTTATACTATTAAAAATTAGTGGTAAATTATGTACTTTAAAATTGATACCGTTTTGTGAAAACGTTTGTATTTGTCTCAGCGGTTTATTAGTTGGTCCCTTTACAAGCCGTAATTCTATTTCCGCGTGCTGACAAAGGCTGCGGTGTGATACTTATATTCAGAAAAAAACTTGGTTACTAAAACATTTTTTTTACAGGTAAGGTAACTGACACGAAACATGGCTACAGCAAAGAAAAAATGTCGACAATATAGTGTCGATTATTTGAAATATGGTTTTGTTCCATCAGAGGCAGACAAACAATTGCCCATGTGCCTATTATGCAACAAAGTTTTGAGCAATGACTCTATGAAACCATCAAAGCTCGAAGATCATCTAAAAAGGTGTCATACTGATAAAATAGGTAAAGATTTAAAATATTTTCAAACATTGAAAGAAAAATATGGAAAGAGACCCACCATGCACAGTATGTTCGCTTCAACATCTCAAAGTAACGATGATGGCTTGCGGGCATCTTACAATATCTCATTACTTATAGCAAAATCTGGAAAACCGCACACTATCGGAGAACAATTAATTTTACCCGCTGTTGAAGAGGTTTTAAAAACTGTTTTGCACAAATCTCCATTTGACGTACTAAAAAGAATTCCATTAAGTAACAATACTGTACAAAGACGCATTGATGAAATGAGCTCTGATATCGAAAGCTTTTTGTGCAATCATCTGCAAAAAACTCATTTTTCTATACAACTGGACGAGTCAACGTTACCCAGTAATGAAGCATTACTATTGGCATATGTCCGATTTATTGTTGAGGAAGAAATTCACGAAGAATTGCTATTTGCCAGAACTTTGGAGACTGACACTAAAGGCGAATCAATATTTAATGTCCTGAGTAATTTTTTTACGGAAAAATCGATCCCATTTACAAACATTATTTCAGTGGCAACAGACGGAGCTCCTGCAATGGTCGGGCGATATCGTGGGTTTATAAGTCATCTCAAAAGAATTATACCAGGACTTACAGCTATTCATTGCGTAATCCACCGACAACATCTTGTGGCAAAACATTTAAGTGACAGGTTGAACCAATCTCTTCATTTTGTAATAAAAGCTGTCAACAAAATCAGAAGCAATGCATTGAATACACGTTTATTTGCTCAATTATGCGACGAAAATGATGAAGACTTCCAACGACTGCTCTTACATACTGAAGTATGCTGGTTGTCGAAAGGTGCATGCTTAACGAGATTTTACTCTGTTTTCGATTCCATATTAGAGTTCTTAGAAAGTAGAGATCCAGATTTAAAAGAAAACTTGATCAAATTCAAAGCAGACATTGCGTATTTGACAGATTTGTTTAAAAAATTTAATGATATTAACTTGCAGTTACAAGGGGACAGCCTGAATTTAATAAAAACAAAGGGGATAATTTCGGCTTTTCTTGGGAAATTGAAATTTATGAAGCAAAACATTAGTCGGCGCGAATTCTCTCAATTTCCAAACTTGTCGCAGGTAGAATGTATTGATGAGGATATCCATACCTACAGTCAACATTTAAGTGCCCTGCATGATGACTTCAAAACCAGGTTTGAAGATATACTGACGATGGATATACCACCATGGATAATAAATCCATTTGATGAAACGGAAGTGGCCAATGTTGTATTACAAGAGGAGCTGCTCGAGCTAAGCACTAATGAGGAGCTGAAGGTGAAATTTAGAAAAGGCTACCCAACATTTTGGCTGCAAGCAGAAATACCCGAAAAATATCCTGGACTGTGGGAAATCGCAAGGAAATTTTTAATAGCTTTTCCCTCGTCATATCTTGTCGAAAGGAGTTTTAGTGCCGTTACAAACCTCTTAACAAAAAAAAGGAGCAAATTAAACATCACAGAGCGGGGGGATTTGCGGTTATTGCTCACAAAAATAAAACCAAACATTGATCGTTTGCTGACACTCCATCAGATACATCCTTCCCATTAATTAAAATTATGACCTGAACCTATATTACCTTAATATTTTTTTCTTGTAATTCTATTCTTTTAATAAATAAAGTGATATAAAATGTACCATTTTTCGTTTTTATTTTACATATCGAAATATAGGGACAGAACTCAGAAGTGACACAATTTTTATTTTTTGGCGACTTTAAGAATGTGGTAGAAATGTAGCAGCAGGGGGTCCACCGAAACCAGTAAAATTTTGAAAGTGGTCCACGAGAAAAATAAGTTTGGGAACTACTGATCTAAGGTATCGATAGTGATCATGTATCGATAGTATCGATATTGATACTATCGATAATATATTTTGAAATGTTTATTGCCTGGGTTTGCTATCTAATTCCTGTCCTCTATGAAATTTGAAGGGAAATAAGCAAAATTAAAATAAAATAACAAAAAAAAAACTTTTACAATATTTATTTGAAGAAGAAGAAGCTGAAAGTTACACAAAGTTAAAAACTCGAATTAAAAAAAATGAATTTATATTGGAAGTTACCTATTTAATGTTGAGTAAAGAAGTAATTGCGATTAAAACGAGAAAAGAAAATTAGGGGCGCAGGAGATCGAATGGCCAATATTTAGATCCCTTCTTTAAAGTTTTAAATTAAAAAATAAATAAAATAAAGGGTTAATAAAATAAAAAAAATGTAGAAAGCGCAGGCACTGGCTGACCGATAATGCTGGCTTCGGCTGTGTGGTTACCTCAGTTTAGGCAAAAATGTCTATCGCAGATTAAAACGGTAGTATAAGCAGTGTCCTCTTGTTTAAATAAAAGAAATGTGGTATGCACTCCTGACACCTCGGGAAGCTGGTAGAAAGAACTCCCAGTGTTCAGCGGAGGGAGTGCTGAGGGAAACTTGAGGTGTTCTTTTTAACCCTGAAGTAGGAATAACAAAATAACTTTCAAAAGACTGCTTATGAAACAATGGTTTACTATAGGGCGGGGCTCTGGAAATTTCTAGGTTTTATTCCTGTTCAAAATCCTTTTCAATATATGTAAAATTTTGTTATAATGGAGTAGGTTTATTCCTAAATTTAGGGCTGAATCTTGTTTGGTTGTAATTATAAAAAAAGACAGTCATAATCCCAAATGGTAGGTTACCCGACAATGAAAAATCTACTTAATTTTGTAAAAAACGATTTTGTATGAAATATTTCAATTTGAATTTATATATTTTACGCTTATTTATGTGCACCAATGGTGAGAAATCATTTTAAGACCGAAATTAGATAAAATTTTAGTAAAATACACATGTGAATAAAATACACATTCTACCCACTTTGTAAATTATAAATTTGTCACAAAACCCCTAATTTAACCAGAAAGTTATTTGACCAAATGAAAGAATTAATCGGTTATTTAGCTCAATAAGACCATAAATAAAATAAAATAAATTACCTTTTCAGGGTTCTTTCTGTATATCCAACAAAACATCATAAAACGCCGTACGACAACCACGTCGGCGAAAATATTTGTTACGACGGTTGCACTATTAAACTCCAAAATAATCGTATTAAATGGCTATTTAAACCTTTAAATTATAAAAAAAAATAGCGAGCAACTATCGACCCGCTCCGAAAATCATCTGATTTCGTCTGCCGGTGGCGGCAAGTGTGCTAGCTGTCAGTTCAGTCGTAGTGATGGGGACATCGGGAGTCGACATTTGTTCGAATCGACTCGATGAACTATCTATCGACTTCGTGCCGAACCGTGTGAAAACAACAGGCATTTAGTATCGATTTTCGAAATCCGCCGGCGAATCATTCGACAATTAAACCAACTCGCACGGATTCAATGAGCGATTAAAGAAACACGGAACAAGTAAGGAATGATTCGATTATCTTTTACCGGCTCGTGGAGTTATTCGCACGGCCAGACCATACTGGTCGAAATCAAAAATTACCACCCGCGTACATTTCAAAAATACAGAATGTTGCTTCCACGAACGCAATCGATACATCTCACGGAGGAGTCAATTCTCTTATTTTAAATAGGTACCTAGTGCACAATTGAATCGCAATTGGATCGCAATGACTTGACTTTGACGCTTCTGATATTCCGTTACTCATTTTATTTACATTTCCCTACTAATATCATTAAAA
Source organism: Euzophera pinguis (assembly GCA_947363495.1). NCBI lineage: Eukaryota > Metazoa > Arthropoda > Insecta > Lepidoptera > Pyralidae > Euzophera > Euzophera pinguis. The sequence goes on along the minus strand of OX376155.1, from coordinate 7,658,324 downwards.
TACGCTCCAGTCGCAAATGAATAGAGATTCAAAACTGTTAAAGCAGAATACCACTATTGAGTATATCTAAAAAAATTCAACTTAATTGAGTCGCGATTGAATATCAGTTGCGTGGCCTTTCAAAGTTCATTAGCGGAATCGATCACCTACTCAACAATCGAGCAATTAGGCAGTTAATCGACTTAATATTTATGGCATAGCAAAAATGGCATTACAATTTCTGTAAGTACAATCTTTTTTTGAATGACGATGATTTTAGTAATGCCCGCTGTACATCCCACCACCGAGTTCCGGTATGTCTATATAGCACCGGTACCTTAAATGCTTGGTATTTCAATTGTTAATCCATTAATTGATTATTTTCGATAAATTGTCAAAAATCAATACTACAGGTAAGATTACATCGATGCTATAGATACATAATCGATTAATAACCATCGATATAAACGTTTACCTATGTCGATATATTTTAAATCGACCCATTTCAACTATCGATTAATTGTTTGGTATTGCAGTTAATAATCGATTATTTTCGATTAATTGTCAAAAATCGATTAAAATAATGGCGAAGCTATTACCGTCAACGGCGAGCGCTACAGGTCAATGATAAACAATTTTTGGTCTAAATTGAACGATATGGACGTTGACGACACGTGGTTCCAGCAAGACGGCGCTACGTGCCACACAGCGAACGACACGATGGACATTCCGCATGATCGGTTTGGACATTTTGCATGGGTTATCCCTCGCAGAGGTGACGTGAATTGGCCACCAAGATTGTGCGATTTGACCCCGTTAGACTTTTTTTGTGGGGTTTCCTGAAGTCACAAGTCTATGCCAATAAACCGCAATCGACTGATGCCCTGAAATTCAACATAACGCAGGCCATCGCTCAGATTCAGCCGGATTTATGCAGCAGAGTCATAGAAAATTATATAATGTGCTTAATAATCCATCTTCCCCAAAGTATCTCAAAACAGATTTCAAATATTTAAGTTCGACTCACGAAAGGGCCCTGCGTTCTTCAAACAATTTGACTCTTGCCACTCCCTCTCACCATACTGGATTTTACTCCAACTCCTTCGCCGTCACGGCTGTCAGACTCTGGAACGCGCTACCTGAATCAATTAGGAAAGCCTCCAGCCGTGCGGGTTTCAAAGTTCTTGTTTACAATCATTTTCTCGCACAGCTGAGTGATGTGGGAATCTAGTTGCAACATATGTTGTTTATTTTGCATTGCATTAATAATTGTATATATTTGTTGTTTATGTAGGTATATTATAAATACGTGTTTATATTATATGTAAGTATATATATATATATATATGTATTGCATATCATTTTCTGATGCTTTTCTGTCAATTTAACTTTATTTTACACCCACATAAAGCTCTCTGCTTGACCCAAAGGTTGACTGTTAGATAATGCTTTTAGCATTAAGTCCACCTATTGTGCTTTACAATTGTATTTGTACAATAAAGTTTAAATAAATAAATAAAATTGGACCTCTCGGATCCGTGCCACTGTTCAAAGCCGCGGCGGACATTTAAACGATGTCATATTCCATAAATAATGGCATTATTAGGCCTTTCGAATAAAAAAAAATACGTTAATATCTCACACACAGCTTGTTTTATTTAATTTCAACATTGGCCCGTCCTTGTATAATAGTTTAGGAGAAATATTTCATTAATTAAAAACTATGTAATATTCTAATCCATTGAAATCAGTATCTCTAGTAAGCAAGAGGTAAGTTTGACGATGATATTGACATTTCCAATATCAAGATAAACCAATAATTTTACTTCTTTACGCATAGGAACCAATCGAAAAGAAGTAAAAAATAAAATAAATCTTGTGGCTAGATAGTAGATAGCTGTATTGTATTGCTCATTTCGTGGGTCGATAGTATATTATCATGAAATGAAATGTAAATGCGCTGATGTCGCTGCATTTTTTGAACACTAACTATCATGACGACAGGCTATCCAGTTGTTAAAAAATCAAATATTATTTGTATGCAAATAAAAGTTAATGAAAAGTTTCATAATCATTATTTTATTTTTCCATATTGATTTTACAATAAAAAAACTACTGAACCGATTTTAATAAATTGTAAGATATTTTTTAAATATAATATACTTAATTATATTATTTAAGAAAGGACCATGGGCAAAAACGTATGGACTCTGGTCCAAATACATACAACTTTGATCAACAGTGATACAAACTATGCCAAATAAAAGTATTTGATATAGATCATTTTATTCTACTGGCACCAAGCCGAAATCGAGCGCCAACATGGTGTACTAATAAAAATGTACTTACCTAAAGAAAATGACACCATGTTCGCGCTAGATATCAACTTAGTCGTCATAATATAAAATAAAGTAATAGGTTGGGGAAAAAGTTTATTCGCATTTTTTTAAACATTTTTAAAAATAGTTTATTTACATTTAACTAAAGTATGTAGGAGCCATTTTGTTCGATTACTTTTTGCCATCTTGTAGGTAGGGACATGATCCCATTGCTATAGAAATTTTGAGGCTTCTGATCAAAATACCACGACAAGTGGTTTTTTGGCAGTCCTCTCGTGATGTTAACCTGACATTGCCTAAAGAATTCTGAAGAGACCAAAACAGGTGGAAAACCCTATGAAGTTTAAGGAAAAACTGGGTTTTATAATGAAGCTCTGAGCTTGCAAAATTAAAGTATTTATTATTGCGAGTCAAGCGCACGGGGTGTGCTTTGTTGCCACACCGTGCGCCACTATCGTCGCGTCGTCTCCAGGACGCGAACAGCAGCGGCCGCGAAGTGGCAACGTCGCATCTAACTTACTGCTCATCTGTTTGAATCCCTTGCACTTAGATTAATAATTGGTCTCGCGCGCTCGACTAGATACCATCGGCACACTAGAAAAATGCGGCAACTAAAACCACGCCGAATTCGGCATACTTGCGGCATACCCGCGTCAGACACGCCGCGACCGATGAGTGAATTGGATGTCTAGATAAATTTAAAATTTAATGTAAAAGCAGACGCAAAATGTGCAGTTTGCGTAGTACAACTATGTAAGAATAATACTAAAAGAAATAAGAAAGATACTGGTATTACATACCATCAATAAGTATTGTATAATTTCGAAATATGGACATAAATTACACACGAAAATAATATAACCCTAAAATATGGCGCGACGTACCGCTCAGTGCTCAATTTTGTCGTGTATTAAAAAATCCCAAATTCCCCGAGGTTTCGATTTTTATTATTTAGATATTTTATTTTTTAACTCCCGACCCCAAAAGAGGGATGTTGTAATTTTGACTTTTTCTGACAATTTTGTCTGTCTTTATTATCTTATTTCTTTAATGTTGGTCTGGGAGAAAAATAAATACGTGGAATGTACGAGCTGCTTCTCTTCCCGCGCAGACCATATAAGCCGGCCGAGGGAGTGGGAAAATAGGTGTACGAAAATCGAAGAACCATACCTATCAGTAGGCGATGCGACTAGCAACCTATCACTATTTTGATTCCATTTCCACTTTACGCCCACCAACATTCTAAATATGGCCTTTGGGTAGTTGGTACCCCGTAGGGTACGATTGCCGGATAATCGATTAATCGAATTTGTTTTTTTTTTTAATAATATAGGGTATCGAAAGTATTCATATAATAAATTTAATCGATTTTTGACAATTAATCGAAAATAATCGATTATTAACTGCAATACCAAACAATTAGTCGATTATTGAAATGGGTCGATATAAATTATATCGATTTAATCAACATAGGTAATCGTTTAGATCAATAGTTATTAATCGATTATGTATCTATAGTATCGATATAATCTAATCAGTAGTATTGATTTTTGAGAATTTATGAAAAATAATTGATTAATGGATTAACAATAATACCAAGCATTTCAGGTACCGGTACTATACAGATATACGGGAACTCGGCGGCGGGATATACAGCGAGCATAACACAAATCATCGTCATTCTACTCATACAGAAAAAAATATTGTACTTACAGAAATATATTATCGATAGTATCAATATCGATACTATCGATACATGATCACTATCGATACCTTAGATTATATTTTCAACTATCAAAGAATCGATTATTATTCGATGTGTAATTGATTTTCCTGCAACACTACTGTATGGAAAAAGGCCATGATAATATGTATGTACTAGCTGTCAAAAAGTAGCCTATGTTTGACTCCGGGTCTTGAAATATGTCCGTACCAAATTTCATGAAAATCAATTTAGCGGTTTAGTTGTGAAAAAGTAACAAACGTCCATCCATACTTACAAACATTCGCGTTTATAATATTAGTAGGATGTGTATGTCTATTTATTTATTTGTATTTAAACCCGGGTTACAACTAAAAAGAGGTCAGTCATCAATTAGCTCCAAGCTAAATAGAAAATTAAAGTAACGTTTAACATACTGTACTGTGTAATAATAAATCAAATTAAAGTTTTTTTGCAATTTTAGGATTCTATATTAGAATTATAAAATAAAGTAGACAAAAATTAACCATTTCCCCTAACTTATCTCCGAAACTATCGATTCCAAAATTTCGATGCATAAATTACAGGAAAACCTATGAGATAATTTTAAATTTGTTTAGGAGGATGGAGAAAAATAAAAAATCGTACAGAACCCTCTCCACGCGAGCCGACTCACACTTGGCCAGTTTTATTTTAATTTCATTTTAAAGGATTTTCTGAGTTACTTTTTATAATACGTAGCAAGACCACAGCAATTAATAATTTTCCCATTGGTCGGGCACCAGTCAAGTAGCTGTACACAACCACAACACCATAATCGACGCTAGTGTGCGTCTTTGCACATTGTTTTACACACACTTTCCTATTAAGTTGCCGCATTTTGTAGACTGATTTTTCATCACAGCGCGGTATCTAGTCGTAGCGCCGCGGAGACCAATTATTAATCTATGCCCTTGCAGTTGAAACTGTTTTAAAACAGTTTCCGATTAAAGTGTTACATATTTTTTCTGTTACAGTTATGAAACAGATTCGAGAAACAGTGTTTAGAACACTTTATTCGGTTATCGTTAAAGTCCCTGACTTCCAACGTTGTTGAGGGGTTGGACCAAAATGTCGCAATGTCCTTTCTTTGGGACGTTATTAAAATCATAGCACTGTTTGTTCTTTCAGGAATCTGTGAGGCTGTGACAGAACTAACGTTTCAAACACTTTACAGCTTATATTTGTAATGTATTATAAATACATACCATATTATATACCATTACAAAAAATAAGATAACGGTAATTTAAAAAACTAAAACACCCAATTAGCTTTCTGTGTCGAGCCCTTTAGGCTTAGGGAAACAATTATACGTACAAACATACATACCTACATACATACTTTCGAAAAACATTACCCTCCTTTTGGCGCAGTCGGGTAAAAACCAAGGCGCATCACCTGTTATGTTTCCATCTTGCCTTGTTCACACACTTCGGAAATGAATCAAAAACCAGTTGCGCGTTAGCGCGCAGCAGCAGCAGGTTAGTGCGTTTGGTCACTGGACATTTGGGATTGCAAGAGCAGACATCTCGACCGGACGCGCTTACCCTCAATGGCCTTGAAACTGCCCTTGACTTTTATGACACACACACATAAGACATCAATCTCTTTTGTCAGAGTATAGATGGTAAAAGCAAAAAAGGTAGTACATGGAATATTCACTTTAAAAATTGCTGTTCAATTTTATTGACAGGTAGTTACTTATTACGTTTTCATGAATTAAGCACGTTTAGCCGTTGGTTCTGGTTGTTTTCGATAGATGGTAGTCGTTAGTCCGTGCCTCTAGGCAGCCTGAAAAATCTGACCCGTGTCAGACTGCAGTCGCTCTATTGTAATCACCAGTACCACCAAATCTAGAACCGTGATTGTACCATTGAATGTGTAGATTGACCGGATTGTGTATAGTGGGCTGTAATAATGTGAAGTAAAATTAGTTGCAATCTTTTCTCGACGGGTTCATCAACATCTTCGCTGTCTAGTTAACGGGGTACCCTACGACTTTAAAATGTTCTATAAAGAAGAATATTTAATAACCAACATCTGGGTTTTTTTAAAAACACTTTTTAGGGTTCCGTAGTAATAACAAGGAAACCTTATAGTTTTGTCATGTCTGTCCGTCTGTCTATCCTACGTTTTTCTGAGGCTATTAAGACCTAGAAAGCTAAAATTTGGTATGCCTATGCATATTGCTCACGCGAAGCGAACTGTAAAATAAAATTGTGAAAAATATTTTTTAGGTTACCCTACATGTAAAGTGGGGGTTGAAATTATTTTTTTCTATTTTACGTTTATGTGCGTTTTTCGTTTAACGGTTTCGTTTACGGAATATTAAATTTTTGAATAAAAAAATTTACTCCTGGAAGAATGGAAACCTGAAAAAATTCACGATAATAGTAAATATAATGAATTTTAAAGGAAAATTGTAACAATTTTTGATCAAATAAAAAAATCATGTAGGTAATATAAAAATCCATTGAATGAGCGGCTCGCGTCTCGCGTCTCGCGTCAAAGCAGATTGTTTGACATAAATACTACTACTACCTACTGGTACTGGTTCTAGTGTGTTTTAAGTTTAAATTATTTATTATTTGGACTGCTGTAGGGTTCCACATTGCGCGTGGCCCGGCCCGACACGCACTTGACAACTTATTTTATTAAAGTGATGTTCGTGTGATGTGACAACCAAATAGAAGCTAAAATACAAACATTCATATGTTTGACTCAAAATCGTTGACATGTGAAGTTTTAAAGCCATCTTTAACGAAACGGAAAGTCAACATCACCAACATACCCTGTAAGCACTGACTGAGGTAGTTTTAATATATTATTGAGGCGGTATGACCCTGATAGTCAGGTGACTATTAGGGTCATAGCATAGGTATGTTATGTAGGCTTGCAGGAAACAGTGGCGATGTCAAGATCGGGTCTGCGGCTGCGCAGCGTTTGTATAGGCGATCCTATCAACCTAATTGACTCCACTTATTGGTTTTTGTTTAGATGAATTTAGTATGTAAATAATGTAATATAGGCTACAGGTGTTATATATGTTCCTGATTTATTTAACATGTGTAGGTGGGTGTGCGACGACTTGCCGGAGATGAAGGCGGCGCTAGAGAACAACATCTTGTGCGACTTCGACACCCACTCGTACGAGAGCATGCGGGCGTTGTGCGACCGTTTCAACCGCGCCATCGACTCCGTCGTCGCACTGGTAAATATTCTTCATTATCATTACATAGTATAAAACAAAGTCGCTTTCCTATCTGTCTGTCCCTATGTATGCTTAAATCTTTAAAACTGCGCATCGGATTTAAGATTGGGTTTGTTTTAATAGATAGGGTGTTTCAAGAGGAAGGTTTATATGTATAATACATGCCTAATATAGTAGAGGCACACTGATAATTTTAGACGTTTCTATTGTGATGTCGTAAATTGACACATTTTTTGCTCTTACATTGCAAACGCTGGCTATACCATAAGAGATAGATCAAAATAATGTACTACAGTATTGTACACCTTAAAAAGATCTACAAAAAAGTCCGCGGTACCATATGTCTAACTATTTTAATACGTCACAACAACTACTTTTTCATGTTAAAATTTTCAATAGTTAACCGGCGTTACAAACTAGGCCATATTATATTATTCATTTCTCGGTATTGATCCTTATCCAAATAAATCATTCCATATTAAAGGATGGTTTAATACCTGCAAATTACTCTTTGAATGAATGAAATCGGACATTCCATTCCAAAGATATCACGGATTTTGTTTTGTGTTACAAATGTTACAATCCCTTCGCGTAGCGAAACGGTAGCAAAATAATAGGACTCATCACTCAGGAGTGCTTTTTTTGAAAAGTGTGACTCACGCAACATCGGCGAGTCGAATAGTATTTGTACGATATCGAATGATTTTCGTACGATATCGAAGGTTTTTTGGTCGATATCAAACGATGAGGTCGATTTTCATTCGACACACATTTCAAAAATCAAATCAAATCATTTATTCATTTAAAATATTTACAAAAATAAACACTATTTAAGTTAATAAAAACCTGTATTAAAAATAGGGCTCCAGAAGGGAAAGCGTCATAGAAGCGGGAGCTGAGGACGCATTCCTAAGAAGGGGTGACGTTAGGCAGGCGGCCAGTCTTAACAACATGCCAAGATAATAATAGGAATGGAAGCAACCGGAAGGCATGCGTCATGGAAGCGGGAGCGGGATGACGAAACTGAGGGAGTGTACAATATTTACGGTTTAATTTTACGTGTTTTCCCTGTGGATGTTTGAAAAGGGGATGTTCTGATACTGTCAGCTGGGTAGACAGATGTTAAGAGAGCGAACACGGGACGACCAAGTGGAAAGCGACCAGTCGGTCGTCCCAGGTATCGCTGGAGAGATGAAGTTGTGAACGACTTGGAATTTAAAAAAAAATCACATTTAATTCCCCTAAAAAGGAACTTGAACTTGAAAATCGATCTTGACTGCTCTATAGAGCACATCGGTAGATGTACTTATCAAACATGTAACCTTTTCGATAGTTTGACTTTGAGACTGTCATTTACTTTTTTTAAATTTTGATATGCCTACCGAAGTGGCAGAGGCAAATGCCGATAGAGCCATAAAGATTATGATTTATGTTTCGATCTTCCTTGGAAATAAATACTTTCGGTGGCGAGATTCATCACCACATCATAAGATGAATACATATGGTATTCACCAGTTAATAGGACTACTTGACTCGGCATAAGGGAGATCTATGTAGCCAGTTTTGAAAGAAATGCTAAATGAATAGGTTAACTTCAACCTATTACTACATAGTCCCTAAACTCACTACCGAGCTCATTCTTCTATCATAATAGGTTGGGGGAAAAGTTTCTTCGCTTTTTTTAAGAAAATTAAAAACATTTTTATTATAGTTTATTTACATTTAACTAAAGTATGTAGGTGCTATTTTGATCGATTACTTTTTGTCATCTTGTAGGTAGGGGCATGATCCCATTGCATTGAATTTGATGCTTCTGATCAAAATACCGCAACAAGTGGTTTTGGCAGTCCTCTGGTGATGTTAACCTGACACTGCCTAAAGAATTCTGAAGAGACCGAAACAGGTGATAATCTGAAGGTGCAAGGTCAGGACTATACGGCGGATGCATTAACACCTCCCAGCCAAACTTTCTTAATTTTTGCTGAGTGGCTTAAGATTACACAACGTAGGTCATCTAGGTCTAGCGTTATCATGTTGAAAAACCACACCCTTTCTGTTGATTAATTCCGGACGCTTTCTTTCAACTTCTTGCTTTAATCTCATCAGTTGTTCGCAGTAGAGTTCAGAATCGATGGTCCTGCCTGGTGGTAACAGCTCATAATGAATAATGCCCTTCCAGTCCCACCACACACACAGCATCACCTTGTTGCGAGTTAACCCGCGTTTCGCCACAGTCTGTGAAGCCTTACCGGCCTTTGACCACGACCTTTTTAGCACGTTCTTGTCGTACGTAATCCACTTTTCATCACCAGTTATCAGCTTCTTCAATAATGGTTCGGTTTCATTACGTCTTAATGAAGAAACACAAATGAGTACACGGTTCATTAGGTTTCTTTCAGTGAGCTCGTGAGGTACCCAAATATGAAGCTTTTATGTGTACCTTGTTTTTTTTTTTCAAAGGCGCCAAATTTATTTTATTAACAGCCATCAGACCACAGATTACAGAATATAATAAATGCCACACAGATATTCAATCGCCATAGAGGTGGCAGACGCACGCGTTGTTTACAACGATGCACCATACTAGGCAGGTACTTTTAATACTAAATTAATTATAGTTAATTCGTTAGATTAGTAATATGTCGACAAATATAACATTTATTAAGAAACTTATCAAAAGTGAAAGATATCAATTAGGCTCTGCCTGATCCATGAACGGACGGCCTTTTAAGAGCGGGAGAATTCTATTGGCTCCACAATACACAAGTTAGCATATAGATGTGCACTATACATTCACAACTAACTTAAAGTTAATTAATTTTCCATTTTTTTACATATAGGCACAGACAAATCATGGCATAATCATAATTAGGTAGATGACCGTGAATACTGTACGTCACTCGCGCCCTGACCTCCGCGTAGAGTTTATTCCCGTGTTCGGGTGACTTGCGAGTTGCTCCCGCACTAACAACTCCCACCTCCCTCCGTTTTCCTCTCCGCATTCCACTTGTTCCAATTTCAACAAGTAACCTTTTTAAAACGAAACTTGTAGTTTTGTCTGTCAAAGTCACAGTCACAGCTGATTCGCTGGGAACTTAGTCGTTATTAGTAGACGAGACGATACGCATGTGATTTTTTTTACTAGAAATTATGTGTATTTTGTACATTATGTAATGTATTTGTCTACATAGCTACGAGTATCATGTATAGTTCAATACGCTTCCATAAATGAATATACTTTTCAAATAATAGCTATGTAGCTTATTATACTTATATAATATAATGATCTAAACATGTGTTACTTGTTATCGTAGTTATTAGACCTCTTATCTCAGAAGGTCGCTTTTCTGATGATGTTCACCTTCAAATCGTACTAAGTTAGTAGGTAGTAAGGTATTGCACACGTGTATATGTACTTAATATAGAGGGCTGACTCTGGTACTTATGCCCGTGTGTGACTCGATTGAGGTCGCTGTATGTATGCTTTTTGACACTTGGCGTACGTTTCGTTCGCGGAAACAAACTCAATGTCACCTTCATCTATTCCTATCTATAGATTCCTACATCTATAAATAATTATAGTAACTGCCTACCTACTTTGAAAAACTTCATTTCATACTTATATATTAAAAGGTACCAAGAAAAGATATCTGGAATGTCTATACGTCAACATGAATTTCAGCAAATAGAATTTAAATCGGAATAAAAAAAAAGTAAGAATAATAAAAGAAAAGGAACGGATAGGAAGGGACCCAAGAAACTAATAGTTACTTATATGAATGAACTTAACAACAGGTACATAATGTATGTATGTCGTGGCCTGATCAATGAATTGATCATTTCATGATGTAGTCGGCCATATTATTTCATGATATGGCCAAAACAGATGAATCGACCAGGAGTGCTATTTTTCAAAAGTGTGACTCTACAAAATCGGCGAGTCGAATTCGATATCAAACGATTTTCATTCGACTTTATATGTCATACATTTAAAAAATAGAACTCCAGATCATTGAGCTTCCAACATTTACGCACGATCGAATTATTCCCAAAAAGCGTGACTGTCCCGCGCGGGACATTTTGATTTAAACATTGGGACTTCTGGCAACGGTGATAATTCTTTCACAATTTAGACTAGAATAGATGAGTAGTCTTAGTACTTAATAATTTGTGGAATAGAATAGAATAACTTTATTTTGTGAAGTTTAATAATATTTGCAACTACGAAATGATGATAATGGTGAATGTGGGACAGTGAGGGGCATTAGAGGGGAGTGGGGCGCGAGCTGCAGGAGGGAGACACGAGGGCCAAGATGGCGGCGAGGACGCAGCGATCGATGTCCACAGACGTTGTGCGAGGTTAACTATTTATACGCGTTGCATGCCGTTTCTGTTTCTTAATATGACATCGGATTATGGTATATATGACGTGGTAGCTACTCTGACTTTCTGGAAGATAGGTGTTCATGAGACGGGCTGAAAATATGTTTGTTCACAAATTGCGTCATTGCGATGCGAACAACTCTGCCCTAAATTATAAGCGTAAATGTAAATTGGTTGGTAGGTACTCCTTCTAAATTCGTATCTCAAGGATGTTGTGAATTTGCTGCAAATAACATAATATTCATCTTTTGAGCTCTTCCTATTGGAATATTCAATTTTCTTGTTGCAATTGTTGCAATGGAAGTCTACGTACTTGTATATTTAATGGCCATGATGGATGTGTATCACATGCATTAATGTAATAAATAAGCCCGACCAGGAAAAAACCAACTCTGCATTGGCGTCGCTACTGATCGCTTTTAGGTAGCAACATGTTGTACGTGACATGTCAACCATAAAATTGACAATGTCATTGAATTAATAGAAATTAATCCTTCGTTTTTATTCGCGTCAAGTATAATATGTATAATATCACTTTTTTCTCATTACTATGTTTTTTTTGCCATTTTGATGAATAAATCGTAGGAAATAATCGCAAAATACACGACATCCACTCCTGTCTCTTTTTGGCAGATGATGGAATGTTCCATGAATGCATAATTGCTAGTAAAAGAAATTAGTTCCAATATTTTTCCGCAATATGGCGAAGACGGCTATTTTGTTGGTCTGGCTTTACCATGGAGTAATTACAAAGAGGAGATGCCGTAATAAGCGTTTTGTAAGAAAGTGTTTGTGAGGCTACACGGGGCGGAAGGCAGACGTGCGGGGTGCTTGGTTTCGGCCGTCGCTCCAATCATGGAGCACGAGCAATGACAAGCTCCGCCCACTATTGTGTCGGCGAGGCGCCAATGATCATATCACTGCGCCATTTCAAACGGCATCTCCTCTTTGTAATTACTCCATGGGCTTTACCTATGAATTTCCTCAAGAATTAGGATAAGATGTACAAATATAAAAAAATGGATATAAAATAAAAAATATTTTTGTTCTAGAGTTAAAATTAATTTTTCTGTTTATTAATATTAGTATTCGTGATTCTCCTGAAAAAGATTTACAAGCGCTGTAAAGCTGAATTGTTTCTTGGTTTTTTTGGTTTCTTTTTCAGGAGCTTTAATGTTGTTTTTTTTTGCGTTTAAATCTCAGTTCATAAAAAAACCGGTCAAGTGCGAGTCGGACTCGCGCATGAAGGGTTCCGTCCGTACCATCATCTATAAAAACCTCAAATCACGGTTGTTGTATAGGAGCCCCCCTTAAATATATATATTTTTTAATTTAATTATTTATTTTTAAAGTGAATATATAACTAAATATTAAGTGAACATTCCAAATCTGCTGCCGTTAGCCCCATTAAATAGTTATTTATTTTATTATTTGTTTTTGGTATTTGTTGTTATAGCGGCAACATAAATACACCATTTGTGAAAATTTCAAGTGTATAACTATCACGGTTTATGAGATACTGCCTTGAGACTGACGGGCAGCCAAGTCTTAAAGTCGCCGTCACGAGAAGGTATAAATTTAGTAAACAAACTAATCTCTACTGAGATGGGTTCTAGTGGATGGTTACCTAGCGACAATATTATGAGTTTACAAAGTACAATTGACCTTAATTACTAGTACGGGTAATATGAAACTAAGGACCAATACCAATTAGTATAGCCAAAAAGATTTTATTACAAGTTCATGCATACTGTATGCGAAAAGTCTTTTTCCCCAACCTGATACATACTCTCGAAAAACATAACCCTCCTTCTGGCATTGTCTGGTAAAAATAGAAATTAGTGAATAATGTCGTTATACTGGGTCTTTAGGTATTTGCTTAGGGCGGCCGAACAAATGATGTCACCAGATAGACTGATGGCAGTCACGACATGAAGGGCATACTAAGAGCGCTTTAACCTTGATGTTAGTGCTACAAGTAGGAACCGATTAATGTAAATCAGTTGTGGCTTTTGTTTTACGAGTAACAAACAGAGGACAAACTACTGTACAGCATCACAGACTTAGAAAATCTATTGTTTGTTATTGGTATATAGGTATAGAATCAATTAATTGGAATGACCCTGGCTAATCGGTGTTTTTTTTTGTTATCTGCAATCGGTCGACGACTTGTACGAATATGTCAGTGATCCTGTCTAGTGGCACTAATTATTATTAAGTTCTGGAATCTAGTTCCTGTGTGTAACGACGCATTAAACGCTTTTGATTACTGAAGTTTATCAGATTTGATGCGAGCTCATTAGGGTGGTTGATTAGACAATCTTTGTATCTCCAAGCCATGAGTTTTATCTCCTCTTTCACTGTCTTGACCTGAGTGTGAGTCCCATCGTGTATCTCGGCATTTGTGATAAACCACGGTGTATTGGCGATGTTTCTTAATATGCCTTTCTGCAATCTGCATCATGGCAATACTGGAGTCGCATGCCCACAATTTGAGTTCATGGGTTCATATTGGTACAGCAGCATCATGCTTGATCAAAGAGTGCTTGCTGTTCAGCGTATTTTCTGAACCCAATCTGATTCTTCGGGATGATGCCAGTCTCAAAAAGAATAGGAATGATTCAGCACTTTCTCAGATATTTTAGAAAGGACCGGCAGGAGACTGATTGGTTGGTAGGAGCTTGCAGAATGTGGAGGCATTCCCGCTTAACCCCTTACCGCATGAATTATGAAAGATATGGAATATAAATCTTTTTGATTTTTTTGCGAAATTGTGTTTATTAAAGCTTACATATTAAGATCAAATTGAGAAAAAAAAAATATTAACTTATATTTTAAAAGTTATTATAAAACGCCATATATGCTTTGTGAAATCCCTCTCAATGTTGCGTTTGTTATTATAACACAAAAATACATTTCATTTTTTACATAATGTGAAACATCGACATTTTTTTGCATAGTTTAACTGGCGTTGTTCTTCCAAACTGGATAATGACGATACTAGATAGAGATGGCGAAGTAGTCAAAATTACTTTAGGACCTTTATAGCTCTTATATGACGTGAAAGAAGAAGAAGAATTGGATAATGAATGGTTAATACTAGAGAGAGGTAGGTGGCCAAGTACTGGTCTAAATTTAGGACTATTATAGCCATTATGACTCGATAGAATAAGAATTGATTAATGACTAATATTAAATAGAGGAGGGTGGCCAAGTACATGTCAAAATTAATTTAGGACCTTCATAGCTAGCTGGCGTTTTTGGAGTAGGTAATAGACCGGTATTGGAGTAGGGCTCTAGGGCTTCTTTTTAAAAATGATTGATTTAAAAAGTATGGCTCGAGCAAAACCGGTGAATCAAATGATTTTCGTTCGGTATCGACTGACATTCATTCGACATAATCTAATCAAAAGCACGTCATCTTCATCAGAAAACCCGATAATACACTCAGGTATAATAATATTATAACGTTAAACTTTATTTAGAATTTTTAAGGACTTTAAAGAAATAAAAGATTTCGAGCTAAGTTTATAATTAAGCAGTTTATTAACTGATACAGTACTTGTTAAAAAAGTACAACAGGGGAAAAGTTAATTATTTAGAAATTAAGATTCCAGGTAAAATAGAAATAAGAATTTACAAAAGAACTAAGGTCCTGGATTCTAGGCACAAAGTCGGAGACCTAACGAAACGAAAGCAACACCAACAATGAATACTGAACTTCCGAGATCGGAGTGAAGACTACCCCAAGCAGAATTATGTTGCTTCCTTTTATATAGGGAGCGAGGGACGTATGTGGCGAGGAGAGAGGCAGCAACGGCCCAATGTGTGTTTTTGAAGATAAACAAATTGAGCTTTGATCACAATCTAACGCAATATCATCTTCACTCTTGTTACCATCACCAGAAAATAGTATTTACGTGCTTCTAAGCATACTGCACCCATTTCTGGAATATGATAAAATCAACCATAAATGCATACCAAGCCACATGACAGGAAACATTTTTACTGAAATGCATGCAAAGCTAAATATGGCATTTTTTTAAATCGAAAAAATATATACTAAATATACAATAAAAAGCCAAAATCAAATCATTACCCTATTTTAGAAAGTTAAGAGAATATAGTTATATATTTTTCATGCTTTTCCTCACGTTTTAAATATTTTATTTTCAATTACACAGTAGAACCTGTTTTCCTTGTACCCCCCTCGCCGCACGCGCTCAACAAAATCTTCAAAATATTTAACAGATAACATTTAAAATGAATAAATTATTTATTTTCTTTTTGGCGATGAATTTCTGATTCTTATGTTAGTTAGTTTTTTCAGACGAGGTGTTTCATTAATCTATAAAAAAATATAAAGTTTTGCATACATTTATGGTTTCGTATGGTATGCGGTTTCTTAACCCCTAAGAACCATATTGCTAATAAGTATATATGAAATAGGTTATTAACAAATATTATGTTGTTTAATGCATATTAACCGAAGATTGACTTGAAAGATTTACAAAAAAAAGGAAACAGATTAACTGAATCTGTGTTATTGTAGTTTTATGAAGTTGTCGATCTGAGTCTGAGGGATAGGACTATGTACCGTATTACTGCTTGCGCGTAATTCGGCCTTGTTACATCACGATGTTCAAGTCAATTTGGACATACATGCTTCAACTGTAAAGCCTCGTTTACACGAAATCAGTGCTGGTAATCCTGTAGCGAACAGTAGCGAATTTGTCTTATGAAGACGCGCTCATGGGCACGAAATTTCGATTACCAGCACCGGATCTGTCTAAACTATCCCTTAGGAAGTGCATGCAATCTCAACATATGGATCTTACAAAGATTACTAAACGGCAATAACTATAAATCTAACATATCAATCATGCACATAGATTTAGAATGTTTACATGCAAAATATTACTAACTCACTCCAAAGTGACCCTAGCTTTCTTTTATTCAACTGTCGTAGCGAAAATTATCCTAAATGTCAATTTTTATATCCATCATAAACAAGTACAGGTTGTCTTACGAGTGAGGTTTAGTGACCTGAGTAAGCAGACAAACGGCTTCTATCATCAGTACAATGCACTGTCCTCGTTTTACCCTCAAAAGTCATTCGCTCAGAATTCGGGCATATTGATTTTACCTAGGTGTCTGTCTATTGTTGGTTTAGGCTCATTATAGCCCATTTTAACTCGATAGTAAATAAAAATAGAATATTATAATTGAATTAAATCTGCAGCTAAATTGTTTCGGCAGAAAATATCTCGAAGATCTTATATTTCAACCGTACGGGTGAGTTATATATTATTTTGTAAATTAACTTATTTTACTACACTTAAATCACATGAGTAGCGATAGTAAAATCGTACGTGTCCAGCATTACTAAATAGGTGTTAAAATCACAACAAAACATAAAACAGAATCAGTCAAGCACTATCATTATATCACGGTATGGACCATTGCAAATCCGACTTGAACTCTACTCGTTTTATTTATTTTGACGAGTTTGTTGTGCGTTAATGAAAATTAAATAGTTTGCACTATAAAATAAGTTGATTCTTTAGACCTTGTGCTCAGCGTGTGCCGGCAAAATATGGTACCTATTGTGCGGTGCGGACCGCGAGTGGGTGCGTTGACCGCAATATTGAGCGAACGCGAATGTCTCACGTAGTGTTAATGACCTTTTTTTTGGCCGCGCCAGCGTCGATCAGTTCACAAATTGTGATTGATCAACAAGGAGTTTATTTATTCAATATCATTTTGAGATCAATCATCATCATCGTCATTTCAGCCGCAGTCAGTCCACTGCTGGCCATAGGCCTCTCCCAATGATTTCCAAAATGATCGGTTGGCAGCAGTCTGCATCCAACGTTTGCCTGCCACCTTTTTCAGGTCATCTGACCATCTGGTCGGTGGATGTCTAACACTGCGCTACGCATTGAGATCAATATTATTTATCAAATCATTCAAACTATATGTTTTTTTTTTTTCAAGGTTTACAGGTAAACAATGTAAAATAAATATTCTGTGAATATTTTAAAATGTGCAAGTAATGTGTTAATAATTTTATGACAATTAATAATGATGATGATGATAAGAAGGTTTGCGGTGGAGCCGCAGCCCTAGTTTTCAATAAATTTTAAGCAGGTTATATATCAAATCTGAATGTTATTTGGGAATTAAAACAAATCATCTAAAAAGGAATAGCTGTTAGCTAGTTACCTAATAATCAATAGAACTTATTTGCTATAACAATGTAAACATAGGTACAAAATAGACAAAAAGTAGGTAAGTAAGATATAAGATAATTTAATCCGTTCAAACGATAGTGTCGACCAAACTAATGGAATCTAAACGGTTACGTCACGCCTAGGTAATTTTATAATTTACTACATGTATGCTATCATGAAATCACATTACTTTTAAAATTGTTGAATCTTGTCGTAAACCCAATTTCATTTCTCAATAATCAAAATACATTTTTGGGCTTAATTCAAATTCACAGAATGTTAATAACAAAAATGTAAAAATCATTGCAGAAATGGTGGAGTTATTTATAAGGAATATAACTGCAATAATTTTATTAATGGAAAAACAAAATATGTATGTTATGAATAAAAAAAATAATAGATACGTAACGTATTATCGAATACCTTTTTGGAATAAATTGAATGTTTTTTTGTATTTGTTGTTATAGCGACAACAGAAATAACTACATTTGTGAAAATTTCAACTATCTAACGATCACGGTTCATGAGATACAGCATGGTGACAGACGGATAGCGAAGTCTTAGAGTTTCTTTGGGTTCCATTTTACCCTTTGGGTACGGAACCCTAAGAAATTTTTAAATGTCAAGTTAGTCTGAGGTTATCAACTGCGGTGAATTCTTATCAGCGCGTAGTACAGTGTACACGTGGCACAGTAAACTGCGTGGTACAATAATATTGCGGCGGCGCGGTGTGACATGTAGAAATAATGTGCTGGCTGAATCGAAGCGAAGGGCAGCTTTCTAATTTTCACCAAACCTATCTATCCGTAGTTTAGAAGTACGTATGATGCAACATCACATCGCACTGTATGTGCTATTTAGGCGGCAACACGGCCCTACGAAAGTTTGTTGCGTCACCGCTCAACGCATGCATGCTTTTCGGTGGGACTGACATTGCCGTGTGATTTCCAAGGGCTGATTTCCACACAAAAATGAAAACTAGACAATTCAAAATCTAACTAAAACGATTATATAATATTGACAACATACAAGATTTGCTCAAATATAAAGGCGCTAGTTGGAATAGCAAGGGTAGGTAACACCCAAATGCCCAAATTCACATGCAACAAATACCGCCCTTTATTTATGACTAGCTGTTTCCCGCAGCTCCACCTGCGGTATATAGCCTTTGTTACTCAGGGTGAATGTAGCTTTCCAATGGTGAAATAATTTTTGAAATCGGCACAGTAGTTTTTGAGTTTATTCATTACAAACATACACACAAAAATACAAATCTTTCCGCTTTATAATATTAGTGTAGATGAGTCTCTAACTTGTCCGAGCGAAATGTTATATTGATTTGTCAAGGCAGCTTCCCCTAACCCAGTTTCGTTGTTACGCATAATGAAATCGAAGGGGCGATATGTATATTGTATAAACATAAATAAATAGGTAGGTCTTATTTTTTTTAGAAGTTGTACTTTATTTATTTATTAACTCTTTATTGCACACTACAGTAAATAACAGTCTAAATTAGCACGGAAAGAGTGTAAAATCTGAATTAAGATTTTGTGTCACACAATCACATTAGAATATGATTAGAATCTACTAGATTTTAAAATTATCATTTCAATATTACTTAAATCCAGGCAACTAAGCTAAACCGAAACTGAATAGGTCGCCGATTTGATGTTATTTATACAAGCTTCGATCAACTATCTACATAGTAGTAGTAGATAGTTGATCGAAGTATTCAAGAGAATGAATGAACAATGCTCGTATACGTATAGTAAACAAACAGGCAAGCATGGGCTGGCCTGCCGCGCCCCACACCACCGCGGGGTCTCGGGTGCCGCGAGATGTAGGAAGGTACGCGACGACGCGCGTGCCGCACTCGCCCGCCACCTTATAGAGGTCGTTATTGATTTTCCAGATCAGGCTAAATATAGTAGCTGACCAACTCTATAGCTACAAAGCATGAGTTACATAATAAAACCCTCGAATGATTTGCCTACTGACTGTACTATGACACTGTGATCTTACGAAATATTCTAGAAAACTAATTAATATTTATGTAGGGTTTGATAATTTGGTGTCAACCATGGCAAATGAGCAAGTAGTTCCATTATTTTAATTATACTTTCACTATAATAAGTAGTTCTCCCTCGTGGTCGTTATGTGAACAAAATCTTAGGGGAAGACTGCCCCGCAACCCTGGGCTGAGCAGTGATTTTCACAGGCTCACCCCCACATACTCAAACGTTTGCTCAAACTCGACTCAACCTTACTCCACCTCATTGGTATGATTGGTCGTCACAAGCTTCCTTGACTTGAGATGATTTTTCATTGGAGGTGAGTATCGAACTGTCAAATACCTACTTACCCTGAGGTACCTTATGGTTGGCTGAGGCGTCCTTGAAATGAAACAAAGTCGATATATATCGGCTTTTGCCACTTTTGATTTGCGCACTTAAGTACTTTATTTTATTTTTTACTCTATTCTCTTGTGATTTTAAATTTTTGTGTTTAGAATTGTTTCTTTAACCTATGACGTTCCTCATTGGAGTTTGCTCAAGCAACCAACTAAGAATGTAGTTTTCTTTTTTTCCTTAAGGCTTCCTCCAATGAGTTTGGGTGAAGGACGTCCTTAAGGTTATGTTTAAGAATACGGGTGTCAAACCCAGAGACGTCGGATACAGTCACAACAGGTTGTAGAAATTTTTGGGACAGGTCTATGATAGACTTAGACTTATAATCCAAATAAAAGATGACTGCCACTGTTAGATAAAGACCACATATATATTTTTTTAATAGTAATTAAAACTTTATATGAAATGTATGAGTTTAACATGAAATATAAATGATGATAGGTTTGTTTAAACAAAGTTTCATTCTCATGCAAGAACTTAATTTAAGTTTAAATAACATGAATGATCTCTGTCCATAAATGATGAAATTATTACCATAGCGCGTTCTATAGAAAACAATATGAAAATTGATTATTATGATTTATTGATTTTTGTAGAAATCGCGTTTAACTATAACCAGGATCGTAGAAATATTCACTTGAATACATACAAAAGTTATGAAATCAAAACCATAATTATATTTAATTGTTATTTTGTATTGTTCTAGTTCAATCATTACGCAGAAACCGCTTTAGGTGCCTTACGTGACGATAGATTCCGGCATAACTTGTATATCTAGTTACTCATTACTGTATAGTTAGTACCGAATAGTTTAATTGGATTCAATGATTTAATTCTCTGGCATCATGATGCAAACACAACCGGCCGCACTTCCTGCGGAGTGGAACAGAGCGTCCGAACTAGACACGTGCCCACGTCACGAACACATATGGCGTATTATTGCTTTTCTATGTATATCCAAGGCTAATGACCGCTTGTATTCGTATGTTATGCCTAATACTTATTATTCGTAACTTACTTGCTATATCAAACCTTGTATCGTAATCGAATCCAAGGCCATCGACATTGCTCTTAAATGACGCCAGGGCTTGTATCGATCGGTCATTTCACTTCAGCGGCAATGTCAAGGTTGCCAAAATTTATTGAATTTTGCATAATGCTGATTGTTTTACTGTAATATCATCGCTGATAATACTCTTGTTAAAATGAGATTAGCTTCTTGATTTATAATATATAAATTGCACAAGTTAGCTAACACACAAGGTTTATTTACGAAAGGAACTCTATTCCTGTTTTAATAGCTATATTTCTATCATTAACATTTAATAAATAAATTATATATTTTTATCAGTAACTAATGTTGGAAATCAAACATACGGCACGCGTCCGAGTCATTATCCTAGCGTGTATTCCTAGTTTTGTCGTCAGCTTGCGCTTCGGAGCCTAGGGTACGCTGTAAGCCATGGTCCTAGATTTAGTGGAACTGGTTATTACAATGGAGCGACTGCCGTCTGACCTCCAAACCAACAGGAACATGACCCGAGGTGTGTTAGTGGCCAACACTGTCAGAATTTTTCAGGCTGCCCCAAGGTATCTGACACAGCCTACGACTGCTATCTATCGACAACAACCGGGACCAACGGCTTAACGTGCCTTCGGAAGCACGGAGGAGCTCAAGATAGAAAATGCCACTAAATTTAAAACAAACCAATAATGATTGCGTCACGCCGTCGCGTCGCTAGACACGCGCATTCGCTACGTATACGCGGGTCGCGCTCGACTAACGAGCTCCTCAGTAACTAATGTTAGAAATTAAACATACGGCATGCGTCCGCGTATTATGTGTTAATCGTTCTTGAAGTGCTCTGCGTGCTACCAATTTTTGGCCTAGGATGTCTCAGCACAACCCCCAGTAACATAACAATTCAAACTATGTTTTTTGGCGGTCGGAATTAATGGAGTGAAGTACCAAGCAGTACAAAAGTTTAAAATATGTTATTTCCTTGCAAGTATTTATTTAAATGGAGCTTACAAACGTGTTTTTAAATATTTATACATTTTAATTATGTAGAATAAGCAATACATAATATAACAATATCAAGACTATTCCAAATTATTATTATTTCCACACCACCTCTTGGGTGACTCATAGAAAAAGCCTTTGGCTTCAAGTAAAATAAATAAATAGTCTATTTTACTATAAAATTTATCTGCCTATGGAATGTTAGGTAATTTTATTTATGTTTTAAGAGTTATTACATTTGTATTTTATTTAATTTCAGGAAAAGGGGACATCGCTTCCAGCTCAACGCCTAAACAAATATCCCTCAAGGGGTTTACTGAAGCACATCCTCCAACAGACATACAATCAAGCAGTCGCTGACCCTGACAAATTAAACCAATATGAACCATTTTCGCCTGAGGTATGGAACTTTACATCTAAATTGTTAATTTGTGTTTACCGCGATCTATACTAACACCCTTTATTCATAAAAAATAATGGATGTTGTGTAATCCTACATACCTTACCCTAAAATATAGTTTTCTTTCATGGCAAATATTGAAGAGAGAGAAAGGGACTAAACCTATTTAAGTTAAAATAAGTTTAACGAATGTATGTTATTTTTATAAATAAGGCCGTTAACATCAAATGTTAATAGGAATGATTTATTTTATTTGCAGGTATATGGTGAGACTTCCTACGAATTAGTATGTCAAATGATAGACCAAATAGACATAACTGCTGAAGATGTGTTCGTGGATTTGGGCTCGGGCGTGGGTCAAGTGGTGCTACAGATGGCCGCCATGACGCCTTGTCGGGTCTGTCTCGGTGTTGAAAAAGCTGAAGTTCCTAGTAAATATGCTGAGGTACAAAATATAATGATTCATATCGCAAAAGTGTTTTATGCAAGCATGTAGTACGTTCACATTATCTATGAGCATATAAGTACGACACAAAAACTATTAATCTTATTTTCTCTTTTTACAGAATATGGATTCTTATTTCAGAACGTGGATGAAATGGTATGGGAAAAAGTACGGAGAGTATAAATTAATAAAAGGCG
Organism: Euzophera pinguis; assembly: GCA_947363495.1. NCBI lineage: Eukaryota > Metazoa > Arthropoda > Insecta > Lepidoptera > Pyralidae > Euzophera > Euzophera pinguis. Next base: position 7,634,964 of record OX376155.1, on the reverse strand, counting down.
ACTTCCTTTTGGATGAGCACAGAGAAAAAATAAATGCAGCGACCATAGTGTTTGTAAATAATTTTGCTTTCGGTCCTCACGTTGACCACCAATTGAAAGAAAGGTTTGCCGACTTGAAGGATGGCGCCAAAATAGTATCCTCGAAGAGTTTTTGTCCTCTAAACTTCAGAATAACGGACAGAAACTTAAGCGACATCGGGACCATTATGCACGTCAGTGAAATGTCACCGCTGAAGGGATCCGTTTCGTGGACAGGAAAACCTGTCTCATACTATTTACATATTATAGATAGGACCAAATTGGAGAGATACTTTCAAAGACTGAAAAATCCGAAACTCAAGGTCAGCAAAAGGGTCTGTTTCCAATCACATCATCTTTCTATTTTATATATTAGTTTATTCTTTGATAAGATAGTATATAAATAAATATATGTTGTTACCATTAATAATGTAAATATATATTTATTATCTTTCATAGTTAATGAATCACCACTTTTACTCATTATTGTTATATTTATATTTCATGAATAGAGAATATTTTATATAGAATCTTGTAATTTGTTATTGTCGCATAAAAAATTATTTAAGTAAATCACTTTATTAATGGGTAAATATTATATATATTTTATTTATATACATATAAATTATATATGTTTGTTTATTTTGTTACTTTTAAACAAAAGCTTTTATTAACATATAAGGTACACTATGGCACAAAGAGGCTAGTATGAGAAAGTAAATGTATTATGGTGACGGTGTAGTCAATATCCACGCGTTGACAAAATATTTTACGAGACCAAACAGCCGAAGACCAAAATGTCTCCCGGCTAGCAAAAAATAAACTCTCCCGTCGGGCCGCGCTCTCATTGCTTGAGCGCGGACCACGTGAAGTCCCGGGAACGTTCCAAAATATCAAAATTTACCGCCGCCGCGAGGCTTATGAAGGCGTTTGCTACATCGGTTATACTTTTTTTTTTTCTGTGCTAAGGATTGTTTATATGTTTGTATTAATATACACTGAAATGAAAAGTATAAATTAAAAATTATCCCACTTCTTTTTTCATTTGAGGTTTCAGAATTTGATTATGTAGTCATTATACTCTGAGTGCGGCGGTTTGACTAACTTCCTTTCTTACTCGTAAAAACGCTTGAATTAATTATTTAGGCCAGTTGTTCCCCACGGTTCCATTAGCCCGAGGTTTGTATGTATATCCATACTAGGATTATAAATGCGAAAATCTGTCTGTGACGCTTTCACGGCTTAACCCCTGAACCGATTTTGATGAAATTTGGTATGGATATAGTTAAAGACCCAGGGTCTATCAAACAAAGGTCTCATATTTCCAAAAACCAACCTTTAAGAGGTTGTTATAAGGTAGTGACAGTTTTAATTTAAAGACACCTAAAATATACTTATTGGGTGCAAGCGAAGCGGAAACAGGTTGTACTTTAATTATGTAAAACTATATCCCATAACCTTCTCCAAGAATTAGGCTATAATCAGACCAGTAGTTAATTAAAAGTATACAAACTAGATCCAGTTTTATTTATATTTAGATTAATTACATTTACATTAGTCTTAAAACTTGACTCTATTATGTAACATCCTAGAGCAAAATTTGCTTGAACACAGGGAACACAGAATGGAATAGAGGAAGGCGAAAGTAGCACTAAGCGGCATTTCAGTGCACCGCCGACGCGGCAACCAACGCCAGACCTCCTCAATGGGAATAGCAACCACAGCACGGGCTCGCTGCCGGAGCGCAGGAAGAAGGTCGTCCGGTCGAGGCCTGTCAGGTATGGTCGCTGTCTATTTATGTATAGAACACTAACCTTTAGGATCTCTATCTCTTAATATTGTTTATAATCAGCCATGGTGGCCCGGGTATTAAGCAGAAAAGATGTATATATTATATTTGGAGTCCTATATTTAGGAAGCACTTCGAAACTCTGGGTTGTTTTGTACTTATCCCATGCCTTACTCACCCACAGCAGGGTTTCTGAAAAAGGACTGCATGAGCTTTGGAACAGCTTATTTGGAACCAGAGTTCCGTATTTGCTGTAATAATAGGTCCATTCGCTTGCTAGCCAATAAGTTGCAGTGAAAAAAATGTGGCATAAGTGTGAGCGGCCGAAGTCCACATTCAAATAATGATGTTTTTATTGATACGCGACAAACTCCAGGTTCGGTACTCGTAGCTTTACGACGACAAATGTTATTGTATCCAGATAAATTCTACAATTTTGCACAGGGGCGATAACGGCAGAACGCGGGCTCGCGCGGCGGTGGCCAAGCGGCGCGTGGCGCGGCGTTCCAGCGACGACAGCGACGAGGAGTCCAGCGGCACCGACGACGCGCCGCCCGCGCCCGAGCCCGCGCCGCGCGAGTGGGGCGCGCCCTGGGCCTCGTCCTCCGACTCCAGTGAGTATACAAGCTGATATCACTAGTTTTGACGTTTCTTTTTTTAAATTTAGTTTCATGCCTGTTTGGATCAAATTGTAAAATATAATTGCTTTCAAATTTTACAAAAGCACTTAATTTTGTTTGTTACAGATCGGTCTCGGCGCTCGGGCAGCAAGCGCAGCGCGAGCGTGGGCGGTGCGCGGCGGCGAGCGGCTCGCTCCAAGAGACGTCGCCAGGCGCCCGCCTCCATCGCCGGTCTCGACCTGCTGCACTCCACCACGCTCGCCTCCACGCTGCACAACGGCGCGGTGAGTCTGCTTGTTGTTGTCGGCGCTCACTCACCATACATACCTTGTATATACTCCAGCGGCAGCGCCAAGCGGCGCCACCAGGCACGCTCGCCCCCACACTACAATTGACAATCTTCGTCATTATTTGAAGGATTAAATAAATGCATTCGACCATGGAGCAAATACAAAGAGGAGACGGCGTATAGACTGGTGCACCGTTACAGTCATTGGCGCAGTGACTTCGGAAGTGGGCGTGGCCTACGTAATTTTTCGTTCAACTGTGAAAGATGCGTGACGTGGCTGTAATGGTTTTCTTTATTTTTCTACGTTTACTTATTTACGTTTCGTTTCAGCTTAGAATATTTGGAAAAATATTTTAAACCTTTAAGCGCTAAAAGTTTTAAGCGTTTCAACGCTGTACTGTTATGGGATCACAATTAACGTAAGTAATTAACATTTATTCGAATTTTTTTGATTGATTTAGTGTTACACAAAATATGTGTCTGTTTTTAATGTTCAAAATATTTGTAACTAGCTGTTTCCCGCAGCTCCGCCTGCGTCAAAAAGTAGACTATGTTTGACCCCGGGTTTTCAACTATATTCATACCAAATTTAATCAAAATCCGTTCAGCGGTTTGGCCGTGAAAGCGTAACAGATAGACAGACAGACAGACTTTCGCATTTATAATATTAGTATGGATATAAAGAAATATTAATATTTTTTTATGTTGGAATATTCTATTTACTAGCGATATCTATTGGTAAGTAGAGGGGATCGTCAATAGGGGCGGATCCAAGGCCAATCCGAGCTCCCGTCATATCTGCCTTCCGCCCCGCGTAACCTCACACAATTTTTTATAAGGAAGCTCTCGATACGCCATCTCTGTACTGTGTAGTGCAAAAATAGTGGTTTCAATCGCCCGACTTTTGCGCTACATAGTTGCAGAGGTCTGAACACGCAGCACATTTGAACGTTTTTATACAACAAGAAAATAATTGTAGACATTTTTTACAGGATTAAAAAAATACATTGGACATTCTGTACTGTGTAGAGCAGAAGAAGGGGTTTCCATCGCCCGACTTTTGCGCTACATAGTTACAGAGGTCTGAACACGCACCATATTTGAAAGTAATTTATACGACAAATAACTAAAGATATTTTTTGCAGGATTAAAATAATACATTGGACATTCTGTGCTGTGTAGCGCAGAAGTAGGGGTTTCCATCGCCCGACTTTTGCGCTACATAGTTAGAGAGGTCTGAACACGCAGCACATTTGAAAGTTTTTATACAACAAGTAAATAATTGTAGACATTTTTTACAGGATTAAAAAAATACATTGGACATTCTGTACTGTGTAGAGCAGAAGAAGGGGTTTCCATCGCCCGACTTTTGCGCTACATAGTTACAGAGGTCTGAACACGCACCATATTTGAAAGTTATTTATACGACAAATAAATGTAGATATTCTTTGCAGGATTAATATAATACATTGGACATTCTGTGCTGTGTAGCGCAAAAGTAGGGGTTTCCATCGCCCGACTTTTGCGCTACATAGTTACAGAGGTCTGAACATGCGCCACTGTGAAGACAAAGCTTTTTTATGGCTGAAACAAAATAATATTTTAGAAATTCTGTGCTATGTCTGCGAGTTGGAGCATGCTTTATTATAGTGTTACGAATCGCGGCCCCACAGTTGACAACCACTGGAAAAGATCGAGCAAATGATGCTTGATCATCTCTAAGAGTGGGGCAGTGTTACGAATCGCGGCCCCACAGTTGACAACCATTGGAAAAGATTGAGCAAATGATGCTCGAGCATCTCTAAGAGGAGGGCAGTGTTACGAATCGCGGCCCCACAGTTGACAACTACTAGAAAAGATTGAGCAGCCCCGCCCGCGGAAACTTCTAGTACAGTCGATGCGTGTTTTCATACGGGTATAATTGATCTAGTACGTCGCTTGTCTCATTCTGGCATATTGCTTTGTCTCGCTCGCACAACTTCTATATAGCGTTATTATTGTGAAAAAAAGATTTGACTCTCACTTATCCGTTACTGACAATACGTGTGTATTCACAGAATATGTCATGCAAATAAATGATTGTCAGATAGTATTTGTGATGTGAGCGTGTACAACAAGGTGTGTCGGTCGGTGCAGGTGACGGCGCCGCCGCCGGGCTGCGTGGAGCAGCGTCTGTCGGCGCTGGGCGTGCAGCTGCAGTCGAGCGAGCGTCTGCACTCCGAGCTGGACATCCCTCGCTCGCCGCACACGCCCTACAGCCTGCAGCTGCTGCTGGACATGTTCCGCGACCAGTACCTCGCCTTCGTGCATCGCATGGCTCAGCCCGGGTACCCGCATGAGATACGGCTGCAGATCGACAAGGAGAAGGTTTGTTATAGCTCTGACCTGACGCCTGACTCGGATACCTATTGCATACCTGTTAATCAGTCTTTTCGAAAATAGTAACAGTTGTTTGTCTCTCAGATTGTTAGATGACTGATACAGTATAAAAATCAGAATTAAAAAAAATGTTCTAATTTTGTTTTTCCTCTAGGAGAGAAATCAGAAACTGAAATCTCGAGCTTCACAACTAGACAAACAGATCAGCGTGCTTATTAGTGACAGTGTTGCTTTGTTAAAGGCGCGCATGAGTGAGCTAGGTATACATGCCAACAACACGGTGGACCTCCTCGCGAAGGCGAAGGAAATCGTCGGCAGGCACAAGGAACTGCAGAGTAAAGCGAGCAAACTTCAGGCGCAAGTGAATAACATAGAAGCCGAACAGGCCATGCTCGTAAAACAAAGAACCTTTGAAATAACTGAGAAATACCGTCAGCTAGGACATATACCGCCCGACGTGGAAATCACACAAGCCATTGCTCATGATTGCATACTAAAAGAAATATCCGCGACACTAGCACACCGCAAACGGTTACATGCGCAAGTGGGACTTCTTCAAAACGAAATAGTTCAAATGGAGAGAGCGAGCGAGCAGCAAAAGGTGATACCTCCGAGCGTACCGGTCGCCACGGTGAAACCTCACACTGTTAATTCTAAGCCAAGGAAATCTAGAGAGCACAGGTCGCGGTCACAAGAGTGGCCCGACGTTCCCGATGTTGGGAAAATTGAAGAGCAGAATCCGGAAATATTAGCTCAGAAGATACTCGAGACTGGGAGGCAGATTGAAGCGGGCAAGATTTCCAAGCCAAATGTAATAGTTAATGGCTATGTGCGCGAGAGCGACCGGCATGTGGAACATAGAGGTGAGAAAATAAATTATTTGACCTGTATAGCCCTGTAGTTGTTCAAGGAGATATATTTTGTAGATGATGTTATTATTAGTTATGAGCACTCCTGCTCTGAATATTTATATTTTGATAAAGGCGGTATCTTTTATTGAGATTCAACATGTTAACCATGCTCCTAAAATCTCACTCCCCCAATGCGATACGAACAATGTTTGCCCCAACGCACCTAATGAATATCTATCACTAAATAGCTGGTTTTTCTATCAGCCACCGACAAAAGGATTCGTGTCAGTTTGTATAGAGCTTGAATTACTTAGAGCCGATTTCACCAAAATAGTTTCTAACAGTAACTAATCTAAGCTAAAAAAATGGATGGCGTACGTTTTTATTCAACAGACAAGAGTCCTCGGGTTAACTGTGTGGTGAAATGTAAACTTAATTATAGGAGAGTAAATTGTGTCATTATCCTCTGAATAAAGCTTATCCGACTTCAGTGAAATCAGCCCTTAAAATGTGTGTGATGGCTAATATATAATGTTTGTGCGTGGTTGCAGCGGAGCACCGGCCGCAGAAGCCGACGCCGGTGCACCGCACGCAGCCGCAGCCGGCTCGTGCTGTTCCGCCTCCGCTCGCGCACAAGCACTCGCCCGTCAAGCCACAGAAGCCGCTCAACGTCGTCGCCAAGGTGCAGGAGTCGCCGAAGGTGCCTTGTTTTCTTTGCTGGAGGTGTTATTTATCAGATTTGGAGCCAAATTTTGCACTTGACACGAAAAGGAGAAGTTTGTTTTTTACATTTTCTGGATTCTAAAAATTATTTATGATGAGTCTAAGAGTATTTCTACCAGTGAATCGTGTCATGTAGGTATATATTTTTTTATCGCAGCGTCCTTCTAGTAAAACTCATGCGGGCGTTACCTACGTGCCACAGTTAAGCCTCGTCATAGGTATTAAGCTAAGACTCGAGAGGCTGCACAGAGCATTTCTATCTAATCTTATTTATATAGTTCTCCTGCGATTTTCTAAAAACTAATTTGTATCGTATATCGTAAAGGTGATAAACTTCGAGGACCGGCTGAAGAGTATAATAACGTCGGTGCTGAACGAGGACCAAGAGCAGCGCAAGGCGGCGCGCGCTCCCCCCTCCGGCGCGTCCCCCGGCCCCGCCCCCACCCCCGTGCCCGCGTCCCCCGTGCCCCCCGCGCCGCACGCCTACAGCAACGGCTACGTGCGGGGCGCGGCGCCCTACCAGCCTCGGGGCCCCGCGCCCGCCGGCTACGCGCGCCCCGCGACCCGCGAGCCCCGCCGCGAGCGCTACGTGTACGAGCGCCGCGAGTTGCCGCGGGGCGCACCGCCCGCCATGCATCACATGCACGCCTCGCAGCCGGACTACACGCAGGTGCGTGTTGATTGCTGATACGCTGTGCTTTGCGGACTTTCTAGAAATTAAATTTAGAAGATTCCGTGCGAATCACAAACCGAATGACAGCTCTGCTCTAATCGATAATGATTTTTTTACTACTCATTATTTTACAAAGATAGGACCCGACTGTGCATATGCCCAGTTGATTGTTGAGTTGATGTATAAAATAACCAGCGCTGGTCTTCTGTGGGAACCTCTAAATAATAAAAAGTTTAAGAATATGTACTAACTACTTGTTTTCTGTATGTTATTTTATAATATATATTTCCACTAGGTGTCCCCTGCAAAACTGGCACTCCGACGTCATTTGTCTGCTGAGCGCTTGGTAGCGCCCGCTCGGACAATAGGCGACCTCGTGAACGGCGAGATCGAGCGCACGCTGGAGATCTCCAACCAGAGCATTATCAACGCGTGCGTCAACATGAGCGCGCGCTACCAGGAACCCGACCATCGCACGCCGCATCAACCTCTCGAAGGTATGTGTAACATTTGTCTGCGGAGCGGTTGGTGGCACTGGCACAGCTGCGACACTCCCTTGGATAGTTTTATACAATTTCTCGAAGGTTCCATACGACATCTCCAAATTTTTTATACCGTTCTATATATAATGCACGTGTACTTACACCTTAAATTCTCAGTATATTGAAGCACAAGTGATATGATGTGGTACAACACAAGGAGTGAAAGTGACAGGGGCCAAACAATGAACGGGTTTCGTATAGATTTTGTGAGTTTTTATTACGTATCCTTACGAAGTACCTTTTAGTTTGTAATATGTTTAATGAAAAAGTTAACATGAAATGTATTCATAGTGAGCAAGTACTTTTTGCTGCGCATGCCGTTTTAAGTCACGAACCAATGGAGTAGTTTGAGACAAGCGTACCAATTGTTTTTAATATAAGCAAACAACTGGGTAAAGTAGTGAGCACACAAGACACAAAATATAACATTGTTGTGTAAAATGCAATTTTTGGAATTGTAGTGAGAGACAGGAAATAAATTCGGGGTGAAAATAGGTTCACAGCAATCATTTTTTTTTGCTGTTAGTTGTTAGGAAGGAAACGCAGCGTCTTATATGAGCTGGAGAAAGGATCGAAATAATGACGAAAGTAAATAGTTAATATGATTGGTGCAGGTTTAGCGGCGTGCTTACAAGCGCGCGTACTGGCGTCGGAGTACTGGCGCGGACGCAACGGCGTGGTCGAGCACGACGGGCCCGACCCGCACTCCAACACCTCCACGCCGCTCGTCGACGAGCTGCCCGACGCCGTGCGCCCCGCAGGTATGATGTGCTCGATGTGCAGAATGAACACTATGGCACAACAAGGATACATTGTCAAATACAAGCTATTACTAGAAAAAAACCTTGCGCAAAAGGCGGCATTATCGCCATAGCAATTTCTTCAAGGCTACTTTTCGGAAAATTTAATATGAATAATAAAATTTCTGTGCGGTAAAAATAGATAAGAAATTGTCCTTAATGTGGAAAATAAAGTCTATAAGTCTTTGGAACTACAACTTTGAAAATGTACTTATTTAAAAGTAATGTTATTATTTAATATTCCTCATTTTAACATAAACAAATACACCATTCCCACAGAGACAGAAGGCGGCGAAGAGGTCGACGAGAGCAAATGGCAGGATCGGATCGCGTTCCGGTTCGATCAGATCATATCGTTCGCGTCCACCGCCGTAGAGGACAAGCGTCGTCGCTCGGACGAGGCGTGCAACACGTCGCCGGACTCTGGCATCGGCAGCGCGGTGGCGGGTGCGGGTGCGGGTGCGGGTGCGGGTGCGGGTGCGGGCGCGCGGGACGCGGACGAGCCGTCGCCGGCGCATCACTTCAAGAAGCGTTTCTTCCGTCGCTCGCGCTGGGGCGCGTGGCAGGGTGCTCCGCCGCCCGTGGACTGGGAGAGGCCCGCCATGTGACGCCCGCACCCGCGCCCGCGCACCTAGCACCGCACTCGCATAGCTAAACGTACGCATACCTTTGTAAATAGACACGGATAGGCGGGCTGCCGGAATAAATGCTCACCGCTAGAATTGAAATAACCTCACTTCGACTAGTTTGTACGGGACGGATGAATGTTCTTTTTTACGAATATTCTATTAGAATTGCTACTCCGAGACGCGGATTTGTGTGCCCGCAGATCACTTACGAGATGAAAGCGCACATCTTACCCTTTTCCTTCTAACGAGTGGTGTACAATACTTTGCGAAATAGAATATTTCAGATGAGCACGTGCGTGCGTGCTTTCTTTTCTAGCAGTTTGTCGTTATTCCTGTATGCGAGAGCCTTTCGGAGGCGCGATGACCTCCTATCCGTCCTCGTATGTTGATCGTGTCGATTTTTTTTGTTATATATTTTTTCGAATATATAATGTAATTATGTATATTATTGAGTTTATTTTACGTTTTAAGATTTGTAATTATTTAAAGTTAGATTATGTCGCCGTTTTGTCAAGGCGCCCCGAAAAAAATTCGTGCCGCAGCGGTTTGTATTTCATGTGTTCATTTAGGTCTTAGAGTTTGAAATACATAAATCGGTGACGACGCAGCGGATCTTTCTTACGCCGGTCGTTTGATGAATGTTTGTTGTTTTATGAGTTTCGTTTTATGATGTTATGGGAAGCTGACTCTGAATAATGTTAATCATTTCTTTGAGATTTCTAAAGATTTGAATAGCTTATCTTATAACATGTTTATAAAAATTATGGGTATAGAAACGTCTTAATTTTAACATGAGATACTGTATAGTAACTTAATATAAATGCAGCAGTGTAAATGGTATACCTGCTGTATGTGAGATGGTCCTACTTGTAGCTTCTGAAATAGCTCGTGGTCACTTCGAAAATTTGTTTAAGGAATGTTTAGTGAAGGTCGATGTATATATACAATTATGTATAATGTAGGAGTTGTTAAGATTAGAAAATGTGGCCTGTGGTTGTTAATAAATCGGGCTCATATCGTAGATTATGAAAATAATTAAAGCTGGTCTAAATAATTATCAATAGCAAGATTTTTTTTATTCCGATGTTACTTCATGTGCAGAAAAATAACTGACTAGTAAAGTTTTTTATTTTGGCATAGAGATGTCTTTTCAATTTTAATGAAATTTGATATTGTCATGTCAAAAAGTATACATGGATGTTTGTCAAAATACTAATAAAATTCAAAGTAACTGAAAGTTCCATATCTATCAACTCATTGACCACAGTCACTCTATGTGTGTGCCGGTAACTAACTATAAGATTTTACTTCAGATCCACACTAATGGAAAAAATTCTGTATGCAACTGTTTGTAAACACTTGTTGGGTCAAAATTTTAATTAATAAGGACCTCGAGCTAAATCCTTTTTATTATATTTTTTTGGTGTACTGTTTTACATTTAAACTTCATAAATAGTTTATTATCACAATTATTGGGTAATTAAAGCTTTTAACTATTTTGTTTCGAAAAAAACCCGATCTATGTTATTTTTTTCAGTTCTAACTTTTTATTAACCTAAATAAAATCATTTCACTCGAATGCTAACATCCATATTGTTTATTCAATTTCGTTAAAAGTCGTAAAATTGGAAAGTTCATTAAGTAGATAATCTGTCATAGACATAGCCATCTCAGCTACTTTTAGCAGCTCACAGGTTTTTCTAGATTATGTATTTAGTTCTGCTACTATGGAGTCCGGACGAAAATATGTCAAGTGACCTAGTTTCCCACGCAATATAGATCAAATATTAATTAAAACTTACATTGATATAAGATCGGTAAAGAAAAATAAGTTTGAAGTCATTCCTTACTCAGCCTGTGTACTTTGTTGTATTCAAAAATATTTTTATTTGTAAAATATTACATAGTGCCAAATCCCATATTTTTATATTGATTATTGTGGTATTTGTCACTTAGTGTTTTATCTAGGAAGGAATAACTTCAAGTCTATATAGAAAATATTTACGGGTATAGTTGATTCACAGTATGAGAGCAGATCTTAGGGTATCTCGAACCTATAATTAAATTTGTTTACCAATATCGTTGCACAGAGCAAAGCGAATAAGTTCGCACGCATGATACAGACGTCCTGAACGATTCGACCAACGTTATAAAAACATCATCAAATAGTTTGTCACGTGTCAAACAAATTCAAGTTTTTGGTAAATTGGGGGTCAGTTTTATAAATATTTGATATTTTTTCTGTAGTACTATTTAAGCACATGACACGCAGGGAAAATATTTGATAACTAAAATAGTGATACTCACGGTACTGTTGATTTTTTTTGAACTGGCAAGTAAATTAACTGATTTATTTTGATATACTATGTGCCTTGCCATCAAGCTTATGTGAGTTTAGATAATATAAGCATTTAAAATTAATAGTGTAGTCAATCAGCCAATGAAACGCCTTCTCGTTATAGTCATTTTTTTGTTATTATTGAAACAAAGACTAACATCCCATGCGACATAAATTGTAACATTTGCTGTTACACACGAACTGAGTAAAATGTAGATGCCCAATAATTTTGTACTTGGAAATGTAGTTTTCTAGGTGGTATTTAAATACTTAATATTTAATTGTCCAAAATAATATTAAAAAATTCTGCTGTATACAATTTGGAAGAAATCTCTTATTGTTGTTTTATTTTTGATGAAGGTCGTAATAAATTGTTTTCAAGCATCCGCGCAATAAGAATACGTTGGTTAGAATACGCTAGTTTAGAGTAGATGTCACGAAGCAGTTTAAATATGAGCAAATTTTGAAAATGTTATCGCAAAGTTAATAATACGATTAGTTTAGCAGTCGAACCTAAAAAAATATGCAAACCCTTTTATCGGACTTATTATTTCTATAGGTGTAGAGTTAATGAATGTGTGCTTATATAGGTCACTCAAAAGCTTGATTTGCCACAAAAATATTATTCATTCGAATATACAAATGCTATAAACCACGCATATTAATTTCTTTAAAAAAATCGTTAAAAGTTTAATTTTATCAATTCCGTACTTTTGTATGTATAAGTATAGATAAGAATAATATGACTTGAAATTCGTAATGCAACGTGTAATATTTACGTGTCGATTAAATTTTGAGCAATGGTAATCATTAGAGACAGAAAGTGTGTTTAAGAATGGAAGTCTCCCAATAATTAAATATTTAGAATACACAAACGACTTGAATGTGATTTCAATTTGATTTGTATATTTTGTACTTTTAAAAATAAGGACAAGAGTTTAATAATCGCACCTTGAACCATTTTAATAAAATAAAAAGTCTGATATGAATGACAATGTTAATTTATGGTCAAAGATAGATAAACATGATCCCCTTACTATGCCCACTGTAATGGCAGGTTTATCTGTCTTCGACTGTACACTTACAACAAAGTTCCTTGTTGATATTTTCATACCCTCTTATTCATAAAAATTAACGAACATTCCGTAAGTCTCAAGTTATCTAAAACCTGTTTAGTCTCGTTCACGTCAAATATAGATATGACAGAAAGGGATTAAATATATTTTGGTTAATGTAGGCATAACGATCGATTGTAAATTTTTATGAAAGGCGTTTAATATTTGCGAGTATTTCTTTCTTTCCAATAATTATATCGCGAGATTGGTCGTTTGCGGTATTCTATATATTGGCGTGCAATGGTTTGATTGTGCCTGAAAACTCATTAATGCCGCTCCAAACCTCAAAATTATGTATTTGTATTCTAAGTAAGAATAAATTCGATTCTGAAGTACCGGTAGTAGTTAGTATATTACGGCATTTGTATCGTGAAAGATTAACTCGAAGAGTGATTACATTATTCAGTTTTAACTTAGTTTTATTTTTGAAGGGGAATATGAGCTAATCTGTGTGACGTTATAGTGTCTAAAATAGTACAAATGAGAAGACTTATTGTCATAAGCCTCGGACTATTCAACAATTGAAAATGCTAGGTTTGAGATGTATCCCTGTGTACTAGTTTTATTTTGTACTAAAAGTTAAAATAAATGAGTAATTACTTATCATGTGTTTCTTTTTATAATAGTAGATAGGTACCTACCAACTTGTTGTACTTAAAGGTATAAATAACATATTTACATAATTTGTAGAATTTCAATGGCACAAAATTATGCATGCAAGTTTTATAAGCGAACAATTTCTTCTCTACTTGCGCTTTGGAAGTGGTGGTAAACTTAATATAAGTAAATTGACGTCAATAAGTGATATTTATATCCTATATTGAAAATAAATTTCATTTCATTTTTTCTGTGTGAGCGAGATCATAGATTTAGAAATGATGATATTTATGAGCCTGCCAATACTTTAAAACTATTACCTAGCAGATTACATGTCCATGAAACGTAATTCTAGAAGTAGCCGCTATTCCAATGAAACTTGAGTATACGAGAATATCTTTCATATAAAATCAGCTATGGCCGCAGACGACGCGACTCGTTCGACGCTACCCTGACATACGCCGTACGCGACTCAAGTTGGATCGCAGTCCCATAGCAGTCGCGTCTCACAATGTCATAGTTCTGTGCCGTGTGCGAACTGCCTTATCGTCGTCCAAATCAATCGGACAAAGCCGTCATCGGACCAAAGGAAATAAATTCTTGTTTCGGTGATTCTGTGCCATTGTCAATGGTTTAAAGAGACACAATGTCCTGTTGATATTTGTTCAATGGAAAGGCTTATGGTGCTCCCACACTGCTGTTAGAAAATGTTTATCAACGTTAGTAAACATTTGTTTACAAACATTTGAACACAAATGTTAAAAAATTAAAAAAAAAATGTCATGTTAGGTACATGTTATTAAACATGGCTAGTCTACTCTTTCATGAAAATATCTAATTCGTAAACCATTTCGTGGAATAGGCTTAGGGAACAGATTACATGAATCAGATCTTTAGCTAAGCAAGTATTTTTTATGAACATCGCAGAAAACCCAATGACCTTTATTTTTAGCAAGGTTATCGTGTGACATAGTCTGACAACTTCCGGCTAGGCTATTCAATTTTTTTAGGTTGGCAGCACAGTGGAGTGAATAAATATTTTTTGTTTGGTAGCGCCATAGATTAAAATTTCATGTTAGGTACATGTTATTAAACATGACTAGTGTACTCTTTCATGAAAATGTCTAATTCGTAAACCATTTCGTGGAATAGGCTTAGGGAACAGATTACATGGTAGCGCAGTAGCGCTAATTCGTTTTTTTTAGTAATGGGTTTTACGGCCATGGATACAAGTCCTTTATAGCCCTTCATAATGTTATCTTCTTCAATCCTACAGTATAGTGTTGTCATGTCCTAGTCAAGTCTAGTCAGAAGAATCAGGCTAAGTGAAGTAGTAGAAAAACTGCACTTAGCGATTAGGTACTAGAAACTTCTCCTCGATTTGACTTGACTTAACTACTAATTTGAATTTAGACTTGTTTGACTACACTACTTTTTTCTATAATTTTTTACTTGTTACTGGCTAAATACGATTGTAAAATACTGTAGTTTTCTGACATTGACGGTTACAGTTACGTTCGTTGGGTTGTGTTCATGGATCTAAAGTAAAAAATGGATTCGCACAGCACACAATAGGTTGACGGCAGAAAATTTGACCTAAATGCATTTCGGTACCCACCTCCCTCTTTTTAACTCGTGAAGTTTTAGGGTGTCCATGATTTTACATCATTAGAGGAACACACGTGGAACAGAATAATGAATTCCGTGTAAAAAAAAAAATTTATTTGCAGTTTATACATTTATTAATTGTGAATTTCATTATTGATATATAATATAAATTCAATATGAGACATAATGTTTTTGTTACTTCTTTCAAATAATCAAAGTGAAATTTAGAGCTTAATAGTCTAACACCCGTATTCTTAAACATAACCATAAGGACATCCTTCACTCAAACTCATTGGAGGAAGCCTTATGGAAGTCCTCGAACTTTCCTTGAAAACGACATTCTTAGTTGGTTGCTTGAGCAAACTCCAATGAGGAACGTCACACGTCACCGATTATTATAAAAATTCTAAACACAAATATTGAAAACTACAAAAGAATACAGTAAAAAATAAAATAAAGTACGTAGATACCTAGGCCAAAAGTAGCTAAAATCCGATTCATATCCACTTTCTTTAATTACAAGGACGCCTCAAGGTACCTCTCGACCAACCTTATATTTGACAGTTCGATATTTACCTCCAATGAGAAATCATCTCAAGCCAAGGAAGCTTGTGACGACTAATCATAGCAATGAGGTGAAGTAAGGTTGAGTCGAGTTTGAGTGCAGGTTTAAGAATATGGGTGTAAAACTTGCGATTTTAAGATAATGAGCAGAGTAATAAACATGCAACGATAATGAATCTTGCAAGAGAATCATTATCGGAGGAGGACATTAGGTAAGCTCAAAACAAAAAAAAAAGCTGCAAGTTTACCGAAATACAGCAAAATATTACCGAAACTTGTTTTACTACTGAAACTGAATTTCAGCAACGGTCTCATTTTGAGCCTAAACCGAGTTCAAAAGGATCATGTTTTGAGGGGAAAAATAAAGAAAACGTTATTTATATCAGTCAGTTTCATTTTTTATCATTAAATCACTTAAGCACTCTTTGACGTTTTTACTTCATAATCAACATAAATAACAACGCCTCATTTAAAAAAAAGTATTAGGCATGTGGACGAAGTTAAATGTTTTCAATTCTTTAAAATTTCATTTTGAGGTAAGAATTTACGAAAACGATAATATCTCGCAAAACCATCATACGACATAGGAATATAAAGCCCACTATATTTCTGTCTAGCCGCACACGTGTCCGTTTTAAGTGATAATACTTTGGGGAAAACAGTTATTCCAGATCAAATTTTCTGGGGTCAGCCTGTTGTATATGCCCGCTTGGCTTCCATCTTTATCTTTAGTTCAATGATTGTGTCAGATAAGGTTCTGTCATTGTCACTAGTATCCTAGTGTCAGTAATAATCAAGAAATAAACCTAAACATATATGTTTCTGTTTGATAAATTTATTTGATAACTATAGATTACAATGTTATTGTAAAACTATAGTTATTTCACCGTACTTTAAAATTACTTTTCTTAATTCCAAACAAATTACGGTTATAAACATGTTCTAAAAGTTTATCATTGAACAAATGCAATGAAGTGTAATGTTCGTGAACTTGCTCATTTGAGCGATCAGCCTTGTGTTATTGAAGGGAGATTGAATTATAAAAAGATTTCTAACGGTGGATATCGTAACCAAGCAGGTAACTATAATGTTGAAATAAGTATATATTAATTTTAAGGTAGTAATGTAATTATCCAAAATTATTAGACTGTGACTCAAAGTAGGAAAATATAAGTGAAAACTATAATAAGAAAGTCTTGCAATGAAGCTAGCAGACCAAAAAAATATCGTGACTAATGACAGTTTCTAAATAGTACTAAGTAACTACTCCAATTTGCTAATTGGAATTGACAGAATTTGGGCAGTTGAAAACGCAGTGAAGTTTTTGTTAAATATCCTCCGAGTCGAGTATTTAATCTGCTGATCATGATACGTCTAGACAGATTATGGTAGCAGATTTACTTACCCATCACTTCTTTCAAAACTTAAACAATACTTGAAACTAATGGTGGCCTTAGTAGTATAGTAATATTATTTACATGTTCATAAACTGGTGAAGTGTAAGAGTGTACTTAGTGGTATACTTTTCTTGAGATGAGTGTGAATTCAAAAAAATTGGCTAAATTTCTATATATCTTTATTAGATATCGGCTTGAGTCGGTCCCATAGCTAAAGTGCTCATATTCATGAGTACCTTCATCAGTGGAAATTATGCCAATTTCAACTAGCAAAGAAGATGCTAATGTTTTTGAATTCACCCTATACAGGTGAGTAACTGCTGGCATTAACTAGTAGCACACTGCAGAGCTTGATTATTACTATCTATAGTATTACATACATACATACATACCATCACACCTTTTCCTGGAGGGGTAGACAGAGACTACAGATTTCCATTTGCTAATAATTGGTCTCCACGGCGCTACATCTAGATACCACGCTGTAAAGAAAAATCAGTTTCCAGAATGCGGCAACTTATTAGGAAACTGTGTGTAAAAAAATGTGCAAAGACGCACACTAGCATTGATTATGGTGCTGCCAGCTACTTGACTGGTGCCCTACTAATGGGAAAATTATTAATTGCTGGTGTTGTTACAGATTATAAACTGTAACTAAGAAAATCCTTTAAAATAAAATAAAAAAAAAATTGGTCAAGTGTGATTTGGCTTGCGTGGAGAGAGTTCTGTACGATTTTTTATTTTTCTCCATTTGGACCTCCTAAATAAATTTTAAATTAACTCATAGGTTTTCGTGTAATTTATGTATTGAAATTCTGGAATCAATGATTTCGGAGATAAGGTAGGGAAAATGATAAATTTTTTCTACCTCATTTAATAATTCTAATATAGAATCCACAAGACAAAATTGCAACAAGAACTTTCATGGGGGGGCACGGTAGTGCCCCCGCCAAGTCGAGCGCGAAGCGAACACTGCCGTATCATCCTTTACTGGAACCATTTCGCCGCATTTTTAGGCCCCTATTTGAGAACCTGGACAAGACCAGAACGCAGAAATTTTCGTCATCCAGTAAGCTATAATCACATAATTAAAATCCAAAATTTCAAGTCTGTAGGTCATTTAGTTCCGAAGTTAAGCGAAAGCAAAGTTTCGCATTTATGACACTCACTCATGATCATCAGAATACAACTAGTACTTCCCATAAACTCAGAGAGCTGAAATTTGGTACAGAGTTAGGGTTTAATGGCCACATAAAGGTAAAACTATAAAAACTAGGATAATCGAAGATCTGGAGTACCTGGTGACCCTGATTAGAAAACACAAGAGCCCAACCAAACTGTAGCGTTTCCGAACTCTACTTATGTTTGTGAACGCAACCTCAAAGTTTAGAGCTGTCAAAGGGACAGATAAAAAGGTGGGAGAACGGAAGATTTGTTCGTACGACGGATTTGTAGATTACAATAATAAACTGGATTTCCTTCATAAAAAGTGTTTGCTTTGTGTTTGCTACAACGAAGTAAAGAGAAACATTGAACACAGATGAGTACATGGTGGAACTCATTACTAACGATCCCCATAAAACTATTAGCCTTTACAAAAAATATTCAACTTGGTGGGCCGCTTCATTTGATATCAAAAATCGAAGGTCTGAAGTATCTGATGAAGAACCCTCAGCTGGTCTCAGCTGTATTAGAGATATGGTAATGCCCCATTCTACTATTGGTACATAAAAAAATCGACTGTCATTGCAACAATCCAGCGTAGTGGGACACATCTTCTAATTTAATGTAGCCCGAATGCCTCCCCTTCTGCTTTTAATACGCATATAAATAAAATTAAAGGAAAACTCTGGATAAGATTAGACGGGCTTTTATACTTATACTAAAAGCGATTCTGCACCCCGAGATAAAGTTAGTTGCTAAAGATTCCTTGGATTGTTCAAAATGTATGATAACGAAAGCCCGGGCGTATTTACAAAAATATGAAGATGATGCGTCGATCACTGCTGGACCGGAAGAAACTATAATCATTAAAGAAGGAGCTAAAGTAATGTTTAGGAGAAACATTGATGTTAGTTTAGGTTTAGTGAATGGGTCGATAGGCGTTGTACAAAAAGTGAGGTGGGACCCGGAAGACCAAACAAAGCCTAAACAATGGGTAGTAAAATTCGCAAAAAATTTGATTCACGTATTATTGCCTATTAAGTCAAAATTTGAGATCATACCCCGGGCATACGTGTACAGAAAACAATTCCCAATCTGTGTGGCGTATGCCCTAACAATTCACAAGAGCCAAGGTCTAAGTCTAAAAAATGCCCTCATGGACATTGGCACCTCCATATTCTCTTGTGGCCAAGCCTACGTGGCGCTTTTACGAGTAACCAATCTTCATGGGGTGCACCTCATAAATGTTGACTTCAAGAGTATAAAAGCTCAAGCTTCAGCGATCACCGAATACAACCGGCTTAGGCGTAAATACCGCGCCGATCTTTCAGAAATTAAACCGTCTTAACCGTCTAAAATAATAAATAATGGACGTGAATGGGCAATACGAAAAACTGTTGCTACTGCACAAGAATCAGAACCTGAAAAAAAGAAAAGAAAGATTTGTAATAATAAAAAAACTACTCCTAAAAAGAAAAAGAAACTGTGTCAAATAAGAAAATCTAATAAAATAAATCAATATGCCCACGTTTCTACAAAAAGAAGTGAAATCCCACCAAAAACATTCTGTAAAAAAACTAGCCAAGTCTCGATGGAGCTACTTGGTTATCTCTAAAAAGTAATGAAATCTAGACAAAGTCGTGCCAAGTCTAAGGTTCCTTACTGCGATTTCTTCATTATTATAATAATTAATTAACTATAGTTAATGTTGTGTGACTTGGCCGTTGAAGGGTACACAAGGGTATAAACCCAGGTGCTCCATGACACCATTGCACTAATCTGTCGCCAGAACCGCTACCCATTGACGATGGAAAATTGCCACTTCGAAAACGTTGATTCAATAACCAGTCAATTGTAGGCTTGATAAAGCTGCGTATTTCAATAATACCTGGGAGCCTGAAACAAACAGTATAAAAATTATTTCCTGTACAGACGGACTTCTAATCATTGATAGAAGTCCGTCTGTACGTCTATTTTATGTTAGATCGGTGGTCGATTTGACGCTCCAAAAAGAAGAGAGCAGAAGTCAGCATTGTCAATGCTGAATGCATGTGTTGCACAATCAACAACAGCCTCAAATGAGACACTAGCGTCCAACTACCAATATGGGCTATTATCTCGCTTAACAAACATAGGTAGTTACAATAGATAAACATTACGTGTAAACAAAATTGACTTGTACCCACTAACGTATAGAGAATGTTCAACGGCCAAGTCACACAACATTAACTATAATAATAAAGAAATCGCAGTATTATTAGCTTGGAGCTGATTGATAATGGGTTTAAATACAAATAAATAAATAGACATACACATGTTATCGATTACACATCGAATAATAATCGATTCTTTGATATACTACTATATATAATATATATAATCAACTATTTAATATATTTCTGTAAGTACAATATTTTTTTCTATTTAAGTTGAATGACGATGATTTTTGTAATGCCCGCTGTACACTCCCGCCGCCGCCGTGTTCCGGTATATCTGTGTAATACTAATATATACCTTAAATCCTTGGTATTTCAATTGATAATCCATTAATCGATTATTTTCGAAAAATTGTCAATACAAAAAAACAAAAACAATTGTCTACAGATTAGATTACATCGATACTATCATATTTCTACTAATACTACATAACCGATATAAACGATTACCTATGTCAATTAAATCGATTATATTGACCCATTTCAACCATCGATTAATTGCTTGGTATTGCAATTAATAATCGATTATTTTCGATAAATTGTCTAAAATCGATTAAATTGATTATTATAAGACTCGATCGATACCACAGATTATTTAAAAAAAACAAAATTGATTAATCGATAATCGATTATCCGGCAACACTACCCTACGGGGTACCAATTACCCAAAAGTCACATTTAGAATGTTGGTGGGCACAAAGGTGGAAAATGGAATCAAAATAGTGATAGGTCGCATCACCTTCGGATAGGTATGGTTTTTTCGATTTTCGCCCGCTTCCTCGGCCGGCTTGTATGGTCTGCGCGGGAAGAGAAGCAGCTAGTACATTCCACGTTTTTACTTTTCTCCCAGACCAGCATTGAAGAAATAAGATGCCACAGACAGACAAAATTTAAGTCAAACTTATAATATCATCTTGTGGGGTCGGGAGTTAAAAAACAAAATATCCGAATAACAAAAATCTAAATCTTAGGGAATTTGGGATTTTTTTAATGCACGGCAACATTGAGCACTGAGCGGTACTTCGCGGTTTTATTTTTTTCATGAGTAATTTATGTCCATATTTCGAAATTATACAATACTTACTGATGGTATGTAATATCAGTATCTTTCTTATTTCTTTTAGTATTGATCTTACACAGTTTGACTACGCAAACTGCCATTTAGCTTCTGCTTTTACATTAAATTTTAAATGTATCTAGACTTCCAACTCACTCATCGGTTGCGGCGTGACTGACGCGGGTATACCGCGAGTACGCCGAATTCGGCGTAGTTTTAGTTGCCACATTTTTTTAGAAGGCCCACAATATCTAGTCGAGCACGCGAGACCAATTATTAATCTAAGTGGTCGCATTATGTTCTCCGAGGCCGGCCCTTACCGACTTGTCCTGTCACCTTTGATTTGCAAATACCTTTCGTAAGTCTCCTTTCATCCATCCTTTCTACATGCCCAAACCATCTTAACATCCCTTTTTCTACCTTTGTCACTACATCCTCATTCACACCACACCTTTTCTTTATCTCACTATTTCTAATTTTATCGCTCAGACGTACGCCACTCATACTTTGTCAAGCTCTCATTTCAACTGCATTCACTCTGCTTTCATTATTTTCCTGCCAGACCCAACTTTCACTACCATTCATAAGAGTTGGCATCTATAGTATTTATTATCTTTATTATGGATTATTAGTAATAAATAGTTAACCAGTTAATGTTTATTTTATTTGGTCATTTTCAGTGTTTAAAGAAAGATGGTTCCGTCTCATCAATAATTATTTATTTTATTTTAAAATAAGTGAAATGGGAAAGTTTGACACAAAGCATCCTGCGGGCATGTTCGTCTTGGAAAATTCATCAATTCAGATGGAACATGGGCAAAATCTACCATTTTCTTTTTCAATATCTTT
Source organism: Euzophera pinguis (assembly GCA_947363495.1). Lineage (NCBI taxonomy): Eukaryota > Metazoa > Arthropoda > Insecta > Lepidoptera > Pyralidae > Euzophera > Euzophera pinguis. The sequence continues at coordinate 7,612,746 of OX376155.1, read as the reverse complement.
TATGTGAGTTTTTGTTTCTTATTATTTATAATTAGCTTCCTAATTAAATTATGCCTGTAACGACTGCCTCTGTCATCCAGTTGTTAAGACTGAGGGTTGGATTTTCATGCAAAGCATATAAATAAATTGGCTAGTAATATTTTTGGAATTGACAATTGAATGGTAACATTTTCCTTGTAGTGATGAACCAGAGAAGAGACACTTGTTTGCAGCTCGTGCTGAAGATAATGTAGTGCAGTGGGTTATAAAGTTAAGGGAATGCTCTTATGAGTACTTGCGGAATCGACTTCATACACTGCAGTCAAAAATCTTCTCTATAACGGGCAAGGTTTGTAGTTTTGGTACTTTAAAAATTACATTGAGTGGGGTAGTTTCCTACTTTTCGTTTTAATGTTTAGAAAAGGATACAAGAAACGAAAGATTCGAAAGACCCCACAATAATATACACAATGGTAAATTACTTTGATAAACTAAAAAAATACCGAGATATGACCAATTTAAATTCACATAAAAAGTACATGTAACGGATAATCCGAAAATGCTCCAATGCTCATTTGAACGGAAAATATGGCATCACTCTATGAGAGCTGAAAGTTTTATTATTTTTTATTTATTTTCAAAATGGACTTTCTAATCGATTTTGAAATTGTTATAAAAAAATCTCCAGTGCAACATTTTATAGTGACAATTTGAACGTTGTTTCTAAAAACATGTATTCTATCATAATATCACATAATTTGGACCTAGGAAACTACCCACCCTATTAAGCTAGGATGGAAGCTTGGTAGCCGACCGCCGCATGCATATCCGTAACGATTGCGCATGTTAAGCGACGGCAAAATGCGGCCTGTATTGGTCGCCATTTGTATTCTTTTCTATTTGGAGCTTCTCCTACTTCTAAATTCATATTTTGCTGTCGGTCCTGGTTTAACTGCCAGATGCCTTTAGGAAACCTGAAAAATATAACTGTTGGCCACTGACACACCACTGATGATGTTCCCGTTGCTCTAGTTCCCCTGCAAAATGGGTTCCATAGGCAAAACGTCAGTCGCTCCATCGTAATCACCAACTGCGCCTAATTTTACCCGACCATGATTAAAAGTCTACCCTAGGCTCTGAAGTACACTTCAGAGCCTAGCTAAGGAGGGAACTGGGAATCTTTGACAAAGAAGTAGCGGTTAAGTGTTATTTACTGTAGTATGTTGCAATAAAGAGTTAATAAATATAAATAAAGCCAGTATTTTTAATATCCAAAAATAATATTCTTCTAGACTAGGCTATGTTAATCACTTTCCATCAGATGAGCCTTATCACTTTTTTACTAAATGGTATAAAAATGATCAATATCTTCTGACCTTGTTGCTATATTCCAATAGCTTTCCATACAATGATTGTAAATAATTAAAATGCATGAAATAATTTGCATTTTACAGGACCCACTGCTGCTAGTACCAAGAAATGAAGGTGCTTGTCTGTGGGCTCCATCTGTGCCCTTCTCTACAGCTGCTGCCTGTACCGTGAACACCAGCTCCTTTAGCTGTCACCTCCACACCAATGGGTTCACTCTTGAACGAAGTAAATCAGACGTACAAACGCATCGGCATTTTCGTTCTGAATCGAAGAAAGCGACATTCTATACCGACGATAAAACAGCAGAACCAGAAAAAGTAGTATCCAGTAATAGCTTTGCTCTGGAGAGAAGTAAGACATCAGCATTATTTTCGGGTAGTTCAAATCCTGTTGATCCGTCAATATTTGATAACCGTCCGGCATTTTCGCGCGCAGCACCGAGCCCCCCCGTTCGAAAGAAACCTTCGCCAGCCAGCCAACGCTCTGACAATAATTGTATTGGGAAGATGATTACTGAACAAAGCCAATTCTTAGGCACCACAGGTATTTTAGATGAAGCGCCTGTGCCTCCTAGACGTAAAGTATCGCCTAAAAATCTAGAAGTACCGAATACTGAACTCGTTGACAGACAACCTCAAACATCTAGCGATGATCTCATCAAGTTTTAGCTGCCTGTAAGTAATTTTTTTTTTATTGTACCCACCTTGTTTAAAATATAATGTAGTTAGTTGTGTATTTGCTATTTAACGACCCCGTAAGCAGTGGACAGATATAAAAAACGTAAGGTGCGGACAGAGCACGAAAGATGTGCGGCCGCCTCGCCTTTTTAAAACACACTGAAACAGTACAGTAAGGGCTCTAATTGTTTTCTTATCAAATATAGTAATATAATACCAAATTGATTGAAAGAGATTAAATTTTGAAACCAAAGTTAGATCAGCTATTACTAGTACTAATCAATCAATATTTTCAACTATTTATCTATTATAGCCCGACAGGAAAATAAAAACACTGCATAGGCGTCGCTACTGATCTCCTTTACATGGCAACATATGTGTCATGTCAACAACAAAATGTCATTTAATCAAATAGAAATCAATCCTTCGTTTTTATTCACGTCAAAAAAATAAATCACTTTATAAATTAATCGTAGGAAATGATGACAAAATACACAACGTCCACTCCTGTCTCTTTTTGGCAGATGAAGTCGAGATGACGGAATGTTACATGTATGCCTAGTTGCCAGTAAAAGACATTAGTTCCAATATTTTTCCGCAATATGGCGAAGGTTGCATATACAATAATTTGATATCAAATAACTGTGGAAATCAACTGTCAAATGAATGAAATTTGTTTTTGATAATACGAAAGGTATATATTAGAATGCCAAAAAACATAACGCCTTAACCTTAAGATTTAAAATACCCGATCCGATTACACATTACTATACAATGCCACAATTAGAAATACCAATCCATTAATATGTCAGATTTTGAAATACCAAACCTCTAGAAAATTTTCAATTAACCTTACATTACAATTCCAAAATGAGAAATGCATTAAATAAATATTACTTGATTTATTGTTCTCAAGGCAGTGTAAAATGTAACGCAACATTTTTATTATACCGTGTGAAGGTATCTAATACATAAAGCTTAGTTACAGAAGGTAGGTTAGGTTATGCAGTGACTATAATATGAGCGAACGAACGTTGATCCAATACATACAGCCAATTTAGCTAATATTAGCTTTCAAAGCAAGATCGACGCTCGCTCGCTCCTATTATGGTCACTGCATAACCTGTAACCTAACCTACCTTCTGTAACTAAGTCGGAGTATGTATAATCCTTACGTAGTACTATGATACAGAACGTACGTTGAGTTATGGTAATGCAGTGGCCATATTAAAATGTAGAATATTTTATACTTATAAAATCAGATATATTAGGCTGAGTTTTTTTAAAAGTCGGGTATTTATGGATAAAATATTCCGTAATAAGTTGTTTCGAGCTTGAGCTATTCAACCATAAGGCATTTCAAATATTTTGCATTTTGAATACTTGGTATTTTGAATATACTGACTACTTTAGAATTCGGGTATTTTGGGCTCGTATATTTTAAGTAAAGACCTTATGTTTTTTTGGCATTCTAATACCCGTTTAGTTACTAATCTTGCCTTCTCTCTATACTTATTAGTGTTACTAGTATGCCTGCCTACTATATTTAAATAATTGTATCCTATTATTTACTATGGATACATTTGAATATTTTGTGATATTTAATTTGTCTCGATTACATTGTGGCTCTTGGATAATGCTTTGATTGATCAAAGAGGTAATTTTAGTTTCCAGTAATGGTTGGTAATATTCAATCAATGAAGACTAAAATCCACAGCGACTAAAATATGTTTAGTCCCCTTCTGCCTATTTACATTTACATTTGACGTGAAAGAACAAAACGAAACATATTTTAGTCATGGATTTATCGAACGTTGTAGTGAATATCCACGTGTTGACAAAATTATTTCTACGAGATCAAACAGCCAAAGACCAATATGTCTCTCGGTTAGCAAAATGAACTCTCCCGTCGGGCCGCGCTCTCATTGGTTGAGCGCGGACCACGTGACGTCCCGGGAACGTTCCAAAATACCAAAATTTACCGCCGCGAGGCTTATGAATGCGTTTGCTACAACGTTCATAATTTTTTATGAATAAGGAGGTAAGGCTTTTAATGTATGCTGACATTGGCTGTTTTAATCATACGATATATATTTAAATAAATTATTTAAAATATAGAGCTTTACAATTTAGCATAGAGATCAAATATACATATATATTTTTAATACATTTTTTATAAATGTTAGTTGATAACTTTTTATATCATTATTATATTTTATGACCAATTGCTCTAGTACTGCATTATAAATTCAATAATTGTTTTCGAAAACAAATTCTGACGACATGCATGACGTTTTTTTAAAACATTTTTGTGCTAAGTAGACGGATCAGTGTGCCTTCTTGAATACGGAACCTTAGGAAACTCTTTCACATGGATTACTCAGTGACGTGGCTATTCACGTACTACGGTACCTACCCGATCCGTCCCGGCGAACAGAATGTATATTTTTAAAGTCTTCACAAATCCTTAGGAAGAACCATTTCACATTTTGTATAGAATTATAGGTAATTATGAGATTATTCAGTTTATCGCATTTAAGTTTTTATTAAATGTAATCTAGTCAAAGACGAAATAAAAATGTATGAATACAAAAATATAATGTTTATTAAATTTGTAAGATTCCGTCTGAAATAAATATAATTAATAAAATCACTTTGTAATAAGGGGTGTTTCAGAATGTTTTTCGTTTTTAGATGTTAAACAAAAAACAACAATATTAATTAAAACTCGTTTTATTTATTGTTAAATTAAAGAGCAGTTCTTGAAGTTTATTTATGAAAAACAACCGTTTGCAAATGCGCACCATTCGCTTCTTCACACTCATTTAACCTGGAGCTAAAATTTTGAATCACTCGCTGGAGCATCGCTCTTGGAATAGAGTTGATTTCTTCAGTGATTTTTTGCTTCAAAACATTCAGGTTGAATGGCAATGGATTGTAAACTTTACTTTTTAGGTAGCCCCATAGAAAAAAATCTGCAGGCGTTAAATCAGGGCTCCTCGGTGGCCAGTTGATGTCTCCTCGGCGGCTTATCACTCGTCCAGGGAATAAATCGTGAAGAGCAGCTAATGAGTCATTTGTAACATGAGAAGTGGCTCCATCTTGCTGGAAAAAGGTGTTGCGGTTGTAGCCATCCTGGTTTTGCATTTCTGTAGCTAAAAAAGTCCGGATCATATGGCAATATCGATCAGAATTAACGGTCTGAGTTCGACCTCGGTCATCCTCAAAAAAATAAGGACCGATAATTCCTTGACTTGATATGGCAGCCCAAACAATAACTTTTGGCGAGTGGAAGGGCTTCTGATGCAGTTCTAGCGGATTTTCGGAAGCCCAGTATCTGCAATTTTGTTTATTCACGTGACCGTTGATGTGAAAATTCGATTCATCTGAGAACCAGATGTTATTGAAACTCCCAAAACGGTTTTTCATTATCCTGCAGAATTCGACTCGTTTATCAGGATCATCAGGCTTCATTTCTTGAACAATAACAATTTTATAGGGGTGAAAATGTAAGTCTTTCGAAATAATGCGATGAACCGTAGATTTGTTCAAATTAAGCAATCTCAACGACTGTCGTGGGTCGTCTAAAACAGACTGGCGAACGCGGTCGACGTTCATGCTCGTTCTTGATGTCCTTTTGCGCCCAGACGATTTGTCCGGCATTGTATTCCCAGTCTCTTCAAACTTGCACACCCAATGCTTAATTAAATTGGCACTTGGCACATGTTAGCTTGTTAAATTAAAATGTGTCCTGTAGAGACGACGAACAACAGTGTAGGAATCGTTGTTTTTATAAAACGCTCGCACGCAAATTGCGCGCTGCGGTCCCGTGAAACGATTCATGGCTACTAAACTCAGTGTTACCAACTCTCAAAAATATTTATCCCCGAAGTTGGTGTCAAAAACCCCTAAAATCGCCTTAATTTTTTAGTTGTCCCCCTAAAAAATATATAAATATAAATTCATAATGATTTAGAATTAATATGCTGTAATATGTTTCAAAAGTCTTTTATTATAAGTTATTTAATACGTAAAATATTTCATCTTTATCTGAAGATTCAGATTTTTTGAAATCATACATGTACATTTAATAAATTTAACATTTTATTGTATGGATTAAATGTTGTACAAGATCCACCATTTCGATTTAATTTAAATCGGACCATCATGATGCTTTGCATAAATATTAATATTATCAATTTAAAAATATTAAAGAGTCAAAAAAATCCCTGAAAATACCCCTAAAAATTTCAGACCCCTAAATATATCCCATCTCACTTATTTACCCCCTAAATCTGGGGGGAAAACCCCTAAGTTGGGAACCGTGACTAAACTTAACAAGCCGGCCAAGCGATTGAGACCACTCCCCTCCCCCTGCTACCTGCGGTTGGCGCGTAGTAGTTAATTCAAAAACGAAAAACTTTCCGAGACACCCTTTATTTAAAAAATCTAGATGTTTATGGGTGACCCGAAAATCAATACTACACTGTATACTATTATTCATATCGTAATTGCCTCCGTGGTCCAGTGGTTAAAGCGTTCGCCTTCGACCCGGAGGTCGTGGGTTCGATTCCCACGTTTGTTTGTTTTCTTTGTATTGTAGGCTTGAATCACCTGATTGTCTGATAATAATGATGATTACGTGCATCGGAAGGGTCCCGGCTGCCATTAGGTGGTAGTTAAAGGAACCATGTCAAAGGCCGAAAGGCGGTTCTCACAACCCATGACACCAGGGTGCACAGGGTCGATTGACCATGCAACCCACTCGCGATTTGAATGAATTTTGGCTATTTTTCTTTCAACGAATGAAGTCAGTTCCGTCAACGGGACTTTATAACATCGAGTATTCTTACTCACAATTAAAATTTATTAGAATCGATTTGCTAATAAAAAGAAATAGCAGAAAAAGCTGGGAATTAAAAAATGCAATTCGATTAAAATAATATATATTTGTCTCATTATCATCTACCTAGATACCTACCTAATGTAATAAATAAACATTGTTTACAAATAAAACTTATCATTAGGAAATAGATTGAGTTAACACAGTTAACATAACTGTGCCACTAATTATTTGCTATTCGAGGCACTTAGTAGTTCTACGTCTAGTTAATATTAAGTCTTCTGGATAAGCATAGGGAATAAAGAATAATTTGCATCTTATAACAAAGATACCTAGTTAAGTATACAAGCGATATCTAATTGAATTTGTTCTACACTATCGTTTATACTATTATGGTAAGTTTACATGGTTCCATACTTGATTTCTTGAAAAGCAACCTTTTTCCTCTTACTTCAATAACTTAAAAAAAGATGATTCCGTGCTTAGATTAATAATTGGTCTCCGCGGGCGCGAGACCAACTATTAATCTAAGATTCCGTGATTATTTCGTCGAGTTCGGATTGCACTTGGTCGTCATCAAAAGTACCTAGTCAGATGGTTATGAAACTGATATCAAGGTGTAAAGTGCCAATTAATGATTTAGAATTTGTACGGATTTTTTGAAGTGGTAGTCAAACTATTCTTGGACAAGCTCGAGGGCTTTTCCAGCCAAAGGCAGGTTCAAGGCACTAATGTTAAACTGATTCATAGCCATATAGCAAATAGACGGCTTACTTTTGAGCTTCATGAAATATGTTCATATAGCGATGCTAAGTACGGATATCGTTTAGGTGAGACTGTGTAGGTTATTACTCTAAAAATATTGCAATCATGCGTCTGTAAGTACTACTGAATTAAACACACTGACAACAAGAATCTTTGCAAGTCATTAGCATAATGTGCAGGATTTTCGACTCGCAAGATGTGACTGTCGACATCTTGAGAGTGTCGCCGTATGTTTAGAAGCAGCGGAGTGCTGAGGTTCGTGTCGAGAGGCCACTGGCGGTGGCGGCGGGTGCGTCAGTGGTTCGCGCTGGGTTAGTTGCCGCCGTAGTCGCGCAACTCGCGGTTGCCGAGCGGCAGCGTCGGCCGGTAGTTGTGCAGCAGCTCCATGGCCTCGACGCCGCACGACGCTTCGCCACACCTCAGCTTCCGCATCAACGCCAACTGAAACCGAACCAATGGTGACTGTTGATTCGTCCGTTTTTTAAATGTTTGAAAAAAATGATCACCTCGTTTTTCGAACGTGTCATTGAGTCGATTGGTCGACAAAAAACCGGATAAAAACATCGTAATCGGACATTGAGTAACAAAACATTGTAGGTTATAAACAATTATTTATAGTAGCGATGCATATGGGCTCGCTTCCGAATAAGTAATTTGAAAGCGTTTTAAGTGGGTCATGAGCCCGCGGACGGTAAGCCTGCATATAGGTACGTATCGAAAACCGGTATCAATACGTCATACTGGATTTATCCTAGCTCGTTTCCAAATTTACTTTTTATCTGGGAACTTGTTTCGATTGTTTGTCTTAAAATAAGCTTTTAAGTTTACCTGTTCTGCGGACACTTCGACGGGGTCCTTGAAGAGGATCCACGTGACGGACTCTGTGCAGGGCGGCGTGGTGAGCGAGCCGGGATAGGTCCAGTAGGCGCGCCGCCGCGGCAGCAGGTGGGCGGGGTCCAGCGAGGAGGACATGGTCACCTTGTCGCCCTTGTGCTGGATGAACGGCAGCAGCTTGATCACTTTGTCCAGCTCATTGTGTTTCTTGCCAACCTGGAATGTAATGGGTTGGATGTAATGTATGACACACACTTTGGAGTCTTGGAGTGTAAATGATGGACAAATGGTTATCCCTTTCAGACCACCAAGCGATAACACATGAAAAAAAATTTTGCATACAACGAAGTCAAATTGTCGGTCATCGTTAAGGTACCTGCCTAATTTTATTTTACTTATATGGTCAAAACATTTGTGGTGTAATTACATATCTTCTCATTTTCAAACAAAATTCTCTGATATCAAATTCATTTCAGTTATCGAGCTACTCTTATACATCATATTGCAATTTGTTTGTAAGACACTTCATATCATTCCATCTGTATACCAATTACCAAATAGTACACATATCTACATCTAACCTTTATGAAATTGCAACTGCATACATATAGGTACGTGCAGTTCACTTATAAGGATTCAGTGGAATTGAAAGGCTTCTATTACGTTAACGTTTGCACCTACGAGTACATTCTTATATAGGTGCTGTGCAATGATCCAATTTACACTGCATCGTAAAACTACGATATGATCTACGAGTATTTTACTTCCACTTTATAATGGGAAATACGAGTAGGTAAATTCCTAGATAGTAGCAGCGTATATTATAGTAAGTATAGCATATATTCTGTGTTAGAAGTATAGGTTGGCTGTTATATCATGATTAAGACGATTACCTAACCCCGTCTTAATCCGTATTCTTATTGATGAAAACCTGACTATGTGTGTCTTTCAGTCGCACTCACACGTTAATGATTTCTAAAAAACATCTTCCTTAAACGGGGATATACTGAGGAGTTGCTTATACATATAAATCGATACTACCTAATGAGTTTGGGTGTTAGTAGTCATTAAGTCAAATTTCTGATTAGATTAGATATTTCTTAACCTACATTTTAATTTATAAGTATATTTAAATAATTATAATAAAGGAATACATCTAGTGTCTCCTTACGGCCAAATAAGTCGGCTTTCTCCATTTCATATCATATACTGTCGATATAATTTAGATAACATACCTATTTATTGTGAACCGAACGCGTCGCCTAAAGTAGGTACATTGTCATTGTTGGCAGACATGTTCCGCAGTTTGGACGCGAGAGAAAGTGGCTCGGTGGGCGAGAGAGTCATTCCGATTGTTATATTCATCATTGGTCGGCAGCCATCATCCTACATGTTTTTGTACATTTCTGAACACTTGCGGAAATTCGCAATCAACATAACGATCAGTTAACGTCATTCTACCGAGACTAACGTAAGTATCTAGGAGTACCTGCGCTAATACATATATCACTTGTCAACGTGCTGTAGCCGTATATAATTACTTTGACGGAGGTATTGTTATTTAGCGGATCGTGATTTAGCACATATTAATGTCAGTTTTACTACCGTATGAAACTGTTTTTCTAGGATTTGTCTACCCAATTTGTAGTAGCTGTACTTAGGTTTAAAAATACCTATATCGATTATGAAAGCATTTCTAAAAGTACCTAGAATACAAACCGAACTGAAAATAGGGAATAGGCATGATTTTTCTTAAATATTTTAAAACGATAGATATCATCATTATATGTCCACAAAAAATCGCATCAAATATGTTAAAAATAAGCGAGATATTAAAATCATTAAAATATGAACGTCAATATCGGACATGGATATCGGATTTTACAAACCACCATTTTTCGCGCGCCACGATGTCGTCTACGCGAGGTCTACAGCGGGTCTACCGACTATCCTTTAATAACTGACTTCATTAAGGAGTATTTTTATGACATTTAATAATTTAATAAAGTAAGTTGTAGTTCAACAGGTATTATTTTTCTATAATACCTATCTCTAGTAGTTAGCTTAGACGACTTTCTTATCCTTTCTATTCCCTACCTATTTAATAAAGTTGGATATAAGCGGTTTAACAGAATAGATAGTAGTATTTACAGCGGTATTTCGAAGCGTAGAGTAGAGATTCATTGCTATTTGCTATCAATCAAAATGAGTTCTCTATAAATACATATTACCGTTCAATACCTACCTTATAAGCTGTTTATCGGGGTCAAAACTTGCTGAGATACTTTACCATACGTTTACCATGTAAAATAAATAATAAAAATAATTACCATAAGTAAGACTCCCAAGACCGCGAGTCCGTCTTCCTGTCCCGCCGCCTCCGTGAAGCTGCGGTACTTGGTGGTGTTCCAGTGCACCAGGTGAAGCTCCCCCGAAAACGAGCGCCCGTCCACCGTGTGCTCGGAGCCTTCGCCATTTACGGCGCCCCAGTGACAGTGCCATTGCTGAAGTTTGTACACATCGGACCCGAGAGGACCACCTCGTAACTCTGAAAATAGGTTTAGGCTGCTTATTTGGGTGTTTAGAAAAGTACAAGGATGTTAATATATGTTAAGGATCAATGACTATAAAATATTCTAGTTGTTTCCCGCGTGCAGTTTATGTGCAGCCTTCCCCAAAAAAATATGTCTGATACTTAGTTCCAAAGAAATGTCCAAGCAAACAAACTCTATCAGCTTTATTATATTATATTTGTTAATTATACTCAGTAGCTTCTGAGAATAATTGATAAAACCTATTCCTCAGCGCTGCTGACAAAGAACTAAATAAACATTTAATGTAAATACTTTAAATAAGATTAAATGTATGTAATGTGTAAGTGTATATTTATTTTATGCATTTTTTTTTATATTACACACATTCAATAAAAATAAATGTGTATGTTTTGTAATAAGGCATACCTAGGTAAAATTTAAAATTTATATAATACTTATATGAATTAGTAACCAACATTATTTATTGATAAACTAAGGTGACTAAAACGTGTAATAATCAGTATAGTTTTATTGTACTGTGTGCAAAGAAGAATTAAATAAATAATTATTATTTATATATTAGGCTACCATATTGATCGGGGGCCGATTGTAGAACTGCGAAACACGTTAACGTATTTATTTACCAAAACCGCGAGGACTAATTTGAGTATATAAAATCGTGTATTATGTCGATTGAAAATCATTCAAACTTACCGGTTTTGCATTCTCAAAAATAGCCCTCACGGTTTGGGTTTGGTTTCGGTAAATACGTTAATGTATTTTGCAGTTACCTCGATCGACCTCCTGGCCGATTTTCATTCTGCATTTGTAAAATTTTATTCTAAGTACCTAAATAATACATTACTTTAGACAGTACCTATCAACACCAGTTTAAATGAGATCTACGTTTCACACACAACAACAGCTAATCGTACTCATCATACTTCCCAATTAGGTATGTTTGTAAAACTAGTGTTCTGATGAACTTTCTAAGTCGCGTGGATATTATTAGCTGATACGTAGAGCCATTTATTATCCAATATCTCTCGTCACGACACCAAGAACCAAAAGGTTATTGAAGATAAGAAATACAGTTTTGCATGATCACGGGCGTGGCTGATTTAACTTCAGTTTGACTATTTATTTTGAGATATAAGTTTCACTTGTACTTAAACCTACTATAATGAAAGTGTAGCTGTACAACCAAATCTACAATAGTTTAGATGACAGACAAAAAGTAAAGTCTAATCACATACGATGCGAACACGTTGGTAAAATAGGCCGCCTATTTTTAGAAGCGAAGAGTATGATATTTTTACTAAGCATCTTTCAAGTCATAAATTTTCAAGTGTGAGATTAAATTGTGAAACTTGCGAGGTACCGAGTGCATTTAACCAGTAATGGTTATAATTTTAAATAAATTAACCGCTAAGAGAATAGTCTTCTACAGTTGGACCGTTGAAAACCAAGTGCCCAAGTTTATTATTTTATAAAAAGGCGCCAGAGTTGCAATTCAAACTGTCTTTCTATTTCAGCCTCTAAATTCAGATTTCGAATAATTCGATTTTTTTATTTTCAATTATTGAAAGTAAAAAATATCTGAGAGCATTACATTACTAAAAGCGATTAGGTATTGCGAATAATTTGGGCGCGTGAGACAGGGGGCGATGTAGAAATGAGTCACCGTCACCGCCAGCGAGGGGCCGTCGATTGGATGGAAATGCAAATTGACACACATGCACCGACGAGGAACTTCTTACTCCAACTTCCGTTTGAACATGTCACCGCCCCCCCTGTAGTGCCACTATATCACGTGTACTATATGTGCTTAGTGATATGTCATGGCCTCAACTCGATGTGATTATGATTCAACCTCTGTCTCTTCTACATTTATAAATTTTGCATTATTTTTATTTTATTTTTTATAAAATAAGTATTTTGTGGAAAATGTTAAGACAATGAAATTCTGAAGTTTTTTTTCTATGTATTTGCGTTTTTTGATAGCTGCAACAGTTTATTCTCTATACTTAGGTACAGAAAGCACCTGGCGCAACTAATTACATAATTTTACTAGAGTTTGCTCTGGGTTTCGCTGTCGCTCATCTCTGAATTTAGAATATTGCTAGTATAGTTGTAGTATCAGAATCATTACATAAATATAGTAATTCTGTAATTATATAAATTATTAGTCCCACCCGAATTAATTCAATAGAAAAGACCTCGTGGAAGACCTAGAAAACAATGAAAGGGCACTGCTGGTAGGATTTTAAAAATATTTTTGCATCTGATAGCTCTCATTTTGGAGATGTTTATTTTGACACCACGGGCAGGCGAAATCGCGGAGCGGAGCTTCGAGTAATAAATAAAATGAAACGGTTAGAAAAGCACACAACAAGTGTAAAAGTTGATTGGACTGTGCGGTTTACTCGATATCTCGATATAAGAACAAGCATTGAAAATATCAATCTTACCTGAATCATATCCGTTCTCGTCAACTCGCCAGCAGTAGCCCGGGTTAACGACGGAGCGGGTGTGGTTGACGGAGTAGGTCCAGTCCAGGGGAGGCGCGCTGCCGCCGCTGCTGGCTCGAGTGGTGTCGATGTCCACAGGGCTCTGCCGTGCCCCTCGCGCTTCTGGGAACTTCTCAGTCCATGTCGCCGGACCTGGGTACAAGAAATGCGATATTTTAGATGCGACAATAATGTGGTTGATTCAATTGCTAAATGTCATAACGACGGTGACGGAACGGTGGTGGAACAATATAAAAATATTCAACAGCATCTTTAGACATCAAGTTTTATAGAGAGCCTAGGCAGTCTATTAAATACCTATTCTGTGCTATGTTGTGGTGAGAATTTGGTCCGTTCTTTTTTTTAGCGACTGGCAGGCTTAAGAATCTAAGTAGGTCGATTTTTATTGTCTTCTCCCGTTAATCCAATTCTTTTAAAATTACAGTTTTTTTGGCGATATGGCCAGATTATACCGGCCAAATATACGGGCATAGCGGGGTTTCCCAAATATTTCCCAAGAGTTGACTGGTATGGTATAGACCACCAATTGTTCAATCTATCAATAGTTTTATTTGTAAAATATAGGCAAGGCTATATACAGTACAGGTGTTTTATTTTTTACATTTAATGTTTTTTTATTTATGTTTATTTTTGTTATAATTTTTTATTTTTACTTTTGGAACAAAATAGTTTTAAAAATAAATAATTGACTTTATGCCTATTGAATAACATTTCAATCTGTCATTATTTAATATATACGTTTATAATATTAGCATAACATTAGTAGTTTTATTGCTGTGTTATCGATGTACATACCGTTTTTGCTAATTAAAATTCATATCTGTAGTAATAGTAGTGGGTAGCGGGCCATGAAACAAAAACTTATCATAATATCAACAAAATGAAAGTGTCCGCATGTTTCCGGAGTAGGTTTTGCGGTTATTTGCGGACACATCAGTCAACTGCGGGGTGAGGCGGTAGGCGTGTTTTTTGAGATGACATCTTAATCTTATCTCCTGCGCTTGTGAGATGGCATTCCTTGGAATAATGTTGAATAAACTAAGGGCTTATGGTGCTCCCACACTGCCGTTAGAATTTTCTAACATTTTCTGTTTACAAACATTTTCTAACACTAAAACATTTACCAACATTAATTATAATGTATGTAAAATTTATGTTAACAAACGTTAGTAAACATTTTGTAACAGCAGTGTGGGAGCACCATTATGCCGCTTTTCACTGGGTTTTTTTGTTTACACTTTTTTTTTATCGACATTGACATTGTCAAAAATTAAATGATGACTGAAGATTTATTTCTACAGTGCTTAGATTAACGCGGAGACCAATTATTAATTTAAGCTACAGTGTAATCGCGGTTTGTGTCTAAGGTAAAGACAACCTTTGTATTAAGAACCTAAAGAAAAGCATGACTCACTTTTAATGCAAAAGAAACAATTGTATTTGTGTAATTAATTGCTATTTATTCGAATCGGTCGGCACGGCAATAAGGTCTAATTACTTTTTACATCCATCCATACTCGTAAACAGTTGTATATTAGTTCGTATCTATAGGTAGTAAGGTTTATTTCTATTTAATTAAGCAGGTTAATCTTAGTCAGACAGTAAAATAATGGTAGGAATAATTGAAGTACTTTAAGTTTAAACATCAACTGCGATTTCTATGATTATTTAAATAGGCGTTCAATGCCAAGTTTTCCTACAATTTGGAGAAAATTGTGGACGGTTGAACAAACACTCCGTTTAAAGTCATTATGTGACATTTTCTTCAGAGAATCACTTGGATTTGCATACCGTGTGAATAACAATCACAAAGAACATACGTATAAATATAACACTATTAAATACTAAGTATGTATTGTGGTCATGTATGTACTTAACTGTAGGTCGCAATGTTAACTTGAATATAAATTGTTTTTGTACAATACCGTGTACAATAGACCTTGATTCGTTTGTGCAGAGACACTGAGTATTAGCAACGGTTTGTGTGGGCAACATGGACATATTTTTACAGTGTAAAAAATATGCAAGGAAAACTTGATTCGAAGTGATAAGGGTGAAATAAACTGAAAAAGCTAAAATGCCGACTACATTATGATTTCACTGTAGGTATACACATACATATGATACATACAGTCGCCGTCACGAGAAGGTATAAATTTAGTAAACAAACTAATCTCTACTATGGTGGGTTCTAATGGTTACCTAGCGACAATATTATGAGTTTACCAAATACAATGGACTTAAATTACTATAAGAGTACGACCAATTCCAATTAGTCAGGTTATATTTTGCGATATGTCAATGATGCATGGTACAGGAACGAGACCTGCTCTGTAAATGTTAACATTTGGTTAGCCATTTAATTTTGGTGACAGTTTATCTTTTCACTTTTGAAACAAATAAATGAGAGAAAAATAATACAATGTATCAATTATGAAATACACTTGGGTGGTTTCTGCAGTCAACAGAATCATCTAAAACCACTTATAAATTTAAATTCTCTCCAAACATTAAAATATGTCACAAAAATACAATTTTTTCTTTCATTCAAATAGTGCGAACTCCTGAGCATTTTTTTACATAATTTATATCCTCTCGTGAAGGGCCTCTATAGATAGGTACACATTACACATATAATGTTACTCATCACTTCGTGTAGGTTACATTGTCTATCCACCATGTACACCCTAATTCAATGTCACTCTTAGGCGACTCTAATGACACATTTCAAACTTGCACCCATCATGTACTTTTAAGGCTACAAGGTAGGCTATATTAAATCAACACACACGATTTACACAAACACATTCTATAGCGTAATCGTTTAAAAAGAATAACGTTGACGTTATGTTTGGTTGCGCTGGTTGCGGTTGCGCCGCTCGCGGCTGCAACCTTGGCGAGATAAACGAATATCGGTAATATCCTGCAGCTCACTGCCATGGTTAAGGCCACGTTTCATTATTTATCTCGTATAATTATATTTCTCGTTACATTACTTACTTCCTGGTGGTTAGATATAGACCCGAGGGTATTAAATCAAATTTAATTTAAAACAGATTTTAGTCGTTAAAATTGTTTTATGTAAGCAGGTGCGTGATATTTGTTTAATTAAACATTTGAATGCCAGTAGGTATCCGAAATTCTGAAAGTACCTTTGTACTTTCGGTAAGAATCTGATAGAATTTTGTGAGCTACGTACATACTGTTATCGCATTTGTGGTAGAGCTCTTTATTTACCTACCTAATAGATTTCCAACAAATATTACCTATTCAGCTCTGAATACATAAAAATATAATTGTCAGTCACATTATTATTTTGGTGGAAATTATGAGAAGTTCTCGAATTGATGTCAGTAGGCATCTGTACCGCCAGATGCTTTTAATGCCGATAATAATCCTAAAACCAATATTATGACTAAAATCTGTCGTCAATCAATGATTTATTACGCGTGAATAGAATTGCTTTGAAGTAGATCATTAATTGTTTGAACTGGTCAAAATTTAATGAATCGGTTGCCATCACCGAAAAAAGTAATTCTTGTAGGATTTTATTTTTTAATAGTTATTCAACGCCGATGGACCAGCAGAACCAAATAAAGTCCATTGTTTCGCTGGGTCATCGGCGTTGAAAATCTTATCTCAAAATAAGATTAAGTGTTTCTGTAGATTACCTACACCATTAACATAATGAAGTTGTTAATACTTTAACTTTTCACGAAAATTATTATATAAACATTGAAATACTTAAAGGTTGCCAGAAATTGTTTTACTGTTTTACGGAACGTTCATTATACTTACCTATTCATGAATGAATAAATGACTTTATATACCTTAGATTAATAATTGGTCTCCGCGACGCTACGACCGCGCGAGACTAATTATTAATCTAAGATTTATACATTATTTATGCCGTTTTATTCACAAAATTATGCACTTATTGCTAATGAATCATCATATCATACACCAGCTAAGCTACTCTGCAGCCTGCAGTGCCAATAGTATATTATATATTACCAAAATATAATAAGTAGAGGGAAGAGCTACGTTGTCGGTACAAAAACAAGTAAAATGTTTGTTGCACTGTATCCATACAATCGCAGTAAATATTTGTGTATTGCCCGTCGAAGCGTCTTACTAAAAATAAATGATCTCATTTCAAAATGGGAAGCAATCAGAAACGGAACGCACAAGTGCACAACCCAGCGTACGGCAAGGCTGGACGGAAATCATTTTAGTTACACTTCTTTGGTTACACCAGAACTACTCCAAATTGTCCATAACATTCATTGACATATTACTAGCATTACCTTCATTACCTACAACCAGAAAATGTATATAAAGCAAACGTCTCTTTTATTCTATAGGTACACTGCATTGGGTTTTTCGTAGGTATGGATTTCCCAGTCCATGAGGAAAGATCTACTTACTTTCTGTTTTTTTAAATTTGTATGGTAAAGGTAAACCTGTACCCCTCGGAAATTAAGAATCCACAGACCACTCAACCTGTATTAGTTGAATTGCTTTTCAAATAAAAACATTATTTTCGAATTTTTGAACATCACTAATTATTTTATGACGTAATTAACAGTTATACATATCTATCCAGATTCTTATTTCTTATTCGAGTATTTGACCCGCCCCCAAGAGTTCATTAATTGTTTCCGGTTTATGGAAGGGTTTTCTGTAAAATCCAAGTCAAAGCAAGGAAATTTTCGTCTTTTATATCCTAATTGGCTGTATGGGAAGATTTTCCAGTAACCGCATGAGGGTGCAACCACGATAGAGCTTAGAGATAAAGAAGATCCTTAATGGTTCCATACTTGCACTCGTTTCATTGAATAAATCCATTTAACAAAATTCTAAGTCCGAGAGACCGATTAGATACGATCCCAAACCACCAAACCAGTGAGGTCATGATTCCGCCGGCACACCACAAGTGCGCCCACGCGGCCCGCAATCAACGCATCAACACCATTGTTTACTATAAAACCAATTACAGCCTCTTAAGTGTCAATGGTCCGATAATTTGGAATTAATTGAGTCAACTTGTTTGTCGGAGTATAGGCTTACTGAACATACAAAAATCCCTACTTAAAACTAACTACTGAGATTTGAGGTATAGACATGAAAAAAGAGAGGGGGAAAAACCTACGTACCTACTCTGTTAGTTTAGCTACAAATCACATAAAAAAATGCCTAGCTTATCGGACTAATTTTATTTTCTCTAGCACATGATAAGATTATTTCTTATATTCGGTAAAAAAAAAACATAAGTACTTAATGTAAAAGTAAATAAGTTTTTTGGTTTAATGAAACTAGTTACTTAAATACCACTTATACAAAGTATAAGCAAAATAAGTACTACGTACTTATCTAAAATCATATACTTTTCCAACGGGTGATATAATTTAAGTATTTCAGTTTTAATTTTCTGCACTTAGTCAATAAGTCATAAATAATTTGCCTTCAAGAAAAAGGTTCAAGCTCATCTAATGAATTCTCTCTAACTTATAAACCAGAATCACAATTTCTCTGCATTGAAATCTTTATATATATATATATATATATTCTCGTATGTATATTATACTCCCTATTTGTGTAAATCTATGTATGTTTATTTAGCTATAGGGTTCTTTTTTTTCTGTAATATCACACGAAGCTTTCTTGCGCCGCTTTGTATTTTCTCTGTTTTTCCTAATGGTTGAATGGGAGCGAATGCTTTTAGCATTAAGTCCGCCAATTGTATTTTTACTTGTGGTACAATAAAGTTTTAATAAATAAATAAATAAGTCGGCTTTTGGCTGATTATTTACGACAAACCGACAAAAGCTCATTGTAGCGACAACAATAAAAAAACAATTGCCTAGAGCTGCAACGAATAAGTAACTACCGCCCACGCGCCTGTAATCTCCTAGCTAGGTACTAATTATATTATTGTCCAATAGTCTGTACTCTACTCACTTTTAATGACCCATGATTATTGTCACGCAAGTACAAAACATTAAGAAACTTGATACGGAGACGTTTCATTATTTTATAAGGGATTTATCTGATAATGACTCTGTATTTGCTACCTGTTATTACTCGCTGTTTAAACGTGTAATTTGCAATTATTTTATGATACATGATTCATATTAACTTTTTATTATAGCTACTGAAGAAAATGTTGTTACTAAAAGTAAAAAATAAGACCGTCTTCTTCTGGCTGAATTATATGGGGTCGAAAGAATATGGACTTATATAACAAGGGAATACAAAAAAATTTTTGCTGGGCTTAGCAAATACAGGGAGTAAATATCTAGTGTTAAATAAATATAAGCCTGCCAAAACCTCAATTATCTTCTGCAACTAAGAGTTAAGTTGCAGTTTGGTTGCAACAGGTAATCTATGTAGAGCCATAAACCTACCTACAATGTATGTCCTACATTTACTACTTAGGTTCAGCATCAGTAAGTACTTATTTATGTTATTATGTAATTGTAGCAATGAAAAATATTTTTTTGTTATTGACTACTATAAACTTAGTCTTATAGATTTGGCTCATCTAACCCAGAAACTTAAAAGACAGTGTATTTACCTATGGCTCTTTTTCATTAACAGTAAGAATGATAGGAAAATTTCAAAGTCATTTTTTTCAACATCATTGTTTCTTCCTAGTTAAATACCAATTGACATGTGCCATTATTCATTAGGTGTAGAACTCATGGATGGAAATGCTACTATCTCCTGAACCTGACATTTCTGGTTTGAAGCACTGGGCTTGCTATCTACTTATATCGGTGTGCTTTATATAAATTTGACTAGGTGTTCTAATTTTGCGTTTTTCCAAAATCTCTATGTGACGCCAATAGGACATGCAAAATATATAAAGTGTTCAATCCTCAAATAAATGTAAAGCCTCCAATCTTCCTACATCGACATGGAGATAGCGTCCAAAACTGTTCTTAATAATAGGTGTTTTTATCCTTATGGAAATTCCGATTATTATTTAGCAGAGTTATTTGCAGGTCGGTGTGGCGTTTACATACTTATAGATACAATCCGATAAATGTAGGCTCATGCAGATGAAATGGAATGTGATAAGTATTTATTAAATGTTTTATTCATTGAATGTATCTTTTAATACGTACTGTTTTTCGCACAACCATTCAGCGATTTCTTAAAACGAAAAATATTGTTGCGTGTATATTTATTTTCAACACATTTGCTCATAAAGTGTCTTTTATTTAATTGTAATTAGGTCATTAATGGAGGTTGTAAACAACACGTTGTTTATAATATAATCGCAATAAACTTGTAAAGTAATGGTTTCCATGGGTACGGTACATTTTTTTAAATGTACGCCAAGATGATTTTAAGTCTCAAAGTAATTCATTGTTTTTGCAAAAAATATAAACTATTTTAGCTTCCAAATGATAAATCAACACTAAATTTCATATTTATATTTATTATACTGAACATTAACTTAACCGTATTGGACTACAAAACATAATTTGTGTAGAAAAATTAAAAAGGGCTATAAAGGACTTGTATCCATGGCCGTAAAACCCATTGCTACAAAAATTACTAACAGTGTTTGCGCTGTCTGTATCAGTGGCGCCATTTTTAAATCTATTTGTTTTTGTATTTACGACGTGGACGAAGCTTTAAAACAGAATCAAGAACTAGTTATATATGTATTTGGAGATACCTAGCAATGCATTATCAAACACACAAGCCCGATTTTACTCCAATGGTGTATCTAATTGTGAAAAGTGTTCAAAGGTGGTTCAAAGTGTTAATATGAAGAAATGTTTTGATATCGCTTGAGAACTTTTATTTATTGTGTAAATAATAAAATGTTATTACCTAATATAAATAATATAAAATAATAAGTGTGATTTTCCTCGCAAATGTGTTGAAAATCGTCGTATGACAACTCGTGAGCGAAATTGGTCGTATAATCGGCTTCTATAGGCATTCGCCTTCGGCTTTATACCACCACGTCTAATACACTAATAATAAATTTTATGTAATTTTTTTTTTGTTCTTTATAGAAATTATAATTACGCATTTACACGTCATGAACAATCATTGAATCGGAATAAGCAAATTTTCGATTTCATCATAATTGAGTGACTGAAGATGCATAGATATTAACATTTTACATGAATCGTTAGGGAGTGGAAAAATATCAAGGTCGTCATGGAGTCTGTTGTACAGAAATGGACCCAGGAAACAGAAAAAACGATGTGAAAATTCAGTATTGAAGGAAGAAGAGTTGCCACAAGTCTGTTTCTTCTTTGGGCATTAGGATCGAAAGGAGTAGTCTTGTGTTGTTGCATTATAGAATTTACAATGTATAATTTACGCACAGAAAGGACTTCACAATATTGGTAAAGCTCATCAGTGGGGAAAAAAAAGGTTTGAAGGTGCAGATCTCTAAAGTTTAAAATTAAAATATGAAATTTCATTATTTAAATAATGACCGACTTCGCACCCCTTGTATCATAATCTACTTTTACGTTAGGTACACCGGGGACGAAAATAAATTTAATTATTAACTTGTGTTGTGATGGGATAAGTATTTACTAAATTATTTCTTTTACAATAGAATGCGTTATGTTTTCACTCAGCCATCACCCGTCGAATTAAGAAAACTTTACCTGTGAGTGTGACTACTGTGACTAGTCTGTGTCCTTTGTGTCTACGATTTTTTTTTATTACTAACATAATAGGTCTACTTCTCCTCACACTGCCAATTAGGTTCCTGTATGCAAACTAATTTCATATTGCATTGTTTAACAGTGCAGTACCTTACCTAGCTCATTGTTTGTACTGCAAATAATCTAATATCCTATGGAGTGAACTCATCTGTTTGTCTGTAGTCATTTTTAAAGAATGTAAATAAACAATTATTAGATACTATTTACATCAATAGGGCGATAACCTAGGTCAGGTAAGTATTCATTTCAAATAATTTGTTAATTTCATAGTAAAAGTACAATGACTTTCAAATTATTATCGTAATGATCATGATGGCTAAGTCAATCATTAATTCGTCCTGAAAATTACTCAACTTATTTTCATGCGAGTAAATTTCAGCAGCTCAGTTCTATATTGTATATGTATTCATTGTCTGTCCCTATAAAGATTACGTCTGTTCTCAAATAAAAGCTATTAAAAGACTGTAGAATACAAACATTTCATACAACTGTAAATCTGTATCCATACTGAAGCTACTACACGCATTCAAGTCAAGAAAGGAACTCCATTTTATGTTTGACTAATTGCTTAAATGCATAGAAATATAATACTTATTTCGCAGTGGTTTCATAGTTCTAACTTTTGACTTTGCAATTTTCAAGGCTCTCTTTTGGATCGCCATTAATTTTTTTTAAAGAGAAGCACATTTTAATCAGGTCAGAAGTTCATGCACATTTGCTGGATGCTTTGCGTTTATGAGTTTTACTCGTAATTTATTAGTATGTATTTATTTATGTATATTAAGTAGTTTTATGTATGTGTCGTGTAGTCCTAGAATTCTTTCAATTTAGCTTAAGTCCTTATTTTCATAAATTAGTATACTATGACTGGTAGAGAAGGCCGTATGTTTACTTGTCTTACAATAAAATTCTACCCCCATTATTCATAAAAAATACGAACATTCACCCATATTAACTAAATTATATTTAGTCCCTTTCTGTCTTATCTATTTTTAAAGTGAAAGAACGAGACGAAGTATAAATAAGTTAACTTGGTCTTATTGAACGTTCCTTATTTTTTATGAATAAGAGGGTTAATAAATAAATATGAATTTGTCCTTTCTAAATCAATGCCTAAATGGGATTCTTAATTGAATGTGAGAAACGTTACATAACGCAAAAATTGACATTAAACTAAATTTATAATATAAAGTTTGAATATAGGTTTATTTAACTAACTATTTACACAAAATTAAGTAAATAACTGCTTAGTAACCTTTCTGTATTATACGTAACATTGACTGTAGATGACTGTTTTACGGTTAAGAACTAATGAGTTCTTAACACATCATTAGTCTGACTTATTGTCTCCTGTGCTTTGAAGATTAGCAACTATTAACGCTATTTCACAGGACATAATTTATTTCACTTGTTTTTTTTTTAATTTACTAAATGTTAAACTAATGAACAAGTTAAGTACTTATCTATTTATTCTTAACTCTGGCTAAAATAGTTTTAGAAGCTCTTTTCCTCAAAATTTCACGTGAAATATGAATGATGAAAAATGATCATTTAAATCTTAGTAACCAGATTGCATTTTTATCCTTCCTCAATGCTTCAACAAAACTATCTACTTAGTTACATAAATCTCCTTACTTTACAGTAAACAATAAAAACAATATTGTTTGAAATAATTATGTCATCCATACTTCCATACTTATATTTTAAATGCTAAAGTCTATCTGTCTTTCTGTCTGTCTGTCTGTTACGCTTTCACGGCCAAACCGCTGAACGGATTTTGATGAAATTTGGTAGGAATATAGTTGAAGACCCGGGGTCAAACATAGGCTACTTTAAGACGCAGGCGGAGCTGCGGGAAACAGTTAGTAGGTAATAAATTCTTTAGAAGGGACTTTAGTTCTCATGAGCCTGTTTAGTTTAAAATTCTCGTTTTCAATTTTAAATATTAATTCACTCATTGCATGTTCATCTTGAAGACTGGTCAGCACAATATTTTTTTTTTCTTTTGATCAATGTTTGACGAATTAATTAAGTTCCAAATTAGATAGTAATTGCATGTGTTATTATGTTTTTGTACTTAGCACGCATTAGAACGTTAGGATTTTTTCCAAAACAGGGTTTTAATAAATCACTCGTTTGACGTGAATTGAATAGATGACAAAAAATTATGTGGTCATCGAATATATTTTTTTTGACCTCAAGTTACATCTATTTTTGTTTAAGCGTAGCAAATGTGGGTAGGTAATTAATGATTTGAAGTCTTATAGGTAAGATGCGTAGGTCTGTTGCTGTACGATCTACCGTCGATTGATTCTTCCCATGGGAATTAACTCCATGACCTCCGGGTCTTCAGAAAAACATTTTAACCAATTCATTCATATTATGTTGGTTACAATACATGGTCAAGCAACCATTTACATTGTACACTCTGGTGTCAGAGTTGTTAGGTACCGCCTTACGGCCTTTGACGTAAGTAACCAATTAAATATTAACAAAGGCGGTTTTTAAAACTGCTTAAGTATGGAGATTGAAGATTGCTGGTTTTGCTCTTGTCTGTAAAATGTAAGTTAGATCCGTCGCCTCGCCATCATCGGCTCGAGTTTATCGGAACTGGCGAACTAGGCCAGCTCACTGCACGCAACTCTTCAGCAGTTTGGCTATACTTCTTAGGCCCTTGATTATCACGCGAATAACGATGAATTTAAAGTAAAAACTCTTTATTGCACCATAGAAAATACAAAAATAAAATATTGATTGTGACAAGATGTACAATAGGCGGCGTTATCGCAAATGCAATCTCTTTCAGGGTACGAGTATGAGTTAAAGTCATATCTTACTTATTGTTTTATTATTTTTAATTAAAATCCTGCTAAGAAAATGTGCACTCTGATTTTGAATAAAAATGTACGTACTTAGTTTTTCAGGCGAGCGTGGAGCGTTTTTATTTATCTTTTATTGTCGACTGTACATACATGACAGTCTAATCTAAAGTAGCTTTCATTTTACTTGAGAATGCTAAGTACACAACATTGTAAACATCTGTGTTTTTGTATGATATGAATATTAACAGTTTCGCTATGAATGGAACTTGTAACCGCTGAAAATACGTCACCAACACATTTTTCAAGTTAATTTACATATGTTCGTATTTAGTTGGTTACGTATACAATATATTTAAAGATCATAAGTAATACACAGTTATTTATTTTTTAACATATTTGTACTTAAATGTTTCTTTCCTAAAATATGACGTAGGTCTACTTATATGTTACTTTGCACTTGATATCTAGCTATGTGACGATAATAAGCATAAGCGAATCGCTGCGTTTAACTCGTAGCCCATGACCTTTATTTACTTTCGCGTTTATTTACTTGGCATAAGTCACGTGCTTCGATGTAAACAAACCGGTATCGCCGCTGCCATTGACTCATGAGTCAGGTTTGCTGACAATCTAAAGGTAAACTTACCGTTTTCACATGTGTATCCCCAGTCGTCTGCCATTATCACGGACGAGTAAATGTGTGTCGTGTAACTACGTCGGATTCACAGAGGATGAACTGAATGTTTAACTTGTGCCGAATTAACCGTATCGCGTGGCCCGTGAGTGCACGGAAGAGCGTGGTCTGATCGTGACTGCGTGAGAGTCTGCCGGCGCGTCCGCTTTATACGTGGTCAGCGGCGGCCCGCTCGAGGCGGGCGCAAAAGCGGAGCGGACGCGGGAGCGTGCTGCGAACGCACACTGTCGATCGCGCGCGCTCCGTCTAACCACTGCGCCTGCGGCACTTGCTGTACCTCTCTAGCCCCTCTACAAACTATCGCGGCTTTCTACTTTGTAATTAAAATAGGTATTTACTTAATTACGAATCAAAGTAAGTAGGCATTCGACTTAAAAACTTTTTGCTGCTTAATATTCGGAGCTCTGAAGCATTTTGGGACGGGCCATCGATCAAGCGTAACAATTCAACATTTGCATTGAGAATGAAATAAGTGTGAACGTACCTATTTTATTTGAAAATGTCATTACGATTTTAAAAGATATACCTAAAATTAAAATACTAGTTTTTCCCCCGGTTTCCCTTATCCGTGGTGGTTTAAAGTATACAGACCTACGTGCTCATAAAAACCCATCCCCCAAAATATAGAGTTGGGAAACGCAATAAAAAAGTTCAGACTCTGGTTGATTCAGAACAATTTTATTGTATTAAACGGAAAATAAAACATTTTGTCTTAGTTCTAACTTTACACTAAAATTTAGGAAAAAGCTTGTACCTATGTATATGTAATATATATGTAAAATTCTTTATTGTACACAACACTTAAAAAGCAACAAAAACAACTTAAATTTTGAGGTACAATGGTATGTATGTATGTATAAATGTATTATTGTTTGGCACGCTCTACAGCCTGAACCGCTTGATGAATTTTAGCTTGAGAGGTGTCGTTAGATTCGTATTTACCGTGAGAGTGACACTGTATATCAAAATAAAAAGAAAAACAAAATGGCGGATTTTTAGGTTTTTTCATTTCCAATTTCCAGGAAACTTAATACAATTAGTATCTAACCGAAAATTTTTTTTTTTTTCATATCTGTTTTGTGGCCCTTACTATGCCACTATTTTTGACCTTTCATGATTAAATACGTGCTCACTATAACAATAGTTCAGATTTTTAAAAAATCAAAATTTTGTAACAAGTTTGCTAAATACAATGTGACACAACCTATACTCGTATTTCACAATCGAAGCGGAAGATGCATACGGTTAGAGTTACATTTTATCATGCAACTAACATAACATTAGTTAATTACTTACTATTAATATTCTACTTACTTTTAATAAAATGGTTATCATGACAAACTTTTCTTCAAGTTTAGAAATAATTATTAAGTTTCTAGATTTTCACGTAAAGAGTTGAGTCACGGGAAAATATTTATAATAAAATATTGATATTGCTGCACGTTCCGTTACATTAATGGTTGCCTATTGACAGATTTTAGCTATTTAGATGCAATATTTATTTAATCATTTAGTTTTAGATTTTAGTTATAATTATAATGTCGTCGTCGTCGTTTCAGCCGCAATCAGTCCACTGCTTGACTTAGGCCTCCCCCGAATTGAGGGGTTGTTGCCATACTCGCCACGCTTGGCAGGCGGGTTGGCGAGCGCAGTTTCAAACGGCTTATTGTACTTCCGACGCTGCTGCCCATCGGAAGTATTCTTAAGCTAGGGAAGGGTGGGATGTGGTTGGGTTTGGGGAAAGGATGAGGTACTAGGATGCTACTGACTCGGATGGACATGGGTTGACTCAGTAGCAGCTCGGATAAGTCGGACTCGCGTACCCGTGTGCTATGTATCCAAGCCATCGAACAGGTGCTTGGAAACAACACCCCTGACTTAATTATAATGTATACTTGATCTATTATTTTTATCTTATAAAATAGAGTTAATATTTATGCCCTATATATTTAATTTTTCATGTTAGAACTGCGTCTACTGGGTCGGTATTGAAGCATGCAGTAGTAAAGGTGTAAAGGACCGATTTCGTAATTGTATTTAACCGACTTCTAGGTAAACAAGAACAATTGGACTGTCTGCATATAAGTATGTAATATTGTCAGATGTGCATAGTAAAATAAAAAGTAGGTAAGCCGACGACTGACCCTGAGTTTCAAAGCAACCACTAGAATACAGAGAAAGGGCTTTATGAAGAGTTAAAGATTGACCATAGATTGACAGATTTGCACAGATATTTTTTATTTGTTAGACACAAATAAAAGAAAATATGCACTATGCCACTTTCGCTTATAAAAAGATTAGGACACTGTGCCGAATATCCTATACGTGTATAACCGCGAAATTAATAAAAAACATGAAACCGCGGAGTGCTCATTTTTTTTTGGTTGACATACGTATAAAATACTAGCTTTTTCCCGCCTGCATCAAAAAGTAGCCTATGTTTGACCCCGGGTCTTCAACTATATTCATACGAGATTTCATCAAAATCCGTTCAGCGGTTTGAATGGCCGTGAAAGCGTAACAGACAGAGAGAAAGACAGACAGACTTTCAGACATTTATAATAATAAGTATGGATTCCATCTTAGGAAATTATGAAAGTATCATCAAAGTATTATAAATGCGAAATATAATATTATAAATAATAAATTGATTATTATATTTCGTATTTATAATTATTAATATTATAAATGCGAAAGTCTGTCTGTAAGAAATATAAGCTTTTTAATAAATCGGTTACAGAATGCCAAAAGTCGTTGTCCATTCTGCACTATTTTCCTAACAATGTCAAACTTTCGCTAATATACCTATTATAAATAATATATTTAAAGTGTAATAAATAGATATATTAGGTTAGGTACTATTTCTTCCAACTTGATTTTACATTAAACTATAGAAATGCAGAAAATTGCTAGGAAAATAAATAATTGAAGTGACTCTACAACTAAGTACTAGTAGCGTTTAATTCTTTTACTTGCAGTAAATATATTGATTTAATTTTTTTTTTTTTTGGGTTTTGCTGAACTGTATGTTTTGTTATTTTTCCCCTGGATAGTTTCTGTATGATTTGGCACACAAGGTTTTACAAGCTTTATTTTAGTACTTTTATCTGTTCCGGTGTCTGTTTGTAATCGAATATTTTTCGATTCTTAATTCTTACTTTAGCTGTCTCTCAAAATTGCAATTATATTATGACTAAGAATCTGGTGATCGTCAGAGGCCGAGAGGCGATTTCGAACAACTCTGCCAACAGGATGTACGTACATGGTCGATTGTAACACGAAATGATGATGATGGAGAATTTTATAACTAACTCCTATGATAATTTCGCTACCTATGCGTGATTCTCTAAGAAACCTCTACTCCTACTGATAAATACACATGCATTACGTGTACGTTTACTTCGTTGACCTTTATTGATAACGCGTGCACTACTTGCTGCCACTCTTTATAAATAGCCGCCGCTGACAATGCCTGACCGATGATAGTATTTGAAATAAACAACAAGATGTTTATTGACGCCTAGCTAATATCAATAAAACAGTCATAATCCACTCCTCAACTTTTTGCGGATGATTGGTTATAACCCAAATACATGGAAGTATCTATCGATATATCCAGCATTGCGATAACAGGAGAGCAATAGAGTGTAATAGCAAATTACATTCGGGCCACTGTAGCTGGAATAAAATAGATCGCGTGTCGCCAATTTATTTACTGTCAATGAGAACGAACAGATTGCGCTCTCGTAATTGTAGCAAAATAACTTATCAGTATGTAAAAATGGTCTTTTCCGTTCGTCTTTCGTATGTGAAAAGTTGAAATCAAAATGTAGGATTTTCCAGAATATACCTAATTAATTTCGCAAAATGTGATCTCATGAAGCTGAATATCCAACATGCAGTAACTGTAGTCCTTAAAATATTTGAAGTGAACGTTGAAAAGAACGTGTACGAAGAAAAAGTTTACTTGAATATTTAATTTGTTAGCATTTAATACCTACCCAGCTACCCATATCTACCTACTCGATGGCTGCCGTTATTATCCACTCAATAACATGTTATATTTGGCAGCATTACCACATCATTTTTGTTCTTTAAGCATACTTATGGAAATACAGTTTTAAAATTTAATTTTAAAAATACCCAATAGAGTCGACATTGCAGCTTGCATGTACATTTTGGTTTTATATTAAACGAGGACGATCAAACTTTATTTTTAGTTCATAATAATTTGACGCAGACGAATTCAATTTACTTCAATTCATTATATATATATATACTGTTTTCCGCAGCTCCGCCTGTAGTGGTAGAAAAACTGCACTTAGCGATTACTAGGAGCTTTTGGCAACAAGCATGAACATCACATAAATCAAACACTGTATCACTTTCCAACACTTACGCTTGTTATCGAACATTTTGCGAATAATAAATCCACCATCACTATGCACAAACACTCAAAAAACACAAATATTGGAAAATAAAATACAGCGCCGATACTGCTCTTCACAGCTTCCAGCCAAAAGTCCTGTTATTAATAGTTTTTTATGTAATGGGTTTTACGGCCATCTATACAAGTCCTTTATATCCATTCTTAATTTTTCAATCTTCTTCAGTCCTAAAGTGTGGTTTCGTCAAGTCTAAAAGTCTAGTCGGTAGTTAAGTCTAGTCAGAAGAATCAGGCTAAGTGAAGTAGTAGAAAAACTGCACTTAGCGATTACTAGGAGAGTAGTATACATTCGTGAATTCTGGCGCAACCCCCTCTCCTTCCTACCCCCTTCCCCGTGCCTTCCTTTGTGTCGTCCGTCGACAAAATCTCGGGCAACGCTAAAAAAATAAAATAAAAGTAATAACCCCCCATTTAAAGCGTTTGCATGGGTTTCAGAGCTCTAGCTGCATCCGTATTCAATCTAGATCTTTCAGAAGTAGCACCTATTTATTTTATTTATTCCTTTTACAAAATACATTATGTCGGAAAATATAAGAAAAAAATAATAAAAATAACATGATATCAAAATTACAATAATGACAACATCAATAACCTGTAGCAACTACCAAAAAACCAATAATGTCAATTTAATTAATCATATTAATGTCAATTACATCCACACATATCTAAGTAGCGTCATTGTAAATTAATCATTAAAATCATATCTTCAGAACCTCATTTATAATAATCTTCCAAAGAATAGAAGGCTTTCTCCAAAAGATAAGACTTTAATTTTTCCTTAAAAGGCCTAAGACCCATTGCATTCTTAATGTCTTTTAGCAATTTATTGTAAGCCTTGTAAGCCTGGTACTGAGCACTGTTTCATAATTTCTAAGTGGGGTGTAATTTAGTTATGGAAATGCTGTCTCCGAGTTGCCTCTCTGAGCTGTCTCTCATCATCTGTCTCTAAAGTCGGCAATCTTTTTTTGAAGTCAGTCAAAAGGACCAACAAATACAAACAAGGAATGGTTAAAATGCCCAGATCAGTGAAGTGCTCTTTACATGATTCCCATGGTAGAATACCTACCATTGTACGTATAGCTCTTTTTTGCAAAACGAAAGCTCTTTGTTGGTTATACTGATAACTGTTGCCCCATAGTTTTATGCTATACCTAAATTTTGATTCTACAATTAATTAAATTTCATTTCGAAGAGATCTAATGGCGTAACAAGCCGATGAGATCGAGTTCTCCAGTGCTCCAAGTTCTACTTTCCAGTTTAAACAATTGTCAATATGTATGCCCAAAAATTTTGTGTCTTTTACTATGTCAACGAAATGAAATGAAATGAAATGAAATGAAATGAAATGAAATGAAATTGTTTATTCTCAATGTAGGATATAAATATCACTTATTGACGTCAATTTACTTATATTAAGTTTACCACCACTTCCAAAGCGCAAGTGGAGAAGAAGCGGCGCCACAAACTCCACTGCAGCATTTTCTTCAAAACGTCAATTTACAAATAAGAAAAACTTTGCTTAATTACCTAGTTAAATGAACGAATTCACATGTTTGTCAACATTTAGCACAATGGTTATATCAGATTATTTAAATTAAATAAAAATTGATTAAAAAAATTAAATAATAATTTAAAAAAAATGACAAACGAACAGAAATGTCAGAACATATAATGATATGTCAATTTGCCGAGGACTCTGCACCAAGCTTAAGTTCAACATTCCCGTCATTAAGAAAATCACCAGTACTATAATAAGCCTTTTTACAAAGTAGATCTTTAACATGGGCTTTAAATTGTCCATTAGGCAAACTAGTGATTGATTCAGGAAGCTTATTGTAGAAACGTATACAGTTCCCCACAAAAGAGTCTTTAACCCTACACAGTCTATAGGAAGGTAAAAATAATTTATCTTTATTGCGCAAGGGTCTATCAGTTATATCCGAGTTCTTTTTAAAAGTAGTAATATTTTTCCTCGTATACATGATAACTTCAAATATATATTGAGAAGCTACTGTTAATATATTTATTTCTTTAAACAACTCCCCAAGAGATTCCCTTGGGGCTAAACCATAGATGGCAACCTTATCCCCATTCAATTCAATGTCCAGTCTATCATGATTTCGCGATGTCGATTTAAATAGAATAACTTTAGTTTTAATAGGATTCAATTTTAATTTGTTGGCGCTGAACCATTTGTTAAAGTCACTTAGAATAACGTTAATTTTATAGTTTAGATTGGCTGTATTTGCCTCCGAGATGACGGCATTAGTGTCGTCAGCAAATAAAACAATTTTTGTATCAGGGTGCAGATTTTGAATATATGTTACCAAGTCGTTCATGAAAATAAGAAATAGGACAGGCCCCAAGATGGATCCTTGTGGTACGCCCCTCTTTACTACTGATGATTTTGATCTGACTTTAACTTCCATATAATTTTCATTCATTGATTTAAGTTCTACAAACATTTTGCGATTTTCGGAGTAAGATTTAAACAATAAAAGCACATCCCCACGTATCCCGTAATGTTCCATTTTCATTAATAGTGTATCTTGATCCACCAAATCAAAAGCAGAACTCAAGTCAAGAAAGAGACTAGCAACTTTTATTTTATCGTTTAATTTTCGTACTATTGTGTCTACTAGTGCATCTATGGCATCTCTTGTACCTATTTTCTTTCTATATCCATACTGGTCTTCGACTAATATGCTATTCATTTTTAGATGCTCCTGTAACCTAGTCTTAATCAACGTTTCAAAAATCCTCGATAAGATTGAGAGGATTGCAACGAGTCTGAAATTTTTGGGATCCTTTTTCGATCCCTTTTTGTGTATGGGTATTACCCTTGCTATCTTTAATTGGTCGGGGAAGACATGATTTCCTACACACATGTTAAAAAAATACGTCAAAGGTAATGCCAGAACGTCAATGTTGTCCTTGATTAATCTAATGGGTATGTCATCATATCCACATGCTTTATTACTGTCCATTTTTTTTAGAATTTTTATTATTTAGATGCACCTAGATGATTAGCTGATCCCATTAACAAGGACATTAGTACCCGAAACTCGTCTAACGTCGTTCGTTAGTAACGACCATTGCAACAATCTCTCGGTAAACCTCATTACTAATCACCCTCATTACTGATCACCCTCATTACCAATCACCTTATTGTAACATGTTTGTATTTACATAACATCCATTACATTCATATTAATCAAATACGATCTGCTATATAAAAACCTAGGCGTCCTAGCTCTTCACATTGTTTGTTGAGTCTACGCATCACCGATACGCATCACCGAATCTTCGTCTTCACTATAACTCGGAATATGTCTGACATGGATGTAAGTAACTTTTTTACTATTATTTAAATTGTTCCATAACATTGTCTTGTCATTCTTTTGTTTTTTATGCATTTTCTCTTTGTGTATTTCACTTGTTATTTCTTATATTGTGTTATAGCTCTTACCTTTTTGATCGTCATTGTTACAGCTATCTTGTTGTGTGAGAAATAAAATTGATAACAACCAAGCAGTATTACTTACAAACATCTTCTGACGAAGAAGACAACTGTATTGCCTCACCTACTCGGACATCGTTCGATGAATTATTTGAAGAAGCAAAAAAGAAAACTCAAAAGAAGGATTCTTCTACCGTGGGTCGAGCTATGAAAGGCGGAATGACGTACGTGTCAACAAACGAGGAGGATGGTGTCGATCTTATAAAAATCGAAATACTTGATCTCAAAAAATTAAAATCAATTGCTAAAGAAGAACATTGGAAGCACCCCGAAGTACGATTGAAGTATTACGTCAATAAGAAGAAAACTAATCACCATCAAAAAAACAAGGAAGCTTATTTATAATATAACAAAAGAAATATCCAGTGCAAAGAACTGTAAAAAATACTCCTATAAATATGATTTGAAATAAATGTTATTATTATCATATTCTTTCTTTTTATTTTTTTCACCACTCTCCAACATATCGGTTAAATAAAACACAATTATCATTTATGACATTTATGTCTGCTTTGTACTAAAACTCAAAGTAATTTAACACCATTAACAATGGGAAGCCACTTAAGTAACTAACCTATGTATCACAGAAGTAATCTAACTACTGAAGTCCACGCTTACATTTCTATTATGATCAATTTCAATTAAATTATCAAATTCAGCGTATACTATACAATTAACTGTTTCGGTTAGTGCCTTTTCAAACCTTACTTCCAATCTAATACTACCATGTTTAACCAAATTCCAGTGAGATGAAGAATTTGCGCAAAAATCTGGTGTTAGATCGAAAGCCATTAAGCAATAACCATTAGGATATTCTTCTCTACTTATACCATTGCCTTCATTCAAAAAATGAATTCCTGTACCTGAGAATAAAGTATGATACATAACAGTGTAAATATCATTACTGAAAACAGGTTGTAATGCTTTTGAAGGGATTTGCATACCATCAATATATAAACTAAACGTGTTAACAGTATAATTGTCGAAATTATAAGGATTTTTAGTAAAAGATCCATTGAAAGCACTGTTGCTTACAAACCCAATTATACACCGCTTTAGAACTTGTCCAAGGAAAACATTATCAAGTGTTTTACCCTGAATACCTGATGGAATAGTAAGTACTTTTACTTCAGCTCGTGTAATAGGATACTTTGTTGTTATAGACGCTAAACTTTTTGATGTGCAAGTAGCACACTTGGATTTATTCGAGTTTTACGAATTCGAGTCGGTGATCCACACTTTAACTTTGATGTCATTCGATGAACCCATAAGATTGAAAGATTCTCTTGATCGTACTAATTATACACACATTGTACCGCCATTAATTAAAAAAATTTTCTTGATTAAAAGTGTCTCCATGTAAGCGACCAATCATTTCAACCTCCTTACTTCTTTTGATGAGTTTTTGTCTATGTGCAAAACCTACATTTGATTCATCAGCATTATCCATTTTACCAGCAGTATCTTCAAACCACATACCACATGTAAGATGTGATTGTTTTGCATGTGGAGCGTAGTTCAGGAGTGTTTCAATATATGCTCGATATCCTTAAGTATTATTTGGTGGTGATATTAGTTTTTGGTTAAGATAAACGTCCAATTGAGAAAAAAGTGAATGTAACCAGTAATTGACGGGTGCTATTGTTGTTGTATCAAGTAGAGGTGTCGAATCTTGATTCAATATTTTAACCTTAAGGTGAAGCAATGTATGTGATAAGTCGATATAATCATCACCAGAGCCTGGAACTTGAAATTCTAGTGGACCATCATCACTAAGCGATGAAATAGGTTTATAATGAATCCATTGTCCATTTTCAATACTCGTTTGAGTTGAAGGTAATGCGAATAGATCTAATTCCGACTTAGCACATTCACAAGAATGAATATGTAAAAATGACATTTTTAATTATTAGAAAATATATCACTATAATTTAATTTCTTAACGTTTTTTGTATTTTTAGATGTTGTAGCTCCGGAGTTTCGTGATTGATTGAGCTTATATGCCTTTCGTCTTATGTTTTTAATGCCCTGACCCCATCATTACTTTATCTATCTTCTCATCTGCTTTTCTTTTTAAATTGGAAGTAGCTTCTTTAAAACGATATTTTAATGAGTCATCAAGAGGTTTTGATTTTATCATATCAGATATGAGTCCTACTCCGGCATTCAATGCTTCTTTTCCAATTACTTTAGCTCCACTTGAGAAAAGAGGCAGAACACTTCGAAACAAGCCACCCAAAAAACTTCCAATGCCACGCTGATGTGCAACCCCTTTATAAATTATTCCAATTCCAGTTCCTGCTTGATGACTATAATATTTTTGATATGGGCAAATATTATTATTTTGATATTTCGGATACATATTGTTTTTATTTGCGTTTAGAAAGAAAGAAAGAAAGAAAGAAAACATTTATTTGCATTGAAAGAGTACAATCAGATATTACACATTAATAATTCGTCCTAACAATCAACCATTTAGGCATGCAAATGTAAATATGATTTAATATTCAAATAACTACATTAATCATAATAACAAG
Source organism: Euzophera pinguis (assembly GCA_947363495.1). NCBI lineage: Eukaryota > Metazoa > Arthropoda > Insecta > Lepidoptera > Pyralidae > Euzophera > Euzophera pinguis. The sequence continues at coordinate 7,576,487 of OX376155.1, read as the reverse complement.
TCAAATATTATTATTTCCTTCATCAGTAAAACATGTCAATTTACTATCCAAAAATTCCCGAACACTATAAAAACATTTTTTTGTAAGTATCGACAATATTTAGTTTTGAATGAAATATAATCTAATTTCCTTACTTGCTCTGGTAGTTTATTGAACAACTTTGTGCAACTGTAGTAACTGTTTCGATGCATATACTTAGTCGTTGCATTAGGCAAAAATAATTTATTCGGGTATCTAGATGGTTTCGCGTGTTTTATGTAATCATCTTTTAATTGAAACAAACCCGGATGGGATCTCACAAACATACAACACTCAAATATATAAACTGATGGAACGGTTAAAAGATTTAGTTTCTTAAATAATGGCCTGCAAGATGTAAGTGGTGTAACTCCACATATTGCACGAATACACTGCTTTTGAGCTATAAAAACCTTATTTATATCAACCGAATTACCCCAAATAGTTATGCCATATCGTAAGTTAGAATTTACATAGCCATGATATGCTGTTAATGCTGTTTTCTGATTGACTTGTTTAGTCAATCGCCAAAGTGCGTACGCAAATCGATTTAATTTTAAACAAATATGCTCTATGTGCTGTTTCCATGAGCATTGGTTGTCTATAATAATACCAAGAAATGAGGTATCTGTGGCTTCTCTTATAGGTCCATCAGACGAAAATACATTTAATATATTTGATTTTTTGTTTCTATTATAAAACCGGAGATATTTTGTTTTGTCAATATTAACTTGAAGGTTGTTATTTTTAAGCCATGCAATAATACTGTCAACTGTCGTGTTAATGTCATTATTAAAGTTTTTATCAGGAGTTTGAGTTATAACAACGGATATGTCATCTGCAAATAAACTACAATGATGTTGAGTCACATTTGGTAAATCATTTATATAAATGATAAACAGAAGTGGTCCTAAAACTGTTCCTTGAGGAACTCCAGTATTGTTTATTAATTGAGTTGATTTAAATGATATTTCTTCATTATTGTCATTTACATTTGTGATTTTAACATATTGCGACCTGTTTTCTAAATAACTTTTTAACCAGTTGTAAGCTACACCTCTTAAGCCATATTTTTCACACTTATTTAAGAGTTCGTCATGTGAGACAAAGTCGAAAGCTTTGCTCATATCGAAGAAAAATACAACTGTGTCAATGTTTTTGTCAACCTTTTCTGTTACAGTTTTTATTAAGTTGAAAGCCGCAAGCGTTGTCGACTTCCCTTTCCGAAAACCATTTTGTTCTTTAGCTAAGATATTATATTTTTCTAAAAATTCGTAAATTCTAACGTGCATGGCTTTTTCAAAAACCTTATCAATAATGCTAGTTAAAGCAATAGGTCTGAAGTTTCCCATATTTTCTCTTTCGCCTTTTTTGTGTACTGGCTTTATTACTGCTATTTTCAAAGCATCGGGAAATACGCCCTTTTCAAAAGTCAAATTAATAAGACGAGAGAGAACTGGAGATAAAATAATACTGCAATATTTTAAAAGTTTTGTTGGGAATTCATCATAACCTACTGAACTACAATTTCTTAGCGATCTAATAATGTCAAAAACTTCTTCATTTGTGGTAGGGTAAAGAAAGATACTGGTATTAGAAGTTTGTATATTATCACTAGCTGTCATATTAGAATTATGTTTATTATTGGTCATATCTATAAAAAACTTATTAAAATGATTGCATATGTCAGTAGGATTAAATGTCAAAATATTATCATTATTTAAAAATTTTATCAATATAATAATTTTGTTTACTATTTTGTTCATAGTTTTTAATTACGTTCCATGTCGCTTTACTAACATTTTTCGCATTTTTTAGGTAATATTCATTTTTTAATTTACGTGCATTATTTATGCATTTTTTTAAATGCTTCGAATATTTCCTATACGTCAATTTCGCATTTTTACTTTTATGTTTGTAATATTTGTATCGTAATATTCTTTTAGTCATACATGATTTTTTTAGGCCTTTTGTTATCCAATTATAGTTATTACATCGTTTATTAACTTTTATTTTTTGCATAGGAAAACACAATTTAAAGAATAAAATAAGAGTGCTATGGAAATTACCAAATGCCGTGTTCACATCTGTTTCATTAAACACTTCATTCCAAGATAAAGATGAAATACATTCCCCAAACTTGTTCATGTTTTCAAGACTAAGATCCCTTTTACAAATATAAGATACACTTTTTGGCATTTGACTTTTCTCAATTTGGAAGCTAATCGTTTGACAATTCTGATGATCAGATAACCCCAAGTGGTGAGTCTTACCAACTGCATTTGGTACATTACTTATTATTTGGTCCAAGCAGGATTCCCCTCGTGTTGGTTCTGTTATATGAATTGTCATTCCATAATTTTGCGTTATTCGAACGAAGTCAGAAAGTTTGCTACTGTTCTTTAATAAATTTATATTAAAATCCCCAATTATAACTAATTTTGTATTTTTTTTCGAACGTAATTTTGACAAAATGATTTCAAGTTTCTCCAGAAAAATATAAGCATTTGAGTTTGGAATTCGGTATATACAGATCAATATTAGCTTAATTTGTGGAATTTCAATGCCACAGCATTCAAATGTGTTTGCAGACTCAAGCTCTTTAAGGAATGGAATTTTATTCCATTTGTAATATTCCTTACTTAAAATACATGCTCCTCCGCGATGTTTATTGGTCCTACAATAAGAATCGGCTAACTGAAAACCATGAATGCGCAGATTTTTTATGTCACATTTATTTAAAAACGATTCTGTTATACAGATAAATTCCAACGGATAGCCATTATTTTCTAATTCTTTTATTGCAATTTGTAAAATGTCACACTTACTCATTAAACCAGCAATGTTTTGGTGCATAATAGTTAAATTTACGGAGTTATTTGTCACGAAAAAAGTTATTATCGCTTTGTAATGTAGAAGTACTTTGTTTAGTAACGCTACTGCGTAAAATGTAGTTTCACACAGCTCGTTCCAAACTGGAATGGTATGCTCTCTCCAGTGTTTGTTCTTATATCTATTTCAATTGTATCAAATTCTCTTCGCAAAATAGGCATGTAGTGTCGTTGGACAATATATGCATTTTGTTTGAACCATAAACATATTTAACAGGATCTAATGATACGATCCTTAAAAGAGGACACATTATGTTTCCAACCATCTGAGGTTCAATAATATCACAATATATAAATAACTGTGATGGTAATCCTAAATATAGATTAGCAGGAAATTTAGTTAGTCCTAGTTGCAACATCTGTATTAGGATCAAAATCAAGTTGAAGACACAGTTTTGGTGAACATTTTAATGATATTAGATCATTAGTATTTCCACTGAGAGTCACAAACTTTGAAATCTTGTCATGTCGTAATCTGAATGATTCTCGTGAGTTGATTGCGGTTAAGACATCATTTATATCTTCATAACTTGATGCTGGTATATGACTTTTATAAGTAACTAAAGAAGAGTCTAAATCATTCTCAACCGTCATTTTCTTAGTAATGTACATAATATTTTGATTTTCTTGAACAGTAAACATAGTACATGGATACTGGAATTCAACAAGCCCCACCGACCAATCTCCATCTAATTTTATAGATTTTGGTAATTTGGTTGAAAAGTTTGTGGTTCGATTATCAGGAAAATATGACATCGAGCTATTACTTGGTAGTGTTAAATAAAAATCGTTATTATTCATGACTGCTCTAAATTTGATGCTAATATCCAGCTATTAAATTTATTTGGATAACCTTTCCACTTGACTAACAACTGCTTTCTGGAGCCAGAATATCGGGTACGTACAATTTTATCAATTTTGTATTTTGTGGCAGGATTGAAAATATCCATAAGGTTTGTTGGTAGTATCTCTATATGCATCATCTACAAATTTACTGTTCTCAGGCACCAACTGTTTTTAAAGTAAATAATATAACTCGAGTTTAAAGATATGTCGCGTTGACCTTTTCCTTGATGAAATAAGTTTTGTGTTATATAAAATACACTTAAGTTTCTATGGTGACTTCCTTTAGTAAAAATATCTACTATGCGACCATCAGATTCTCTCATAAGATCATCAATAATAATAAGTTGAGGATTTTTTCCATCAAACATGCTCAAATCGGGAATACCTTCGTAGTAAGTAACCCCATTTAAATTATACAATGGTTGCATTTCATCATAACACCATAGAATATTAGTAAAGTTCTCATTGCAATCTTTTTTTATGTGTTTTAGAAAACTGCAAACAAAGTTAGATTTTCCACAATCACTTGGACCAGATACTATAGCGGTAAAGGGATGTATAAAATGAAACATGATAATATTAGCAATGTCTAATGCGTTCAAAAATAAATCAAGAAATGGTAATACCAATATTGTTAAGGAATTTATAAATGAAACAACGAAATACCAAAGACATGTATTTAATATTGAAAAAGGATTAAGATATACATACAAATTGTCAACTTATCATTACATTAAATAAAATATGAACTAGCTGTATTTATATAAAAAAAATATCCTTACAGTTACTTATAAATATACAATTACTTTATCCTATAATGACCCCACGCTAATGTGTCTGTTGAGTTTGGAATAATAAAACGTTTCGTATCATTGTATGACAAACATATTTTGTTAATTTTCTGTGTAAATATAACATGTTTAATGCTACGAAAACGATACATTTCAGCGTGTTGTATATTTTTATTTAGGAGACACGACTTATAATTATCAAAGCTTAACTGTTCAGTTACATTCTTATGTACTCCTTTAGCTTTATTAATTGTTTTATCCTCAACTTTCATCGCATACATCTTCGATCTTAGTCCAACAAATTCTGTAAATATTTTCCCTTTATGTTCATCCTTAAAAAAACCTAGTTTCTTTTTATTCAATTGTCTGAAGCCAAAAACGTTATCGTTAGAGTAATCTGAAGTATCAAAATGTAAATGTAAATATTCTTTTATTTCTTCATAAAAATCAGTACTAAAAGTTTGATACACTAAACTGTCTGTATCGGTATACAATAATTTTAAATTATCAAATTTCTTTTTCATATAATTATAATGAAAATCATACATTAAAATCTTAGATACATCTAATATAGAAAAACCTAAATATATAGGTTTATTATAAGTAAGTTTCATTTTACGGAGTTGAACAGCGCCCAAATTTTCGGAAAATATGGATAGGTTATGAAAACCTGGATGAGAAATCAAACTTTGTACTCCTTTAATTTTACCACGATCTTCCCGGTGCGTTAATAATTTAACTTTCACCCGTTTTTCTATATTTTCCATTGTTTTACCAAATATTGAATTATTCAAAAGTTTAAAGAAATTTTTTTCAAAGTCAGATTTGGCTAAAGTGCGCCTATGAGTATTTAAATCAATATAAGCCTTCAACCAAGGAAGTTGCTTAAATTTTAAAATTCTATGCACTTTTAAAACATGCATACCAAATCTTTCACATTGCAAAAGATTTCTGTAATGTATTACATAATTCGTTTTATTATTTAAATTTGTTACTAATTTAGAGTATTAACTATTACCAATACATATGTTTTCTGGGCATAATGGGAAATCAGAGTGAGCATCGTGTAAGCTATTGGGGTATTCTAAATCTACTTCTAAAATATATCCAACGTCAGATGTATCCAACACATTATAATTTACACTTGGGTCTACCCACTCGAAATCAGATAAAGGGAGATATTGAGACATTGCCCATCCATATAAATTGTTTGCGTCTAAATATGTAAGATAAGAAGTAGGTTGACTGTTATCAAAATCATTCATGTAGGGGTTATTAGCTTTTGCATAACGGTTGCTACATTGAGATATACCACCTCGAATACCCAATTTAATGAAAGCTATTTCATGAATTTTTGTTAATAGCTCTAGCTCAACCTGAGTACATTTTAACATAGCATCCCAACTTAACCCCGGAGCAGTATAGTAATGTGCTGGATCTAAATCATAAGTACTCAAACAAACATTTCTAAAATTTTCAAAAATATCTGCTAGTAGTAGTACATCTGTTTTTAGGTAAAGATCGGAATAATTTGCCATAGTTTACATTGAAAGTGTGACCAAACTTTTAAAGCATGATTGTAATCTTCTGTTGTAATACCACGTCCAGTTAATATACTAGTAAAGTTCTCAATGGCTTGTAAATTCGGTAAATTTAAAATTTCAAAGCATTTCATATAATCATAGGGATAAATACCTTTCCTTCTCAACAAATTAAAATCTGTATAATTTGGATATTCTTTTTTCAACTCATGAAATTGATCATTATTAAGATTTTTGGCTAGTGATTCTAAACTGCTAGATAAAAATTTAAATGAATCTATAAATCTTAAACTTACATTTTTACCTTTTATTTTCATGTGAGAACAGTCATGTTCTTGATGTCTGTCAAGAGCCTCTTTTTTTATGAAAATATAAAAGACAACCGTCACACATATAAATTTGATCATTACGTGATGAAATCTGGCGGAGGACTAATCGAGACAAATTCTTTATGTAGCAGTAATGGGAATTACTTTTGTTCGTTAAATATAATAAATTTATATGAGTGGGCTTACGTAATTTAGTAAAATATAAAGGACCAATAACCATATTCTTTTTAGTTGTTGAATTATATTCTAGACTAGACCATACACATTAATACTAAGGTTATTTAATTTTTCAACTTTATGAATATCTGTTAACTTTACGGGGAATGAAATGCCACTAAAATTTAAAGTATTTTCATATCTTGCATATGATTGAATACGATCAGAACTTTTTAGATATAAAGCTGAAAGTAATGCCTATTTAAAACATTTATAATCTGCATTTTTTACATTTATGACTGCTTTTTTATTTTTTATGTCACATGGTAAATCTATATATGAACCGCCTTTCAATGGATTAAATTTGTTAACATTAACATCCATACAAAGGATATGTTGAAGACTCCAACCACTATCTTTTTTCTCGAATTCACTTATTTTATGTAACAAAGTTTCTTTCAAAGAACTTAGAAAATCATCAATATTATCAGTTGGAGTAAGCGTGAAATTCGGAGTTTGAAAATCAAAAGTATTAAATAATTCCTTAGTTGGTTGGATGAACCGAGCATTTAAAATGAAGTTAATTTTACAATTTCTCAACAGTTTAATACTATCTGTGATTAAAGTGTACAGTATTCCTCGTATGGATGTAAAAAACGTTTCGAATAGGAGGAGGTCGGTGTCGCTAAGAGGTTTTACTCTATATGTATGAATTCTTTTCCCAAATGCGGTTTCAAGCAGGTCTACATTTGGGGATTGATGGTGAATTCTTGATACATTATTCTTATGTAAGTTACTGCGATAATGATTCAATAAACATCTCTTCTTAACTTTGATATTGCATACGTCGCACTCTATCAAGTCTTCATTTGAGGAAGTCGATGGAGCTGAATCTAAACCACTCGATGTAGACGGATCACTTGATCGTAGTCTTTTTTGCTGACTTTGTAGACTTGTATCTGCTTGACGTTTTAATCCTCCACCAATTTAGACACTACAACAAGAAAATAAAATTAGGAAAGTAAAAAAAATAATAAAAGTATAAGAAAAATGAAACTGTTTTGTTATATAAACTTACGAGTTCTCAAAGTCTTCCACAACTTCAAAAATAGCTTCGTCAAATGCAGGATCAAACAGGGTCCGAGAAATAGTTTCATAATTTTCCACAGCTTGATATAAAATCTCATCAAATGCAAGGTCAAAGAAAGAGTCTCTTTGAAGAGATTCATGTTCCATACAAGCATTTACCATATCTATGTTGTAGAAACAATCCATGGCTTGGTCACTGTTTTTGATGAAAAATGCACTAACGCACTCAAATTCACTCATACTTCACGGTTAGAAAGACAAAATAGTAACTGATGTGGTTTTATGATTTGCCTTTACTTTATATTGTCGAATACAATAAGTACATTAGGAAAGGGGTATTTTGTTAATGGGTTTAAGTCATTTATGTAACAAGATCATTAGTATCCAAAACTCGCCTAACGTCGTTAGTATATTTATAAGAGTATTTTTTACAGTTCTTTGCACTGGATATTTCTTTTGTTATATTATAAATAAGCTTCCTTGTTTTTTGATGGTGATTAGTTTTCTTTTGATTGACGTAATACTTCAATCGTACTTCGGGGTGCTTCCAATGTTCTTCTTTAGCAATTGATTTTAATTTTTTGAGATCAAGTATTTCGATTTTTATAAGATCGACACCATCCTCCTCGTTTGTTGACACGTACGTCATTCCGCCTTTCATAGCTCGACCCACGGTAGAAGAATCCTTCTTTTGAGTTTTCTTCTTTGCTTCTTCAAATAATTCATCGAACGATGTCTGAGTAGGTGAGGCAATACAGTTGTCTTCTTCGTCAGAAGATGTTTGTAAGTAATACTGCTTGAAGGTATTCTGGTTGTTATCAATTTTATTTCTCACACAACAAGATAGCTGTAACAATGACTATCAAAAAGGTTAGAGCTATAACACAATATAAGAAATAACGAGTGAAATACACAAAGAGAAAATGCATAAAAAACAAAAGAATGACAATGTTATGGAACAATTTAAATAATAGTAAAAAAGTTACTTACATCCATGTCAGACATATACCGAGTTATAGTGTATATAGTATTTTTTTTTTTTTGCGTTGCCCGAGATCGACAAACGACGGACGACACAACCCGAGATTTTGTCGACGGACGACACAAGGGAAGGCACGGGTAGGAAGGAGAGGGGGAATTCACGAATGTATACTACTTAGGAGCTTTTGGCAACAAGCATGAAAATCACATAAATCAAACACTGTATCACTCCCCAACACTCAAGCTTGTTATCGAACACTTTGCAAATAATAATTCACCATTGTTATGCACAAACACTCAAAAAAACAAAAATTTTGGATAATATAATACAGCGCCGATACTGCCTCCCGCCAAAAACCCGTTATTAATAGTAAATTAAATAAAAAAACAAAGAGATTTAAAAATTGCGCCACTGATACAGACAAAGCAGACCCTGATAGAAGTTTTTTTTAGCAATGGGTTTACGAGTTCTTTAATAGCCCTTCTAAATTTTTCTATACAAATTTATATTTGTAGTCCAATACGGCTTATGTTCAGTAAAATAAATTTATATATGAAACTTAGTGTTGATTTATCATTTGGAAGCTAAAATAGTTTATATTTTTTTGCAAAAACTTTGAGATTTAAAATCCTCTTGGCGTACTTTAAAAAATTTACCTTAACCATGGAAACTATTACTTTAAAAGTGCAATTATAATATGAACAACGTGTTGTTTACAACACCTATTAATGGATTAATTACAATTATATAATAGACCGACCCTTTATGAGCAAATGTGTTAAAAAAGTATATTAAGTATTAAGTATGGAATATGCATGGAAGTTTTATTTTATTCTAAACAGCAGTAGTTTATGTATATTATAGGGAAAATATTGATGGGTATAGACATTTAAGTACAGCGGTAGGTATGACCTCTTTCGTAAGCAAAACTTGCTTAGTTCAGTTGCGTTGCTTTTGCGGTAATATCATTCATTAAATTATAGGTATGTCTTTAAATAATAAATCCTAAATTTTCCTTTTGGGTATATCATTCATTATTTTCATAACTTTTGAATATTTAACATAGTGAAACAATAAAATTTTACTTAACTTTTTTTAAGGTCTAACTGACTTCATATAATCGATTAAGTACAGATAGTGGCATTTAGGTTAATTGAAAACAATCATAAAAGAGCACACAGACGCCTACCGATTTTAATAATATTTTCTTAAACATGCGCGGAAATATTGTCATTACTTTTGAATAAAGAACACGCGAAGTAACATATTTACGTAGACTGAAAATCAAATTCACTTCCCGGCGCGTTCTTTGAATTTGGAACGAAGAGCGCGCAGGCAATGTTGTATGAAACGGTATGCTGTTTGAATTTAGAACTTTTTCATCTATCGTACACATTGCGTTCTCATGGCTGTATCTGAAAAACCAAAATCACTTCCCGGCGCGTTCTTTGAATTTGGAACGAAGAGCGCGCCGGCAATGTTGTATGAAACGGTGTGCTGTTTGAATTTAGAACTCTTTTATCTATCACATTGCGTTATCGTGGCAGTATAGCCACAGATGCGTTTACATTTCGGCACAAACTGTAAAATAAATTAAATTTATTATGTAAAAGGCCCTTTTCTATTTCCTTGCATTTTTTTAAGAAAAGCACTATATATGCCTCTGCCGAAATGGCAATTGCCTGTCTCGTATCATTGAAGTCCTAGCCTGCTATTATTTGTTACCCAAAAGTATTATTATTATAAACAAAAATAAATCTTCCAACTACAAAACCAGATAAAATTTTATCTCATCTCAATCATATCAATTAAGTATTATTTCATATCGAGTGGGTTATATGGCCAATCGCCATTTTACACCCTGGTGTCGGAGAGTTGTAAAACTCTAACTGAAAATATACATAATTACTATGATCTAATAACCTACAAGCTGGAAACTCCAGCAAGAAAGTAGAAAACGGAAGTAATGGCGTTGATGAGGGAGTAAAACTCGAAGTGAGTTAATTGAACCGGTTATGTAAGCAATGAGGTTGGCAACTTCCCTAGGGAAAATCGTTCTTTGTTAAAGATACCTAAATTTCTTTATTTACAAAATTTATCAGTATTTTTTCAGGACTAGGAACTAACGTCAGGCAGGCGATCGGAAATAATGTTAACAAACACTTATTCAAGCTAAGAAAATAAAACAGCTAAGTAGCCTAACGGCTTGAGAGTGAGGAGTCACAATAGGGATGTCGCTTAGATGATATAGTGGTAGACCTAAAAGACATTCATACTTCCATACTTCCATCCATACTAATATTATAAATGCGAAAGTCTGTCTGTCTGTCTGTTACGCTGTCATGGCCAAACCGCTGAACGGATTTTGATGAAATTTGGTATGAATATAGTTGAAGACCCGGGGCCAAACATAGGCTACTTTTTGACGCAGGCGAAGCTGCGGGAAACAGTAGTTCTAGATATGTCTTCCAAAAGTATATAAATTTAGCTATTTAATAATATCACATGCCATGTTATCACAGGGTGCCATGTTTGACATGATTTGCACGACGACGAGTATTGTCTGGGCACGTTTTCGTAAAAATCAGATCATTTCATAATTAAATTTAGAATTTTCGTCTAAACTTTATAACACGCTTGTGGTCGTGGGCATTATTAGTATGCAAATTGATATGTATTTTAGATATTTATCCATTTACTTTGTATTTACAATACAGCCACAGAGAGCACTTTGAACATTTTAGATTTTTCGACTTTGACATAAAATTTCAGAGGGCTAAATATACCTACCACTTTAATTATATGTTTTTATGATTTGTATAAGTTTTAAGTATTCTTGTGTTGACTCATAGCTCTAGTCACTATTTTTTTTAAAGTAGTTATACCTAGTACTTATCGTCCGTAATGTTTTATAAGGACAATGTCTAAGGTGTCTATTTACTAATCTAACTCACAAAAGTCACAAAAAAGCATGTAGAGTTTGAAATTCCTGCTAGACGTCCTAGATACACATCTACGTGTGTACGAGAGTATCTACGAGTGTAAATGCTGTTAGATTCAATAATGCGTATACCAAGTGACTGTAGATTTTGACGTGTGTAAAAATATTTTAAATTTTTACACATTACTTGAGTTTGATTCATTTATATATCTACCTTAGGATTATTCTATGGGCGGTTTTATAACCTAATAGGAGTAAAGTAACATATAATGGAGAGCATTGTGTGATAATTTTGCAGGATGCCGATACCAAAATAGCGTAGAGTTGGACAGAATAATTTAGGCTCTGTTTGGTGAGTATTATGTTATAAAGGTGTACCAATCTATGTTGTAAGTATATTGTGTAGTAGGTAGGGTGGAAAAACGCTCATGTAATTGCTATTTTTATTGGCTTGCGTTTTAAGTTTACCTACAGAAAGTAACTTTTGATGAAAACAATGAACATTATATTGTAAATAAAAGAAAGACAAATTATCAAACAAGTTGAAAGAAATGTTTAAAATTAGATATATGAAAATTACAGTTATATATGGAAAGTAACGATATCAACAATCAATTATGACTGCAAATTAAATAATTTATGAGATAAATAATGATAATATTGTAAGACTTATCCCACCAAAAACATTCTGTAAAAAACTAGCCAAGTCTCGATGGAGCTGCTTGTTTATCTCTAAAAAGTAATGAAATCTAGACAAAGTCGTGCCAAGTCTAAGGTTCTTTACTGTGATTTCTTTATTATTATAGTTAATGTTGTGTGAGTTGTTTTGACCAAATTTTGAGCGAAAAAGCCAGTCTAGTCTTATCCAGAGTTTTCCTTTAATTTTATTTATATGCGTATTAAAAGCAGAAGGGGAGGCATTCGCCCAGCAGTGGGACGCTATAGGCTAGATTAAATTAGAAGATGTGTCCCACTACGCTGGATTTTTGCAATGGCAGTCGATTTTTTTATGTACCTATAGTAGAAGGGGGCATTTCCATATCTCTAATACAGCTGCGACAGCTTAGGGTTCTTCATTAGATACTTCAGACCTTTGATTTTTGACATCAAATGAAGCGGCCCACCAAGTTGAAAATTTTTTGTAAAGACGGTATGTCGATCTCTAATAGTTTGGTTGGGCTCTTGTGTTTTCTAATCAGGGTCACCAGGTACTCCAGATCTTCGATTATCCTAGTTTTTATAGTTTTCCCTTTATGTGGCCATTAAACCCTAACTCTGTACCAAATTTCAGCTCTCTGAGTTTATGGGATTCTATCATGAGTGAGTGAGTGTCATAAATGCGAAACTTTGCTTTAGCTTAACTTCGGAACTAAATGACCTACAAACTTGTAATTTTGGATTTTGAGTATGTGATTATAGCTTACTGGATGACGAAAATTCTGCGTTCTGGTCTTATCCAGAGGTTCTCAAATAGGGGCCTGAAAATGCGGCGAAATGGTTCCAGTAAAGTATGGTACGGCAGTGTTTGCTTCGCACTCGACTTGGCGGGGGCACTGCCGTGCCCCCCGATAACCAGTAGGACTATTAAGCAAATGAAGTCAATAAAACTAAAGATATATAAATATTTCAAGCAGATTATACAATTGTAACTACTTAGTAATGCAATAAGTATAAACAATTTAAAGGGTGTTAAGAGTTGTCCGTGGCATTTGTTGGCAATAAACACCGCCCATTTGTGGTTATAGCAAATATGAGAAAGTCGGGTTTTCAGACGGCCAAAAAACAAAAGACGCTGACAAAGTAAAAGAAAGAAACAAATATTTGTGTAAAATTTTCTTAAAGTCGATTGGTGAATGTTAGTTTTTTCAAATGGACCGTATGCAACAAGCACTTACTTACCTTTATTAACAGAATACTGAATGAACTGCGTTCTGATTTCAGACGCATTCATTCCTATTTCTACAGCTAATTATTAAACTACTATTGTACATAGGTACAATTTGACGTAGTCAAAATAATTCGAAATGTATTGGTACAATAGCTATTGTTACTTAAAAATATTCTTTCACTTACGAGAGAATATTTACAGGCCCGTCACGTCGTCTTTTGTTGGTATCTAAATACTTATATGGGCTGAAAATATATCATATCTACTCAAGTACTCACCTTAATGATAGCGTTTTCTTGGTTGCGTCCTCGGCTAGTTGCTTCAGAGCCTAGGGTCCGCTTTATATACAGGGTTACACAGGGGTGTCACCCTGTATATCACTTTTACGTATTTTTTCAATTCTCTACATCATGAACAATGTGTACCTAAATCAATTGCCCACGTATTATTTGATATATTATTTAACATTTTACATTAGATCTGTAAGTACATACGTAAAAGTCATGTGTGCATGCTAACATCAGAGTTTAACGTTAATATGATAATCATCCCATCAGGTATGCTCGCCGCAACACTTGCCACATCTATCAACTAAGTATGGCTAATGCGGACATTCATATTTACTTTTAAATCTTCATTGTCTAATAAATTACAATAATTTATGACCCGTTTGCAAATTTATAATGGACGTGCTTAAGCTTCCAATTTTCGAAAAGTTAAATACTTACTTACAAGTACGTCGTGATTTGAATAATCGCCATTCTCTTATGTACCTACTTTAGTCTAGGATATGCAAAAATTAGTATACAGTAATGATTTTAAATAAAATACACTGTTAATCTTTTTGGTTGTTTAATATATAGAGGTATACTCGTGAGGAATAAATAATTACAACATAGATCAACAGGTTTCAAGATATTGATATGTATACAATATATCGTCATATAGTTTGATTTTAAACATTCTTAGCTTTGATCACAGGTTTAGATATAAAAAAAACATTAAATCGGACTATAACCTCTTTTCTAAATGTATCTTATGTGTAAATAATAGGCATAAAATAAACTTTTACCACAATTAAATAAATGTAAGTCTATATTTATTTAACTTAAAACCAAATGGTACATATCTAAAGACTAGCATCTGAGTTGTTAGAAATGTAGAGACCTCAACAGATCAAGCATTTTATGCACTCTCTACCTAAACTTTCAAAGATGTTTGACAAGCAGGTGGATTTCTTGCTTGCTTGCTTATTACCTATATGTTATTACATACGAATCTTACTATTGTAAGATTAGTAAGTACTCATGTGTTAATATTAAGTAACTATTAAAAATAAACCTTAATAACTAAATAATACTGTAATAATCATGTCTAAATCTAATAAATGCTAATTATCAGCGCGATCTTCAGTAATTTACAAACTAATATATAGTAAAGCGTTAGTATTCATGTATCTACTAAAGGTCTTGAAACACACATATGTATGTATTGTGTTGTGAATGTTAAAATAGAGGTAATAAATGTACTTAATTAACATATTTTGGCAAGATACAAGTTTCCCGTATTCGTCTACTTTTTGGCAAAGCTTATTTCAAGTCAGTGTCGTTCTTGGAGGGTATGTCTACATAGTCCACGACTTCCCAGTTGGTCTCGGGTTCATCCGGGAGATGTGGTGGCAGGGCGGAGCGGACGACGGGCACGCCGGCCTCGTCCAATGAGAGGTAAGCCCGCACGGCCGCAGCTACCTCGTCGTCCTCCGCTTGGCGAGCTCTTGCATTGAACGCTCCACCAATGTCCCCACTCGGTAGCTCCCAAATATGCCATTGCGCCGTCATTTTGAAATTCTACAACACAAACATAATTACTCATTACACTAACAATGACTGTGCTAAGAATATTTTAATGACAATATTTGTTTCACGATTTTTGCATAAAAAATACATAGATGCTCTAGGGCAGTTACAACAAGTTAATGACGGCAACATTGTGTAATTTTAATGTATTTCATATATACCTACGTCGCTAATGACATAAATAATGGCAGACGAGTTAAATATGCCTCTAGGGTAGATAAATCTTATATAATCTTATTTTACGCCTCAATTGTGTCCGAAATGTCCTTAGCACTCACTTGAACAATCTAAATAAATAATTATTATACTTATTATTCTGGCATACGGAATCTGGCAAAAGACGTAGGGTCAAGAGTCTGGTATACGATGCCTGGTAAAAGGGAATTTAAGACCGGGGGCTGTGGAAACGTAAAAGTAAGAACGTGGACCCTAGGCTCCGATGTACAGCAACTGTAGATGCAACCGGGAAAAGACTAGGACGATCAAGAAGAGTTTTAGCCATTAACACGCAAAAAGAAACGTACTTACGAACGACTGCTGTCTGACATCCATGATACTGACATGAAAATTAGAGCAATAGTATGTACGGTACCTACCTACTTATTCATATTAATTACATAGGTGAATAAATTTTAAGGTCATGATCTTGCCTTTTATTTATCAACTAGCAGTTCGCCCCGACTTCACTTGGGTTATACAAATTATATAACAAAAACCTCTATAATAAGCATCTCTTTTTAAAAACGGTTCTTTGTGGCAGAGTAGTTCCCATATGTATAATACCGTACGAATGTATTTTCAAGGAAGATCAAACCATGAAAAAAATCTATCTTTACGGCTCTATGGTCCTAATGTCTCTGTCACATATCTTTATTTATTGGTTGGCATATCAATATTTAAAAATGTAAATGTCAATACTACAAACTGTCAAAACGGTCAAATGTCAGTTGTTGTTTTTATTTTTTATTTTTGATACGTCTACCGACGTGGCTTAGGCATAGGCCCATAGAGCCATTAGGATCGATTTTCAGGGGATTCAATGTGATTACTTTTTTAAATTAATGAGCTCATCCTAAAAATCTGATAAATGTTTTAGATAAAAAGAAACCTACCACCAGAAAAATAAGCGTTTTAATAATTTTCATTTATTCCCTATTATCTAACTTAAGTTGTTCATGATGTACAGCTGTCTACGCAGCTGACAGTATCAGAACGTCCCCTTTAAAAACATCAACGGGGTAATAGGAGTATCTATAGTCTACGTAAAATTAATTAAACTTAATTCATCATCATCCATACTAATCTTTACTACAAAAATTCTTAGCACAGTTTCGGATTCAGCTCCGCTTCCATAACGCATGCCTTCGGGTTGTTTCCATTCTTATTATTATTTTGGCATGTTTTAACGACTGGCCGCCTGCCAAACGTCAATGCTCCTTGGGAACGCAGAATGCGTCCAGCTTCCATGACTCTTTCCTTTCTTTGTGTTTCCATTCCTATTATTATTTTGGCATGTTTTACGACTGCGCGCCTGCCTAACGTCAACCTTTCTTGGGAACGCAGAATGCGCCCTCAGGGCACCCATCTCTAGTTGTGACGTAACTGCAATAGTTAGACATATGGTATCGTGGACTTTTTTAGACCTTTGTAAGATATACAATACCTATCTCATAGGGTAAAGCCAGCGTTTGCAATGTAAGCGCCAAAAATGTGTTAATTTACAACCTCACTATAGAAACCTCTAAAATCATCAGTGTTACTCTACTATGTTTTGCATCTATTATACATATAAACCTTTTCCTTGAAACACTCTGTCTATTAAAGAAAACCGCATCAAAATCCGTTGCGTAGTTTTAAAGATTTAAGGATACATAGCTGAACAGACAGCGGCAACTTTGTTTTATACTATGTAATGATGATGATATTGATACTTTATACGTAAGACCTAATGTTAAAGGCAGAGTTTCGTCTAGGGGTATCAGCAGATAGAGCAGTATACATTAGGTATTTACGGTTTTCCTAGTTCATATTAATGTGAAAAGTAAGTATATGAGAGTATCACAAACCACAATAACTCGATACTGCACTGTCCTTGTACACTTCCGCTTATAGGCTTAGTCGCCTCAAGATCATGGTTCTTATAATAAAAAGGCGGGGATAGACAGTTTATTAAATTACATTGCAAGAATGGAGACTGATTATACTTTATTTCTTCCATGAATATGCAAGTAATGATCTATACAAAGGATTTAAAACAGCCTGGCTATCTATAAATACAATATTACATAAAATATGCCATAATCATCTCAATGCTTTCCTGGAACTTAGGGTAGGCATCTAGATAGTAAAATATCACCTTATATCCCGAAACTGAAGTCCAATGTATTGCGGAGGAAAATCAGAATTATGTTGTTGAATGATTATGAAAATTTATACGTAAGCTAGGAAAACTTAGCTTGGTGTCCAAACAAGAAGTTGAAAAATAAGCGTGTGTGCGTTTACAAGTCACATTATCTTTTGTAAACAGTGACTTCACGCGTCAGATTTTCTAAAAAAACAATTTATCATGGCCTATTTAGCACACTTCATATCGTGACAAATTACCGACTGATTTACGGCAAATTAGCAAATATAATCTTATTGCATGACGCACGTGTACAGTGCAAGTTGTATTGGCGGCTAACTGATAGATAGTAGTCGCAGTGCCACCACGGTGCCCATGTTTAATGATATTTTGATGGAATCAAACAGACGTAGTAGCACGTGATGTGACGTCACTCTTGATGAAACAATAGGATTAGGCATCTTTATTACATTACTCATTTCTATTTGCAAATAATAGCACGAGCACTGTTTGTCCTTATCACGCCGGTGTTAAGGGTGCATAATGGAAGTTTAATCTGTAATGTTATTATGTATTTGATTTAAATGTTATAATTAATAGTTTAATAAACAAAACAAACTTCAGGCATAAAACGAAGTCCCGAGAATAGTTTCCAGTTTATGCTATTGCTTAATTAAACTACTTTTTTTCAGGGGCTACTGAGCATGAAATACCTGTCCACGCACCTGCTGCGTGATACCTGCGCGCCCGCTTCCCCGCGGCAGCTACACCCCCCCCCCCCCCCTCCCGCGTCGGCCCTCCTTCATTCCCAGCATTGAACATTACTCTCGATCGTACGCGTTTGCTTGTATTGAGACAATTAAACCAGCCTTTTTTCTACAGTCCAATTTTTTATTTATTAGTTAAGGACCCAACAATACCTATATAATAAATACATACGTAACGTAAGGAATATTCCTTATAGGGATTAATCCTTATACAGGCTCTATCTTCAATAGAGGATTGCTTTAATAAGGAAGTTTAATTTTACAGGACTACCGGACTTAAAACAGCCTAAAACTATCGACAGGTACATAGTAAAATTAGTCATAAGGAAAATGAGCGAAATATCTCCTCTTAATCTTATACATCTGCAATATTTTGACATGCTACATAATAAGGAAAAACTTAGTCGAAAGGATTAGTAAGGTATTACCTGCCCATTTACACCGTGCCATTTATGATGATAAACAAACATGAGGTATTACAACAATAGTTTTATTAAGCCCATTAGGCTTTGTATGCCGAACGTCATGACTTTCATTCAACATGATAAAACGAGTAGCAACCTCAAATCTAAGGGGCAATTTACACATACTGCTGTCGCAATTGCTAACGATTGAGTTTTTAATTTGGGTATACCGTTTTTACCCTTTCAACTTCATCGTTCTTGATCCTACAATAAACTAAAAATTCTCTTATATCAGTGTAGAATGAAAAAATACCTACTCAGTTATTTATTTGTAGAAAATATAACTTATTAAAAATAGACAATAGTCTTCGTTTAATTTAATCATTATAAGTGTCGCGGAAGGACCGCATAAGAAACTCCCGCATTCGGGGTAGCCTTCATGTCCGTGACATAGCGGTAAGCTTCAAGAAAATGGCCTGCGATGGTACGGTCACGTCTAACAAAAACCGGCAACATACATTGGGAAAAAGTGTTTGGTCATGCCGCCTCCGTCAGGGCCTGGTAGAAGGGGCGCGCCCAAGAAGAGCTGGCTTGACGTCGCAAAGCTGGATATGCGTGCTAACGGACTAACTGTCAGGGATGCCGAAGACCGGGCGAAGTGGAGACGCACAAGAGAGAGTGGAAAGCAGACCCTGGGCTCCGAAGCAAACGGCTGAGGATGCAACCGTGAGGATGCTAGGATGATGATGAATGAATTTAATCATTATAAAAGTACCTACTCAAAAAATAATCAATGGATCAATAACTTTAATGCTTCTATAGGTTTACAATAACTTCAAAACAATACACTGTGTTTCTTCAGGCACTGTATTATTCCAAAGTTGGACACACAGAAATTTAATTGCGGTTGTTGCCATTGCCAAGACTTAGTAAATCAATGACGTCTATATCTTTGATAGACTAATTTTTAACGGTTCCCATAAATATCTTTCATAGCTTGATTTGCACCTAATTGACCCCATTTTGGCTGAATAACATTCGCGAATCGCCAACGACCTTGTTTAATTCACTACTATGATAAATCAATGATATTGATGCGCCAATCAAAAATTATTATTTTTGAACAAAGTTTAGTTGTAGCCGTGGTGGCACCACGTGCCGTCCGGGAAGTATGGCTCCAACCCGGCATCGTTGTGCTCGACGCAATCCTCACCTCAGGCAAGCAGTGGTGCTGCAGACAGTAGTAGTCTTGGCTGCCGTCGTGGTGGTACCACGTGCCGTCCGGGAAGTACGGCTCCAACCCGGCGTCGTTGTGCTCGACGCAATCCTCACCTCAGGCAAGCAGTGTTGCTGCAGACAGTAGTAGTCCTGGCTGCTGTCGTGGTGGCACCACGTGCCATCCGGGAAGTACGGCTCCAACCAGGCGTCGTTGAGCTCGACGCAATCCTCACCTCAGGCAAGCAGTGGTGCTGCAGACAGTAGTAGTTCTGGCTGCTGTCGTGGTGGCACCACGTGCCGTCCGGGAAGTACGGCTCCAACCAGGCGTCGTTGAGCTCGACGCAATCCTCACCTCAGGCAAGCAGTGGTGCTGCAGACAGTAGTAGTCCTGGCTGCCGTCGTGGTGGCACCACGTGCTGTCCGGGAAGTACGGCTCCAACCAGGCGTCGTTGAGCTCAACGCAATCCTCACCTCAGGCAAGCAGTGGTGCTGCAGACAGTAGTAGTCCTGGCTGCCGTCGTGGTGGCACCACGTGCCGTCCGGGAAGTACGGCTCCAACCAGGCGTCGTTGAGCTCAACGCAATCCTCACCTCAGGCAAGCAGTGGTGCTGCAGACAGTAGTAGTCCTGGCTGCTGTCGTGGTGGCACCACGTGCCATCCGGGAAGTACGGCTCCAACCAGGCGTCGTTGAGCTCGACGCAATCCTCACCTCAGGCAAGCAGTGGTGCTGCAGACAGTAGTAGTTCTGGCTGCTGTCGTGGTGGCACCACGTGCCGTCCGGGAAGTACGGCTCCAACCAGGCGTCGTTGAGCTCGACGCAATCCTCACCTCAGGCAAGCAGTGGTGCTGCAGACAGTAGTAGTCCTGGCTGCCGTCGTGGTGGCACCACGTGCTGTCCGGGAAGTACGGCTCCAACCAGGCGTCGTTGAGCTCAACGCAATCCTCACCTCAGGCAAGCAGTGGTGCTGCAGACAGTAGTAGTCCTGGCTGCCGTCGTGGTGGCACCACGTGCCGTCCGGGAAGTACGGCTCCAACCAGGCGTCGTTGAGCTCAACGCAATTCTCACCTCAGGCAAGCAGTGGTGCTGCAGACAATAGTAGTCCTGGCTGCCGTCGTGGTGGCACCACGTGCCGTCCGGAAAGTACGGCTCCAGCCCGGCGTCGTTGAGTTCGACGCGCGGCGCGTAGAACCCTCCGCCGGACGCGCGCCGGCAGAACACAGCACAGCCCATCCACATGCGAGCTAACGGAAATATTACGTTTATTTTATTTTTTTAGATGTTAGACGCACACCACTGTGGCGTCGGAAAATTCAACGATTGGGGTCATACGCTGAAAATCAAAAACACGACATCGAGTGGGTTTTTTGTTAGTAAGGCGTGCTGATCTCATCACCCAGAAGCGAACTGGGCAAAAAAAATTATGTATCTGGAAATTCACAAAAATCACAGAAATCTACGAGAGTTCTACGAGTGACGCAGGTAAACGTGGCATTCGTAGCACTCGTAGCTCCGGAGACCTTTACTTACTCGTTTTCTATTTTTAATTTTTTCCCGTTTATACATAGGGCGCACTGTAAGTTTCCGGAACTGGCCACTTACATAAACAATATTTAAAAATTTATTGCAACATTTGAAAATAGAACTCTTTGGCTGTAGAATGCAGTTTGTTTCATCTGACTGTCTTTTGTTTTTACCTTGTGGCGCCATTTAAAAAATTGTGTGTCTGCATCAACATGGATTTAACTCGGGAAAATTTTCGTAGTATGATTTTCTACGATTTTAAGTGTAATTTGACAGCTCAACAGAGCATCGCTCGGCTTGAAACAGCTTTTGGCAATGAAGCACCATGCAAGACAACTGTTTATAGCTGGTTTGCAGAATTCAAGCGTGGTCGTATCAATCTCAGTGACGAATCTCGCGATGGTCGGCCGTCCACCGCTGTGACCAACAAAAACATCAATGCTGTGCGCCGTATGATTGAAACAGACAGGCATGTGACCTACCATGAAATTCGCGCATCCTTAGAAATAGGCATGAGTCAAATACAATTAATCCTACACAAACATTTGGGTGTGAGAAAGCTGTGCTCGCGGTGGATCCCACACAACTTGACCGAGGCTCAAAAAACGGACCGCGTCACTTGGTGCAGTGCCATGCTTACCAGATTCAACGAAGGTGCGTCAAATTTGGTGTGGGACATAGTAACAGGTGACGAAACATGGATTTATTGCTACGATCCCAAAACAAAGCAGCAATCGAGCGTATGGGTCTTTCAAGATGAGCCGAAACCAACCAAAGTGGCGCGCGTGAAAAGTGCATCTAAGCGGATGATTGCTTCTTTTTTTAATAAAACTGGACACGTGGCTACTGTTGCTTTAGAGAATCGTCGTACAGTGAATAGTGACTGGTACACGACCATTTGTTTGCCGGAAGTTATTGACGTACTCCGTAAAAATAACCGTAAACGCCGTATCATCCTGCACCACGACAATGCTAGTTCTCACACGGCCAGACAGACAAACGACTTTTTGAAGGCGAAAAATGTAGAACTCATGAGTCATCCTGCATACAGTCCCGACCTGGCACCTTGTGACTTTTTTCTGTTCCCAAAAATTAAGAACCAATTACGCGGTCAACGATTTTCATCACCAGAAGAGGCTGTCGAGGAGTATGAAAAACACGTTTCAGAGGTCACCACAGAGGAGTGGCACAAAAGTTTTCAAAACTGGTTTCATCGAATGAAAAAGTGCATAGACGCCAAGGGAGATTATTTTGAAAAACAATAAATTAATTTTGTACCTTTATTAGTACTTTATTTTTTCATATTCATTCCGGAAACTTATAGTGCGCCCCACGTATCGTATCCATTGAGAAAGGAAGGAACGTGGTTTCGATGCTCTTTGATCGTAGCTTATCGATTATTGATACATTAAAATGATTTCGTTATTTAAAATTGGAATTAAAATGGTGAAAAGACCGATTTCAAATCTATATTTCTGAACATTTCCCAAGTCGCCGCCGTCGTAGCTTCGTAGGCCATGCTACGAGTATGAGGGCGAACTGACAGGGTTTAGTTTTTTCCCAAAGAACAAAAACAGACTTCCATTCGTTTGCTGGAGCCAACTTCAAGACATTCTGAACCCTATAGATATTTATACAACACGGTGGCGATGTCTATTAACCTTGATAAATCCTCCGAAACAACTATATTAATACAGATGATAAATTATATTTATTGAATTTTACCCAAGTAAACCGGACCCCAAAAATATCAATACAGTAGCCGTGAGGGGGCTTCGTAACATTGACACCAAGGCATATGGTGTCGAGTGGTCTGGGAAAACTATAAGCCGAAAATCGGTTGGAAATAAATCGACTAAAGAGTTTACATTTTATTTAAGCTGTAACTGTTATTGTAACTAGCTTTCGCTCTAGGTATTATTTGAGAAAAAAGTTGCCTATATCTAGGTATAGGCCACTTTTGTGACTGTAATATTATAGTCTCATGCTACCCCCGAAAATATACCCTACTTGTGTACAAAATTTCAGTCGATTTTATTCAGTTATTCTTGATATTTTTATTTAGTAGTTTGTTACGTTTGTTTTGTGTTTGATCGTAGCAAGTGGAAATCCGTAATATTTGTCTACCCCTACGGGAAATAGGCATCATTATTTTAATGTATGTTTTGACGCTTTATTTAGTGAACCAATCTTCCTGAAATAGGCTACTTGACTGTATTCATACTTGGTTAATATTGTTATACTAAACAAAATATACACTAAAAAGTAACTGATTCTGAAAACAACAACAAAATTGGTTGTTAATTAAGGCCGTAATTCGATTTTAAAGTTTTCTCTAAAAGAAAAGTGGGAGCGTGGTGGGGACTTATTTTTTTTTTTTTTTTTTGTTATTGACCTACAATTTTAGCTCCTGTGAGCTTTAAAATTTACAGCGGGACAGTTTGAGGCGAGGGCTATTAACCACTCAGCCTTTTCGGCAAATGCGCAAGGACGAACCTCGGCCATGGGCTTTGCCTTTGATCAAGCGAGCGATGCAAACTCGCGAGCGGTAGCAAACGCTCAATGCCATAAGGGCCGACACTATTGTGCCTGAAGGGCCTACTAAGAACCTATCGGTGGCGTGAAGCGCCCTAGTACATTTTGGTACCTGGAAAACGAGCTACTGTTCCTACTACGTCGTACTCGCCGCCGAGTACGGTTATATGTTCCTATGGAAAATCCAGGACTCCGTTGAGTCGAGTGGTTTTCGAAGGGAAGGTTCGCCACCGTAATGGGATCGTCAGGGTCAAAGAGAACATTCCTCGGGCGTCTGCGCCGCAGGGGGACATCTTTCGCCGGGCTGTAATTGGCAGCCCGCACAACTAACGGGTTCGGATGGTTTGGACATTTCTCAAAGTAACGTTGAGACGTTTCTTTGAGATATCTCGAAATGGATGGAAGCTCAAGGTCCCTATGTAGGTCGCGTGTGCGCAGGCCCGGGGGCGATCCCGTGGCTCTGCGAGCGAACCTATTCTGGATGAGTTGGAACTTGTTCAGGAGAGATGGAGCTGCATGTGAGAAGATCACGCTCGCGTATGTCATGACAGGGCGGATGGCTAGCTTGTAAAGTGTCAGCTTATTTCTAAGCGACAATTTTACATTGCTGATCATGGGAGAGAGTCTGCCTAGATAGAATGCAGCTCTATTGCGAACTCTTTGGATGTGTGCTCCAAAGGTCATCTTGCTGTCAAAGATAACGCCCAGATACTTTGTTTGGTTCACCCATGGAATGGGTTTACCAAACATAGATATCGTTTTTAAGAGCGAGACCGTACTCCATGCTGGTGGACGTGTTGCACCGTATGAATCTTTGGAAAAGAACACTGCTGCGCTCTTTTCCGGATTCACCTCGATGCGCCACTTCCTGAACCAAGCTCCGAGGGCATCGGCCGCTTGTTGCAGTCGTTTGGAAATGATGTCTTTTCCATGACTGGACGTGTATAGCGCAGTGTCGTCAGCGAATAGAGCCAACTCCACGTGCGGGGTGCGGGGTACATCGTTGGTGTACAACGAGTATAGGGTCGGGGAAAGCACGGAGCCTTGCGGGACTCCGGCTCTTAGGGGTCTGGGACTAGAGAGCGTACCCTCAACTTTGTACCGGAAGGATCTGTTCGACAGGAAGTCCCGTACGATGCGCACGAGACTGTCCGGCAGGCCCATTACGGCTAATTTGGCTACCAAGCCAACATGCCAAACTTTGTCGAACGCTTTCGCTACATCGAAGAAGAATGCTCTTGTGGGTCTTCCGCGACGGCGGTTGCCTAGGATGTGTTCGGTCAGGCGGTGCAGTTGGTTCACGCAAGAGTGTTTTGCGCTAAAGCCCATTTGCTCGTCGGGAATCAGATTCATGGATTCAATGTAATCCTTGAGTCTGGCTGAAATGATTCTCTCGTATATCTTACCAATGCAGCTCAGAAGACTGATTGGCCGATATGAGGACGGGTTTTTCAGGTCTTTGCCTGGTTTGGGGATGCCTATTACTGTTGCTTGTTTCCAGACGTCTGGGAACGTGCAATTTGCTAAGCAAGCATTGAAGATGCTCACTAGCAGCAGTAGTAGGGTCTGAGGGAGGCATTTAAGTAAGCCATTGGATATCCCGTCAGCTCCGGCAGCTTTACGGGGTTTTAGGGACTTTATTATCGATTGTACCTCGTCAATCGTAGTGGGCGGGAGTGTGGTGGGGACGTCTTGCTATCTCTTTTGTATGCACGAAACCGAGTGGCAGTGACGTCACAGCTCACACAGGATCCTTTTCTTGTTTTTTGACAGTTTCCCCTTCCACCGAATTTCAAAGGCTTATAACTTATTTATTTTTGAACGAATTACAAAAATTCTTTCATAATTCTGTTTCTGGAAATAAAAATATTGATATGAAAGAAAAAATAAAAATTTGTAGAATACCCAATTTCTCATGCCCATAGTTTGGAGTACTGAGAAGGACATTGTGTATATTTTAAAAAGCACTGTTCCCGTGGGATTAAAGTACGAGTGCGAAATTACTGACAGTGGTAGTTGATCGCATGAAAAGTTGGCTAAAATTGCACGTCCATGTGATGCGTAGCGAGCGTAGGTTTTGATTTTAATTTTAAATTTTAATATTTGACTGATTTTTACTAACATAGAATAGTTAATTTACTAACATAGTGTGGACCATTGTGTAATATTTGTCTGTTACATAAATGAATTTTGATATTTTTAGAACAATTTTTTTATATATATTGGAATAAAACACGGGAAAAAATAAAAGAAAATAAAATAAAAAGAAAGAACGAAAACACTAAAACTAGATATAAATAAATCCTGCCCGTGTGGCATGTTAATTAATAAATTGAATATATTGAAGCTGCGGGCAAATAAGTATACCTATAGACTATAACGCCCATATTCTCAAACGTTTCCTCAAACTCCACTCAACCTCACTCCAACTCATTGGTATGATTAGTCGTCATTAGCTTCCTTAACTTGAGATGATTTCTCATTGTGGGTGAGTATCGAACTGTCAAATTTAAGGTTGGTCAAGAGGTACCTTGAGACGTCCTTGAAATGAAACAAAGTGGATATAAATCGGTTTTTTGCCATTTTTGGCCTAGATATCTACTTACTCAATTTATTTTTTACTCATTTCTTTTGTAATTTTCAATTTATGTGTTTAAAATTGTTATTTTAACCTGTGACGTTCCACATTGAAGTTTGCTCAAGCCCAACCAACTTAGAATATTGTTTTCAAAAAAAGTTCGAGGACTTCCTTGAGGCTTCCTCCGACGAGTTTGAATGAAGGACGTCCTTAAGGTTATGTTTAAGAATACGGATGTAAAACTAACTTGAATCGTGAGGAGCCTGCAGGCCTCCGCCGCGCGGGTCCAGCGTGGGCACGCGGGCGGCGAACGAGCCGCACTTTCGCGAAGCCAGCTCGCCGGCTGACACGCGAGTCTTCTTGCCGCACACCTTTAACAAAACAATTCTAAATTAGAAATGTATACACCTAACGCTTTAAAAAAATATATTTTAATACGGTTTTTATCGCGTTTATTACATATTTATATACACCTAACGTTTCAAACACTTTGAAGCGTTCATTGTCGCAGGTAGACTCATTATATACACAACGTTTTTATTGGCCCTGTTGGAGATAATAGTACCTAACACCTATACTAAGAATGAACCTATGCTATCCGTAGAAATCGAACCCACCATCTCCGGGTCTGCAGGTAAGTATCTTATCAACTGAACCACAGACTGTGTAGTGTAGAATTAAACAATGTGGACAAATCGGACCACAAGACACTGACAGACTGACGCTTACTTTGCGACTTGTAGTTTCGTAACTTTTTCAAGCATATTGCATTTAAATTTATTTGACCGTCAATCCAGAAGATAATTGCTTAAGAAATATAATCATCATAATTTTGGCCGCAAGTCTTCTACAGCTGGATATAGGCTTCCTTCATTCATAATACAACCCATTTGACCGATTTGGAACGGTCCGCACCTAGCGTCTCCCTATAACCTTGATCAGGTTGGAGGATATTCCACGCAGTGTTTGCCGGTTCTTAGTCACCATTCCAAAATGTTTTTTCCCCATCGGTTATCCGTTTCGCACGCTTTGTGCCCACATTACGATTATTTAACTCTATAACTAAACAATATTTCAAAAGCATAGTGGTTTTCCTGTTCACAGTGTTTATAGTGATCATTTCTCATAGTCTTAAGATTTTGCAAATTATCATTACAGACCTTGGTATCATCACAGAGTGTGACGTCATAAGCCGCTCCTTCACACCCAGCAGCTGCGTTACAAGTCCTCCTCCTTTCCCTGAAGCCCCGGGACCGCAGCGTGCAGCCCGACTGGCAACTGCCCTCGCGCCAACTGCTCCAACCGCCTACTGATGATGAATTGCTGACGCCGGTGTTATCGGGACTTAGAGGTTTGCTTGTTGTTGAAGAGGGCAGTTCGAGAGACGGTACGCATTCTCCACCTTGGCACCACTGAAAAATCATATTAAATAAAACATTAATTTTCTGCTGGCTGAGTCAACGATATGCGGGAGAGTAAAATAAGAATCAGCAGCTATATTAATTGACCTTATTCGTATATTCTATGACCTATACTGAAATAACAAGACCCGCTATTTCCCGCTTTTATTGAAAGACGGGTAGAGTTTAATTAAATCTCTTGATTTAATTAAATCGTAATTAAATTAAGAGGTCTACTAAGGCCGCTTAGGTGTGTAATAATGATTGATAGAATAAGTACCATGTTGGGTCCGCAAGGAGTGCCGGGCAGCGCGGGCCCCGCGTGGTAGAAACCGGCGCGGCGCGGCGAGCGGCACGCCAGCTGCTCGCAGTGCGACTGCGCACCCAGCGCCGGCACCGCCGCCGCGTCCGGGTCCCGCAGGAAAACCTGCAGTTTCAAATCAGTATTGACCTTAAAAGTATTGTGCTCGTTTATACGGATCCAGCGCCGGCAAGCCAGTGGCGAATTCTACATGTAGACGCGCATGTGTGTGTGTCACATACATAAACAATTTCGTGGTGACTGGATTGCCGGCACTGGATCCGTATAAACCAGCCTTTACTTTCCTGGTTCAATCAGCCACACTACCGGGCGCAGCATACTGTGATATTCTGCCGCTACACTGCAGAACAAGTATTGAGTTGAGATATAGAGTACTATTTAAGTAAATAATAAAGCCATTAAATATTCAATTTCTTCTTATTCATCTTATTTTTCCCCGGTTCCATCATCAACTGGTTGCTTCGGAGCCTTAAATAATCTGCATAAAATCAATTTAAGTACGAAGTATTGTAGTAAGACTCACATTTCCTGTGAATTCTTTGGTAACCCAAGTATCTAAAATCGGTGTTTAAAAGTAATTGCTATTCAAATTCTGAACTTTTTAAATTCAATTATACCTAAGATTAGATAAAAGAAGCTGACTATAAAAATCATAGAATGATAGTAGATTATGATACAAAGGTGCGAAGTTGGTCATTATTTACGAGGCGGTTCGGCTCGCCTATAGAAGCCGAGTACCTATTTGACCAATTTTGCTCACTAGTTGTCATACGTTTTCAACACATTTGCGAAAAAATACACTTATATTAATTTTTTTTAATTATTTACACAATAAATAAAAGTTCTCTCAAGCGATATCAAAACATTTCTGCACATTAACTTTTGTTGGTACACTTTGAACACTTTTCACAAATCGCACAGTAAATAACTACAACTCCGACGCAACAGATGGCGCTAAACAGAAAAACAGAAATGCCCATACAAGACGCAAAAATTAGTATGGCGGACTAAATTGCGCAATTGCAGTTTCTACGGATTGGAGCATATATACAACCTCCGACAGAACATCATCGGAGCCGTGGTTCCCTAGGCATACCACCTCGCCTGGCGGAAAATCTTTTCTTTGCGGCGGTCGAGCATCACACCATCGTTCCGGCCGTACTCCAAAGGTTTTACGCCCTAGATACAAGCTGTCCTTTATAGCCCTTCTTAATTTTTCTACCTACACAAATTACTAAATATTTGTAGTCCGATACGGCTAATGTTCAGCAAAATAAATTTAAATATGAAATTAAGTGTTGATTTATCATTTGGAAGCTAAAATAGTCCATTTTGTTTGCAAAAACAAAGAATTGGTTTGAGACTTAAAAATACCTTAACCATGGAAACCATTGCTTTACAAGTGCGATTATAATATAAACAACGTGTTGTTTATAACTTTGGCCCAATTACAATGAAATAAAAGACACTTTATGAGCAAATGTATTGAAAAATGGTGTTACCTCACACTGCCGCTTAGTTCCCCAATGGACGCCGGGTGCGCTGCCAAACTTTTCATGTCGCAGTTCTTCTGGAGTGTCCAGGTCATCTCCGCCGTCTTGCAAACACGTAGCCCATCTGAAAAAAAAAGTAATAAGAACACCGATCACCATCACACACATCAGACCGTCACCAACGATGCTCTATCTGAATTCCTCCATTTTTTTTATCGCTCTTTAAAGCCGGAAACGTTAAACATCTTAGGGAGTTGATCCTGGCAAATTAATTGAGAAAACTCCGCAACTGCATGCTAGTATCAGAACTTCGTAAAAGTCCCTACTCCCTACTAGATAAATGTACAGGTGACTGTGTTATTAAGTGTGTTGAGTTTGTTATGTGCCAAGTCTGGGGAGAGGAGAGACTCATCATACTGATCGTAAATAAGGTTCCTATACCTATCTTTTAAGCTGTACCTAGATGATTCGGATTCTATTCGTTGAACTATAGTTATCTTTATCTGTATTAACTCTATCGGACAAGTATAAGAGTAAGTGTATGACTTACTGCAAATCAGCAACAACTTGTGCACTGCAAGCTGACCAGGTCGCCTCCCCGCTGGTACCCCGTGAAGGTGACATGATGAATCCGTCGCGCGCGCAGGAATTGCCTGTTCCGTCGTGGTGCATGCCCAGGCTGCAGAAAACAATGTTCGATGTACAATCTTACTTATTCATAATAAAAAAAATTATGCTTACGAAGGGGGTACTATACTTACTATAGGATTCCCTTAAACCAGTAGTTTTTAACCGACTTTAAAAAAGGAGGTGGTTCTACGTTGTTTAATTTAAATATAACTAGGTCAGGGTCAACAGGGCGTTTGAATCAGACGTCTTCTATATTTATGTATGAATTGTGAACCAACAGTTGGTAATAAGGTATGCCAGTACCAATTGCGAAACGTCAATTCGGCAACGTCTCGCCATAAGATTGGTGCCTATCTTGACTATAATTAAATCATTATCGCTGGTTAATGATGGTAGAAAAATAAGATTGGTAAGACTAGACCGACTTGTGTCCAATTTCGTGCGCGAGGATGTAGACAGAAGTGAAGCCGGCGGAGGGGTAGGGCCGGCCCAGCATGTCGTTGGCTCCAAACTCCGCCACCACGCACGCGTGGGGCGCCAGGCATACGCCGCCCACCGGCGCGAGACCCATCGTCACGCCATTCCTGCGCCCACCTTCTTCAGAATAGAAGTCCAGTCTGGAAAATTAAATGTAGACCATGTATATTTCTATTTGCTAACAAAAATATCGGGTACCTAACAAACAAATTTAACTTATTGTATCAAGGGGATTTTATTTGCCAAAGATTCTATTAAAAATGTCTTCTTACCCGGATAGAAGCAGTGCCATATCCCAATGCTCCGGATCGTCATCGTCCTCCACGTTAAGAGATCGCTGGTAAGCACAAAAGGCATCGAGCAACCTTCCTCTCTCAGCATGGGCCGGCAGTGTCTTTGGCTGACTGCGGAGGAACGTCAGCCGAACCAGCGATAGCTGAATGTGAGTGCCAAGGGAGGAGTGCTGGTATAAAGCTTGGACCTGGATATATGAATACAAACTAATATCATGGTAACTGATTACATTTGCGCAGTATGCAGTAAGTAGGTTAACATCTGAAATAATCTAATCATTAATCGTAATTTCAGCTGCAAGACATATTTTTATTCTCTTAATACTTGAAGTTAATAAAAATAACTCACTCCATTGATATAAGCCAGTAGCATATCCCTCAGATCTGCTTCATTGTAATTCATGAACGGATAGAAGATTTTGTAAGCAGCTTCATCCAGGAAAAGGGCAATTTCTATGGTGTAGTTCGGTGGTCCCGGCTTCTCCCTAGCTTTCGACCGGTAGTGCTGTCGGCGTGGCTGACGGCGCGGGCGCGGGCGGAGCGGGCGCGCGTCGTCGAGCGGTGCGGGCGGCGGCGGCGCGCGGCGGATCATGTGTGCGGTGCGGTCGCCATTCTCCGCACGCCCGGACCCAGTTGGTAGGGGACGCACTTCATACGTCGAATTATCGACTACAATAAGTCCGTGCTGTATAATGAAACATTTTATATAAAGTTATTTCCAGTTTTCTATAGATTTTTACACATCTCTTAAATTTTCTCTTGTCTCAAGGTAGGGCTGCCATCTTTAAAACCTGCCCCCTCAGGACCGGAAGCGTAAGTTCCCCGAATTTTGGAGCTTTCACCCCGGACATTTTAATAATTTTATCATTCACTTACATCTTGATTAAAATATATTTTACTCTGTGCTTGATAGAAGAAAACTTTAATTTTAAGCCTCTTTTGTTGCATGAAATAGTGTGTTTAATCGTTCTTGTGACAACAAGTGAGTAATTTTGCTTTATTTTTTAACCTTCTTAACTTAGGTATTAAATAAAAAAATTAACAAACCCAATATTAGTTACTCAGTTAACCGGGTTACACTCGGACTACAATTTAAACCCCGCCCGGACGCTCCCCGGACGTCTAAAAACTAGATGGCAGCCCTATCTCAAGGTAAAAACTTAATATAGTCTGTACATTCTCAGTCACTGGATACTTATTATTTGGAATTAAAATATACAAGGTGAACAAAGCAAATGAGTGAACTTAATACAAATACCACTCGTACAAAGTAAAGAAAAAGATATCTGCTCAAGCTGAACGCCGTGCCGAAGACAGCTCCTGGGTCCTGGTTATTATGCGAACTTCTCTTACTACTAGGCTACATACTACCTCTACAGCTACTTACCTACAAAACAATACTTGATTATTCTTTAGAAAAAGTGAGAATTTCGTTACCGGAAGGTAAGTAGCGTGGTAGGTAGTGTGACGGGTGATCAATCACCGAATCTGTCTCATTACATAGATTTCGTTGGCAGCACGATTCAGGTTATACATTATAAAGAACACGAATATTTACTCTGAGGCAGTGTCTTATTGTAGAGGTTTAATTGGTCAATTGAAATGGAGGTCCTAAATTAATTTAAATAAAAATTAAAAGATGTCACCGCTTCTGCGAATTGAGCTAATTAAGAGCACAAACTGTGAACCTAGTTGGCCTAAAATTAAGATAAGTAACATTAGCCTGCTTCTCCGCCCACGAGAGCGTTTGCTATATCACAAAATTAGCTTTTAGTGAAGTCATCATCATTATCATTTCGTGTAGGTTACATTGTCTATCGACCATGTATGGTGTCAGAGTTATTCGGAATCGCCTCTCGGCCTCTGACGTGGTTCCTTTAACGACTACCAAATGGCAGCCGGGACCAACGGCTTAACGTGCCTTCCGAAGCACGGAATTATCTTTAATAACAGAACACGGAGCATTTACTAAGAGGAGATGCCGTTTTGACGCCTCGCTGCTCACTAAAGTGGGCGGAGCTTGTCACTACTTGTTCAAAAGCGTACCGAGAAACAGATCGCGAGCTCCTAAGTTCATCACGACTTTTCATGGCTTTTTTACAAATTTAGCATTGAATAATTGGTTTCTGTTAAATAAGATATATTTACGGCTCTAAAAGTTATACCTAGTATTTAAAACGTTCATAATTTATGAAATATCGCCATGTTTGTACTAGTGACATCTATTGACAAGTACTTGATAATTTGTAAATAACGTAGTACTGCTACTTTCCGTAAGATGGATATCATTATGGTTGGAGCCACGGCCGAAACCGAGCACCCCTCACGTCTGCCTTAAGCCCCGTGTAGCCTCACAAATACTTTCTTACAAAACTCTATACGGCATCTCCTTTTTGTAATTGCTCCATGTATCAGACAATCAGGTTAGGTTTAGTGAAGTACTTCCTCAAATGTATTTTTATAGTTCTACAAAGTCTAAGTTAAATCTCGAAAAATTAAAAATTTTGTACCATCTTCAAGAATATGTCGCTTGAAGATGCAGTGTCGCGGAAAAACTCAAAAAATCAGCGCAGACTTTACATCCAAGACATAGCGATTAGTCTGCAGGAGTCTCGATGGCACGATTTATACCCAAAAAGGACTAGTCTGAAGTAACAGCGGAGCATATGCGTGAAAATGGTCTCACTGTCAAGGCAATGAAGACCATGCGAAGTTTTACCATGAAATGGTCCTTCGGGTTGCAACTTCTATGCAACTGTTGTGGTAAACATGAACCATGCACTTCCCATCGCTTTTTCAGCACTCTCTTATCATTGAATATCTCTTAGCATTTTCCTATGAAAATAAAACTATTTGCATCCATCTTTCGTAGCTTATGCTACAAGTCGAAGGACGTATTGTTTCGAACTATAATGTAAATCGGTTTATATATACGGATAGTACTTCTTAATAGACGAGTTTACCAGAGCATGATCTTTGCAGGCGGAAAATGCCGCGACTGCATCGCTGCCGGCGTGCAGGAAGTGGCAGGAGACGTCGACGGCAGACAAAGGTCGTTCCTGCCCCAACTCCGACCAGACACCGAACTGAGGCGCCACCAGTCGCCGGTTCGGCACCAATTGTAAATCGAAACTCCTGGCATGGAATAGAAATAGAAAGTACTTCAACTTTAGATGGTAAATAGACAATAGGTAAGTACAACTAAGTTTTTATATTAAATGTTTGATTTGATAACTTCTATTTGTCGTTGTGTTTCCCAGTTGATTTGTTTTGCAAATTTTTAAGCCCGAAGTTTTAGCAAAATAGCGATTTCTACGAAAGTTTATGAGAAATCATCATCCTTGCTTGACCAGAACAACAATCAAATTTATAGAAAAAAGAAGTTTACAACTGTACCAGATCGATAATAATTAAACTTAAATTAGTTGAAATATAATATCTAGTACTACTCGTGATGAACGTGCCGGAACATATAATCCCATAAATGCTCTCAACCCATTAGCATGCTGACAAGTCTGTCTGAAGTCTTACAAAAACGTGACTCACCGTCCGAATGCGTTGAAGTTATACGGCAGTGGGATGTCATCGTGGGCGCGGTCGGCGGCGGACTGCGCCTCCCGCGGCAGCAGCGCCGGCAGGTACACCACTTGCACATCTGCGCTATCCTGCGCACTTAACTCCCGGCCTTGCTCGTCACTGTTCCACCAGCCCTGTGCCAATACCACACAAATATTAGTAGTACTAACAATACTGCAATATTAATTACTTTGCGTGTGGTACGGTAGATTAGTATGGTAGATCCCCGGATTCACCATCGACAAACCTTTGTCGATAGAATCCGTCCAGTTTTTATCGAAAAAACATAAGTGTTATCTGTCCATTTGCAAAAATATTATTTACTAAGATCATAGAACACTAATAGTAACATAATAGAACTATTGGAGAGTTTAAAAGTGACCTAAAATTGCCAACTAATGTCAGACAGAAATTATAATCATGGACTCGACAAATAGAAGGTGACGCATAAAATTTGGCTAATCTTGACCGGATAAGTCGCGGATTACTCAGCAACTCTATTTTCGACGTCTCCGCTCGACAATACAATCAATGTGGGTATCAGGAACGCGTCAAAATGAATTAGACCTGATGATAAATGCTGTGGCGAGAAACGAGGTCGGGCGAGGACATCTGGGTGACTGGTGACGAGGTGGAGCCGCAACACCACGCTTTCCGCTTTCGCCCCATTGTCAGAAATTCCCACGAGTATTGTTTTATTAACCGTTAGTCATTTATTGAAATTGTTACTTATCTAATAATTTTATCTTTCCAACAGTATCATCGGAAAAATTAATAAATTCATATAGTAATTAAAATATTCATATAGTAATTAAAGTAAAAAACCTGGCGAAGATCATTAATTTTTATTAGTTACCTATGCACCGGTTGCATAATACATTTACCACGTTATTTATGAATTCACAACTTTCTTTGTAAAGATAGTTACCAAGTTAGTACCTATGAATCCATCCACACCAGTATACAATTTTACCCTGAATTACTCGAATATTCATTTCATTTCAGGTCTTGATTTGTTTTTGTATGTCATTACCTACCTGCCTTACATTAATTTTCTCTGTGATTGCCTACATATTCTTTAACAGAAACACGTCCACCCTAATCGTACTCTCTACACGAGTCATATTCAGGATTAGCGGTTCATGGATTATGTGGGCACATTACACACTTCCGGCTACCAATTCAATATTTTCGCTTCTGACCCATTATACGGTTATACCATACATTTCGACGACCACTAGTAGATGAATGATTCATCACTGTACTAAAATTCACTGTCTCTAATTCATTCTCAATACGTCTTCGACCAAAAATAACCCCAACGCTACTTAGTTTTTGGAGTGGTGGAATATATTTTAATGCTGCTTAGCGCTCCTGTTCAATATTGAAAAGAGCGTAATGTGGCAAAACGATTTGGTTCGCGCATGACGGCATACCTCCCTATTGGAAAACCCTGCAGTAGGTGGAATCCAACGCCAGTCGGGTAGAGATAGGTATAAATTAAATTCGGAACACTTTGCCTCTACCCCCATAATATTTGAAGGTAAGTGGTCACCGTAACCCATGAACGCCCGCAACACCAGGGGCATCACGTGTATTGCCGACCCTTGAGAAATCCTTTAACGCCCTTTTTGAAAGACCCCATGTAATAATCTCTTGGGAAAACCATGTTGGGGAGCTCATTCCACAGTCTCAGAGTACGTGGAGGAAAATTTATATTAAAGCGCACCGCAGCTACATATATTTCACACAAAATTGGTTACGCGGTCGCTAGCATCTACGTTTATGTAATCGTGGTAGAGGCACTGGTTGATATCCGCATGGTCCCTTTTTACACGACTGACTAAAAAAAACAAAATGTAGGTATTATGTTTTCATGTATGTTTGTAGGATTCTTTATTCCGCCATTCTGTACGAAAACAATAACTTATTTGTATTGTCGTCAATCGTATTATTTATTTTTGGATAATTAGCTTGTTGCAACATTCGTTGGGAAAAAGGGCCTCAAATCAGAAACCGCTTGACCTTAACACCTTATATCATATAGGTAAAAGCACTACTAAGTATAAAGCAATATTCCTAACTGTGCACGATATTACGCTGTTGCTTTGTCTGTTCGAAAGATAACATGATTGATGATGTTCTTCCGAAATTCTATTGAAAGAAAATGTAAGTTGTTTGTTGGGTTCATTATACCGTGTAGATATAATGTTAGCTTGCGTGACTTTTGGCAAGTCAGGTCCAATGGAGACGAGTGAAACCGAAATCAACACCACGTGAGTCAGCTAAGTGTAGGTTCACATTAGCGGATGCGAGCGAAGTAAAGGGGAAAGTCAAACTATTTGTTTTTCCATTTCTTCCGCGAGACAATGCGAGTTCCAGTGAATTATAAGACCCGAAGAGTTGGGTACCGCATCGTATTTAACGAATTGAGAGTTACGTGTGTCATGATGAAAGTTATTGGCATCGGGTCCATTACGCAGAGCCGGCGATCACGTCTCAGCCGAGGCACCCCGCGGCTGCATTGTACGTCTCGTCATGTGAATCATCGCACAACCCGCACCAATTGAAAACTACGTGAGGCTTGCTGTTGTGTAACCTGCTACGTGATCTAGTGCGGTAAAGCTCCAAACTTTATTATTACGTAACAACAACAATAGTTAACAAATTATATATATTTAGACTTACGTAGGTACAATAATTTCGTGAAAGTGTTATTAGTTACTAGCTACAAGTAGCAAAATTATCATTTATCGATAGCTCACAATCATTGCGTGACATAATAGTTTCGTATTGTTTGTGTCATAATAGCGGTAAGCACGCGGTCGGCTTTATACGGACTTGTCCTAGTTTTGTTTTCTGAATGAAAACTTACGCTTTTGTGTTACTTTGTTTACGAGGCATGGTCTTTGACGGTTTTTGTTGTCATTTAACTTCTTATGATTGGAGTAAGAGTATATGTTTGTCACTGAAGATACCAGCAATAAAAGTATTGTATGTAATAAATTAAGCATTACACATGAAGTTAACTAAAAGTGAACCCAAACGGCAATCTATAAAGTTGAAAATACGCCATTTCCCTATTAATAAATTTCTTTTTATCTTATTTATACTCGTATAAAATAGCTACAGGGCTAGTTGAACTCTTTTGTTTTGGCTTAAAAAGGCCACGACAAGTTTTAAAAAACTTAAGCCATTGAGAAAGGATTTTTTCTATCTCGTTCGGTATCGATGTTGAAATAGTACCTAAAGCAAAATCACAATCTTTTCATTCTTTAAAATTCTGCCTTTAAAGCGGTGAAGTCCATTTTAAAACAAATTCCTCTTAATTTCGTGTTATAATGTGGGAAATGAAACATCATTGTGTGCTGTGACCATGTGTCCGCCATGAAAATATAAATAGGGCTATAAATCTCATGTTAGGTGGTTAGTTATAATTTTATTCAAGCTGTCACTATCCATTAAGTCAAATAAATCATGTAGGTCAAGTACTTTGTCAATGGTCGCAAACTTGCGGTATTCGCAGCCGCTGAAGTATTTTGTTAACATTACATACATATGTAAACCATAATGACTAACAGACACGTAACGCAACCAATACCGACCCCATACACGTTTCTCACACATCACTCACAGGTCAGGATTGAGTTTAGTTCGTAATTTGCAAGATTTGTACAAATTCAAAGAAAGTGTATACTTTGCAATATGTATAATATTTTGACAATTTATAAGTATATCATCATCAATATATAAGTATGTCACACACACAAATACCTTTTATATACATGTATTCTTGCAAAATAAATTATTCTGATCCATGAAATAGATGAGGTGATATCTTTAGCCGAATCGCAAATAACTAACGATATGAGCGAGTAGGGGCAGTCTGTAATTAATTATTTGGTCCTTTTGTTTTATTGATTTATAAATATGATATACACAAAAATATTTATATAATAAGTAAGTTTCAGCTAATATGAACCATTTTATTGCTTTAGCTAAGATATACAGGTGAACTGTGGTTGAGTGGTTGAGTTGTTTTTATTCAAATGACGTACCACACTTAGTGAAAATGCTTTCTTTTTAATTCATTTCTTGAAACCAAACAATTGCTCTAGACCCGTTATCTAGAAAGAATATAGGTCAAAACGTTAATGGAGAAGACTCTACACATCTATGTTCTAATGCCTAATACTGGATCCATTCTACTGTCTAGTGATTCGAGACTCTATCTCATTACAGGCAAAATATAGAGCCGGAGAGATTCTTTAGCTACGTGAGATTCCTTTTACAATTTATTTAATAATAATATAGCTTGTAACTGTTTTCTCTCTGTGGGATCACTTTATAAATAGTATTTCAGCAGGCATGAGTAGATTGATACACAATTGATTTATTAATTAAATTATTCTTTTATTATATATTCTTTGCCATTTTCTTAAATATTTTTATTAAATTTTTTTCAAACAGAAAATTAGAACGCAAGCTGAGCTTCCAAGTAATTTAGATTTTACTATACGTGTAGGTACTAAATGAAACTCCCTTAGAAATACAAGTAGGATTTATCAAAAAGGATAGGAACGCTGTTTAGTTATTCATTACGATACATACTTATATACTTTACAATCCAAGCACATCATCATCCTGTGTCCACATCACCGCAGTTGAATAAAAATAACAAAGCTCTATTAGAAAAGAACAGTGCGTTAGCCGCCCGCCCTAGCGGAGCGCTTTCAGACTTACAGGAAACCTCGCCGGCGCGCCCCCTCGCAGCACCAACAGCAGCGCTATCACTATCTCAGCTCTCGCGGCCATGACTGTTCTCTCACATCGCACTGCACCGGCTTCAAGGCGAATTGGCGCTATTTCCACAACGCACTACTTTATAAGGGCAAACTCGGAAGTCGCATGCAGGTGCTTTGAATATCAGATTCGCGATGCACCACGCGCGGGCGTGCTCGTGTTGTAGCGATTAGAACGCGCACACTTACGCGGCGCCAGCT
Organism: Euzophera pinguis; assembly: GCA_947363495.1. NCBI lineage: Eukaryota > Metazoa > Arthropoda > Insecta > Lepidoptera > Pyralidae > Euzophera > Euzophera pinguis. The sequence goes on along the minus strand of OX376155.1, from coordinate 7,536,597 downwards.
ACCGAATAAGCATTGTGAGCCCCGAACGAACACCTTTCGCACCTCGGAGAGAAAGTCGAAGGAAAGTGCAGATTTTGGCTGTCAAGGCACCTCCCACACGCGTCCCCAGAGGAATATTGTCGCGAGTCATCCATCAGCGGAGCTTGGCTGCCAGCAGTGCCAGTTCCGCTGTTAGTAATCAAAACAAATGAACAAACAATATCGAGCGAGACACATTACTACCGCATTTTTGACCACGAGATTGCCAAGCGTCCATGCGTGCTCCTAATGACAAGGCATCGCAATCATACCAACTTCTCGATATCATCTAATTAGCGAACTCTTTATTGTCGCAAAGTATGTCAAATATTCAACTAAATTAGCAATTAATAAATTTGCTATACATAACATGCATATACTTCATCTGTCGTTACACCGCACAGCAACAAGTAAATTTTATATTTTTATAAGTACAGCGATTGATCAATCAACGTAGTGCTAGTATATTATAGTTATGCGTTAGGTGCCGACTAGCTACCAGAACCCCATAAGCAACTTTTTTTCTTTACACCTTTTTAGCTAAGTCCACCGCTATGTACAATAACTATATAAGTAGAATCGGTCCTCATTATTTTAACACAAGGTACTTACTTACTTTTAACACATAGGCGCAAGCATGACCTGGACATTTACAATTTACATAAATACTTAATACCTACTAACCCGATAAACTTTTCTAATCGACAACTTTATTTACGATTTCTTCGATATTGATATGGTAGGAGCCCGCATTGTCCATAATTTATACTTGAAAATGCAACAATAATTTCTTAAATAACCACAAATTATGCAACTGCTTGCTTTAAACAACACGGTTTAGGTACTAGGTTACCATTATAATTTACGCGTTTATAATGACGTTTTCTCTTTACATGGCCTGAGAATATCGGACTACCTACTCTCTACGACTTAGTATAGGTACTACACTAAGTCGTAGGCTGATTGTTGTATTGTTTTGTAGGGTAATTATAGTAAGGTTGCAGGTACCTACTACCTTACAATAATTATTAATTCTCAGCCTAAAGCTTCAGTTTGCTTTACAAGGTTGCGCTTGCGCCTCAATCTCAAAGCGTTTGCACTAGCTTTGACGCTAGTATGCAGAGTGATAGTATCAAATTGTGGAAATAAAACGTACAATTAGTAACGTACTTTAGCCACAAAAATAAACATAAAACTTCCAATCATTTACTGGGGCCATATTTGAGATATTCTTCTGAACCCAAAAGTTTCATACACCAAGAAGATTCATCGTAATTCTGTGTCAGATGCCTTTTATTAGGCATTCTGAAAAATCTGACAGTGTCCGCCACTAAAACGCCTCTGATCATATTTCTGTTCACCCCGAAAGTCAGAAGGCAGTTGCTCCATTGGAATAACCAGTACTGCCAAATCTAGGAACACGATTAATATTCCTTACGTTCCGAAGGGTAAGCTCAGGACGCGCTTTGGAAATATGCTTGGGCCAAGAAAATAAATATAAGTAGACCAAGGCAAATAGAGTCAATTAACCTCTCTAGCACCAGGGTGTAAACTATCGATTGACCATTGGAGTTCATGCTACATGGATTTTACCCAAGTAAGACTCCAAAAATAGCATTTTAATTACCGTGAATTGATTTCGTAGTAATGACACCAAGGCATATGGGGTCTATTAGCCTTAGAAATCATAAACGAAAATATTTTAAAATCAAGTTAGTGAATTTAAAAATATGAAAGATCAAAAATTTTGAATTGAGTTTATGTATTTGGATGATTGTAATATCGTTCTTTCATATGCCAGTCACATTGACTTTCTACGATTTAATGATTTATGCTTTCGCGATTGTTAAACATTAAATTAAACTGTTTTAAATTATTTTAGCTCCTGTTGTTGGAGGGGTTATTAATTATTAATATATTATTATTAAGTAAATAATTAATGCGATAAAAACCGTATTAAAATATACAATTTTCTACGATTTTATTGAAGTTGCTTGTTTCTATAGGATTTGGAATTTCTATGGAATTTTATTGAAAGTAGGTAAGTATATCCTTTCAGACAAAAAAATAAATAAATCGGTTCAGACATGACGGAGTTATGAAGTTATGCTGTCAACATTCACTCGAATTGAGAACCTCCTTCGTTTCGGATTTTTGAAGTCGGTTGAAATAAAAAGTTGGAGTGCGTTTCCCTAGGGATCAGTGCCTTGTAGGTCAATCAATCCTTCATGGCCTTCATTCCTGTTTGCCCTGGCATAAATATTTAAAAAGAACCTTCTGTTATCGTTAATTTTTAGCCCATTGATCCTTCTACTCTCATCCTTGTAGATTAATATCCAGACTTCAAAATATCTTCACGATGGCCCCACTAATTTGACAGAAAAACATTATTTCGATAATTTAGAAGTTTTTTGAAAAATTTATAAGATGATTAGGATACTTCGATGACATCATCACTATAATTGGGATGACGACAAGGTTCAAAAATTGAAAAAGTAATGATATTTCATGATAGCATACATATATATATATTCGTTATCAAAACTAAAACTTTGAATTTTTGCACAGGAGAAGTTTAATAACAATTTAAAAATGGATGGGAAAGTGTGAACAAATATCACAATATGGTTAACGTTAACGTACATGTTTATACACATTTTAGGTGTTTAGCAAGGTCAAGCACCCACTCCACGCGCTTCACAATATACCTCAACCTTATGTTGGTATTCTTCCGTAATTACGGCTTGCAAATTTTCAAAAACATTAATACTAACTACAGTTCACTCTAAATAGTTATTGGGTGGCACTTTTGCACACATTAACCCAATTTACATTTACACAATAAATATCAAAGTTAACTTTACCAATTAGCGATTAACTTTAAAAAAATACTAGTCTTGGCCTTGGCCTCAGTTATTTTTACTGAATACAAATACACGTCTGCACTGCATGACGTTCTTAATGTTCCATCTCAAAAAGAAGCGAAGCGAAAAAAGCCAGAGTTATATTGATCGCCGAATCCGGATCCGTATCCGGATGTGTATCTACTTATTTAAATAGTATATACTACAACTTATTATTTTATATCAAGTTATGTGATACATTGCTCTACAGTTTACATAATATAATATTTTTCTACAAAAAAATCGTATTAACGTATTATTGGGAATACAAAAAAATCGTTTATTTACCTTTATACCGGTGCTATCTTGAAAAATGAACTCAAGGGGTTCATTCATGCATCAGGAAGATATAGATCGCGACTGGGAAACACACAAGGACGAAAAAGATACGAGGCAAATTGGAGTTTGGCATACAACATAGATTTTACCCAAGTAACAATGATCTCAAAAATACCATTACAATGGCCGTGATGTGGTTTCATGGTACTGACACCAGGGCACATGGGGTAGATCGGCTTTAGACTATTTTAATTGCTTGAGCAAACGAATTTTAAGATATGAAAGATCAAAAGATTAAAAATGTTCAATTTAGTTTATTATGATGACATATTTATCAATTTCTCGATTTTCCAGTCATTTTGGTTTGACAAGAACATTATAAAAAACTATGGGACCAAATACTTATCTACATATTAAAATCGGTTTAGAAATGACGGAATTATGCGGGCACAAACATAAAAACATTTTTGGTTTTTGGAAGTCGGTTGAAAATACCTATAACTCGGATATAGTACCTATAAGTGTGTAGCGTTATCCTTCGTCTTTGAATTAAATAGAAAAAAAACACATGGAAGTGCAATTAATTTGACCATCTATATATATATATATATATATTTAAAAGAAGGAACTGACTGGCTGACATAGATAGATAGTGGCTGATCGATCAACGCACAGCTAAAACCACAGGGTCTAGAAACATGAAATTTTGCACAAACGTTCCTTGAATACCGTTAGTATGCACTAGTGTGCACTAAGAAGGGATTTTTGGAAATTCATCCCCTAAGAGGTTGTAAGTTTGTATGAAACTTGGTCATTTTTGAAGTTAGAAATGTAAAAATTGATATCTGATCTCACCGTTTGAAACAAAAGTTTACAGTATCACTATTTAAAAAAAAAATCTCTAAGGGGGTAAAATAGAGGGTGAAAGTTTGTATGAAAATTAGTCAACTGTAAGTTCGATACAAGTAGTAAGTATGTTTTGTGATACAAGAAAAAAAAAATAAGAAGTGATACAATATACTTTTATTACTTACCATACATTGGATCATCTACCAATTTTTTAAATAAGTCATTGAAGCTTCATGATTCTAGAACAAACGGTTTCAAAAGAACAAGGGTGACTGATTCAGCCTAAACCATAAAAGCTATAAACGTGAATTTTGGACAGAAGTCTTATGTTATTACATAGTGCTCAGTTAAGAAAGGTTTTTTTCAAAATTCACCCCCTAAGATGGTCAAACGGGGGTCCAAAATATGTTTAGGGGAAGGAGATTACTTAGTCCGATTCATTCGTAAGTTCACAAGATTATTGCTTTTGTTAAATGATTAGACACGTGTTTCAGGATTTTCAGAATTCACCTCTTTAAAGGGGGGCAGACGCTGAAAATGCAAAATTAAACGTTCACTGATCTGTCAATGAAATTTGGCATGTAACTAGGTTCCTGTTTTAGACAAGGGGTGCACATCGAATGAATATTTCAAAATTCACCCCCGAAGGCTCAAATGAGTCAAATGAGGCTGTAAGTATGTATGGGGGAAGGAGATTAGGTTACTCAGTTCCATTCGAAACTTCACAAGATCATTTCTTTTAATAATTGAAACCTAAGAAGGGGAAAAGGGGGACATAGTCTGATAGAGCAAAAACTTAACGATCACTGATATCTCAATGACTTTTAGCATGTAGGTCTTTTGAGATTAAGGGGTTCACTCAGCAAGATTTTTTTCTAAATGCACATCTTATAAATTGTTCATATCTTTTTATAAATTTACTCCTAAAAGGGAAAAATGGGACAAAGTCTGAAAAAAGAAAAGCTATAAATAATCTTTAATCATTAATCGTAATGAATTTTAGCAAATATTTTTCCAAATTCACCTGCTAAGAGCGTGAAATGGGGTCCAAACTATGTATGGGAAAATATGACCATTAAATTTAAAACTTTATTAAATTATTTCTTATGATGTAAATACCTATTTAAGGATATTAAGGATTAACCCCTAAAAGGGGGAAAAGGTTCTGTATCATTTATTGTGTAAATACCTCTATAAGGATATTTTACATTAACCCCTAAAAGGAGAAAAAGGTTATGTATAATTGATTGTGTTTATTTTAGCAAGGGGGCTCCTTTTGTAATCAGGGGGTGCACTAAGCAAGGAGTTTTCAAAACGCACCACCTAAGGAGGTGTAATGGGGTCCAAAGTAGCTACGGTTAAATAAATAAAATAAAATAAGGGGGACAGAGATTAATTAGAAGGTTTTATCGAAACTTCACAAAATTATTTCTTTTGATGAATGAACACCAGTATCAGTATTTTTAGAATGCCAGTTCTAAAAGTGGGAACAAACTCTGACTAAATTATATTTTTTTGTCATTGAATTTTAGCAAGTGGGTTTCTTTTGTAATACAATACAATACAATATAACTTTATTGCTTACATATCTGGAAAATCACAAAACTGAAATTATAACATTGTTAACAATATGGAGCAAAGGCGGACTTATTGCTAAGCAATCTCTTCCCGCCAACCTTTGTACAGTAAGAGAACATGATGTAAGGGTGGTATCACAGACACAGATATAATTTGGGAACAAGGGACAGTCACTAATAAGAAATACATATCATATATATTCTACACACCTTGAAGGGTAGTGCTCCTTAACTTGGCTCTTAAAACTAGTAATAGTTTGAGGCATGCGTACATTAACAGGCAAAGCATTCCACAGGCGAACAGCCCGTACCGTAAACGACTTGGAGTAAGACGCAGAAGAGTCATTAACACTGCGCGAAGGACGGTTTTGATCTGATTTCAGAAAAGTGAAACCCTCTTTTAGATAATTAGGGGTACAAGGAATAAAGAGGACTGAGAACAGGAGTACAAGGATGTGATAGTTACGACGAAGCCTAATCGGAAGCCACTTCAGTTGTGCGCGGAAAGTAGAGACGTGATCATATTTGCGGAGTCCAAATATAAATCGAATGCAAAAGTTTTGGAGGCGCTCAAGTTTATTCAATTGTTCTTCAGTAACATCAAGGTAACATGAGTCGGAATAATCAAGAATAGGGAGAAGTAAAGATTGTGCCAGCGAAATTTTCGTTTCTATAGGTGAAAAGTTTTTTAGCCTAGTAAGTGATCCCGCCGAAGCAAAAATCACAATCAGGGGGGCACTAAGGAATTTTTCAAAATTTACCCCCATAAGGGAAACTAATGTCCAAAGTATGTACGGGGGAAGGAGATTAGTAAGTCCGTTGCAGTAGAAACTTCACAAGATTATTTGTTTTGTTATAATCATATAACAACGAATCATCGTTACCTGTTTTAAGGTTTTTACAATTCATGAATTTTAGAAATGGGTGTTATTTAAATGGTTTATCGCGTAAGTGACTACGAAAATAACAACCATTTAAAAATCAGACATGCCAGATACTGAAAGACTTGTCATATGTAATCTAAGTGATTCAAACTTCATTGGAAAACCCTTATGATCAGGCGGGCGAAGCCGCGGGCAACAGCTAGTATTGACATAATTGTGAATTGGAAAGGCGGGCGAAGCCGCGGGCAACAGCTAGTATTGACATAAAGCATTCGTTTATAAAGAATTCGCAAGCCTCAGAAGAGTTGTGAATCGGAAATAACGGGTCCATACCATACCCCTTGGCATTGTTCTTTGTACCCTTTGTGCACTCTCTGAAAGATAATTCCCTCTTGTGTTACTGGTCACATGAGTAAATAAGTAGTCCGTTAATAATTTTAAAAATAATTTAAGTATAATTTCATTATTATTTATTTATTTTTATATAGGATTTTTAGATAAATTTTAATAGGATGATAAGACTATAACGACTAGGCATGCATGATCATAATAGCCATACTCGAGTTCGCAGATTATGAGTATATTCTTACTACGACTATTCTTTTCATGGTAGTAGACAGTAACTCCATACTCACATCAATTGAATAATAATGAGCTAAAACTATACAGCCCTTTACGTAGAGTCGTAGAGTATAGCTGCCTGTATATCACGAACACTCGTACGCATCCTGTCTGACCTTTATTCATACCACGGCCACAATTTCTTTTGCAAAGACGTTTCGTACGGAGCGTGTCGCAAAGTTTGCAAGTGAAAAGTAATTTTAGTCGTTACTGACTTGAAAATAAGCGTAATCAAAAAGTTATTATAAAAGCTGAGAATAAGCTGATGTTCACGCGTGTGCACATGTTGAGGCGGTGAATCATCGTTCATTAGGAAAAAAAATATTGGAGACGAGAAACGACGCGGCGGAGAACGCCGGTGACGCAGTGTCCGAGAGTCATTGATCCCGATACGTCCCTCCGGCGGCCGACGCTCGCGCGCCATGCCTCAGCCGCCAGCGGAGCCCTACTCCGACTCCGAGCCGCTGGTCCCTTCGCTGGCCCTTGCCACTTATGTTGCATGCGTCGGCGGTGCTGGCGCTCTGGTAAATTGTACACTTTTAGCGACACTTCTGAAGACAACAAGAAACGGTAACTTCTTGCCTATGGTTCTAATATAATCGTGTCGGTTACTGGTCGATACTTTTAAATAAGTTTGTTATGATTATTTTTTTACAATAAGGGATTTGTTTACGATAGAGTTTAGCTACTTGCCCAGACACGTTGTTATTTGCTACTAAAATGTAGTTTCTTGGTAAAAATTGTGACCATTATCCATGAATCCACTTTATTGCTAATGTCTAAAGTAACTATGTGTCGATTTAACTACATACCTATGAATGTAGTTAAATCGACACATACTTAACAAAGTAGCTGCCTACTTACGATTAGACTCTACAAAGATCAGGACGATTTTCGAAAATCGTTCGAACAAAACTCATTCGATATCGAAGAATAATTATTTGACTCACCCATTTTGCTTTTAAAAATAGCACTCCAAAACAAATATATACTCTATAAAAACTGAACTTTGTTACTGAACCAGATGCAAAGAAACCACCTCTCGCTCTCCAGCGTATTATAGTAAAGAAATTAAATAATTTACTTTCTATAAGATCAATCAATCATTTATTTAATTGTTAAACATAGGTACATAATTTAGATGTTTTACAGAGTATAAGTCGCACTATGTTTTGCTATTTTTGCACAGCATACATATCACATCACAGGTCACAGGCTCACAGCCAAAACAATTCCAAATTTAAAGTAAAAAATATAAATTTCATGCACAAACAATATATCAATTAAGGTGATTATAGACGATTAATAAACATGTCATATAGTTAATTATGCAATAGTGATGTCAATTCTTATAAATTGTCATTAAAAAAATCATTAACGCTCTAGTAACATTTGTCAATTAATTTCTGTAGAAGTTGCTCCTACTTAGAACAGATAAGTATTTAAATCCTTCAGGTCATTTGGTAGCTTATTATTAATTCTTACCGCCATACCCAGAACAGTTTTCTTGACTTATTTAAAATTTAATTTTTGATTGCATAATGTGTGCCTGTGAAGAGACCGTGTCGGATTCTTTTTCAGTGTTGATAACTTTACAAACAATCCTAAATTCAGTCTAACAAATGTAGCCATTTCATATATGTATAGTGAAGGAAATGTCAGTATTTTATATTGTTTGAAAATCGTTATACAACTATATCTGGTCTTCAAACCATACATAGCACGTATGCAGCGTTTTTGTGCTTTATATACAGTCTCCCAGTCGGTACAGTTTCCCCAAAATATGATTCCGTATCGAAGTATTGATGCGACTAGCCCGTGGTAGGCAGTCAGTACAGAATCTCTTTTTGCAACTTTACGTAATTTATAAAGCGCAAATGCAGATTTATTAAGTTTTTTACTAATAATTTTAACATGTTCAGACCATTTAAGTTGATTGTCAATAGTGATCCCTAGAAATTTTGTTTCTTTTACTACGTCGTGTCATCATATTTAATGTTTATTACTGAATTAGAATTTCCAGGTTTAAAATGCATAATGTAAGTCTTGTTTAAGTTGTATACTAAATTATTCATGTCAAGCCGATTCATTACATTACTTAGAGCATCATTTATATTTTTTTCTTGGTCATTTTGGGTTCTACTCTTTATACAAATAGTACTGTCGTCAGCAAAGAGTATCATGGGTTGATTTGTTACACCTGGCAGATCGTTAATATAAAGTATAAAAAGCAACGGTCCCAAGACACTTCCTTGTGGCACTCCACTAACCATAGTCCGAATATCGGAAGTGTATGTTTTACGGTATAGTAATAATTAGAGAAGAAGAATTAGGATTAAGTTGTAAAACTCATTTAGTCTCTGTACTTAAATCATAAACGGAGCGATGAAAATAGCAAATAAATTCCGTTCACACATAGTTTAGGGGAAGGTACCTAATTGATAGATTGTTACTATGAATGAGTTCTCTAGTGCGCGTCAAATAAAAAAAAATGTTTGGAAAAATGAAAAAAAAAAATTGCGTGTAGATTTTGCTTGTGGTTTCTTTGGCCGAAATAAACCACTCATCATTCAGGACATACCAAAAAGTTCTTGTTAAAAAATCTGAACAACTCATCTGAAAAGGAAGAAATAACAAATGTGCTGAGATATTCAATAATAAAATCTTAATTCAAAACGCTTTCTTTAATAAAAAATCAAAAATCCAAACCCCTTACTGTACCTACCCGGCTTAAAGGTATTGCTATGGATACCAAATCTTCCATTATTTCATGCAATTAGGTGATTCTGGTATGCAATGTCCTAAGTTCCTTACCTAATTGGACAGAACTAACAAAGTATGCTTCCTATGTGAATCGAACCCACGATCTCCTAACAGTCCACTGGACCACGGATACAGTATACATTAATACCCAAATCGCAATAAAATATTAAAAAAATCCTATCCAGATTCCATCATCATGAAGACTAGATATCATGACTTTAAGACCATCGTGGAAGTTTCCTTTAAAACTGAATAAGAATCTTTCAGTCTTAGGTTATAAATAATTGGTCTCCGCGTAGCTACGCCCGGGATACCAATTAATAATTTATTTTATTTATTTATTTAAACTTTATTACAAAGAATGTATATGGCGGACTTAAAGCCGCGGGCTTTTTCTACCAGTCAACCAACAGGTGGTGTTGAGAGACAAAAGTAAGTGCAAAGATAGAGTAATTAATTATAATTACCTAATTATACATTCGAACAAATAAAACATCCAATATTAATACATAGACTACATATATATAACATAAACCTACATACTAACTACTTAAATAAATATAATAATATATTCTCTGAAAGCGTGTGAAGATAATGTGCGCGCAGTAAACGTTAAAATGACGCACGGTTGCGGGCTTTACGAATATCGAATTCCTGAAAAACCCAGTTCGTAAAGGAGGTATTTGAAGTGTTAGATGTCTACAGGATCGGGACTCCCTCGAACGGATGTTACAGAGAAAAGTGAAATTGGACTTCAAATGCATAGAGGTACGAGGGTCAAAAAGTATGGCGAAAAGAGTAGACAGAATGTGAATACTAACTACTTAAATAAATATAATTATATATTCTCTGAAAGCGTGTGAAGATAATGTGCGCGCAGTAAACGTTAAAATGACGCACGGTTGCGGGCTTTACGAATATCGAATTCCTGAAAAACCCAGTTCGAAAAGGAGGTATTTGAAGTGTTAGATGTCTACAGGATCGGGACTCCCTCGAACGGATGTTACAGAGAAAAGTGAAATTGGACTTCAAATGCATAGAGGTACGAGGGTCAAAAAGTATGGCGAAAAGAGTAGACAGAATGTGAAGATTTCGACGAAAACGGATAGGTAACCAATTTAGTTGAGACCGTTAAGACGACACATGATCGTATTTCCTAAGTCCGAAAATGAACCGCACACAATTGTTCTGGAGTCTGTCCAGTTTATTGATGAGGTCGCAGCTCAAGTCAGGGTAGCATACATCCGCGTAATCTAGAATAGGGAAAATTAGAGAGTTAACTAGCATCATCGTCTTAATTTTAAATAGGGAGAAAGTTTTTTAATTTGTACAAATATCGGAGCGCACCTATGACCTTCCTATATCTAAGCTTTTAGTAATCAGGTGAAGATACAAAGATCCTATACTCCTACTCATTAGATACCGTTAGAGTTATATTTTCCTTGTCCATGGGCCAACTTATGCCACAATATTTTTTAACGTAAACATAACGTTTGTTGTATAGAAATCCAACCTAAATATTATTCTGTTTTTAGTACCTATTTGTTGTTATAGCAGCAATAGAAATAATCATCAGTGTAATATATCGGTGACAGACATTCAAGGATTATTGAAACGTACACATTACCAGAGATGTGAAAAATAGTTTAGTAAAAGTATTTAAATACAAAATGCAAATGCATAGTTGTTAGCACTATTTCAAATAGAAATACAAAATAGTTTTAAATAAAAGTATTTAAATACAAAATGCAAAATACGTATTTTCAAAATAGGTTTTGAAAATAAAATACCTTGTTAAGCATAAGCACTTATTTTTATTTAACTGATTTTAAAACTAGTATTTGTTCAAAGAGTTCATCTTTCATGTTCCGCCTATGGGGCCTCATAATCATTCCACCAAAAGAAAATAGTCATTCAACAGGGACAGAACTCGGTAAGCAGGTATTATATTTAAGGAAGAGTTTTTTTTACATTTGGATACCTGTTCAAAGATTCTAAGGTATTGTCTTCATCTTTTAAATATTGTAGTGTTTCCAGATCTATTGTAGTATTATTAACATTATCACTAGCTGCTAAAGAATCAGAGTCCTCAACAAACATTAAGATTCTGTCCTTTCCTTCTTTTTATCAGAGTCAGTATGTTGGACTTGGGAACTCTTTTCGTCTTCTTGTTTTATCTTTCTCACTTCTGAAACAAATACTTTTTTGATGTTTTCTCTGTTGGCTTTTGGCACCCATTTCATTTTGAAAAAGGGATAAGTTACTGATGCTATTATGCCATCTTTTGCTTTTGGCTCTTCTAATTTATAAAATCTCTCAAAACGCCTATTAAGACTTTCTTTAATAACATCTATCAATACATCACAATATGTAAGGTTATCCATTTTCAAACTGCTTAGAATTCTTTGCATTCTCATCAGTTCTGGTATAAGACATCCAAAGTTAGTATCTTTGCCCCCTTCTAAACTTCTGATGCATCAGCAATAGGCTTTGAACAGCTTACATATTCAAGAAGTAATTGAATTTCAATTTCTAAAATGGCCAATCCTAGTTTCTTTAAAGTTTTATTTAGGGTACCCTTTACTGCCAATAGATCTTGAATGCAATTATAGTATGAATTCCATCTTGTTGGACATGGAGAAGTAGGGGATTTTTCAGTTAGTTCTAGATATATTTCACAGGCTTTAGGAGACCTCGAACATAGATTCCAAACTGCTCGACATTTGGCCATAGCTGTATCTTAATTTTTTTTGTATGAATTACTTTGGGATCTAGCCATATCTTGTGAAGCTAATAAATGTAATGTGTGTGTGGCACACCTTTCATGATTAGGCAGTTGCAACTTTTCAAATTCTTCTAATGACTCCGGAAATTAACACATTATCATCATCCTTATCGTCAATATTATCATGCATTACATCAATATTTTGGATAAGAGTTCCTTCACTTATTCCTGTATTAGAATCTTGTCCATATATTCTAAAAGCTTTGACCATATTTGATCCATTGTCCGTAATAGTCTTTATTATTTTTGACAGTTTCAAATCAAATTCAGAATGAATCTCTGCAATCAGCTCAGATCATAACTATGTGTTCCCTTAAATCTTCTGCAAGCCAAAGTTATACTTTTCCGATTTAATTTATCACAATCAATCCAATGAGCAGTTACGCCCAGATAGCTTCTCTTAGATGATAGACCATATATCAGCTGTGGTGCATATAAAATCAACCTTTCTCAATTGTTCTTTTGTATTTTCTATATATTCTGTGTATTGTTCTGCAATTTTTTATTACATGTTTGCCTGCACATTATTTTCGGTGAAACACTTAATTGCTGTGCACCTTCAATTAGTGCCTTAACGGATTCATTTTCTACAATTGATATAGGTGACATGGTAGATACCGGTCAAGATCAGTGCGTTCATTAATAAGGTAATCTTGGATTTAAGAATGAAAAATAGGAAAAATGAATTAAAAATGTAACAAAACTATTTTGTATTTTATAAATACTAAATATTTATTTAAAGTATTTCAAATAAAATACAAAATACATTTAGAAAAAAAGTATTTTAAATATAAAATAAAAATTGGTATTTTGCATTTTGTATTTGCATTTCGAATATATGTATTTCAAATAATTCACATCTCTGCACATTACCAATCACTTACGCTTGCCAAACTTTTAAATAATTCATACTAATATTATAACTGCGAAAGTCTGTCTGTCTTTCTGTCTGTCTGTTACGCTTTCACGGCCAAACCGCTAAACGGATTTTGATGACATTTGGTATGAATATAGTTGAAGACCCGGGGTCAAACATAGGCTACTTTTTGACGCAGGCGGAGCTAACGGGAAACAGCTAGTAATATAATAATGTGTGTTTTTTGTTAATGCCAAAATAATTGTATAGTTAAGATAGACAGACAGTGGAGTGTACTCGTAGTATCTATCTAAACTATTTAATAGGGCCTCGTTTTTGCCCTTCGGGTACGGAAAACTACATTTATAAATCATCAAAACCCTGCAAATGTTTTATTGTTTGTTTCAGGAGTGTACTCCATCATAATGCAGCTGGCACTCGCCGACATCCTCCTCATAGGTGCATCTTTGACACCGGATTTGTGGTCCACTAATGTTAAGAACTGGCATTTCGGAAGTGGGATGTGTTCGGCCTATCAAGGACTTCGCGTATTTGCTTCGACTGCATCTTCCTACTTGATAGTCACAATCGCATTACACACATTGGCCACAATTAATTTAGAAGAAAAGGCAGCTATAAAAAGAAATAAGAGAAGTCTCCCAGACGATGAAGATGAAATTAGATCATCTAGACACAGTCTAGTGGCGAACAGCGACTCTTCCACGCCACCTCGAACAATGAACGTGGACTATCGGCTCACGGACACGAGTGTTCCAGTCGCGCCGCCTACCACTTTTGTATGGGTGTTAGCCGCATCTCTGAGTATACCTGAGTTTGTACTGGCTACAATAGTCCACGTTGATCACGAACATGTTCAATGCTCCTCGGTGGACACCAATCACCAAGTTAATATGCACATATTAGTGGCAGTGTTCGAATTATTTTTACCCATTATTATTATGAGCGTTACGGGTACAGTAGTTATTATGAAACTAAAGACTGGAAAACTGATGGGTATGTGGCACCGAGACTCTACAGCGGCCTTGAAATTATCAATCTGGTTAATAGTGATATATGGTGTTTTATGTGTTCCGCGATCAGTAATATCTATGTATCATGTTTACTCATCATCTTCCAACGATAGTGAAATAGCGCCTATTGATCTGACACCAAAAACATATAAAACCGCAGTGATAAGCTTAGGCTGCGGCGCTGCATGTCTAGCCGCAACTACCATACGACCTCTTTTAAGCATATTTTTAATGCCTCGACTAAAGATGATATGTAATAACTCTAGAGAGGAAATTAAAATTAATGATGTGTGAAATTTAAGATATTTGTTAAATAAAATAAAAACTAAATGTATCTACAGTTATTTACCCGGTCGAGTATTGCCACACTGTACACAGTACAGACACCCATCCATAGTCTGTACTCTATCACTTTGTGCTCATTAAAATAACAAATATTCTAAAGCGAACTACAATTTGTTCGCATATTTATTTTCTTTTTTTGTTCCGTTTTATTGTAGGTAGCCAAAGTTGCCTAATTTTTATTACTTACTAGCTTGTTGCCCGCGGCTTTGCCCGCCTGATCAATAGGAATTTCCAATGAGGTTTGAATCACTTAGATTATTTATGACAGGTCTCTCAGGATCTTCTTTTTATGTATTTTTTATGTATTTCCATAGAATCCCAATAGGGATTGATAGTAAATTACATCCGGCATGTCGGATTTTAAAACAGTTGTTATTTTCGTCGTTTCGTTCCGTGGCAACCCGATAAACCATACAAATACCCCCCATGTCCTGCATTCAGTGGCTGAATTCTAATAACGTTAAAACAGGTTACTAATCATTTATCAAAAAAAAAAAATCTTGTGAAGTTTCGACTGCAATGGGACTAACTAATCTCCTTCCTCCATACAAACTTTGGACCCCCGTTTGACCCCATTCGGGGGTGAAATTTGAAAAATCTTTCTTATCTGAGCACTGTGTAATAATATAAAACTTCTGTCCAAATTTCACGTTTATAGCTTTTATGGTTTAGGCTGGACGTTGATGAATCAGTCACCCTTGACCATATCCATACTAATATTATAAATGCGAAAGTCTGTCTGTCTGTCTGTTACGCTTTCACGGCCAAACCGCTAAACGTATTTTGATGAAATTTGGTATAAATATAGTTGAAGACCGGGGTCAAACATAGGCTACTTTTTGACGCAGGCAGAGCTGCGGGAAAAAGCTAGTTCTTTTATATGTCGTGGCCAAATCGTTGAATTGATCATTTCATGATATGGTCAGACACTTCATGAAATGCGATCATTTGATGATATGACAAAAATAATTTCAATAATAATTCATACTTAATTGTATATGCTCAAAAAGTGAATCTTAAATTCTGAAAACATTGTTTTAAGTTTAGTAAGTATATGCTACGCATAATGATAATTAATTTGTCCAATAACTTTTATTTTCACAAACTTATTTTTAGATTATTTTACAGCTGATTGTCTGCCGCCATGTTAATGCTCATGAAAGTAGCAACATCAGCGCCTCTACTGGTTAAAAATGTAACAATTTTATGATATGATCACTTGGTTCTTGACCAGATCATGATGTAGGTAGTCGTACATCAGTTGATAATATCATGAAATGTTGGAAGCTTAATGATGTGGTCGATTCTGTTTTGGCCATATCATGAAATGGTCGTATTTCATGATATGATCGACCTCATCATGAAATGATCAATTCAACGAACTGGCCACGACATATTGTATAGATTAATAACTTTTAACGCCTATTTTGCACCCTTAGGGGAAACATTTTGATAAACCATGAAACATGAATCTCAATAATTATTTAAATCTTAGCTGATTTAAATATTTTTTCATACAAACTTTCAACCCCTATTTAAAAAAAATTTAAGTCCCTTTTTAGTGTGCGTCCGCATTTTGAAATAAAACAACTGTGAAAATTTTACGTTTCTACCATTAGCTGTTACGGCTGTGCGTGCGTATATGTCAGTGGGAACATCTTTTATATATATATATATATTAATTTATAAAATATACGAGGGTCAAACTGAAAGATCTTATAAAATCAAAAACTGAGCACACTAGCAAGTTATTCCTTTTATTACATCTTTTCAAAATACGAGTAGTTTCACGTCAATACATCTCTGCATCCGATGGAACCACTGACAAAAGCATTTTGCCCACTCGTCTTTAGGGGTCTCTTCGACGGCGTTTTGAAACGCAGCCAGTGCTTCCTCGGCGTCCATAAGACGTCTGCCGTCCGCCCCGTGTAGCCTCACAAACGCTTTCTTACAAAACGCTTATTACGGCATCTCCTCTTTGTAATTACTCCATGCCGAGGCCCAAAAAATCCGTCGTGTTGATTGGTGCCGTGAAATGGTTCAAAGGTTTAACGGAGGTGACTCAAATGCTGTGTTTGACATACTTACGGGTGGCGAAAGCTGGATTTACTCGTATTATAGTTTTGTAAAAAATAGAAAAACGATTCCTGCGGTAACGTTGCTTCAGCAAGAAAATTTCAAACAATTAATCGGATAAAGAAAAATTGTATATCAGCACGTAGCTTACCCTTGTGGAAAAATGTGCGCCGAATATATTTTTTGTGCGTCTTCAGGTTTTAAAGATATCGCGTTTTCTGCTAGGGTAACGTTTTGCGAAATCATGTATCTCGAAAACTACCTGTGCCTGCATAAGAAATATACACAATAAGGTTTCGACATGTGCTCATTTGTGACCTAATAAGATTTAAGAAAATATTTATAACTAGCTGTTTCCCGCAGCTCCGCCTGCGTCAAAAAGTAGCCTATGGTTGTTTCATACCAAATTTCATCAAAATCAGTTCAGCTGTTTGGCCGTGAAAGCGTAACAGACAGACAGACAGACTTTCCCGCGGTTTCAAACACAGGATTACGAACAGAGCAAGCTCTGTAGACGGCACTATTAAACCAAATTATGGCCTCGACAGTAAGTAAACGTAAGCTTTAACAGCAAAAACGTAAAACGATCTGTTGATGGTGTAAGACAGTTGTGTCTCACTTCGGATATTATAGCTCTGCAAGAAACTTGGCTATTGCCAAATGAGCTCACTTTCCTGCAAAGTATCGATGGGAACTTCAGCGCGACTGGTACTTCCGCAATGGATATCTCGGTGGGTATACTGCGAGGCCGGCCCAACGGCGGGGTGGCCCTGCTGTGGAGGAGTGCGGTTTTCACCAATGTGTCTGTGCTGCTATGTGATAGTGATCGGTTATGTGCTATAAAATTTGTGACAGGGGAACATCCCATTATAGTGATATGTGTGTATATGCCTACGGATACCATTGCTAATTTACCGTAATTCACAGACTGCCTAGGTAAAATAAGTACTCTGGTAGATGAATATGGCAGTGAATCTATTTATGTATTGGGTGATTTTAATGCCCACCCAGGTGAGTTATTTCATGATGAGCTCACAGACGTTCTGTATCCAAGAGTCGACGTGCCTGAGACTCCTCTGAGGTCTCGGCTGCCCTCAGAGACGCATGACGTTCTGCGTCTGCAGCCCGGCAAAGTTCAGATTGCTCCTGGCTTTCCTGGTTTCGAGCCATTTTTTGTGCTCGAGGTCTTGATGAGCTTTGTGACACTACTTTTTTAGAAAACTTTTCCCATTAAATTAAACTAAACGGTAGTGACAAATTGAACGAATTGACACGACACACCCAACAATCCAACCAATATTTAAATCCGAAAATTACTCTTATTAACTTTTTAAGTCTTATTAAGAAAACTTTTTCTATTAACTAAACTAATTCTTAATAGGTACCACAGTACCTATTAAGTATTAAATTAAGAAACTGAACGAATCGACCGACACACACAACAATAAGACCAATATTTATTTTCTGGAAAAAACAAACAACCAAGAATCTTCGCGAAGAACAACAATTAAACACTATAAAGAGTTTAATTTTATGGTGGCGCCATGTGTTGATGTGTACATTTCAATATGTTTTATCATTTTTTTAATATAAGCAACGCCACCTAATGTCGAATAAACAAACAATTAAAAATAAGCAGCGCCATCTATTGACAAACAGCCAAACAATTAAATATATGAATATATGGCAGCGCCATTTTCTTTTAACAAATAGCCAAACAAATTTTCATACATATTTTCTCCTTTTAATGCAACAATTTCGGGACTGAATTTTGGAAAAAAAAGTAGCCTATGTTGGACCCTGAGTCTTAAAATGTATCCATACCAAATTTAAACAAATTCCGTTCAGCGGTTTGGCCGTGAAAGCGTAACAGACAGACAGACAGACTTTCGCATTTATAATATTAGTATGGATTACTAAGAACATGCGAAACCTCAAAAAACTTGTTTCATAACTTTGACATTAACTGACAAGAAATCAGCTGAACATAAGATTTACAGGTATGAACCAGAAATTAGAGGGCTTACTCAAAAAACATTGTGCCAAATTACAGCTTGGAATGTTTTGTACTTATGTAGATATAAACAAAAACGAAAGTAAATAAACAACGGCTGGTTATCCGACCAAATATGAAAGTCTACAAGAAAGCGACGGTTTCATACATAGGGATGACCTTCTGAATTTCGTTCATCGTTAAATTTATTTTATTGAATCTTTTTCTGATGATTTTAAACATTAAGATGGATGCAATACAGTTTTCAGTGCACTTGCAACTTTGTTCATTCGGGCGCTGTGATTTTTTTTCAATTTTTTGAATAATCGCATTTCCTTAGTAAATATTTTCTTAATCTCATTAGACCACAAATGAGCACAAGTCGTGACCTTCTTGTGTATATTTCTTATGCAGGCGCACAAGTAATGGTTTTCGAGATATGATTTTGCAAAACGTTACCCTAGCAGGAAACGCGATATCTTCAAAACCTGAAGACGCACAAAAAATATATTCAGCGCACATTTTCCCACAAGGTTAAGCTACGTACTGAAGCAATTTTTCTTTCTCCAATTAATCGTTTAGAATTTTCTTGCTGGAGCAACGTTAGGTACCGCAGCAGGAATCGTTTTTTCTATTTTTTCCCAAAACTATAATAGGCACTATTTTTTTATTTAGGGCACTTACACAGCAATAATTTAGGGCTCTAATTATGTGTTGTACTCATATCACTCTCAATCTGGCATGAAGTTTCTGCGTAGGGTAACGCACTATCCTCTGGGGCGCAACTTTCCGCTATGGTTACACACACAAATCTTAGGTTTCAGATGATTTCTTGTAAGTTAATGTCAAAGATTGTTTTTGAACATTGTTTTTGATATTTTATAAAATTATATTGATTAAACTTATCTTTTTCAAACTTTTTATGATGATTGTAAGCATTAAGATGGATACAGTTTCCAGTGAACTTGTTACTTTGTTCATTTGGCGCTGTGATATTTTATTAAATTTTTAAATAATCTCATTTTCTTAGTAATTACTTTAAAATTTTCATAAATCTTATTAGGTCACAAATTGACAACTTCTTGTGTATATTTCTACTGCAAGCGAACAAGTAGTTTTTTTTAATTTCGAGATACTATACGATTTTGCAACGTTACCCTAGCAGGAAACGCGATATCTTTATATTTTCCGCGCACATTATTCCACAAGGATAAGCTGCCTGCTGATGCATAATATTTTTCTCCGATTAATCGTTTAGAATTTTGTTGCCGGAGTAACGTTGAAAAACAGGCAATATTTTTTTTTATTTAGGACACATACACAGCTTAAAGTGTTGTTTGTACTCGTATAACTCTGGCATAATTTTTCTGGGTAGAGTAACGCCATGGACCTAGTCGCACACTAGGGTAACGCACAACGTTAAGTTTTCCGGTGGTCCTGGTCATAGATTAAATAATACAGACTAGCTAGAATTTAACTTTCTATGCCTGTGGAATATATTAAATTTATACGTAGTGGATTCGCAGATTTAGACACAAACATCTTTTTGGGGTTAATAGGTGGCGGTTTATTCAAATATTGATTCTAAAACTAAAAATTGTATTTAATACAAAAGTTTATTGGTGAAAACATGAAAAATATAATAGATTAATGGCTGATAAAATGCAGCAAGAAATGTTACAATATTAATTTTTCCATCACAAAACTATTTTGCTAATAAATGCCTGAAAAGTTCAGAATACTAATATTACCATGTGATGGGCACAACAAAATGGTTAATGTCAACAATAAGGTTCCTTTAGTAATATTCAAAAAATTTTATACAGGACATCACAAAACCACATAAAAGACACTTAACAAGTTTTTTGTGCCCTAATTTGATACAGCCATTACAAATTGTGGATAATCATTTATGAAAATCTAAATTTCATATGGAATTGGGCGCATTTTAACAAAATTCTGGTTATATATATAATTCCATAATTAAACAAAAATCTATTCACCATCATGATCTCCATTTCACTGCTGACATGCGGCGAAAGGAATGTTACTTTGGGGCCGACCAGGCTGTAGTTATTATTCTAATTAAGAAAGGAAAACACTTTTAACTTAAGAAACCGTAATTTTAATAACTTAAGTTATAAATATTTATATCCATCAGGTCAGCTCAATATCTGTAATCCAGTGTAAATACAGAAATACAAAAACCGTCAAAGATGACACATAACATTTAATTTTAGACGGAACGTGAAGGTCCGCTGTGAACGACATTTTTAACATTTTTTACAAGCGACGGCTCGCAACGACGGCGGAAGACCGGCGTCGCGCGGCGTTCTCGAATGTTACTCGTTTTCTTATAAAACACCGATGAGAACAAATGCGTGTGCTGGGGAAGACGGCGAGCCTAGTTGTCGCCGCCCTCGGCCGGCTCGTCGCCGTCGCCTTGCGTGTCCGACGTCCACAGCGTCAGATTGTCTCGGAGCAGCTGCATGATCAGCGTAGAGTCTTTGTACGAATCCTCGTTCAGTGTGTCTAATTCGGCAATCGCGTCATCGAATGCCTGCAAATATTAAAAGTATGATTTAAATTATGAAAAAAAAAATCTCATATAAATATCACTCAATACTCAAAGTAGTATTGCATAACTAAAAATTCTATCCAAAGAGAAATTG
The DNA here is from genome assembly GCA_947363495.1 of Euzophera pinguis. NCBI lineage: Eukaryota > Metazoa > Arthropoda > Insecta > Lepidoptera > Pyralidae > Euzophera > Euzophera pinguis. Next base: position 7,514,945 of record OX376155.1, on the reverse strand, counting down.
TTATGAATATTGAAACAGGAAGTTAAAAACACTCTGATGCTGGCTGGGTCGAGAATTAAAGAGGTTAATGCTTGGTCATGCTAATTATGTCCATTAGTAGAGGTACTATAACTAGAATATTCTGTTGCCATTTTATTCTTCATGCAACTTCAGACCCTTTATTCATAAAAATTGACAAACGTTTGTGAAGCCTATTAAGTAAAATATGCTTAGGTCCATTCTCTATATCAATATTTGATGTGAAAGAATGAGACAAAACACATTTTACTTTAAATGTGCATAACAAACATTTGTTAATATTTATGAATAAGGGGTAAGACTTTATAGTTAGTAGGAATTTAAACATCAGCACACTGCACACCAATTGTGCATTTCAGAACCTGTTTAGCTAAATGGCACGCTCTCGCTGGGGAGTTGATAATCTCGTAATAAAAGACGGAAAAGTTGAGAGCTAGACCAAGTCTGATGGGATGGGTTGGTTGCATTTTGGCCTTAGCGATGTCAAACGCCTCCTGGTAGGCCTTCTGCGAGTCCTCCACGACGGCTGGGGACAAGCGACCAAATTATTAAGGGAACAGAAACCAAACTCTCGTGCCAGCCAGCTCAGAGCCTATGCTTAACTGACACAAATAATGACCTGTTTAGCAAGCTGACACGCCTTATCTGGCGAATTTAATATCTCATAATAGAAGACGGAGAAATTTAATGCCAAACCCAGCCTGATTGGGTGTGTGGGTTGCATTTTTGCCTTGCTGATCTCAAAAGCATCTTGGTACGCTTTCTGTGAGTCCTCTACAACAGCTGTAATATAAATAGTTGTTTAAAACATTTGTTTGGATGAAGAATCATTTCAATAACAAAAAAACATCAAACAATTCACTATGTGTAAAAATTAAAAAGAATCACATTAAAATGTAAAAATATAGTATTACAATTTCTGGTTTCTCCTGTGGCCACTTCTGCGAGGTACCTGTAGTAATCTCCCTTCATTTTAAGGTAAAATACTTTACTTTCTGGATTACTAGCTTTAGGAATTAGGTGCTTGTCTAGTAAACCCTGAAACAAAAAAATATATGCTTTAAAACAATTTTTCTTGTTCCACACAAGATTTTTTCTATACCTACTACATGTTCGAAGTAGTTTTTAATGTCAAAAATAAAAAAATGCGATTAGATTCTTAAATTATTGTTATATTGTATATCTAGAGATAGGGCAACGAACGAAGACGAGATTGAAGCGCGCGCAGTGACGCGGCGCACTACGTCACAGCCGCCCCCTCCCATAGAAACGCCGCACCGCGCCCCTTCATGCTCTCACGTGTTGAACAATACCTACTAACGCCCTTGATCATAAAAATTATCATGAAACCAAAATCGCTACTGAGAACCTATCCGATGACCAAATTCTTGCATCATCCCTCGAAGAGTCGTCGCTCAAACATGACGTCACCCACGAAGAAGACGATAATTGCCGCCAATCTTGAATTACTAAGTTTTTTAAAATATAATTAAATTCTTACCAAAACATCATAGCAGATTTCTCTGAGCTCCTTTTCTACTTTAACTCTATATTCTTTTGCCATCTGTTGTTTTCTTTCTGAACCTTCGGTTTTCTGTTCAATGGAGGAAATGACGCGCCATGACGATCGTCTTGCGCCGACAACATTCTTGTAAGCAACAGAAAGGAGGTTCCTTTCCTCGTTGCTGAGTTCGACACCGGTTTCCGTGACTTCCTTCATCGCGGCCGCCATGTCGTCATATCGTTCAGCCTGCTCCGCCAGTTTGGCGCGTTGCACCAGTTCCTCCTTGTCGACGGACATCGTGGACGATGAGTGAGGATTATTTTACTGATGCCCCTGAAATAAATTACAAAGCACGGATCATGTACCGAACTGATTAATGCAAAAAATCCAATAAATATTAGCTTTATTCTCTCAGAAAGACTAATCGTTAGGAGTCACATTCACCGAGGCGAATCCCTTTGGGTAATGTTTCATCATGAAAATTGCGCACCTTAGACCGAGGCTCACAAGCGCAATGGCGCAAAGTGAAAAATTAATGTAGCTCAAAGAGCGACCCTCTCACGCCAAACGCGACATCGACGCGGCGTCCGATCCGATTAACATGATCACACAGACTCTGGCAACTGCTGGCTAGGCACGCGCCGTGTCGCCGCGCCGCCGCTTGGTCACCGCCACTGCGCCACCGGTATTGATCCGCCGACGCGGGATAAACACTCCAGACGAAATACGACTAGCGCGACGCTTGCACACGCCCCGCACCCTACCACCCACCACCCGCGTGCACCGCGCCCGGCGGCCCGGCGCCTACCTCATGCTACCCTTAGCCAGCTACTTATAACGTACTACGGCCATCCCCTGTTGCTAGGCTATATGCATAAATACCAATTCTTCATTATAAGACAGAGACAAATTGAACATAACTATTGCGAGCTATGGATATTAAGTTATTAACAAAATATTAAGTTAATAAAAAAAGATAGGCACCTAGATCAAAGGAATGTCATAGGTTTTATGAAAATATTCAAAAAAATCAGACCCCACCCTAAGTTCTTGGACTCAGCTATTGAAATCCACTTATGTTACAATTAACTCTAGTCAAAGTCAAGAACATCTGACCTAGGTACCTAACCTACCTACATACTACATACCTACATAGCAAGTGGTACTCTTTGGGTAATTTTTCACATAAAAAAGGCATCTTTCTACAGACCTACTTTAACCCTTTACCGCTTGGGATGTTTAAAACCATTGAACAAATAAATTGACGTCAATCAATGATATTTACATCCTATATTGAAAATAAACAATTTAATTTCATGTGTTCCTTACTTAACATTTGTCAATCTAAAATTATGTAAAAAATTATTTAAAGTGTTCTTCATCAAAAAGATTTCAAATTTAATTTTGGAACATGAAATTCTTCAAATGGCTAAGCATATCATAAGTCAATGTTTATTATTTATGTTTTAATAAAAACAATTGTTGTTAATTTTGTAATTATGGTTATGTGTGTGTGTGTGTGAAGTACATGTACCATGTACTTTTCTTGACAATATGACTGAGGTGTGTAGGTAAAGCCTATTTAAATGTCTATGATACCTGATATAATAAATGAAAACAAAGTTGTTTTATGTATCTATTTGTATGTTATGCTTTCACACTTTAATTACCTATTAGACCAACAAATTTTGCATACTCTGTCCAGGATGCCGAATAGGAAATGGCTACCTTTTAAAAATAAATAATACATAATAGTAATGAAAAATAAATTTGATCAGCTGACCAACACTGATAGAATTTTTCAAATCAGAGCAGTATTTCCTGAGATTAGCATGTTCAAACAAACAAACTCTTCAACTTTATAATATTACATTAGTATAGATTAACCTTACACTGCCTAATGTTCCAAATTTGACCAAAAACTAAACTAAGCTAAAAATCACCTTATTGCATTTAGTTCCAGATTTGGAACAAACTTTGACTAAGGACTTAAAATGCTATTATAATTATTATATTTTCTTATGTTTGATATTTTTGTGAAATACTAACAGCATACTTTTTATATTAACGATGATAACTCACTAAATAAAATTAATAAAAAAATATCACTTTTTCAAAATATGGAAGTGTCCATTGGGGCATAATGGTTGACTGGCCTGCTTTGTCATGAGATTCCAATCATCAACATCATCAGATTATGTAGTCTATTGTTGTTTGACTAAATTATATACCTTCATTTTGTTTATTGAAGGGGATTAAAAGATAGAAAGAATATTGCGAAAGTAACTTTCCACAATAAAAAATTAAATATGTTCCAAGTTTGTCACAGTATGCACTAAAGAGTTATAGTAAACCCATTTTACAATCACAGACATCATCATGATGCTAGCTTTCTGATTCAGACTTAATAACATCATAAATTGCTGTTACAATTTCATTTGATTTAGTAAATGTGATTCATACATCTCTATAGTTTGAAACAAAGCTAAAGATTTTCTATAATTGACTGTATTTGCTGTTCAATGAAGACTAATTGATGATGAACAGAGGTATCATAAAAAAAAAAAAAAAAAAAATTAAGAGTCCGTTGTATGGTTGACTGGTAGAGAATGCTTTTACCATTAAGTCCGCCTATTGTAAAAATATGTTTACTTGTGGTACAATAAAGTTTTAATAAATAAATAAAGTCATTGAATATATTAAAATGCAGTTTAAATTTCTTCTAAAGAACATAAATACCATTTTTGTGTTTAAAAATAATAATTGCATATCATAACTATTTATTTTTTATGTGTATTTGGAAATGTGCAGCTGCTTAACAAACCAATAAATATTAGAGAAATCATAGATAATTTAATAATAAAATAAAATACATTAATTTTTATTATATACATAGTCAAAATTTTGTTTTACAATACTATATAATATAAAAGCTATAAACCTTGTGCAGATGCAGTCTATACATTTTGATGACATTCATGTTTTTGTTCAGAAGTGCATGACAGACACAGATCTTTGCAAATCTACTTTAAATTTTATTAAGAAAGTAGGTACATACCTACATGAATACTAATGTCATATGAACAGAAAAATCCACCAACTCAATGTCACGCACGTGCCATTTCATGTCCAACTAGGTAGGTATATCACGGCCGTACCATGCCACTCTACCGATAGGACATAAAGGTAAACTATTACAACTATTAAAGAGTTGAGCACATTGCCCGTGAAATACTTCAAAGATTAAATGAGTTACACAATGGAAAATTTACTCCAATACTCCGGCGCAAGTGACTAATTTACAATAAGATCACAGATTTGGATGTATTTTAAATGCTTGACAACCAACCACGATGATATCATTATCGACCAAGATAACGGCCTGACTACGCAAGGCGAAATTACGACGCACTAGAGTGATCGCTCGTTAACCCTGCAACTAGGTAGGCCATACATTCGACTTGCCCACGCACTTAAGTATATTATTTTACAACTGGTAATCTGTGTGAATCGATTAGATTTGAGAGGAACATAGTACCAATCTTTATGTAATTATATTTCTAAGACCGAAATAAAATCACTAGCATGGAGGAAATGAGAGCTAAAAAAACTATGAAGTTGCAATACTCACAAAATTCTGTTACGAGTAAAATGATGGTTAACAATTAAAACGGTAGCATGAGAAAGAATCGATGGAAAGTAAATTTTATAAAAATATAAACCTACACTACAGAAATTTTGGAAAATAGCTAACCGCGCCGCGAAATGTGTCGCCGGCATAAGCAAAATGGCTGCTGGAAAGGAATGGGCACTCCTTCTATGCGTCACAGTCACAGATTTTAAGAAAATCAGTTACTACAATGGAACACATTAAAACAAACACATAATCATGGTCACTTGATAGAATTGCTTTGCACTTACTTGTTGGAAGGGAAAAATGTAATAAAACCAGCAAATTACTATATATTTTTCCGTTTTTCTCTTGCTGTGAACGATACACTACACTGACGGCAGCGGGGCCAGAGGGGAAACAAAAACCGGAACAGGGTTCTCACATAAGTACGGCCATTTTGAAAACTGACACAGATTATTAACAACTTGGGTGTTTAATTATTTAGATATTTATCCTACAATGATTTTATACATAAATTGAGTCAAATAACATAGAAAAAAATATTATTAAGTTTGCTTCTTATTTCTAAAAAAATCTGTTTCCTATTCTGCACCTTTTAATGGGGTACTATGATGTCTTAATTCAATCAAATTCCAAAAGCGACTTTGCGAGCACTTTGCGAGTGTCTACTGTCTACACACTAGATTAGATATTGGGATTGGGGCAATCTAGTACCTATGGGGGTGCTTCCTAGATTATTAGAGATAGATTTGCTCGTGTGTAGGTTTGCAGCAGCCGATCGCGCTTGCGTCCTAGATTGCCCCAGCCGGCCTGATGCCTGACCGACACAGCGTCTATGACGTGGTTGGACCAGTTCGCCGTGAGATGGGAAATGGGCTGACAAGTGTAAAGAAATGAAATGACATGATATTGCCCCAATTGGCTAGTCAACTAAAAAATAAATTGTGTATTTTATATAATTTATTGATAGAATAGACTATTTCAGAGATACAATTTAAACGAAAAAATTCTTAAAATTATATTTATTTTGTTATTTAATTTTAAAGATTTTATAGTGATGACGTCACGCAGCTATAATGGTCATCTCGAACTGCAAGAAAGAAAAAATTACTAAGGTATTAAAAAATATGTATGTCAGTGTCAAATGTCAAAGTCAAGATGGACCGCGAGCTGCGAGTTGGTTTCTTTTTTGTTTACAATCGCCAAATATCTAGGTTTACCCCATTTCTCGTATCTATTGCATATTGGCCTGTTTATTGGACTTTCCTGCCGTCCCTTCATCCGTTGACATCTGATTTTTCAATAATTGGACATCGATTCTTCATTATAATGTATGAATGAATGTAATGAAGATGTAGTTAGGTTATGTTTATTTGAACAAAGATGTCATTTGACATGGGTGACAAGTACGTAAAGCGCCTAATTGGCGCTACCAAACAAAAAATATTTATTCACTACCCTGTGCTACCAACCTAAAAAATTAAATGTTAATAGCCGGAAGTTATCCGGCTACGTCATACGTTAACTTTGCTAAAAAATGAAAGTCATTGGGTTTTCTGCGATTTTCTTTAAAAATACTTGCTTATCGAAAGATCTGATTAATGTAATGTGTTCCATAAGCCTATTCCTCGAAATGGTTTACGAATTAGACATTTTCATGAAAAAGTTTACTAGCCAATTTGCTGCAACCTAGATCGTGCAGGAGAGCCAACCTGGCATGCATGGACCTAGCTGGCATGTGTGTAGAGACGACAAAAATTAGTCCAATCTGCTCCAACATCAATTTGTTTCTAACACCCGTATTTTTCTCGATCAACCTTAAATTTGACAGTTCGATACTCACCTTATGAAATCTTCATAAGTCAAGGATAGAGATGGACGATTGTATAGCCCGACCAGGAAATTATCATTCTGTATTGGCGTCGCTACTGATCGCCAAGTGGCAACATGACTCATTCATTCAATTTTTATTTTAGTATTGCCCACTAATAATGTACAGAGCTTGCCCGTCTGTTATGATATGTAGTATCTTTATATGCATATAGTTTGTGTTAGTGGTGTCCACAGTACATGGAAATAAAAAAATTAACAGAAATTTTTGACCTAAAACCCGAGCAGAAAAAGATAGAAATAGTGGAGGAATCTATCTCTTTTTAATAGGGTAACTATGATAATGTTTTTAATTGGGACTATTTTAAACTTCGTAAATACTGAACATAAGTAGCTACATAGCTTAGCGGGACGTGATTGTTGGTGACGATTACGCGAGTTAAGCAACAGCAGGTGCGACCTAACTTGGAGTGGACAACACTTGGCGTATTACGTTCAGCCGTTAGTCCTGCTTGTCTAGTGAAGCAAGGCCATTAGTAAAGTTTCCTTGTCTTCCCCGAGGGAGCTAATTGGGGAGACATGTCTACGATACGTTATTTTCAACTAGACTCCAACTTCCTTAAAGTCTGCACAGAACTACTTGGGAGGAGGTTAGCACCTCTTAAATCGAAACATTTGATTGCGTTAAAAAATATTAGTTGTCTGTAAAGTCGGTTTACGGAAGCTAGTTTGACGTGAAAACGTCAAACATTACTGTAGTATAATACACATGATCATGCCTCTCTCTCGTTCATGCCGCAATCTCGCTTATACATTCTGACATCTGTAATTTTTTTTTCAAAAGCTCGGATATTTTTTTAAATCGTTTATGCCATTTTAAGCAAAGGAATATTAAGTATTAGGTTTATTTATTTTAAGCTAGTAAGTCCAAGAAATTGATCATCATATTCCATGTTATCCCACAGGATGACCTAAATGATAATATGAAATATTATCTCTATCTCTCATTAGGTGAGAACACAATAAAACCAAATTTTATTAACCTACTTATTCATTTAATAAAAATCAATATAATATTAGATAAATAAAATAGGTTAAATTTAAAATTATATATGTCTATGTATTTATTTGATAACGTGTAATAAAATACTTTTTATTCACAAATGAAGAAACCATACAACTAACATTCCAGTAAGTACTATTTGATTATTTTGTAAATAAAAAGTATTTCCTCAAAGAAACTACTAAGTAAATTAATAAAAAGAAACTAAAACTGTATATCTTTAACTTTAATTTGTTAAAATTAAATACTTAAGAAATAATGTAAAACCAACGAGATAAATAAAACTTAGGAAGTCCTCGAACTTTCTTTGAAAACGACATTCTTAGTTGGTTGCTTGATCAAACTCCGATGAGGTTGTAATAACAATTTTAAACACAAAAATTAAAAATTACAAAAGAATAGAGTAAAAAATAAAATGAAGTAAGTAAATACCTAGGCCAAAAGTGGTTTAGTAATTTATCTGACACCCGTATTCTTAAACCTTCACTCAAACCCGACTCAACCTTACCCCACCTCATTGGGATGATTAGTCGTTACAAGCTTCCTTGACTTGAGATGATTTCTCATTGGAGGTGAGTATCGAACTGTCAAATATAAAATTGGTCGAGAGGTACCTTGAGGCGTCCTTGAAATAAAATAAAGTAGATAAATTACTGGTTTTTGCCACTTTTGGCCTAGGTAAATACCTAGGCCAAAACAGTAAATAATAAAATGAAATAAGTAAATACTTATTTCATTTTATTATTTACTGTTTTCCTTTATAATTTTCAATTTTTGTGTTTAAAATTGTTATTATAACCTCATTGAAGTTTGCTTAAGCAACCAACTAAGTATGTCGTTTTCAAGGAAAGTTCGAGGTCTTCCTTAAGGCGCCCTCGATTGAGTTTAAGTGAAGGACGTTCTTAAGGTTATGTTTAAGAATACGGGGGTCAGTGTTAGCAAATATTCTCGAGAATATTCTCGGGTACTTTCTCAGCAATATTCTCAGCATAACTGCACCTATAATAAATTTATTTATTTTTCTTTGTGAAACATTGTTTTATTGATACGGACGATGCCAGCACTTTCTTTTTTATCGTAATTAAATAATGGACAATTAAATTGATCGTTAACTTGACATTAAATTTAAGTATTCTAAATACAGGTTGAATGGTCAAAATAAAACAGTTTCTCGCAATCAACTCCGTTTAATCAGACAAAAAATAGTAACTTCAGAACTACAATATTGACTAAGAAAAGATACATTATTCAAGTGTTAACGCGATTTTAGAAAATCTGTTTTAAAAATGTTAGAAACACAATTCAATAGCATTAGTGGTTAGTAACTCAAAATAAATCAACAATTATCTAAAGAAAAATCAACGAACTATAATTATATAATATCGAATCAAAGGTAAACATGTAAAAATCAACAAATAATTTTAAAAATTAACAATATTGATAAAAAAAGAAGTAGTTACTATGAGATCTGATTTAAAAATATTAAGTATGACAATTTACAAAACCCTTTTCGTACGACTAAATAACTCTAGTCTATCGAAAGAGAAGCTTCAAAAAGTAATCGTTCTTCTCGAATGTCCTGAAACTCTTAAAAATCAAAGGTTTCCATGGATTCAAGCATAGCTTCTTCATGTTCAGAATCACTTTCATGATTTGCTGAGGAAGCCGACGATTGAATTGTAGAAGATGATGATGATTGATAACTCTGTGTTTGCGTCTTATTTGAGGACTTAGGAGTTTTATTCATGAGCCACGTAACATATTTTTCCAGCTCGATCAGTCTTTAGTTTATTTCCTTTTTGCTATTTTATATTATATATTTTTATTATTAGAAAATTTCGAGAAACTCCTTTCCACAGTTGCCGAAGTTGAGGGAATTGACAAAATTTTCAGCGCAGCTCTTCCCAAATCTGAGTTTGGAAAAAATAAGTTCGACCAAGACAGACTGAATTGTACATGCGGATTCCTAAAGAAAACTTTTATCGTAAATGCGTTCGTCCTTTATAATTTGATAAATCTTCAATGATTCTTGGTCCGTTTGACCCATATCCACACTGCGCAATATTCATTATTACCTGGCCATGGAAGATTCGCATTATCAGGCAAAGTTGTACCTTGATTACCAGGGTCCAAAATAGCGGCCGCAAAATGTACTGATTTTAATGCATTTTGCTTTCCTTGTATAAACTTAGCCAACATTTCTTCTAAATGATTTCCGAATAATTGTTTCGCATTTTCGGAATGAAGCATTTCTTAGATTTCCGTGAATTCTTGGTGAACTAAATGAATTTTTCCATCGTCTCCTTCCAGTTTAGTTATCCAATTTACTGTTGGCTCTATTTCAACCCATGTAGCTTCATCCAAAATTTAAGCATCTCTCTGTTGTTCTCGTTAATAGACAAGTTTTCAATATAAAAAGTTTTCAATGCAGTCCAAGTAACTTCGCCAGCGTGACTGGTAAATGGTAAGATGTGTGATACTATCACGTGATGAGATGATTGTTTCTTGTGCAACTTTTTGAATTCCGCATTCAGGAGATGTGACTGCGTAACCGATTTCACAATAGAAACAATGAAAGAAAATATTTCTTTGATCTTCAACTAGTAAATTTAGAGTATGCGCTGCATATGGCTATGCACACAACATTATCGTATTTATTACTGAGTATCCGCCCACATTTAATTATGTTTGCTGCATCATCCGTAACGATTGCCACAAACTTTTCAACCCCTAAGTCCTCTAAAATTTGCAGTATGCCATTGAGTTTTCGTCTCCAAAAACTGATGAAAAAATTGTTGAGGCGTAATAAAATAATGATATTTAAAATATAATCATTTCGCACATTGGACCAGCCGTCTACTGCTAAGTGTAATACTTTTGCTTGACCAATTTTTTTTTAGGTTTGGCTCCTAACATCATTGTACTCTACATCTAAGAGTCCACCTCCTAAGTTTAAACCCAAAATTCTCATGCAACGTAGTTTTCGTAACATCAACGTAGAACACTTAAGAAATGATGCTATATCTTACGATTGGGACTCCGTACTACATGCAGAATCGGTTAACACACAGGTTGATAAATTTAATGCCATAGTATTAGACCTTTTTGAACGGCATGCACCGCTCCGTCCTGTGCGTCTCAAGCATCTGCCTGCTCCGTAGCTAACCGAGGAAATCAAAGTGATTCAGGGGAAAAAGAATAGAGCCAAATCATTATTTAAGTCTGATCCAGATAAATACCGTGATCAGTATGTTGAGGCACGGAATCACTGCAACAAGGTGTGTAGGGATGCACAACGTCGCCATATTCATAAATCAGTCCAAAATGGTGAACCATCCAAAGTATAGAGATTTCTTAGATCACTTGGAGTTGGTAAGTCCCAGGATAATAATGATTCTTCGAAAAAGTTTGACATTAACGTACTTAATGCTCAATTTACATCGACTGCTGCCCTTGATGCTAATATTAAACAGCATACACTCACTTCATTTTCTTCCAACTCCAGATACAACTCCCTTTGTTTTCAAAGCGGTTGCCGAACGTGATGTTGAGAGAACTGTACGTTCCATAACTTCGGATGGCATCGGTAGTGACAATATTAGTCGTGTTATGATCATTCCTATCATTGATATCCTCCTTCCCGTCCTTACTTTAATTTTGAACAACTCTTCTGGTATTTTTCCTGATACCTGGAAGGACGCAAATATCACACCACTACCAAAGAAACATAATCCCGACTCCTCTGATTTTCGCCCAATTTCAATCCTCCCCTTTCTATTAAAAGTCCTAGAGCGCATAGTGCAGTCGAAATTAAATAAATAATATCATAAGTAAATAATCTGCATAATCCACTACAATCCGCCCTGGTCATAGCACCAATACTGCGCTTATAAAAGTCACTGATGATATCCGTAAAGGAATGGATAACAAAAAACTAACAGTATTGCCTCTGCTCGATTTCAGCAATGCATTTAATATAGTAGATTTCGATATATTACTAGGGGTCTTACATTCTCTCAATATATCTCCGACGGCAATTGCTTGGTTTCGATCGTACCTGTTTGGGCGCCGACAGCGTGTGCGCATTGAAGATAATTATTCGTCTTGGTGCTATACCGCTGCAGGTGTACCGCAGGGTGGCGTGTTATCTCCACTTTTGTTTTCCCTTTTTATTAACTCTATAACGAACCAGCTTCAGTCATCCTACCACCTTTACGCAGACGACCTACAGATCTATATGCAGGCTGATGTTGATGACCTTTCTACCGCTATAGCTAACGTCAATCAGGATCTAGATTAAATATCTACTTTGAGGAAAGCAAATGGTCTCCTTGTAAATCCAGGTAAATCTAAGGCTATTATTTATTGGCAACCCTCAACTGACTTCAAGGATAGACAGCGAAGTCCTTTTTTTTTTTTTTTTTTTTTTTTGTTAACGGAGGGGAAATGCATTTACGCACAAAGTGTGGGACTCGCCGGGCTGCTAGCCAGCCCGGAATACCCACTAAAACCCCTCCGGCGTTTCCGCACCGGCTGTTGAGGGCGCCATGGGGTCGCGTTAGCATTCTACCACGACGCCCTCCAGCCATGGCCTTTCGGCCCCCTCATTTTGGCCTTTCGGCCCCCTCCCCAAATCGGACGTGGCCCATAAATGGACCACGCCCGTCCCCCAGACCCACATCCATTCGCCGTCTCATCATAGACGGCGGTGGAGTGGGCAGTTGGCAGAAATTGGCCGACAGTCAACAAGACCTCGACTACCAGGGAGTTGTTAACTGTCACCCAGGGTGCACCGTCCCGAATCCCTTGTCAGCCCGCCCTCTCACCGGATCCTTGGGATCAAGTGAGAATGCAAAGCTTTCAAAGGACCGGGCACTCGAGGAGGTTCTCTGCCTTGCACCCCAGACAGCGAAGTCCTGCCGCAACTTAAATATAATGGTGTTGTTATTAATTATAGTGATTGGGTCAAAAATCTAGGTGTATGGATGGATAGCAAACTGACATGGATTCTACAAACCTCAGAGATTAGCAAGAGGCTCTTCTTTACGTTCAACACCTTAAAAAGACTAAGTAAATTCCTACCTATAGAGACCAAAACTATGCTCGCAAATTCCCTTCTTCTACCTGTCCTAGACTATGCTGATAACAGCTACACAAACCTTACAGAGCAGCAACTTAATAAACTTGAGCGTCTTCAAAATCTTTGTATTCGATTTATCTTCAAGTATGATCTTATGGTCTTCGCAAGTATGATCATGTTTCTCAATTTCGCTCTAAACTTGAATGGCTGCCTATCAGACTTCGCCGTGACTGGCATATCCTATCTTTATTATACTCAATTCTCTTCAATCCTTTATCCCCTGCTTACTTAAGAGAGCGCTTCGAATTCTTCAGTGAGATTCAACAAGAACGTAGTTTACGTAGTGCTGAAATTCTACGCGTAAGAACTCCTGCTCACTCCACTTCTACTCTGATTCTTTTACGGCCAAGGCAACGCGACTGTGGAATTCCTTTCCACTGCCTATTCGAACGGCTCAAACTCTGACCAGTTTTAAGTCGCAAGTAAAGTCCCACTTTCTTTCCTCACTGTAGCTTCGTTCCTTTTCAGTACATCTTGTTTCAGTCTCCACTTCTCGTGTTTTTTTTTATAGTTTATTTATTATATATAAATATATATACATAATTATTTATTTTTTATTTACGTATATTAGTATTTATTTTTCATTTCTCATACTCGGAAAGTAGTCTATGTTTGATCCAAGTATCGGTCTGAAAATGCTTCATCCGACCCGCGGGTCGGAATGTTTCATACAAATTCATTCCGAACCAAGGGCCGGAATGGATTTCAAAAATAGAACTAATACATTTCGAAGCCAGCTGTCAAAAATTTAGATTTTTTTATGATATTTTTTTATTTTAGAAGTCAAGTTAAAAGAAGTAATTTAAAAAATTATATTTGTCTATATTTTGTCACTATCATTTAAAAAAATATATAAATCTATAATTTTCTTAAATAAATATAATTATTTTAATACATAGGGTTGTTTTATGTAAAAAATGATATCTATACCTACATAGAAATATGTCACCGATTTATTTATGATAAAAAAAATCAATAAAAAGGCACTGCATACCTACATACACAGTATTTAAAAAATAAAACAAACATTTTTTTTTTAGCATCGAAATGGATGGCCTGCGGCGGAGAAGCTTTGTGTTCCATATTTATAATTAAAAAAATAAAAGCTAGAAAAAAAAAGACTTGAAAAATTATTTGGCGGGATTAGAGCTGTTTGTTTGCATTGCAGAACTATTTTTACAAGAGATTTGTTTAAAAATGAGTTAAAGTGATACTGAAATACTGACCCCAGATTCGGTTAAAGATGTAGCAAATTCAGTAATTGAAAATCTTTTACCAGCAATTTCTAAAGAAAGATACTTAATTGTATATAATGATTTTATGAATTGGCGAGCTGACAAGAAGATAAATTCATTTTCCGAAAGTGTGTTTCTAACATACTTTAATGGACAGTCTGGCAAAGTTAAACCTTCTACGTTATGGAGCAGATATTCAATGCTTAAGAGTACACTAAGTGTGAAACACAATATAGATTTGACAAAATTCCATAATTTAACATCATTCTTAAAAAGACAGTCACAGGGGTTTAAAAGTAAAAAATCAAAAGTATTCTCCTCTAACGAAGTGGAAACATTTTTAAATGAAGCCCCTGACGAGATATATTTGGCAGTGAAGGTAAGCTACTAAGTAAATGTTTTTATGCAAAACCAACATGGTTTCCGTTGTCAGAATGCATAAAATGGGAACATAGATGTTGAATGGTGTGTGTTTTCAAAATATTTTTAAATCTCTATCTATACCAACAAAATTATGTTCTTCACAGGTAGTGTTGATATTTGGCATAAGCGGCGCTTGCAGAAGCAGTGAGCTCGCAAATTTATCAATCCATGATGTTGAAAATCAAGGCCAGTTACTACTTGTTAAATTAACCAAAACAAAAACAAATATTGAGCGCACGTTTGTAGTGCGAGAAGACTTTTCGAATATAGTTAAAAAATATCAAAAAATAAGACCAAAAAACATAAAAACGGATAGTTTTTTTCTCAACTATCAAAAGGGAAAATGCTATAAACAAGTGATCGGTAAAAATAAAATATCAGGTATGCCCAAGCAGATAGCGACATATCTGAATTTGCCTAATTGTAACGAGTATACCGGCCATTGTTATAGAAGAACGTCAGCGACACTATTAGCCGATTCTGGAGCAAATATGACTATGTCAAAGAGACACGGTGGATGGAAATCCAGCACAGTCGCCGAAGGATATATTGAAGATTCTGTTCAACAAAAAACGAAGATATCGAACAAATTGACTGAATCCATTAATATACTCCCCAGTTCGCCTAAACCAACCACTTCAAAAGATTCTCAGCCATGGATTCCACCATCTAATCAAATACCTAATCTATCCCCTACTTTTACAGAAATTCAGCTTAGCCAAGTTTGTAATAGTGGAGTAAGTGATAGAGTGAATAAAAATGTCACTTTAAACTTTACGAATTGTTCGAACTTTTCCATTAATTTTAAATAAATATTTAAGAAAAATGTTTTTTTTTTACTTTCCTTATATTCGAAATGAAAAGTAGAGTGTTCCCCGCGGGAGGATGACATCAATTCATACTCGGATTATATCTAAACACCTCGTATGGGAATTGATGTCATCCGACCCTAGTTTAACAATCTACTATTAAGTAGTTTATGTATCGTGTACTTCTGTTATTCTGCCTAGCGTTGTTCTGTTCTTTATGCACCATATCCGTATCTCTCCTTTCTTTATATTTCAAACTACCCTAAGGTTGCCTGAAAGGGATTGCTTGAGCGATAAGGCCGCCTTTTGTATACATACTGTGTTCACATTTCATGTAACATATTTAATTTTTATTTCACTGTGTGCAAAGAAGTGTTAAATAAATAAATAAATAAATAAGAGCGTTGTCGCCATCATTTTACGCGTCCGGGATTGTAGTTAGGATTTACTGCGTGGAGCCCTTCTTTCCAAAGTGATAAAGGTTGTCCAGTGAGATATACAGCTCTTGAGAGAAGACGATGTATTTCATCATCAAACAAAAGATAATTCATCATTTTTGTCATCTCAAGTGACGCGTATCCGTGTCCCAAGGCGCGTGGTCGCCACAAAATGTGTGAGCAGGACAACAATAATACTCACTCACACATTTCATGCTTTGTTTGTAACGACTAGTTAATGAAGCAAAAAAAAAGCACTGTGCATAAATAAACAATTATATAGTCGTGCAAAGCTAACTTTGCAATAACCAAAAAATGGTAAATTTTGTAAATTTAAATATGGTAACACCGAATGTATGAGGAAAATCTATCTTGATACTATTAAAAAATAATTTATTTTATGCAAACAGTACCTATATAATCACTAATTTTATGCAACCGGGAAAAGGATAGGATGAGAGTAAGTACTCAGCTGGGATGCGCTGGATAAGTGGAGTGTCACGGAAAGACTGCATAAAAAGAACCCATACTCGGGGTAGTCCATGTACGGACATCGCGTACAGGCGGCTTTTGGAGAATCGCGATGGTGCGTTCTACGAAAACCGCCAATTTACATTGGGAACAAGTGTCTAGCCATGCCGCCTTTGCCAGGCTTGGGTAGAAGGGGCAGGCCTGAAGTGTGATGGCTCGAAGTCGCAGTAAAGGATATGCGTGCTAATGATCTTACAACAAAAGATGTGAAATGGAAAAGTAGGAAAGCAGATGATCCTAGGGTCCAGAGCAGGCAGAAAAAGAAGCAACGGGGAAAGCTAGCTAAGATGAGAAAGAGAGAGAGATGGAGTACTCCATATACATAAAGGTATACAAACAGTAAAACATTTGAACATATAAATTTTTTATTTTAATTTATAATACAAAAAAACTGACTAGTTTCCGTGTATTTACTCTATTCCGTTTCTTCATCCTCAAAGTCTGATTCCAAAAATTGAATATCTTCGAAAATTGGTTCGTCACTTTCTTCATCATCGCTTTCCGAGTCTTGGACATTAATAATAAAAGGTGTAATATCAGAATCAAGAAGCGTATCTTTGCTTTGGTGCTCCAGTTCTAACTTTTTGACATGGTCTACATATTTCTGCCAATCTTCAGCAGTTACTAAAGAAAATGCTTCCTCAATTTTTTTTGGCATTTCATTTGCATTGCTCTTTACATTTTTTTCTGCAATTTTTCGTTTGACTTGGCTCCAAACCATTTCTATTGGATTTAAATGGCAATGGTAAGGTGGCAATCTAAGTACCTCATGGCCATGTTCTTTCAATAACTCGTCAATGTAATATATGGGATCAGGTTTATGTTTTTTTACCAGACATAGCAGTTCAGCTTTGGTCAATTCTTCTGACCATATTATATCATTTTCTGTTAGCCAGTCCCTGATAGCTTGCTTGCACGAGTTGGTATTCGGCGCTTTATTTATTTGAATACTATGATAGCTCGCATTATCAAGCACTATAACACTAGGAGTTTTCAAATTGGGCAGCAGTTTTTCAGCAACCCACTTTGAGAAATTCTCTGCATTCATATCATCATGGTAATCTGCACTTTTCGATTTCGTGCTGAATACCAGAAGAGCGTTATTCACAAAACCATCTTCCGTGCCAGCATGAACTATAATAAACCTTTTGCCTTTCAATATACTCTCAAACATTTTAGAAGTTGAAGGTCCTTGCCAACTTTTTTTGGGTTTATAATTTTGATGAATGTAGGTTTCATCAATATAAACAATTGGTTTTTGTTTTTCTGAAGGCTCATTCCTTAATGCTAAAATTTTTCTTATATATCGATGCCTCCAAGCAGCGACATCATATTTTTCCATCAATACAGTCCGCTCTTCACTGTTCTTTTTAAACTCATATCCCATTTTTAATAAGATTTTCCTCAGAGTTTCTCGGCTACCATCAAATTGAATAGCCTCTTTCAATTCTATGAGTAGTTTTTTTAATGTAGGTACTTCCTTTTTGACCAAATAGTATTCATCAATCTTATTTCTTATTGCGCATTGGTCAAAGTTATCTATATTTATTTTTGTTGCTCGGGTTGCTCGCTTCTTGCCTGGCGTTCTCCAAACACCTTCGTTGGACTGACCGTCTTTTTTTATAGTCCAAAGTGTCCGTTCACCTACTCCTGCAAAATATACATAATTTTAGATTAAATTTTTCACACTCATAAATATAAAAGTTTAAAAGTTTAAAATATTAAACTTTTATATTTGTGAGTGTGAAAAATTTATTATTAAGGAATACCTTAATAATCAGCTGAGGGTGATAAATATGTTTCATGTTCCTAAGTAATCAGCAAAGCAAAGGGTGTTAGTTGGTGCTAATAGATTTCCAATCTGTCCAATTTGAAACGACCTACCCATGTAAAGGTGATACCTCGGTGAACACTAGCGCCACGGTCATTTAAAAATCATTACTCACTGAAAACACAAGTTATCAAAAATCCCTCTGCTGTAATAAAGGTTTTGGGTCTGAAGTTAATTTTAAACATATTAAATTATTAAATTATAATTCCCTATAGTTACAAATTGCATTATTGCTTAAAACGGCCACTTTTAGCAGTTTTGCAATTTGTAACTATATGGAACTATAATTTAATAATTGAATATGATTTAAATTAACATCAGATCCAGAATATTAATTACAGCAGAGGGATTTTTGATAACTTGTGTTTTCAGAGAATAATGAATTTTAAATGACGGTGGCGCTAGTGTTCACCGAAGTATCACCTTAAGGGAATATTATATATGAAAGCAATGTTTTTTAAACAAAAATTAATTTAGTTTAGTTTGCTAGTATAGAACCCTCAATGGGCGAATCTAACTTTCCTTTGATTAGGTTTATTTATCTTATGTTAAGACTTAAGCTTTGATTTTTTTTTCTGCAGTTGTAGGTAAAGTAAGTAATTATTTCCATCGGTGAAAGGTACACATGCATCACTGTCTATCAAAGTCTATATAAGAGCAAAACCGTAGCTTACAACTAAGTAGTTAATATAAATAAGTGATTACCGAGGCAAAAAATCTTACCCGACATATTAGAAATGTTTTTCATATGTTGCTTTTCAGTAAAAGTAAATTCTTCCAAATCTTTAAGTTTCATAAGAACAGCTTGCAAATGAGGTTTAAGTTCCTCACTTATTCCTCCTAAAAAAGATAAAACATAACCATGAGGTTGGTGGATATATAAGTTAACAAAGTTCCAGTATAAGTCAAAGTAAAAAAAAAAATGTGTAGTAAATTTTTGAAATAGGTTAGCATACTTACTAATAGCCCTGACTTTAATAAAATACTAAAGTCAAAATGTCAGGATTAAAAAATCGTAAAAAAAATAATTAAATCCCGAGCATCAAGTCCCTATGTATAGATCAAGTCACTACATTTCGAAAACCATGGCCCTATGAAAAATTGCATATGACCTTATGTAATCGTAATGATACAATACATCTTATAATAGGTATACGATTATAAAAGATAGGTATGATAATATTGATGCTGCACACTTTTTCGGATGGGTGCTCCAACGTTTCTAACCAAAAAGTAAGTTACAAACAACTATTATCATGAATATAGCTTAGCTAGTAAGATAGTTTATCTAAAAGGCATGCTATTAATGAATAGGTATGTACTTATGTAAAAACAAAGGATTAAAACTGTTTGGGTCAATGGGGTAAACATACCTGTCAACGACTCGATTTCTTGGAAACATTGTTGTTTCTGCAATGCAACCGATTGCCGTTGGTCTTTTAGGCCTCCGTAAGAATTAAGCATACGGAATAGTAACTTCCGTACATCGCTTTTATAAGGTTTCACCATATTTTTAATTTTATCACAAAACGAAGTTCTGACAAAATATGAGCTGACACAAGACGTACCGCGTAATATGACAGATATGGCAGCTAGTGAGTGTTGTCATTAATAAAGTTTTTTGGGGTTGCCATTTAATTTCATTGCAGAGTTAGGTTTGCAGGACTCTATCAAATTATAAACTAAATTTATTTTGTTGAGAATGTTGAGAATATTCCCGGCAGCGTTCTTGTTTCCTGAGAATAACACTGGCAATATTGCCGGCAACGAGAACATTCTCAGCGGCACATCACTAGTTTTACGTAGTTTCATTGCACTATCGATAGTCTATCGATCTATAGTCGGCCATCGTTATGCAACACTGGTGTGGACACTCACTTGATGGACACCACAAACTACATAGGGATACTACATGGACACATTGATACATTAGCGCACATGTGAAATTCAAAACAAATTATTTTACCGTATTCGTCAAGTAAACGGTAGATTATATTATTTTTGATATAAAAGCAATATAATCACCTGTCCTCAAAATGCCGAAATCTAAAAGGGATAAGAAAGGTATTTATAATATGAATATAACCTAACCGACTTCTTTCTTTGCAACCATTGAGCAGCAACAGTGTAAAGTACTAAATGAATAAATATCAAGTTAAATCACCAATAATCCTAATTCATACCAGTAATACATGAAAACAAACATTACTTAAAATTGCAATGATGCCATATTGCGTTTCACCATAAAATTTTTTAGTTCTGTAAAAACGATTTTTTTACTCGCGTACATAGCATATAATATTGAATATAAGTACATACTATCATCACGCCTTTTGCTACGATCCTTACAGACTTCCCTCGCTTCATAAATATAAGTTAAATAATAATATCGCTTGTAATTTCATCTTGTGGCTGAAGAGGTTTTTTTGTAATTTACCTTTTTTATACATTGAAACAAAATGCATTATGTACATCAATACCAAAAAGAAAAAAGCAGATATATTTTATACAAAGTTAAAAATAAATATACCTAATTTCTATTACAGTTTCGCTCACAAAAACTAATAAGAAAGGGCTTGTACTAAAGCAGAAAATTATTGAAGAAATAAGAAACTCTTTAACAAAGTATGAACATGTTTTTTTGTTTACTGTGGATAATATGAGAAACACAAAATTAAAAGATTTAAGAAATGATTGGAAGGACTCCAGATTCTTTTTTGGCAAAAACAAAGTCATGGCGATAGCACTTGGTCGCTCAAAGAGTGATGAAGTTGAGGATCAACTTAATTTGGTAAGTAAATGTTCTTGATAGAATATAAGCTTAAACTGCGTTTCCTGGTGTACACCCAGGGAACACAGTTTGTTTATTATATTAGTTACTAGCTGTTTCCCGCAGCTCCGCCTGCGGTGTATAGCCTATGTTACTCAGAGTGAATGTAGCTTTCCAATGGTGAAAGAATTTTTGAAATTGGCACAGTAGTTTTTGAGTTTATTCATTACAAATATACACACAAAAATACAAATCTTCTCCCTTTATAATATTAGAGTAGACTAGCTGTGCCCGCAACTTCATCCGTGTAACGTTGGATTGCATACCTACTTTTCTTACATAATATCAGTCATTGCAGAGTTTGACACACAATCTTTGATGTTATAAATATTTAAAAGGTTCAGGAGGTTGCTATGTAAAATATTACAATCGAATACTGTTTGGCATGAAAGAAAGAGTCAAACAATTGTTATTTATATATATATATATATTCATGTCAAAGGAAAAATAAAACTGATTTCAATTCCTTTGCAATTTCAACACAGTATAGACACATTTCTAGTGTACCATTTTCAAATAATATTAATGATTGTTCAGTAATACTTTGGAATAATAAATTGATCTCAAATTGATGGAGTCATCAAATAAATGACAGATCAATTAATTGTAGCAAACTTTAGCTTGCCACTACTACATCCGAATCAAGAATCTAACTTACATTACATACATACAGACTCTGGCTTGATTTGTATTGCCACAAAGTTTTCTTTAAAAATACTATTGAAATTAGGTCGTGAATTGTTTTGCCAACCGTACTATATTATATAGTATTTTGCTATATTTCGGGTCTGCATATTATATACAGTTGAACAAAAATATAGTACACAAAAATACTATGTTTTCAACACTAAAATCTACAAACAAACAAACTCTTATTTTTTAAATTTTTGGAACGGGCCTTTATACTAACTTTTAGTGGAGGTTAAAAAAATTGCTAAAACTATGATTGCTTCCGAATTTTGCAATATTAAATTGACAACAACAAAATATTATTTTATATCAAATAAAAAAATATCATTTAATTTTTGCTATGGGATTTTGATAAGGTCATAATTTCACTTATTAGGTAGTTGTTGTTTCTTATGAAAGGTAAAGGTCCTAAATGAAATAAAATAGATATGCTAAGAGAACTTAACATCGTGAAAAATATAAGATTATTTCAAAAAATGTGGCAATCAATAAGTAAAATACCCACAGATAGTTTTATACAAAACATTGTTAAAAATTGCAAGAAGTTTAGTTTTACCTACAAAATAAATAGGTAAGAAGAAATAGGTATTCTTTGTCTACTTTTTAAGTTTTCCATAAAATACTATATTTTTTAGAAATGTACTATATTCTTGATAGATTATTTTAAAAATTACTCAACAAAAATCAGTTGGCAACCCTAGTGGTGAAATACAATGCTCTACAGTAAATGGGAACATTTACTCTTTTTACCGAATCTTCTAATGTTTTCCCAAAAACGCTATTATTAAATAATTTGAAAAAGTCCTGTTCAAATGCTGACAATGTCTAATTAATTTCAGCATTTGAAAACTGTAAATAACAAATATAATAAAATCATCAGTATGTAACATGTAGGTACATATTACTTCCCTGAAGAAAAATAACAAAAGCCTTATATAACTTGTGTGCATCCAGTTTGTATGTAAAAATAATATTGTTGTTTTTACTACTTTCCCTGCAACTTCTTAATATTTTCTAACCATATAAACTTTCTGTTAGCTTCTACAAAACAAAGGCCAAGACTTGTATCCAAGGCTGTAAAACATATTAGAAAAAAAGTATCCGCTTGATGACATTGCCGGTATCTAGATGGCGCTATCTAAATTTGATATGCGCTATAGTTTTCGTTTTAGCCTTGTTTTAATATGTAAAGGTAATTTTTTTTATTTTATTTTTTTCTCTTTTTTTGGGAGGCTTCAGTCACACATTGTGACTATGCCAGCCTCATGGGGAAAGTCAAAGGTGGAGCAAGCTTATCTTTTAGCCATGACCGCTCTCCAGAAAGCGTAAATGGACTTGGCTCCATCCGACAAGGGCGAACTCAATGTAACATTGAGACCGCCATTGTCAAGAGGAACGCCATCCAGAATACGACCCTTGAGCTCGGCATACTGACCACATTCCAGCAAAATATGAATTAAATCTTCTGCTCTCTCGCAAAAGCATCTGTATGTGTCCTTTTCATTAAAAGATAAAACTTGTTTACTGGAACATGGCCAGACCTTACTCTGAAAGCAGTCACCAACAGTTCCCTCGTGAGTCTAGCACAATCAAAGCACCAGAGTAGGGCATGTAATATCGGACGGTTTTCAATTCCGATACTGATTTCCGATATTACAGTCTAATATCGAAATTCCGATGTTAATATCGGAATTATTGAAAGTGCTTATATTCTTTATTAACTACACATATTCGTCAAAGGTTTGATTGAGAACAATAAAAGAAGTAAAATTATTGATAATTATCCTTTAATAATCATTTTACCCAAATGTTTTTATAATTAAAATGGAATAACTTTCTTGTTGAAAATAGGTACTTACTACTGGAAAATTATTTCGCTCAAAATCAACACTAAAGTCTTATAATTATATATATTGGCATTTGTACTCGTATATCAGTTGAAATTTCTTATACTATATTAAAACAAAAAAAAAATCGCAAATAAAATCAACAATTATTAGAAATAAAAACTAGTCTTGAAACTTCTTATGATTATTTAAAATTTTCAATAAAATCAACTTTAAACTTCTTTTTGTAATAATTTTTTTGTAACAAATATTAGAAATAAAAACTTGGCATAAAACTCTTATAAGTCATTTTGATTATTTTATATTTCTAATTAAATCAACAGTTAAAGAACAACATTTTTAGAAATATTGACCAGGTGAAAATTATCCAAGTAATATCAACAATTAACACAATAATTAATATTGTTCATAACAAATAAGCAGGCCAAGTAACCTATTTTCATTGTTTACAGTCACGTTTTTCCTGATAATACGTTCTTAAAAATAGCAAAGCATCAAGCATTTTGTCTGATAGGGAACTTTGTATTTTGTTACAAAAATATCCAGCCGACGAGAAAACTCGCTCACTTTCAACACTGGTAGGCAACACCGATTTAAGATACGTGTATGCCTGCGTAAGATAAACTCCTCTTTCTGCACCATTGTCATATATTGCTTTCTCTGTTCTGACAAATCCCAGGAGATCAAATTCGTCTGACGGAAGCATTGTCTTCTTTTTTTCTTTGCATTTTTCCATTTCCTTCTCAAGTTCTTCTTGCAAGGTCAGCTTACTCGTTGTAGCGAGTCTGGCTAGAGGTGCATCATCCTCGTCACAAGATAATATAGCCGATGTTGATTTGGTTTCTCTTTCTGATACGCTGAGGTCGTCAGGTCTTTTTTATATTTCAGGCGTTTCAGCAGATTGACAATAATGTCACATATTTTATCACTCGTGGGTTTTACAAACGTATCGTCTTCTGTAACACGGTCGTTGTAAAAGCTTTCGGAGTCATGAAGATAATGTAAATATCTTCATGACTCCTGCTATTAAAAGTCGTCTTTCTTTTATACGTTTTCGTAGTTCGCAGCGAGATTTGAGCTCAGATATGTGTTTTGTTCATCAAGTTTTTTTTAACATAAATTTCAGTGCTGTGTCTGCTGTATAAAGTGTCGCTTCACGACGACAAAGAGTTTTACAGTCAATTTTACAACCTCCAAACTACGATGTATATCGGTTAGCGTTTGAATTTCTTCTTCTTTATAGGATATGTTAATGTCAATTAGTAGTTTGAAGATGCAATCTTTCATTTTCAGAAACGATCCTATCATATCATCCATGCTGGACCATCTTGTTTGACAATCTAATTGTAACTGGATGTTTTCGCCAAACTCTTTACTAACGTAACCTCTCAGATCATCGGCTTTAAGAGGCGACTTCCTAATTGACCTGACTAAGCTTCGTACCTTGCCAATCACCTCTCTGTATAGTTGTGGATCAGCTGTTTGTACTCTTGTTCTTTCTACTTCGAAGCCATCACATTTTGTAGATGAATCATCATCATTGTCGCTTTCAGAGTCTGAACAACTAGTGGATTCCGTTGCGTGAACACGAGATGTTTCAAGATAGGCTGCAGGCTGTTTTTTGCTGCTACTGGCAGCGGAAGGCGAAGTCTTATACAAGGTATCAATGACTGCGAGCTGGATGCCATGGGCAGACTTGATGGTGGGCGGGAATATAAGATCCCATTTTTTTCATTACACTCGCGCCATCCGTGGTATGACTAACACTATCTTCTTCCAATACGATATTGAACTTAGCTAGATGCTCCCGCAGTAATGAAGCAGCTGCCGTGGCTGGCATGGACCCCATTATTTTGACGAGTCCCAGGTTTTTAAATTCAACCCCCCCAAAAGCTCTGCAATGAACGTTTATGTTCATATATCTCCGGTTTCGTAGAGAAGTCCATTCATCGATAGTCACAGTGAATTTTAATCCATTTTTCTTCATGAATGCTATGGTTTTCACTGTCTCACATTTTATATATTCGGCGTGTTCAAGAACCATTTTCGCAATAGTATTTGGTGTTTTTGGTAAATCATATCCACTTTTTTGAAAGAGTTATCGCAGATCTTGACTTTCAGAAAACAATCTGAAACTTACACCATTTAAAGCGGTCATTCGTGAAACAACAGCCTCCATTGAGTCTGAAGACTTAAAATAATCACTCATGAGTTTCCGTTTTTTTTATCTTTGTCGTCTGTTCTTCTTGATGTGTTGACGTCGTTGACGATGATGTGCTTGGTAATTCCAATGTAGAACAATCATCTGTAGAGCCGCGCTCAGCAGTTTTGTTTGAATGTACACTTCGTAAATGAGTGTGTAAGCCGGTAGTGGACCCTCCAGTAGTTTTTAGTTTTTTTGACAGATCTGACATTTAGCAGTTTGGCCGTCATCTGATCGGTGAAAATGATCCCATGCATTTGATGAGCGTTTCTTAAGAAATTCTGAGTACGTTTCTTTCTTGAAATGAAGCCCTTGCGATGAAGCCCTGAAAAGAAAATAACTTATTGTTTCACGTGACGTAATAATTCTTTTATATATATAACATATTCAACTTTATACCTTTGCCTATGATACGGATTACCCGGACGGGCGTACATACATAGCCTATAGCACTCAGGGATAAATTAGCTATCCAATGGTAAAATAATTTTTCAGTAGTTTCTTATATTAGCGCGCGTTCAACCAAACAAAACTCTTCAGCTTTATAATATAAGTTTCAACCAAACAAAACTCTTCAGCTTTATAATATAAAGTATAGATATGTTACTCTGGTATAAAATATCCAGGTATACAATGGTGAAGGAATTTTTGAAATCTGCCCAGTAGTTTCTGAGTTTTTTCATTACAAAGATACATACAAATACAAATCTGTCCTCTTTATAATATTACTGTGATTTACTCAACACAAGTACCTAAATTGAATCGCAGAACTAAAAATTAAGTAATGCTATTATGTACTTACATATTTGGCAATAATAGTGCCACTGCCAGCCACTTACAACACAAACACGTTAAACACCTCTTTACTTTTACACTTCATGGGCTCGACTGATTCACAGAATGTTTTGTTCATTTGTGCAAAGAGGCAAAGTATACGCCCAAAGCTAAAGAGTGAGCGAGACACACTATACAAGAGGCATGCGGGGCGTTTATGTGACCGGTCGGCGCGGCGAGGCTGGAAGAAACGTGTTTATACTTGCACAGCCAATGTCAGGGACGGTCTGTTCTTTTCTTTGTTCTGTTAGTTAAAAGTTAGAATATTTTGATATAATGAACGTGGTTTTTTATGATTTACAATGAGCGTTTATTGTTGAACAGTGTGCATGAATAATACTACTGGAAGAAATAACAATTTATCATACTTTATAGGAAAGAAATATATGATTATTACATACGTTTTGATTAAATAACCTGAATAAATAACTTAAATTGAAGTAAAATAATTTTTTTGGAGGTTTACTACACAGAATGTTGTTAACGTTTGACAATTCATGCGATTATATCGTTTTAAAGCATTATATATAGCAAATAATTTAATTACGATATTATGCGATATTAAATGACTCAGTATCGG
Organism: Euzophera pinguis; assembly: GCA_947363495.1. Classification (NCBI taxonomy): domain Eukaryota; kingdom Metazoa; phylum Arthropoda; class Insecta; order Lepidoptera; family Pyralidae; genus Euzophera; species Euzophera pinguis. The sequence continues at coordinate 7,487,506 of OX376155.1, read as the reverse complement.
AATTGTAATATTGGAATTAATCGTAAATATGGTCCGAGATTCCGATGTTATGATATTCCGAGATTCCGATATTCATGCCCTATACCAGAGTGAGGAAACTCTGAATGGTCCTATACCAGATGCCCTTCGAATTAGCACATTCATTATAGAATTTCTTCCATTTTTCTAAGCAATATAACTTAAATGTAGGTACATGTTCCAAGGCATATGGTAGGCACCTATCCTCCCCACTCCTTCCAGCTGCCTCTTTTGCTAAGGAATCTGCCACCTCATTACCCAGGATGTTAATATGAGATTGTATCCACTGCAACTTAATTTTCTGTCCGCAGTTCAGTACCATTCCTAGGATATCATAGGCTATCGGCATCCCTCGGCTGTCCGAGGTGCATCGAGCAAAGTGTTGCAGAGCACTTCTTGAATCCGTTAAGATTACAATATCTCGTCTTAAATCTGCTACATACTTAATAGCTTCTGCAATAGCAATTAGTTCTGCTCTCATGATGCACATTTCCTAATGTAAACACCAGCCTTTTGAAGTGTTCGTTTGTGGATCATAAAGAGCAGCTCCAACTCCATTACTTGCTTTAGAAGCATCTGTGTATATTTTAGAGTATCCATGGTAACCTTCCTCTAAGTTATGAAGTGTCAAATTCCTTAGCTCACAACAATTGATATTGCATTTAGCTGTACTCAGCCCAGCCAAACTATCAACAATAAAAGAAGAATCTAATAGCCAAATATCAAGCGAGTACATTTCTAAGTGCTGTTGTTTTTATATAGATCAATATTTAAAAAAAAAAAGATGTACTTCTGTTAATAAAGGTTTTGATTTGTTTCTCCAATAGTAATTTTCTTTGGACAATTCGTCAATTATATCTATAATTTCGTTATCACCATTAGAAGCCATCTTGGACCAAAATCGACATGCCAACCATAGTCTTTGAATAAAGAGTGGCGGAAGACTGAGCTCACTCTCCATGACATGGACCGGGGTAGTTCTTATAAACCCACCGCATATTCTTAAAGCTCTATTCTGTAGTACATTTAGTTTGTTGAGATGAGTTTTGGCTGCATTTGCGAACAGAAAACTACCATAATCAATACGACTTCTTACAAGTGATGTATACAATCTACGTAAATGTTTAGGATGTACTCCCCATGTACTACCTGCTAAGACCTTCAGAATTTTTATGAATTTATATCCTTTTTCACAAATTTCATTTATATGAGCGCTCCATCTAAGGGAATCATCCAGCCAAAAACCAAGATACTTAACATTATGAACAGCATTAATATTTTTACCATCTATATCAATTTCAATGGATATTTTCTTGTGTGATCTATTAAAAATACATAATTTAGTTTCTGATAAATTAAGACCAATGACTTGTAATAATGGACTGCAAATCTTCAGAAATATTACTAATAGCAGCATCTATATCTCTATTATAAACTGTTTGATATAAGGCAATCATCAGCATATTGAGATATGAAAAGCAGAGGAGATAGGGGATCCCCTTGTGCTAAGCCCCTACGTGCACATCTGATGATACTATTATTACAACTGTCTGTCATTGTGAGAAAATTCCACAGATAATAACATAATTTATAACCAATGCCTATGCTTTGCAATGCCACCACCACTGATGAAATGTTTATATGTATGATGTAATTTGGCGGCAGTGTGTCCATCTCAGGGGATCCTATACTTTGTTCATTTATATCATTAAATCTATTATTTTCAAGATGAGTTACATTTTTCTTACTTTTTTGTGACTTTTTCCGTTTGCTCTTAATTATTTTTCGCCCTTCTGCAAGTTCATTGCATTCTTTAACATTTTCTTCTTCACTTTCCTTGTCTTGGATAATTTCGGCAAAATTATTTTTAGAAGTAGATGGTGCATGCATCGAGGGAGATTGAATGGTGACTTGACTTGTTGTATATTCCATTGATGTCTGTGTATGATTCATTCTAACTAAAGCAGCCTTATATGTACAATTATTTTCCGACATGTACTCTCTAATTTTCCGTTCTCTATGAAACGCTGGACACTGAGTCTTTAAAATAGACATATGCTCCCCCTTGCAGTTTGAACATTTATATCTTGATGTATCGCAGTTGTTATGTTCCCCTCAACACTTTGGACACGTCTGAGATTTAAGTGGGCAGTAATTTCTAATGTGACCATACTTCCAACACTTCGAGCACTGTGTCACAGGACATGTGTAAGGTTCTACCTTAATTCTACATCCATATACATACACATATGGCGGTAAAGTAGCTCCCTTAAAGCATACTCTTACAGTTTCACTTTTCTCCCATTTCCCATCCCTCAACTTCTTATTTAGCCTCTTAGCGGCTAGTATCTCCGTCTGACTTTCAATTACATTTTTAATGTTCATATCTTCTTCATAATGTCCATATCCAAGTCAATTTCCTTGATTATTCCATATGAATATATAACTTCATTCGTTTTCCTACAGATCCAACCTTTTTCTCTGAAAGCATCACATTTAATGACCGTGTCAGCATCCAATTCAGTCTTCACACGAAGAAGAACTTTGTATGGGCTTTTATATTTTACTTTCAACACAGCTTGAATGTTTTGTTGATGCAGCATAAAAATGCTGCATCAACAAAACATGCTAAGGCTATTTGTTTAGGTAGTATCTCCTTCGATGAAATTGAAACCTCAAACATGGGAATGTTGAGATTAGCTCGATTCTCTTTTTCTATTTCTGATCTATTAACCTGTCCTAACTCTGCCTGAAAACCTTTTTTTTCTTCCTGGTCACCTCTTTAAATGCAGTATTATCTTCTTCATTTGATGGTATTCTTTGCCTCTTTTCACCTTTTGATTTGCTATTTTCATCACTTACCCTCTGCCCCGAACTAACATTATTGGTATCCCACTCCAGTTCAGATCCACAAATTATATTATTTATCTCCTCACGCGAGTACTCCTTCTCAGTTTCCTCCTCGGAATTCATTTCTTCCTCACTCAACATTTTAAACACTATACCACAATATTATATTTATAATAGAGGTAGACGAAAGTCACTGTCTTTCGAAAATCACAAGATTAATGATATAACTTAACTAAAACAACAAACACTACATTGTTTATTGAGTCTTTAGCCAAAACAAACACATAACTTAATAGAGTAGTAAGAATGTCCAAATAAAAACAATTAAACAGTATAACACTGTATGGGGTGTGTGTACCCAACGAAAAATTGAAAAAGGTAATTTTACAGATGTTTTTCTCCTGACGATAATCTCGGTCTCTGCTATATCGATGGCGAACCGCTTCTTTCTTTCCTTTCTTTCTGCTCACCGAACGGAGATGAGCAGTGTTGCCGACTTAGTGGATTTTTGACTAAAACTGGTGGTTTGGACCCCGCTTTTAGTGGGGGGAATATTGCGTTTAGTGGCTGGTGGTTTAGTGGTATAGTTTTTTTTTTACTTAATAAATAATCACACCAATATAAAGTTTGGACGTTGCTGTTTATAATATTTCATGTTCATATAATTTTTTTTTTATTTACTTTACTGTATGCTGCAATGACTATGAAATTAAAATTTGTCACCAATGAATCATATCGTTCCTTGGAAATTGATGATGATGTTGGCGGTGAAATAGACACATCTGATGACGATTTGTTCTTTTCTTTCATATTAACAACAAAAAAGATTTAGTGGCAAATTTAGTGGCTTTTCACCTTTTTGGTTAGTGGTTTTCTGGTGGTTTTAGAAGTCAAATCTGGTGGACAGCTCCTCAACCTGTTGGCATTGACTGACACTGGAGATGAGAATTCTCAATATGATTATAAAGTAAATAACATTTTGTAATTATATACAGTAGTCCATATTGACAAAACGCTGTAGTTATTAATTTTGTAATTATCAACTTGGCAGCTGTAATATTTAGTCCAGCTTGACCCAAAAAATTCTGTAGTTTTTCATTGTGAAATTCTTTGAGCCTGCGTGTTTTCTATACTCGCCCACAGCTCGCGCTTTACCGAATACAGTACGCTGTTAATCATGGTCATAGGTTTAGCGGTGCTGGTATTACACTGGAGCGACTGCCGTCTGATCTCCGTAACCTATTTTACAGGAAAAATAGACCTACATGATATGACCCGAACTGTGTTAGTGGCCAACATTGTCAGATTTTTCAGGCTACAACAGTATAATGTGCCTTCCGAATTCTAGTATCTCGGATTTGGTTCGGTTTTGGGTTTCCATACATTCGTTTACCAAAGCGGTATTCCTGTTGAAGGTTTTTGGGCTTTTTTATTATTTGGGTTACTACTTGCGCGTGACGTGACCCGACATGCACTTGTAGTGTTGTTTGACCTCATATAGTATGCGCGTCATACATTTTAGTAGTCAATTTAATTTGGTTGTCCTTCGAGAACTGTTAAATTAATGCCGTAGGAGTTTTTACGTGAAAGATGCACAACAGACAGACAAAATTTCGAAAAATCATATTTTTTTGCTTCTGGTACATGTCTAAAGAGCCCTAGTAATATTTATTTCATTTTATATTCAATGTACAGAATTGACCTTCCTACAGTTTTATTACATGTATATAGATGTAGATTATGGAATATGGACAGTGGGGCAACGCTGAAACAGTGATACCAAGGCATACAGGGTCGATTGATCCTTTGACACCAGAATGAGCAGTTTATAGGATATGAACCAAGAAAAACGGACTTCAAATGCACCTTGAAGGGAAGGGATTTTGAATCAATAACACCAGGGCTTACAGGCTCGATTGACCAAACTTCTTCATGATCTAGCACACAACTCGAAGGAAAATGCTGAAATTATGTGACTTTGACGACTTACCTACTTACTCCGCTTATTACTTTGCTATGAAATTTCTATCTGGGGAAATGAACAAAATCTTTAAATGATGATAACTTTCTTCCTGATGTTGATGAAACAAAGATTAGACGTTGGCCTGAGCTAAGGGCAATCAGTTTTTAAAAACTAAATTCAAATCTGTCCAGTAGTTCCTGAGATTATCGTGTTCAGTTCAGACACACCGACAAAATTGACGTAAAACGTTTTTTTTTTATAGTATAGAAGATAGATATTTTGTACCTCCATTTGAAATCCACGGGTTACCCTGCTTTTTGAGAGGCTTGCCCGGGCATTAATCCAACGCCCTAGAGAAATTAATGTCATGTGCTCCTCCCAAAACCAGTTCTTGGCTATATCAATAGATAATGCATCCATGAACAGTTCTCGATAGGAGGAGGAACTATTTCTAATGAATGAAATAAAATCGGTTATGGTAATGAAGTCTGGATGGATTGAAATTGGGCTATTGTATAGAAATCACACGCATGCCATAATCTTGATAACTTGATTCATGACAGGCGGAGACTCACCACTCAGTAAATGGACCACTGAAATAGGTGCTGAGAGGTGCAGCTGCAGTTTCGCCATCGTGAGTTGCCCGTGATTAGATTTCCCCGTTATTACACCATTACGTGCAATACACTTCCACCCTCTAGCATATAGCTCTTGCAACTTCACTCTGGCCGGCTAGCTAAGGCAAGCCAGAGGTAGGGGTCCTGTGCCTCATCAGTGTTCACTCCACGTAGCATTAACAAAGAGGCGATGGCGTTTTAAATGGCGCAGTGATGCTATCATTGGCGCAGCGCCGCTCCCAAAAGTGGACGGAGCTTGTCAATTTTTGTTCAACAGTATACCGAGAAACAGATCGCGAGCAGGACCTTAGGAAAGTGCATCACTATTTTCCAGGGCATTTTTCGAATTTAGCATTGAATAATTGGTTTCTGTTAAAAACGGTATATTTACGGCTCTAAAAGTTATACCTAATATTTTAAACGTTCATAATATTTATGAAATACCTCAAATGTTTTTAAGATTGGAACTTCGATGTACTAGTGACATCTATTGACAAGTAGCTGAACTTTAGACATCTATTGATAAGTAGAGTAACTTTTAAACTAAACAATTATTCGTATGCACAGTTCACATCACATCGATTTCATTTTTACACCAAAAAGGAAGGGTTATGTTTTCAACATTCATGTATGTTTCTTTGGCGCAAGGTTTTTTATTTTAATTGCTTCACAATGTATCCTTGTTGTGCATTGAAGAGTTTTGTATATGTTTCTTAATATATTTGTATGTAAGTGAGATTCTATAAGTAGTTAAAATGAAAAGTCCTATCAATCGAACATTGGATTTGTGGTTTCATGTTCTCTTTTATAATTCACTGTAAACATTTGGCCATTTGTTTCAAACACCCTGTATATCCATGGAAATATATTTATTTTATTATTTAAAAAATATATATAAATAACTTCGACCCAAAAAATAATTGACACCCTGATGTAGATGTATGCCCCACGTCCGCTTTCCGCCCCGCGTAGCCTCACAAATACTTCTTACAAAACACTTATTATGACATCTCCTCTTTGTAATTGCTCCGTGGTCCACTCCGACCTTGACGAAGGAAGGCCGGAGGCGAGGGACGGCGCCTCCCCTGGGAGCATTCAGGTCGGAAGTGTCGCTACTCACCAACAGCTCGTTACAAGCTGCCCTGCGGGGACTTATTGCATAGCGATTTGTGTCTTTTACTTTGTTCGATCTACATTATTATGTACTTACCTATGTCTCACAAATAAAGTTTCTATTCTGGAAAGGGATCCTCCAGTATGCGATGTGGTCAGCACATCCCGACGCCTAATTTTTGTATTATCTATAACTGTCTGTCCGTTAGGCTTTCACAACCAAACTGCTGAAGACCCGGGGTTATAGGCTACTTTTGACGGAGGCGATTATTTATTTATTATTGGAACAGAATTAGCAACTATTGTATCTGTTTTTAAAACTGTAACTGATGGTGCTTTTACCAGTTTATTAATAGAATTCAATATTATTTCCAGTTATCAAAGAAGTTAAAAGGACAATGTGGTTTACTTATGACAAACAGATATGTTCCATATGTTTTACAGTGGTTCAAAGATTTTCGTGAAACTGAATATGCTCGGTCAGGATTTATAGCTACTCGTGATGTGATATTACCAGCTGGCCCTCTTGAAGATTTTTCACATACTATAGAGCCACATCTAAGGCGACTTGGCCTGCCAACGTCTCTTGAAAGAGGTGTCATACATCTCATCAAAGAATATCAGGTAAATTATGTTTTGCTTCTAATTATTGGTATTCTAAAGGCATCACATACAGCAGAAGTGCATTGAGTCGAGGGAAGTTGCATTTGGTGATTTATCTTTAAATAATAAATTATTCTCTTGCCCATGCAAAGCTGCAGCAGGTGACAGCTACAAATCTAATTTATTATAATTTTACTTTAACAGGTTTGCAAAGAAGGTTCATCACTTACCCCAGAGCAGGCCAGTATATTGAAGCTTTTAGGAATTCAGATGGCAAAGTTCAAAGTAGTGATAAAATGCCATTGGACCAAAGGGAAAGGTTTCCACAAAGACCTCGATGTTCCCAGTGATGATGAAGGCGATAGTGAAAATGAGGGCAATGTAATAGAAGACGAAGTTATGGAAGATAATGAGACGTGATTGAGTAAAAACACTTACTGTTGTTATAAATGGCTTTTATTTATGAGTATGTGGTACTTTCAGCAGTCTCTAAAGGGTATACTAAGATGTCGTGCAGACTACATCAAAGAGAATATAATCACTAACGTTTAGACTCTGGATTCTATAGACGGGAAATGCGAAAGAGAAATATATAGGATATGCGTATGTTGAACGATATTGAGAGACCATTTCATATATACACTATTGGCCAATATCGGCTTTACGGATTTCTTGTCAAAAACAAATATCGAGTTGTAAGTGTTAAAAATGTGTTCAGTAGAAGCGCATAATAATGGTTTCAAGTGCCGTAACTAGATGTAACTCAACGAAGAAAAAAAACGCACTTAACTTCACATTTTACACGTAAGTACCACAAGTTTATCACTGTATAAATCCATTATTTTAAAATTATTTCAATAGTTTTTCCCGCTTAAATATTAGAAACATGTAGATCACATAAATACGTGAATTTTCACAATTTGCAACCTAATTCTTGAAGTTTAGGGATTGACATCGAAACATTATATCGATAGTATTGCACCTAAATACTAGGAATGAATAAGTACTTGGTAATAATGTTTTTCTTTTTTGTTTTAAAGATATTTAAAAACGTATAAAAATAGAAATTGAAATAAAGGGAAAATACTAAAGTAGCATGTTTAATATGTAATTGTATTCTAACTCATCCCAAAAGAGTACTGCATACTTCATTTGGCAACGTCAAAAAAAGTCTAAATCTATACATGTCTACATACATACCTACCAATAGTTGTTTTGTCAACACACTCAAAGAGAATAATAATCATTAACGTTGCAAAGACGGCCTATGATAATTTTGATATTTTTTTTGTAATTCTGTGTCTCTTAGGGAATCCTAGTATTGATGGTCGAATTCGTGAGTCTTCGATCCAAAAGTTGGCAAAAACCACCCATATTTTCCCCTGACTATCCACCCGGGTAGTCTGCCGACTTTCATTGGCAAACTTGTTTTTCCAGAATGTAAACACCCTGATGATAAATGATGGGTTTTCAACATGGTATTCAACCAAAATGGTAGAATACCGAATAAACAACCGTTTTCTACCGGTATTATACCAAACCTACTGTACAAAATTAAAATTATTTGATAAAAAGAACCCTAATTTTCATTAGGCTGGTGAATCCTCGACATACGAAATTATGAAAAATGTATAGAAAGTTTTCTACTGTAGTTTATATAGTAAACAAACATAGAAAACGCCTAAATAAGTTTTCAACGGTTGAGAATTTACTCGCCCCGCCCCTGATAGAATTGGTAATTATTAATTGCTAGGTAGCAAGGGAGTTTAATGTATTATAAAATTAAAATATCATTGTGTTCAAAAAACCAACATTCTGTATAATAGACACACGACGCAAGGGAGTTTATTATAAAATTATTAACATAAGAATGTTATGTCAAAAACTAGAAACCGACACACTATATTTTATTTTATTTATTGGCACACAACAGTTTTGCAACATAGCATGATAAGATTCATTTTAATAAGTATTACGACTGATTGCAAAACCAAAATCTATAGCATGCAATGATAACTGACAAAAATAACTTGTATAGGCACATTTATTTGTTTTAAATATATTTACCATGGCGTTATTAAGGGAGGCGTAAGCGCGGCTGCACATTAGAAATTTCTAAACAGAAAAAATTCTGACACTCGCCGGAAGGCACTTGGTTTTATACATTTCGTATTAGTTTCCGCACAATGTGAGAAAATTTCTGACTATTTTTTTAGAGTGTGTTTTCATACATATGCGTCCTACATTTAAAAAAAAAAAAATAGGGCTCCTGGTAGCCCTTGACCCCCGAGGTCATTAACACACAGTTGGTTGACATTTTAAAATTTATTACCATTAGAAATTAAACAAATATTCTTATACATATATTATTTTATTCAAACAATCACAGAAACAATAATAAGTTATTCTAAAAAATACGAAACTAATCAGGACATACCTGCTCTTTTTTGAAGTTTTATAAAGAAATATGTTATTAACTTATTATAAACGTCGTAAAGAAATAATATTTGACTAATCCAATATTCTAAAAATCATTTAAATATAAAATTAACAAAACTATATAGGTACCTTAAGAGGCTTTGCCTCTGTAAATTATGAAATAATTATGTGAATGTAAAGTCGCGTAATGATAACTTAGCACTCATGCATACATTCAAGTAATCACAGTATAAAAATAAAGCATTATTATATCAGTCAACATCACAGCTTATACTTCCGGCAAATCAAACCTAAAAGTGCTTATGTCAATAAAAAGAACCTAAAACTAAAGTCTACTTTGCAGTTTACTACTTGTAGCTGTGGGACGTAGTCTTTAATATAATAAAACACCTTCATTTAAGTTTACATGTTAAATAGAGCTTAATAGGTTTCAACAGGAAACTTAAAGACTACGGCCGATTTCCGAAACATCATAACTACAATCTATAGTGTCAGTTCAGCATAATATGTCATGGTTAATATGTGTTTACTTAATAAGATGAGTGTATTTAATTAAACCAATAATTTATCAGCAAAAATGAAATACGAGGTAATAAAATGATTAATTTCTCTAAAGCTCCACACTGTAGTGAGACATCTAAGCGGATGATAATTCGATATCGTGTTTCGCCTCGCCCGTACTATCGGAAACGGGAAGACACGGGCGACTCGTTACAATAATCGACTAGTAGCTGTGAATGTGAGATCATTTTATATCACAGCATATTCACTGTACACCAAACATGCACTACGTTTACGTATGCATTGATTATGAAATGAGTTTTGTCGAACTGAATGCTGACTACATACTACCATTATCTAATATATAATTAGGCTCTACAAAGGTTACAAACATTTCATAAATACGAATTGTAGCATAATCACATCTAGTAGCGGGAACTATTCATTGAACTATACACCTGATGCAAAGATTAGCATCTGACATGATTACTTTCTGTTGTGTACAAAGTTTAAGACAAGTAATTGTAATGTAAGAGATCGAAACATGTTTTATATATAGTTATAATTGTTAAAAAAAAGCTATATAATCACACTTTTACTGTTGGGTGAAGTTAGATAATTTCAATTTTAGTTTATGTAATCGCAAATTTTGCAGTCACAAACAAAATATTTTTTTTATTTCGATTTAAAAAGGGCTATTGCTTTACTTAATTTAAATGAGGAGGCCCGACTCCAGATGGAATGGGAACGTGGCAGGATAAAGAAAGAAAGAATCAACCTAGAGGCTATTTCATAGTTTTTACGGCAAAACTTTCTTCTATACCTATTAGTACCATTCTACAATTATATGTGCAGAATTTATCAGTTACTTATGATTTTAGACACACTCGTTTGAAACATCAAATACAGAAAGCCATCAGATTGAAGCAACATGGTGGCGATAAAAAAATAAATAAATAGGAACAGTCATTCGGGACCTGCGAATACACTGTTGCGATTGGTGCAACGACCGACAACTTTCAGCATCAACAGCGTCTGAAGTGTCGAAATTATTACACTACACTAACTTCGTACCATTTGATGTCATTAAGGATCGCCCATTAATCACGTAAGGCTTGAAATGGCGGGAAAATGATTCGTATTAAGTAATCTTCTGAAAAAAATTGAAAACTCTTTCTACAGTTTGGGGCATCGTCTTACGTGATCATTGGAAGACCTAACTGGAGCAAATGTCTAATGCTTGGCGTTAGCTGGCGAGGTGGGCGGCAGGTCGAGGTCGGGCAGAGGTTCGCGCCAGTACACAGTGTTGGAGAACTCGTCGCTCGGCTCGCACAGCGCCGGCGGGAACACCTGGTCCACCATCACCGACATGTGCGAGTACCTGACCAAACACATGTACTGTTAAAACCTACACAACATTCCAATCACACGCCCACAGAAATAAGAATCGGTAGAAGTGCCGTAGCGTATGCCAAAGTTAACTAGCTCGCTAATGACACTTCTTCATATGTTCTTATTTCTATGGGCGTCCCGCCAGTCGCGCGGGATTCGAGTCAGTTTGAATGGTCCTATAATTTGAAATTTTTAAAGCTACTGAAACGGGCTCTAGTTGTAAATAGAATACAAGAAAATTTTTCACGAATAAATTTAAATAAAAATATTTTCGTGATTTCCACTCATCTTCAATACATTATTATCAAATCATTTAAGTATAAAGTTACAAGTTTAATGGAGATCAGTAGTGGTGTAGTAGTTTACTACTTGGTACTTGGTCGATAGTAATTATGACAATAGGACTAACTTAAAATAGCACAAATTTTGTATTCTAAACTAAATAAAAATAATATTGTTTCTAAAACTTGGTACTTTAGTTAAAGGACAACAAAAATCGTGTCGTGAGTTCGTTATACACAAGTAAAAATATATAACACACTATCTAATGTATAAATATTTGCCATGCAGGAATCGATCTCAATTAACTGTAGTTTGGCAAAATAACAGGAAGAATTTAAGAATTACTATCGCATATTTTTTAATTTTATAGCAAAATATTTAGAAATGTGGTTAGTGCACTTTAGACAACTAGATTGAAACAATATCTATTATCAGATTACTCTCAGAATTCTTATGTTAGTTATATCTAATCACTGTGCCTTAGGATATCTGTAGTAGACATTAGAATGTATTTATAGTAATCAGAAAAAAAAATAGTAATAAAGAAAAACTATAAAAAAATATAGTTTAAATAGAAATAAATATCACCTTGGAAATCATACAAGGGATGATAACCCCCACACCTTTTTACAATAAAGAAATCGTGTGTAACACGAATGTGGAAATGAAGCGTAGGACACCAAAGACGAAACACAGATAAGACAGAACAGAGATGACATGTCGATGTTTACTGCAAATTTTTAGTATAACACTCGCCAATATGAAGTTATCGAATGACATGATATTGATTAGACTTTGATGGTGGTGTGGTGGTCTGTGACCAAGCCTTACAAGACATGCCATACGGCTTACCGGCAGGATGGGATGCCCGCGAATATTTTGCACTAATTTATCTAAACGCCTAATGTTTCAAACTACCTTTTAAAAGGAAGGTTATCACGTTTCAGTGGCGGGAATAAATCATCGACCATGTCACTTTGCACGTGGTAACTGAAATAAAAATATACGTACTTAATAAGGATTTTGTTAGTTACGTGGCGGGGACAAGGCGTTAGGCGACGTGTGTAATGCATTGAAAGTACTTACGTTGATTGGAATGTCTGAGTCAGTTCGTGTTTTAGCTCCCCTTTGTAGTTGATTGTGAATATTCTCACGATTGGAATGCCGACAGCTTGGTATGCGCATACATCCTGCAAAATATTATAACTTAAGTAGATCTAAGGATTATACTTTGATCATTATTTTGTCCGATTAGCAACCTTACAATGCAAAACAGTTAACGAAATCTAACTAGAGAGTAATAATATCAGTGCTCGGCTAGTTATGATATTAATTTCACTGAAAATAGGTACAGTACCTGTCGAGAAATACTACATCTGCAATCATCATTCAACCGGCAAAATACAAAGATAACATGCAATATATCGCCAGGTACTGTAGATATCTACATAAAGTCTGTCTCAATAGAAAAAGACAATAATATAAAAAAATATGGCCGTCTGACATTGAGACAGGTTTGTAGATGGTGTTTTTGTGAAAATGACTTGTAGGTTCGTTGAGATGTGAATATAATAAGAATTGATAATCGCCTGTAAGTGATTAATAAGTATCCATGCAAATATTATAAATGCGAAAGTCTGTCTGTTACGCTTTCATGGCCAAACCGGATTTTGATGAAATTTGGTATGAATATAGTCGAAGACCCGGGGTCAAACATAGGCTACTTTTTGACGCAGGCAGAACTGCGGGAAACAGCTAGTTTTTAATAAATTGTATTTGCTTGTATTAATGTCTTTCCACTCAGACAGACTTTATATGATCATAGACACTTAGAACAGAATTATTAATAGTATTAACGTGCATAACGGACACTCGCACCCTTCCACCCGAAACAGATACTGCACCTCATCACTGCGCAGATTTAAGGTAAAAATCGAGAGCAAAACAATGCAAGGGTGACATTTCGGCCGTACGCCGCCCGATACGATACGATTAATAAGTAACCCTACAAGTAACGCACATATTGAAGAGCGTGCGTACGCGATCGAATCGTAGTAGTAGTAAAAGGTATCGGGTTCGCCGCTGTTGTATGGAGTGTTCGGGACGGGAGCTAAGTAAAACATATAATTTGGTAATTATAGGATGATTCTTTGACAGCAGGACAGAAATATGGATAATATTGAAGTGTGATAGAAGAGACCGACAAGAAAATCCATGTGATTTGACAGCTGCCACAAGAATCGAGCTATAATTTCTTAAAAATCGAGAATTGTTTTGTGTTTGACAAAAAAAATGATAAAATGACGAAACGTGACTCACATTGACCCTGTTGCCGTATCCGGCGTAGAAGGGGTTGGATCCGTGCGGGAACAGCGCCTTGATGTCGGCGAGGCACTGGATCTTGAACTCCTCGGGCTTCTTCTCGATGACCTCGCGGTGGAAGGCACGCAGTAGAGACGTGGGGTTCAGCAACAGTGGTCCGTCCGGCAGACACAGCGAGCCCTGCTTGATCGAGCGCAGGTACTCGCGCGTCACCTGGTTATCATAACAGTGGTTTTCATTTGCATGCCTAAGAACCGATTTCAACAAAGTCGGATAAGTTTTATTCCAAGGATAATGACGCAATTTACTCTTGTTTAATGAAGTTTACATATCACAATATAGTTAACCCGAGAATAAGTATACTGTTAATCCACGGATAATTCCGGTACAAGGACTCTTATTAATATTGGTGAACAACTGCGCCACGCCAGCTAGACAGAATCAGAACTAGGGAACCACTAACCCTGGCCTGTCCGATGGCTCTAGCAGACAGGTACAGCAGCTGGTAGCCGTTGTTCTTGATCTTGGTGAACAACTGCGCCACGCCAGCCTGCGCCCAGTCTTTGCCCACCAGTGGGAAGATGTGACCCAGCACGTCTGACCTGTTGGACGATACAATTAGTGATCCCCTTATGAACGAATGCTTCCAATGCCCAAACCATAAACCAAACATAACCTAAACCCTAGCTATTTGATCTTATACAAATCGAATTTCATTTTTTATTTAATTTAATTCAAATTCAATTTATATATCTAAACTATTTCATTTCCAAATTCAATTTACAATATTTGATTAATTTTGCTTGCTGCCAAAATGTTTATGAATGCTGTTTTCACCTGTAATTGGGTTGCATGCTAGCACATTTCAGGGAATGTTTATTGTATATTATTACATGTAACCTGTTGGTGTACCAAAATTAAATAAATTTTAGATAAAATTTGAAACACGTAAACCCAACTAACAAAAATTACTCTTGTAGTAGCTTACATTGCCAAAAATAGTGTTCTTTATAACAGCCGTATTATCGCTAATAAGGGTGCATTTGGGCCCAAATTATAAGAACAAGAGGCTCTATACCCTTCTTATAGTTGATTTATTGTTAGCTTTTTATCCGTATACGGGCTTTATAATGGTAACCAACAAGAAAAACTGAACTTATAATGAACGCATTGAAAGCGTGAATAAGTGCGATTACTCCTAAATGTATTTTATTAAGGTCAGGAACAAAGAAGTTAAACTTAAAGCGACAAAACCAAGTCGCTTAAAAAGCAGTCTGCCTTTGTAACAGTCTTTTATTATTATGCAATAAGTGTTTTGATTTAATTTTGTGACAGTTTAGAGAAAAATATGAAAGCTTCCACCATTTTAATAAAATGAAAACGGTAAGTCACAAATTTATGTTATATAGGTTACCTGAATGTGTGTTGGTTTTTAGGTGAAAATGTGTGGTAAATTAAATGCATGACAAAATCAGGTACGCTGTATGTTTTATTATCAACGCGCCCTGGAATTTAAGCTGTTTTGTGCTAAAAATTTAATTTATTATTTAGTCATATTTTTAACAACGCTATTACAAGAGTACGAGCAATTCGTAAAGGTTCTATAAGGAGTCTATAAGATTGTAAGACTTAAGATGGCAACATTAGTTGCTTTTGCTATCGCCATTTTATATATATTTAGGGTTCCTTTTTCACAAATAAAATCCCATATTGTTTGTCCGCAGATTTTAAAACTGCTGTATTTGCGGGTGGTAAAAAATATCTACAAAGTAATGAGCTCAATCACATGTGATACAATACAATACAACAGTACAGTTGCGCGCTCGCACCCATCCGCACGGGAGCGTAATTGTTAAGGAGCGATAATAATAGTTCGAATTTAAAATGACGAACACGATTAAATGCACGAATTGCAATATAGTTATCGATGAGATGCTGGCTTATTTACAGAACAGTGTTTCTGTAGTGGACGAAGTGTCTTTAGTGCGTATATGTTTATCGTCGTTTACAAGTGCCGAAATAAAAACATCCAAGTCTTTGCTATTCGACTCAGTGTCATCGGAATTACGCAAAATTACACGGAAAAATAAAGGCAAAGAAGAACGAGACCTAGCCGATATCATTAATTTGTTCAAATCTGTGGATAAAGATGATGTACCTGTGTTCGTTGCTAAAAAGCTTGAGAGGTTACCGCCACTGGATTTCGAACATTTAGACTGCACGAAGATGTTAAAGACTATGTCAAGAATGCAGACGGCTATTGATGAGATTAAGTGTTCCTATGCTACTTTGGAACACATCAACGAGTTGAAGTCTGAACTTCTCCAGATAAAGAATGACTCGCTTCCGCCGCCGCCGCCGCCTAGCTCAGCTTTTAAGGTTAACACGAAACGAGGAGCATGGTTATCGGACAGTGGTCCAGTTGGACTTTCTCAGCTGCAGGATTTGTCTTTAAATGAATCAGACCATAACAAAATTTCACCTCAATACAGAGATATATTGCAGGTGAGTCAAAAACAAAAAGATAATGACTCATGCTCGCCGCAACGGTCAGCTGGTGCAGGGGACAATGTCCCGTCCGAATCGCCTACGGAAATTGTCGATTGCGAATACGTAAGAGCGAAGAGTACAGCAACATCACAGCGAGTAATGTCAGTGCCCGCAAACACGGTGCATGCGCCTACTGCTGCGAGTCAGCTGATTGTATCTGATAACGACCAGAGGCCGTGTGGAAGTGAAAATGTAAACAATGAATGGCAAAGGGTATCTTATCGAAGGACAATGAGCAGTTATAGGTATACTGGCAAAGCTGGAAGGGTAAGGGATGCCGAATGTAAATTCAAAGCAGCAGAGAAAAAAATACCTATTTTTATCACGAATATACACAAAGAAACGACAGAGGACGATATAATAAATTACATTAAACAGAAAACATGTGAAATAGTGTCTCTTGAAAAAATTAATATGAAGACAGAAAAGAATTATAAAGCATACAAATTTTTTGTATCTGAATCGACGTTATCATTATATTTGGACGAAAACATATGGCCGCAAGGTATAGTTTTTAGACGCTTTATAAGTTTTAAATATAAGGATCGGAATACAAATGAAATTGTATCTCGTTACGGCAAGAAAAATGAACTTAATGGATAAACGTCCTCAACAATTTGCAACTTTTAATTGTAAAGGTATTAAGCGTTCAATCGACACTGTCAGACGGCTGTGCAGTACGTGTGACCTGGTGGCACTGCAGGAGACGTGGTTACTCCCGGAGGATACACAATACCTAAGCTCGATTAACTGTGATTTCGGTTACACGGGGAAGTCAGGAGTCGACACGTCCGCCGGCATACTGGTCGGGAGGCCGTATGGTGGTGTCGCTTTGTTGTGGAATAGCAGTGTGTACCGAAATGTGTCTGTCTTACAATGTGAGAATAATCGTGTGTGTGCTATCAAAATAACGACTAGTGATCGACCTTTTGTTGTGATAAGTGTCTATATGCCTACGAATGATACAAAAAACCTACCCGAATTTACGGATTGCTTAAGTTCGGTAAGTGCTATAGTTGAAGAATGTGGCATTGAATCAGTTTTTATACTAGGTGACTTTAATGCAAATATTTCAGGACTATTCTATAATGAGCTTCAAAATTATTGTAAGGACCAGGATTGGTTGTGTATTGATGTAGATATCTTAGGTGCGGATTCAGGGAAGATTACATTCATTAGCGATATCAACGGCGCGTGTAGCTGGTTGGATCACTGTGTGGTGACGCAATCGGCTGGACGTGCGGTTGTGGGTGTTTCGGTGGAATATGATTCTCAGTGGTCCGATCATTTTCCTCTCATTATAAAAGCTAACCTAGACTTAATTGCTCCTATTAAACCACCTAGGAAGAAAGTAGATGGTTATACAGTCATGTGGGGTGACAGAAATGAGGAACAGACTGTGAAGTATGCCACTGAGTGTCACAAACGCCTTAGACTTATAGATTTCCCTGCGGAGTGTGTCAGCTGTGCTGATAAATATTGTGACGACCCTGACCACCGACGTGTTCTTGACAGGTTGTACTCTGACATCGTAGCCGCCCTGTGTGAAGCGTCTGTGGCGAGTAGGGAAAGTAAAGCTATTGGCGAGCGTGGGCCGCGCATAGTGGGGTGGAATAGGCATGTTAGCGAGGCTCACAGAGAGGCTAGGAAATCCTTTATGGAGTGGGTAACAAGTGGCAAACCCAGAACCGGTTTATTATACGACGAAATGTGTAATAGGAGAAGGATTTTCAAGTCGCGATTAAAATGGTGCCAAGATCATCAAGATCAAATAAGGATGGATGCTCTGGCTCAAAAACATTCTAAGGGTGACTTTAGGGGATTTTGGAAAAGCACACGTAAAGTAAACGCTAAACCTGGTCTCCCTGTTAGTGTCGACGGAGTTAGTGATCCAAAAAGTATTGCTGATATTTTTAAGGACCGATTCTCAGTGAAGTCTTCTTTGGAACCAAGGCTGGAGGTTTTCAATGCTGAGTTACCTACGGGGCGAGTGGGGGTTCAGTTTTCCTCAAAAGATGTGGCTAAAATCATCAAAGAGATGACGCGGGGCAAATCTCCCGGTCTAGACGGCCTTAGCATTGAGCATCTTCAGCATGCGGGTCCTCATGCCTCTAGGGTACTGGCAATGCTCTACTCACTGTGCGTGAGCCACTCTTACTTGCCACTGGACTTCATGAAGACCGTGGTAGTGCCTGTTGTGAAAAATAAAACTGGTGACTTGGCAGATAAAACTAACTATAGGCCTATATCTCTGGCTACTGTGATATCGAAGGTGTTCGACGGTTTGCTTAATACTCAATTAGAAAAATACTTGCACTTACATGACAATCAGTTTGGATTTAGACCGAAACTCTCAACGGAGAGTGCAGTTTTATGTTTGAAGCATGCCGTCGGATATTATTTGAATCGTAAAACCCCCGTATACGCGTGCTTTCTTGACTTGTCCCAAGCTTTTGATTTGGTGGTTTATGAAGAGTTGTGGAAGAAATTAGATAATATCGGCCTGCCTCGGGAAATTATATCAATATTTAAATATTGGTATACGAACCAAATTAACAGCGTCAGGTGGGCGGGTGCGATGTCGGAGCCCTACAGGCTTGAATGCGGTGTGAGACAGGGAGGATTAACCTCTCCTTCTCTTTTCAATTTATACATGGATGCACTGATTGTCGCGCTGAGCAGCCAATACGTAGGCTGTCACGTTGATGGAGTTTGTGTCAACAACCTAAGTTATGCCGATGACATGGTCCTGCTGAGCGCGTCGATCTGTGGCTTGAGAAGCCTTCTAGAGATCTGTGAGGAATACGTTGGACGTCACGGATTAAAATATAATGTGACGAAAAGTAAATACATGGTTTTTGAGTCCGCTGGAGTTAGATGTCCACAAATTTTACCACCTGTTCGTTTGAATAGTACCCCTTTGGAAAGAGTTGACGAGTTCACATATCTAGGACACATAGTGACTACGGATCTTAGAGACCATGCTGACATGGAGCGGGAACGGAGGGCGTTGTCGAGGAGGGCGAATATGTTGGCCCGCAGGTTTGCTAGATGCTCCCTTGAGGTGAAAATTGCTCTTTTCAAGGCATACTGCACCTCACTGTACACGTGCAGCCTGTGGGCTATATATTCACAGAGGGTCTACAGCTCCCTCCGTGTCCAGTTCAATAATGCTTTCAGGGCGGTATTGGGTCTCCCGCGTTTCTGTAGCGCATCAGGAATGTTTGCCGAAGCGCATACAGACTGTTTTTACGCAACAATGCGCAAGAGAGCCGCATCCCTGGTGCGCAGAGTGCGGGCCAGCTCCAACGCTGTCCTGAAAATGATTGCAGCGAGAGAGGATTGTCCCTATATCCGGCACTGCTGCGACATGCATGTCCCGTGTTGCCGGGTTGAGAGACAATTTTAATCTTTATAAATATTTTCTAAAGTTTTATTATTTTTATTATTATTATTTTTATTTATTTTTTATATTTTTATGATTTCTATTTAGTTTTAACATATAATTTTAATGGGTTTCTTAATTATTGTTATTCAATTTTATATGGGTTTTATTACCTGAAATAAATTTATTTTATTTTATTTTATTTTATTATTTTATTAATACAAAATATCTTTATTGCCCACATACAGTAACAAATATTTTAACATTTACAAAGACTTAAAGATAATATGAGCAAAGGCGGACTTATTGCTAGGCAATCTCTTCCAGTCAACCCTGTGGATGGCCATGGGATTGGGCACATTTTATTTTTTAATTACAAATTATTAAGTATAATCTTAGATCTAAAATGATTACTTACTAATAAAAATACTTAATTTTCAAACGCTTGTTTTATTTTACACATAATGTCAACATGAATGAATGTTTTTGATCCACTAGCAATATAATTTGCTGATTTATAAGTATTATTTGATTAAGATGAGAGATGGTGACATGGACGAGATAAGGATGTCCAACGTATATTACGAGTATATTTATATGTACACTCTTTCTCACTGTTTTCATGTTCACTAGCATGTCTCATAAAATAATCATCTGCGGAACCATTGGCTAATTTCTTGATTTCAGAAGGAGTAGAAATGATGAGTGAAATACTCGCTGTTGTGTTTTGGTATTTATTTTTTACTTTTCTTCTATAGCCACCACTTTTCTAATATATCTTCCAGTCTTTTATAAAATTCATTTTTTTAAATGTAATTTTTACGATTTACATATGCTGCATTTTCAAAATGGCGAATTTGGTTATGTATTTTAATGTAGCCTTATTGAGAAAAATACCTTTGTACTTACTATATAAGTGAACATAGACTGCTTTAATTCTCATAAAGATCATACACAATGCCATATTTCGTTTGTTGGATAGGCATCCTATATAATGCTCCCACAAGTTAATAAGCTTTATAGTTACCTTGTAAGTTTTATTAAAAAGAATAATTAGCCATATTAAAAGGCTTTATATGGCATTTGAATGTTTTATGGTTAAAAAGCTATGTAATCAGCCATTATAAGAAACCACATTGTAAACTCTTGTTATAGCCATATTATTAGGATTTATAAACGTTTAACCAGCCAAATTACAAGAATAAAGGTTATATTAGCCAAATCTTCTTATAATGTGCCATTATATGATATATTGCCATAATGCATGCTCTTTTAAAACAACTACATGATTAAAAACCTTTTAAATCAATTTTATAAGTTTATTTTGTTTGTTGGGAAATAAATTAAATATCATCATAAGAGTAGCTTCAGAGCACAGAGAAAAACTTCTTCGTCTAAGCGTTTTTTTCTAGTTGCGTCCTCAGCATTTGCTTCTTAACTGTACTTCACTAAATTCGTACAATAAATGCTTTTTATCTTTATCCTGGGATACGCTGAAAGTCATGGTCTTAGATTTGGCACTGATTATAACAAGGACACAGAGAGAATGGTATGTTTATTTGATAATGTCGAGAGTATAAAGACGACTGTCCCGTTTTACAATTTCCACCCGAAAAAGGAACAATCGCTTTCTTCTCAAAAAAAAAAAAAAACACAAAGCACAATGAGATGGAACTAATATAAAAGCAAGTATAAAATAAAAGGACGTTTACTTAGTTATAGTGCCGTCGATGTCAGATATGACGATCTTGTCGTCGTACCGCCAGCGGAACACGTTGCATTTGCACTTCGTGGTGCCCTGGTAGGCCGTCGTCACGCTGAATACCATCTCGTTCATGCCTTCGCGCAGGTTTAGATTTTTCTGAAAGACAGATCGAATTTTCGAGAACTTCTTGCCAAACATAAAATTGTTTGCCTTACATCTTTACGCGACTTACGGACGCTGAAATACGAGTTCCAGTATAGGATATACGTCATATTAATAGTCACAAATTTTCGAAAAACTAGCTGAGCCACGCTGTGTTTCATCGAAACTTGATGAAACAAATACAGTTTATATTGCATTTTATCTTATTAACTTTATTTTCTTGCTATTTGTAGATTACGCGTGATCAGTGGGTTTCCAAAAGTCCAATTTCAATGCTTGTTCTCCACGTAGCTCGCATCAATGCAAAAACAATATTTTTTTCTAAGTCGGCCGGTAGTTCCAGAGATTACCGCGTTTAACCTAGGGTCGAAAGACCTTGCCATCCACTCGATAAGATAATAAATAAACGAAATCAACAGCTTCAAATAGAAGTAGACTCACAATTTGTTCCGACGACAGCCGGAGTGTTTTGCGGAATGTCGAATGGCGTCGTGTCGGCCTCTGACCATTTCCCTCTTGGTCCGATTCTGACGAACTATGTTCTTGACGATCTGTAAATTATACATCACGGTGAATTTCGGAGTAGATATATATGAATTGTAATATACCTTCTAAATCAAAAATTTGGTTTGTATGTAACGTGTATTATTCAATTGAATCTAACCATTTTCATATTAACCATTCATTCACCTATCAAAACGAAGGGCAACAATCAAAAAACAATACAATGCTAAAAAAAATAAGACAAAACTTCTAAAATTAAGTCATTCTTATTATACGAAAATATTTGCTGTGTTTAAATGTTTTATTTACATTAGAGTCATAAGCAACCATCGAGAAAATAAAAAATCAGACAGATATAAAAATATATGGAATAGCCTTATGTCTAGGACTTTTTGTGCCCGAAAATGTTGAATCATAGTGAGATGCTATTTTCTAAATGACGCGAAGTCATCAATAATTTCGTGTCTAATAGTTCTTATATACCTAAACGCAAAAAATCTTAATTGCTTGATCTATTCACAATAAATCAGCCTCTACATTTAATCTAACAGTTCTATACGTAGTTCTATATACGTCCCGAGGCTTTGCCTACATTCATATTTAATGTTAGAATGTTCTATTTTACGTTGGTAACGTAGCGACGAATCAAGACCGGGCGAAGTGGAGAAGTAAAACTAGGAGTATGTGGTCTCCGGAGCAAACAGCGGAGGATGCAACCGGGATAACGCTAGGATGATGGAATACTTTTTATAAATATTACCCTACCTCTATTCTACCCTCCCCCCCCCCCCCCGTACTCACCTACATACTGCGCCTTGGTCTCCTCAGCCACAGCAGGCGTGTCTTCAGCAGCCGGCTCCGTTTCAACCACCGTCGTCATTTCTAACGCTTCTTCTACTATGTTTTCTACTTGAGCATCTGTTGGCTTTTCTTCCACTTTGTCAGTCTCGGTTAGACTAGCGTCTTTTGGCGTTTCGTCCTTCGTTGGTGACGTTTCATCACTGAATAGGGAATTATTTGTTTTCATATTACTTAGACAAGGCTACAGAAACAAGAGCAGCTTTTAAATTTCAAGAATTGATATTTAAAAGCTGCTCTATATGACCCAATGCTCCAAATAAAAATAATCTTCACGTCAAGACTTATAGACTGTTATGATTTTATAGATCCTATTTGAGATTTTTTTGAGAAGAGAGCATATAGAGATCAAAAGTCAAGAACAAGAAACTTAAGAAATGTGTACTGTTCTTTATATAAAAAAATGTATGGATATTATCCCTTTCTATATCCGTCGCTGTATTTATCAGGTATGGTAGGCTTAGATACATTGAAGCTTAGACGAAAATGCAGCATACTCCTTCATTACACTTGCTACTAAATGGAAAAATCGACAACCTGGCTCTGGCTAGGTGCAGCTTTTATACCCCAGTGGTCTATAGGCAATTACGCAACCGGCCACTACTCGTGGCTGCGACGTCGGCCACGGAAACCGCGCGGTACGCGGCCACTAACCAGGCCACGGTACTCTTTGGCGCCTTGATTGCTCATTTGCCAAACGTAGATATATTTTATGATAAGCTGAAATCCTTTGTTCATTCGTGTATAATGTAAGAGTCTCATAAACCTGTGTAATTTGTCCTGTCCTAACTCGCAGCACGCATTGGGAAACTGTAAGTGCTGTCAGTGTTTGTATAAAATAAATAAATACCAACCGTTTGACCTCAGCTGTAGTGCGGCGCCAACTCCACCAGGAGTAGTATCCGCGCGACTTGGATCCGCTTTCTGCGGCGGACGGCGAGCGCGCCGCAGACTTCTCCAGCGACTCCAAAATACGCTGCAGATAAATATACAATCATCGTCATCATTTCGTGTAGGTTACATTGTCAATCGACCATGTAAAGGTACACCCTGGTGTCAGAGTTTTGCGGAACCGCCTCTTAGCCTCTTGACGTGGTTCCTTTAATGACCACCAGATGGCGGCCGGGACCAACGGCTTAACGTACCTTTCGAAACACGGAACCATCTTTATTATCAGACAATCAGGATTCAAGCCAGGATTGTCCTAACCAAACTAAAAACAACTATAAAGTATGCTTCCCGTGAGAATCGAACCCACGACTCCACTGGACCACGGAGGCAGTTACACAAGTTACAAGTCGCATTACTACTATGGACTCAAAAACGTTTCGTAGACTTGTCTCCCTTATTAGCACTTTAGAAAAAGTAACTGTACTTGCGGCGTTGGCTCTCCTAGACGGGGGAGACGAGGCACCATAGGAAATTCTCCCTAGTACCTTGTAGGATTTATTCTTTTGTTGAATTTTCTTTTGTCGTTTAGTAGACTTGTCTCCCCTGATGGCTCCCTCGGGGGAAACAAGGTAACTTTGCTTGTGGTGTTTTGGCTCCTCTAGACGGAGGAGACAAGGGCACCATTTAATATTGATCTTTTTTAGTGTACTTGCTTCCCCTAACATTGTATTGAAGAGATTTTTTTATCTGTTATTATAGTTAACTAGAATCAATGTTCACCTCCGGATTAACGCGCTTGTGACATCACGTGACACAAATAACGTGAACTAGATATTTTATGTATTCTTTACGTTTGATCGCGCAAATAAACATAATGGAACATGCAAATTCAATGCTCTATTTATGAATTCACAAGTTGAAGGTTAATCGGAACATGACGGTCACCAGGCCAAGTACACTTACTGAGGCCCGACGTTTTTATTCCCATTATGTTGATCTCCCTCCGGTGTTGTAAAGATGCGACGATGGAAATAATAGAGTTATCTATTTTAATTTCACCAACATTCCCAAAAAGGGTTCATGGTAGTTCTTAAAAATATGAGATCATTATCACTAGTTCCACAGGGAATTCAATCAATTAATTCTCCTATTGTGCTATACAATTGTATTCAATAAAGTTTAATCAAATAAATAATCAATCTATGGTGTATATTCAAAAAATCGCCAGATCTCGCCTCGAACGAATACACCGCTACTTAGAGGAAATGAAAGGATTATAATGATGACTTACCTAACAGACAGCTGACAGAGCCTGGGAACAGAATACCTCGAACTACCACTTGGCTACACCTCGGGCACTCCATACAACAGCGGCGAACCCGATACCTATTACTACTACGATTTGGTCGCGTACGCACGCGCGTCAATGTGCGTGTTACTCGTAGGGTGCGGGGTGAGATGCGATATCTGTTTCGGGTGGGAGGGTGCGAGTGTTTTGTTCGCGTGTGTGTGTGTGTATACGTTAGTACAATTAATAATAGTGTGAGTTGGGGCACACGGAAGGATAACAATGTCGACTCACGTTGGGCAGCGGCCTGCGGTAAGCCAGTAGCGACAGCAGCAGCGGGCCGGCACTCCGCCAAGGCATCAGCCGGTCGCCGAGCCTCACCAACAGCCGGCCCTCGTTGGCCAGCGTCGAGCCTTGCGAACAGAACTCCTCGAACGACAGCGCGCGCGATACCATGTCCTCGCGAACGTATACCGCTACTTGACCCCTGTTGGTTAACCATCATTACTAGAATTATGCTGCTACATCAAAGTATAACCTATATTGTATATAAACACAGTGAGATGACTAACGCTATTTATATTTAAGACGATTCGATACAATTAACACTACTGCTATACGAGAATTTGACTAACGATATTATAAAAGCGGAAGCGAGTTTGTATATTTATAAGAACATTTGTTACCTCAGCACGCTTTATCGACTGAGCCAATCTTCCTTAAATGTTGTGAACGTCATGCTGTTCTCCTGGTATTTAAGGAGGTACGTGGGCGAAACCGCGAGTTAAAACTGATAATTATCATGTATTTTTTAAGTATAGGCAGATATTCATAAATTTATGATATGTAAAACTTTTTGTTTTAATGGAAAACAAGAAATAACGTCCTATTAGGATAAAAGACTCGAATCAAGGGCTGATTGTATGTAAAAATAAAATCTTTTATTTACATGTAAAATTAGAAAAGACATTGTATTCATTTATTCAGCTTGAAAAACAAAACCGTAAACACATTGAAGTGACTAACGCTATTTATATATAAATTATAATATTCATTAACATTTGCCTACATCAATATTTCATTTAAAAAACAATACAGATATTTGATATTCATGAATTCACTAAAAGCGTTCCCACTTAGATGTTAATATGTGAAAACTATATTAGCAAAATTTTACATTCGCGTCAATGATATATATAAATGAAAATGTAGATACAGCACACAAGGACAGATGATGACAACTATTTATAGACGGTCCCAAGTAACACAGAAAGTACAGAAATGGAGTCGCCTTTATCTATTTTAGTTTTAGTAATGTAAGCAATTTTTTGTATAATGGTGTCATTTGCTATTCCGATGTGTTTAATAAATTTGATAAACTATACATATTTTATAAAGCATTATAGGACATATACAATAGAATTTTGCGACTTTACCACTAAACAAGTCAATACAAAAAGGGGGTTTCAAATTAATCAAAATTCTGTATTGTGTTTCATCTATTTCATTATTTATTGCACAACTTATCTAAAGGAACGGGTCATACATACTATGTGATCTTTTAGTCTAAAGAACATACAAAAATACCAGGCTAGGTCACAGGGACGGAGAGGGGATCAAATGTTTTTGTCATGTATTCGAGAATAACTTTAGCGCTTTTGAATATCAAATGTAGCGGCGGCGGTATTTGGGCTCCAAAGCCGCAAGGCGTCGGATGCAAGCTGTATAGCTACACCACCAATCAATAATAGAATCAAACAGAAAACAAACATTTGTTGGCGAAAATGGTTAATGCGAGTGTGAAGTCATTCTGTAAAGGTCTCAATATAGACCAGCGCTAGCTGTTTTTTTAAACTTCCAGATTATGCTGAGCTGGGTGCTTTTTTTGGAAACGCTATTTTTCGATTTGATTTTTACAATGACGTTACGTAATTTAAGATTATCTGTTTTGTGTTACACAAACGAGGCCGGCGACTGCGGCAGCACGAGCCCATTGCCGACTCGTACTTACTTGGCGAGCAGCTTGTCGTCGTCGTCCGAGTCCAGCTGCGACGGCTCCAGCTCGCAGTGAGAGCCCGTTGCCGACTCGTACTTACTTGGCGAGCAGCTTGTCGTCGTCGTCCGAGTCCAGCTGCGGCGGCTCCAGCTCGCAGTGAGAGCCCGTTGCCGACTCGTACTTACTTGGCGAGCAGCTTGTCGTCGTCGTCCGAGTCCAGCTGCGGCGGCTCCAGCTCAGCCGGCGACTGCGGCAGCGAGGGCCCGTTGCCGGATTCGTACTCCTCCTCCGTGGGGCCGGAAGATGTGGGAATCGGATTGCTAACACCTACAAAATAACTCCATTTTAGTGTTACTATTAATTAGGCTCCGCGTTTTGAGACGAGTCTTTAGAAATAATTTCTTTGATGATCTTACTTATGGAGGTACTATTTCGATATTTACTTTAGTAAAGTGGAGTTAGCATGTGTTTATTTTAATATTTTTGCTCTAATTATCACATCGCGAAGTCATGGCAAACAATACAATGCCAAACAAAAAATCTTTTCAGAAATCGATATTTAAATAAGTGTAATGTCAATGCTTGATAATGTCATTGTAGAGCTCTACGCACATAACAATTGTTAGGACAATCTAATATGAAATAGTGGAGATGGCTTCGGATGGAAAAATTACAGGCAAGTGCGAAGAAACGAGACAACATGATTTGCATCCCCACTTTTACATACTAGATTGTCCCTGTAGCTTTGAGGTGAGTAGAGTTTAAACCCTTAACTTGATACTACTACTATAGCTCAAAAACCTCCAACAAGCAGATGATGGAAATAAACAAGTAGACACTATGTTTCTCACCTGAGCGATAACGGTCGGCGTGGTGTTTGGGGAAGTAAAGTCCGGGGTCCACCTGCCCACGGTCCAAATCATCCAGATACACGCCCTCGGTGACTCCGCTGTTGGCGTCCCGCGCCGACATGAATCTGAACATGCCGCTGAGCACTCCGCGGCGGCCGGGTCTCTCCTCGTCGGAGCTGAGGGGTTCCGTGGGAGACGCTGGTCCTGCGGGGCTCGAGGGGGAGGAGGCGGGCGAGGGGACGGACTCGGGAGTGGCGGGAGGTTCGGCACCGCGCACCGGCGGCTCGGGAAGTTCGCCCCACCGCCACGACTGCGATGACTTGTCCCCGCTCGTGGTGCGGGACAACTCTACTTCCGTGTCCGATTGCACGGGAGTGCCGCTCCGTGAACCCCTGTTGACATTTGATTACTTTCAATACAGTGATATGCATATTTTTTTGAAATCACATTTAATCCATACTAATATTATAAATGCGAAAGTCTGTCTGTCAGTCTGTTACGCTTTCACAGTCAAACCGCTGAACGGATTTTGATGAAATTTGGTATGAATATAGTTGAAGACCCAGGGTCAAACATAGGCTACTTTTTGACGCAGGCGGAGCTGCGGGAAACAGCTAGTTTTTAATATGTTGATTCGAAACCATTTTAATTTGCATTATTACATTTTTTTACTTACATCCTTTCATTGAAGATCAAGAGTCTCAATAAAATAAGATTGGTCAATTCATTGCGCCATCTTTGTAAAAAAATTATTTAAACAATGCATACGTGAGTGACGGCGGCGTGCATATCATAAACATGTAAAATCTTTGTCTGCTCTGTGTAGAAAAATTCAAATAAATTGCGCATGATTTATACACATTTGTCTACCATATAAGCAAAGCAAACTTATGTGCACGTCATTGCATTATATCATAAAATTGATATTTGCTTTGTTTAAGAGAATTTTCAAGCTAATTGATTAGCTAGATTATAATATCTCCACATATAATTATGATATTTAAAATAACATAATTGCTTAACTACATTATCTATTATATTAAAGAAACCTAAGTAAGTACTTTAGTTCAAGATACTGAGTGACTGACTAACTTTGATTTCTATGTTAATGTAGACTAAAGCTGTCGAAATAATGGATAAATTAAAATATTTAATAATAACTTTGTAGAATACTATGGAAAAAACCGTTGTTGTACATGCGTGATAACTATAGTAGTCTAACTATGCTAATTGAAACTGTCATGTTATAAGTCTTAAAATGTAGCTTAGTTCCCTTGATATTTATGAATATTGATAGATATTTTAAGATAGGTCAAAAGATCAAATCTGAGAAATAGGTATTCGGTGTATATTCCCTGCCCTAAGGGTCCTAGCTACATTTGACGACGTATTGTGCGTGCAAGATACAACATCGATATTACTTTAAAGCTAGTTCGTGATTACGGCAAGCGAAGTGTGACGATAAAGAATTAATATCATTATGTTTACGCATTTCTCGAGGCGGCGTGCACCTCAAATGCCGTGTCTGACAACGCCATCGGGATGCGGTTGTCGCCTTTCAGGTTGAGATTCGACATCTCTTCGCTGCAACGAGGCGACTCAATATTCATCCCGCTTTTGTTAAAAATAAATATTACTGAATTTATTGAAGTATACACTCACTATTCTGATGCGGGCTTGCAAGACAAAACCAATGCATGTAAAATTTTAGAGGGAGTACTAGTGTATTATTAATAAGAACGCGCATACAGTCAAATACCAACAAAATCAATAAGGGATTGTTATTTGACACTAAATATGAGTATAATAGAAAAGGACTAAACATAGTGTTTAAGCCAATATGTGCTTATTTTTTTAATGAAGAACTCTGTTTTATATATCTAATGGTTTAATACATTTCAGGCAATTTGATGTTGCAAAATCCAACCTTAATCTAGAGGTTCTTATCGATGCTTATTGTTGACTGTACATAGGTTCGATCCGAGCAGTTATACACTTGCTGTTTATGTGCGGACGAACAGTGATACTGATACCCAACTAGAAGTAATTTGAGCTGACACGAGAACGTTTGTTTGTGTGCAGTCACACGAATTCACCAGGCTTTTAGACAAAGCTATGGTTACAAACACCACAAAAAAACTATCTACGTAATTTGGCTGTTAGTATCACATCTTCCTCTAAATCAGAATAGTATTAAAAAAAATTAATTAGCATGTCTCCATGCATAAATGTATACAAAGTATAAGGAAATAAAATGTAGAACTTACCTTAGTGCCGCAGAGTTGACTTCGGTGTCACTGAAGAAATTGATATCGGTAGTGTTGAGAATGGCCGTGGGCTGCGAGCCGCGGTGCTCGGAGCCGGCGCGGTCCGACTGGCTGGAGATCGAACTTGTTGACGACTTCCGTTGGTGCTTCTTCTTTGAACTAACTTTCCTAGTTTTCTTCTTCTTCTTACCATTGCCGTTCTGTTTGCCTTCATCTATATTTGAAGAGACTGCCTCGATAGGCCGAAAGTCATTGTGAGCACTGATCTTTTGCACTGTCTGGTGGGCGACACAATCCATTTGGCAGAGTTCAGTCGCCGCAAAGGTTTTTGGAGTGCGGCCATCTGACCAATCTGTTCCTTGCTCATCCAAACCGTCCATTTCAAACAGAGCATCATTATCATTAGTGTTATTGTTAGCAGAGGTTTCCTCTTTGGTACTTTTTGTTAGTTTGCTTAAATTAGGTTTCTGCATGGTTTGCCCATCAGCTGTGTATCTGCAATAAAATGACAATAAATTGTAACAAATCGTAACAATTTAAGTCTACTTCCGAACAATATTCTGTTAACAACGTAGCATAACAAATAATGCACAGGTTAGTTTCGCCTGTGGTTTCGCTTTCAAAATGCACGCAAATGTAAGAAGATTGCCATCGAACTCGCTTTCTAGTGTATATTAAAGTAGCGTCTTCATCTGCATAATGTAATCATTGTTAAACTACAGTTGTCTAGTTACTCTGATAGTGAAATTACATCAATATTAAAAACTATTCACCGTCGCGAAATTTTAGACGTTAAAGTTTAAAAAAATGAAACAACAAGGATAGCAAATTACCTCCGTTTCGTATAGTCTGAGGCCTGTCCATGGTCAGGTTCGACGGCCGATAGCGAGTTCCTTCTGCGGGGCTCATACAGTTCATCGAAATGCGCGGCCGGTATGGGAGATGTGGCAAGGTGCGCTGAACACGCTGCCTCGTCCTCCCCCACTTCCTCCACGAAGAACGCTTCACCCGACTCTCCCAACTTCATGTGGATGTTGAGCGGTTCACCATTCAACTCCAAGTCCACCTGAGCACAAGCAAAACATTATTGCCGGATATTTTGTACCATAATATCATTTTAACGAAAAGTGAACCCGACCTTGTAATCGTTTGACCAATGCACCAGGAGTACAATAAATTGTGTAATATTAAATAACTTAATTAAACTGTAAATATATGTATACACCGGACAAAAATTTACAAAAATTTACTCCGTATTTCGACCCATGTATCTTGGGGAAAGTTGTTCAGTTGCATGAATGGAGTTACTGGACGATGGGTCCTAAACGACGATTTCACGGTGTATAGTAGCAACTAAACAAATATTTGACATGATCTCCAAATTGTTGAAGGTACAAGTAAGCGTGTATTTCTAGTGGTAATGACCACGTTTCTTTTTATATAAGTAAAAAAAACCTATAGCTACAACTGTGTACTGTATAGCTAGAGGTTGTTCACTTGGTACAGGTTCAAGATGAAAAAATTCGTCGTCGAGCAAAAAAATTAAACAGGTGGCCAGATGAAGAAAACAATTTGTGCCAAATTTTCCTCACGTTTCTTGGTCGAGAGTGTAGCGATGCCCACATTTGGCATTATTCCAATATTTGCAGTGAATCAGACGCAGTTTTCTTGTCTGTTTTTGGCAACGTCTCTTTCTAAGATAGAATTATGATCTTAAGGTTGGAATTGGAATAGATGGCGCTCAATATCTCGCTTTATGATTGATCCAACCGGAACCAATGTATTACATACAGTCGAACATAAAAGCTCCTCCTTTTTTGCAGTTGGTAAAAAATTCAATCATTGTAGCCATGTAGTAGCGAACATTTTTGTTTGCGATCAAATTCCGAACTTTCTGTTACCAGAACGTTCTATTCTAGTGATCTCCCGCGGACACACTAATCACGACACGCATGAAATTGCTATTACTGTTGGCACAAAATAGATAACTGTAGTGGAATACTGATTGTTTTAGCAAGGAAAAATTAAATGTGCACAAGTTTGTGTACAGAAATTAATTTTAAGATTAGTAAGAACTCAATACTGGCTTATGTGTATTTGGCTAAGAATTTAGTGATGACGTAGCTCAGAAATTATTACATCGAAGTGAACTTTGAGCATCATGCCGATGTCATTCCTTCTCGTAGGTGGGTTAGGTATATTTATCACTAGCTGTTTCCAGCAGCTCCGCCTGCGTCAAAAAGTAGGTCTTCAACTATATTCATACCATATTTCATCAAAATCCGTTCAGCGGTTTGGCCGTGAAAGCGTAACAGACAGACAGTCACAAAGACAGACAGACAGACTTTCGCATTTATAATATTAGTATGGATTTCAACGATCTATATGCAGACTGCTTACAGTAAACAAGAGAGTCTTAGACAAATAATTACATATCTGTTTTTGTAAATATACATTTTACTCAATGCTATCCTAACAAAATCTATGATAAAGAAAAACTTTGTGATTCGCGCGTCGATTAAGTAAATGACCGACGCTTAGATTAATAATTGCGAGACCAATTATTCTATGGACCGACGCTATTTTTACCAAATACATAAATTAACATAGATGACTGATAATGTGCATATTAGAGCAGTAGAGTCAAGTAAGGTCTTCATATTCAAACTTAGCCAACATATTTCATAAATCGTAATTGTTAAATAATTCATTAAGATGCTCGAAAAAGACCGTCTGCAGGTTACAGTGAGTCCCGTGGCCGCACATGTTACATCTTATCGTCAGTTTTTTATCTTATATCTTTTACTCCATATTAGTTAGCTTTTAATTAACAGTAGCTCCGTATATAAACTGTCAGTCAACTCTTTGGAAGATTTTTAAACATCAGCCTTGAAAACGTTAGTTTTATAGTCCGGCGTAAAAATGGACTGCCAAATATTTTTTCTCGCACGTTTCTAAGAACACTTTATAGATAGAAAGATGTAATAGATGTTATAATAATGTATATGTTACAGCTAATGACCGAAGTGCGGCTACATTTAAGACTAGACGGCTTATCTTAAGTGTAGCCGACCCCTGACGGCTAAACTTTATTGTAGCCGACTCCTGACGGTAAACATAAGTGTAGCCTCTCATCTTCGGCCATGAATAGAAGTAAATAAGGTCCGTTCTCAAAGTCATCATATACGTACTCCAGTATAGCCGAGAAGGGTAAAGTTTTGTAATAAACTTTTTACAATTTGTGTATTGACTGTGTAGCTTGTACTTACAGGTAATTTGAAAACTATTACCTGTCTAAAGGTCAAAAAGTTATGTAACGAGAAAGTTTCGCGATTGGTTCATCTTAACCACGCCACCAATAGATCTACGCTCAGAAAACATGTTGACTGTTGACACATAAATACGCACAAAGAAAATCTTGCTGCCCTTCAATTT
Organism: Euzophera pinguis; assembly: GCA_947363495.1. Lineage (NCBI taxonomy): Eukaryota > Metazoa > Arthropoda > Insecta > Lepidoptera > Pyralidae > Euzophera > Euzophera pinguis. The sequence goes on along the minus strand of OX376155.1, from coordinate 7,453,514 downwards.
TGTTGACGTTGTTGTCATTTGGAAGCAGTAATAAACACGTACATTCATCATTATCATCAAAGCGTTTTTCTTGATCTCCAGCCATTCGGCTTCGCATCACAGGAACGTCCCCTTTCCCATCATACAAATAATTACAAGTTAAATAAGACATTGTTGTCTGAGTATTTGGCTTTAGGCAATTTAAATGTAAGTAATTAAAAAAAAATTAACGTGTTCTTTTGTATTTTCCAAAGTTTTCGTAAATGCAAGTTACATAGTCTACACATAACTTATTTCCAAATAATAACGGATATATAAAACTGTTGGTTGGTTATGCAATGTATTACACATAACATGATGTAACGTTGCAAAAATTAAAATTAAATAAGTACTCACAGGAATTTATGACATTCGGAATTAAATTTTTCTCGCATTTCTCTAGTCAAATCAGTTTGACAAGTCATCCAAAAATGTGCTCTCAAGGCACAGATAACCCTCAACGACTTTACAGTTTACAATAATAGAGATACTTACTTATGTTGATTGTTACGAGGATATAGTATCTAGACGAACGGGAATGACTGGCGCAGCTGACTGACGTGACCATTTTTCAATACGTAACTTGTAAACAACACATAAACAACATGATACACCATTGCATGTTAGGTTTTATAAATACTTAGGTATATGTTTCAAGTAGGTACCTACTATCGCATTGTTATTAGTGCAGGTTATTTGTTAACAAAAACATGCAGGAGTATACTAACTACGTCGTTTCAACCTACGCACATGTTTCATAAGAGAAAAAAATTATCTGTATGTTCTAATGATAATGATATTCTACCACTCTGCTCAATCAATGCAACTTACCACTTTGAATCTTGATCGTAGAACTCCCAATTTCCCGAAGCGGACGTGAAACGGGGAGCAGGTGAAACTACCGTCAGGTTGCTCCACCACCACAACGTCGATGGCGCCGGTGAGCGTCGCCGCGTTGATCTCATTGTAGAACTCGCGAAAGTTCGCTATGAACTTGCCAATGTAGTTCATAGAATACATAGCTGCTGATTTATGTTATCTTCTTTCTTCAATACTAGCACTTACACTGAATTTATATAATGTTTACTTGATTTGATACTAAGTTCAGTCTTCTTAAAGTTAACCCATTTCGGGCGCGTACTCAGCTTGGTTCTGTAACAAAAGGAGATGGATATGTAGAAATAAATGTGACTTGAACTTCATCATTGATATTTATATAGGTATATGTATGCATATAATATAGGTATATATATGAACTTAAGCTTTTAAAAAAATTTGCTCTTTAAGTAATACATTTTTCCCCCTTAACTTTTTTGCGCTAAATTATCTTTCCGTTTCTCCCGATGGTTAACTGGTAGAGAATGGTCTTAGCATTAAGTCCGCCAATTGTTTTATGTATATGTGTACTTTGTGGAACAATAAAGTTTTAATAAATAAATGTGTTGGTCAGGGCGAATCACCTACATATCCGGTTTGTTAATTACTGTAAAATGAACAAAAAAAAAATAAAAAATAACGATAAGACATATCACGCAACGCAATCCCGATTAGGTAATCACATTGAATCGATTTGAGAGCTCATACATTTTATCTATTGTAAATACTCGGGTACGGTGCTAAGTTAAATATATTTTTTGCCATGGCATGATTATCATTGACTTGACACCAGTTTGAAGGAGGGAGCAAAATTTAAATGAGACGACTGGTGTAAAATATATGGTATGTGTTGCTTTACAGTTATACGAATCGCCATATGGCATTAAGTTCGCACTTTGTAGAATGTATATTTTTAGGTTTCTATTCAATAATGAGGTAGACAGAGCCACATGTTGTATTTTCATTTGGTCTTGAAAACAAATTCCAAAATATTGACAGTTTGAAAGCCAAAGAAAGTTTTGTTTAGATCGACTCTCCACTACCTCGCACACGCACATCCCTTCTCCTCTTCATACATCTCTTTATCGATGTCCTCATAGGTTTTCACTCTGATTAATTTTAAATTATTTATTTGAAGTATGTAGCACATTTACTTCCAACGAATGTGTAATGTAGAATGTTCAATTTTATTTAAGGAACAGAACAGATATCACTTGAATTACTAGGTCGTTGCACTACCAAGCAGAAAGGATGTTGCTCAATATTGCATACAGCATAGTCGGGAATAGAACACGGTAACAAACGAGCAATGCAAAATGTATGAATGTGGCCATGTGGCCGTATCGAAATGTTCAGGTCATTGAGTGACACAGTACTCTTTAGAGGACAGAAGATAAATGAAGAGAAACAGCAAAGCTTAGATTAATAATTGGTCTTGCGCAGTCGTAGCGCCGCGGAGACCAATTATTAATATAAGCAGCAAAGTCTCATAATAACAATGGTACGTTAGTTAGAGAGCTCGTTTAGATTTTTCCATTCATGCGATACAAATAATTTCAATCCCATAAAAAACTGGTCAAACGCGTCACGTAGGGTTGCGTATAATTTATATAGATTTTTTTTCTATTATATGGTTTTTATCGCGTTCATTACTGATTATGTATTTACATCTAATAGTTTTATTTAATGTGTAACAATCGCGAAAACATAACACATCATTTTTTTAAGAAGTAATATTTTGAGAACATTCGAAAGGCTAAACATGGAGGCGAAAATTCATCCCCAGTTAACATGTAGGGGAGATAGATAAAAAACTATAGAACCTTTCGAGAGCTTAGGTATTTTACTACTTTGTTGGGTTGGCATGATTGCTAAATACATGCCAAGTTACAGATTTAAAGCACTAACTTAAAGAAGGATACAACTATAACCGTTCTTTGTAATTTACTACGGAAACCGAAAAGAATGTACTTAAGTACAGACGGCTGCAGATAAATCTGACCTTGCCACACATGCCGCTACTGAGATTTCTCTGCAGCCGTCTGTATCTACATCGTGGTAAATAGTGACAGCCACGCGGATATAACATGCGTACCGGTCGACGAGGACTCTGCCCAGAGCTACTAACAATGACTAATCGTCGAGGATTATATATATGTATGTCGTGGCCAAATCGTAGAATTGATCATTTCATGATGTGATCGACCTGAAATGCGAACATTTCATGATCCGGCCAATGAACTTGAAAAAAATGCCAAAAAACAAGGAACTAATTTATATATAAATAAAAATATATTTTTTATTTATATTATTATTAAAGAAAAAAAACTAATTAGTTACAGTTTGCACTACCATTATAAAATTGCACAAATGCTAAAAACCCCTTACAACAAAACTTAAAACAAGTAACCTTAAAAAGTTTATGAGATCTTAGTTTTTAATAAAAGTTTTAAAAAATTAACCATAATTAAATTATGTGAAACATTCACGATTCATGACATAAAAGCATCATAAAGGTATGTTTAAACTATCATTTGTTAACACACGATAAACTTTAATGGCACTTCAAAGTACACAGTGATTTATTTCTATAACATGCACATCTATTTGTATGGCATTGGCTTTTAGATGGCTTGCACGAGCATTTTTTAAAAACCTTGACCACCAAACATTGACTGAAATGCCACAGCTTGACGTAATGATATGAATGTCTTGCCGAGAAAACCAATTTTTATTGTTCCTGAACTAGTCCCGATTTTTAAAACTCAATTTTTTAAGTCTACTACCTTTTCTAAAATATTTTTAGTGTCTAAAGGGCCACGGTAAATATTTGGTACATTTAAAAACACAGAATTACCAATTTCTAACATAGGAAGCTTTTTTACAGTAGAATCTATCATTTTCTATGTAGCTCTTTTATTTTGCATTCTTCAGTGATTTTTCTCTTTCATTTACAATAGATTGTTCATTTTGACACAAATAACATATAATAAATGCTTTATAACCTTCCTAACCCGAAGAAACCCCACATGTAACATGAACTGGTTTGGAACAAGAACTACATGAATGCGCTCCAGACGTTCCCTCTCTACACACAATACACATCTGACATTCAAATAATACTTGCTCATCGTAAGCTCTTCCTCTTCATTGTTATTATTAATTGGAAAAACTTTATTACAAGTACCTATTTATATTTAGAATAGTATCTTCAAAAGTATCATTATTTTTTAATCCGCCCAGCACTTCACAGTACTTGTCTTCATCAGTTTCAACATTATTTGCTAGAACAATTTTATTAGCGTCTTTGTTTAATGAAGTTTTGCTTATTATTACAACATTTGTTTTATTGGTGTCTGGCAAGGATGACTCGTTATGGGTCATTTGATTTAGTTCTTCCTCTTTGCTAATCGACGACATTAAAGGTATATATTTTTAATATAGTTTTTGGATCAGAGCCAAATATTGCCCTATAAGGCGATTTGGCAATAATAGAATAATGGGAGCAGTTTTTATAATATTGAATGAAATAACGACCATTTTGTACAGTAGTTATCTTGCATCCAGCAACGTAGCATATTGTCTATGTCTTGACATTCCGGCCACATCTTTACTACCTCTTCTATTACATGCGCAGTAAATTCTCTCCCATTGTCACTTTGCAGAATACATATGTAGTGCCTCAAACTCCAGAAATATTTTTACCAGTTCCATTGCTACTTTCGTAGCTCTCTTTGTTTTTAGAGGCCAAAGGTGTAAAAACATTGTGGCGTGATCTTAATAGTTCATAAGCCATTTATATTCGCCATCGGCAGCAGATTGAAAATCAACTAAATCTACTTGGCCTCGAGCATTAAAATCTTCGGAAATTATAAGCTGCGTTACAATTCCTTTTTTTGTTATGGCCCGTTTCATTTCAAACACTGAACAAAGGTCGACAAATATCTCGATAGCTTTTTTCGGGATGTAAAACTTATTTTTAATGTACGAAATCATTTTCAATCTGCCACCAAGTCTGACATTTTTATGTATTTCCGTTAGAGTATCAAAATATTTTTAATGGGAATTATTCTAACTGTAGGGTCATCATAGGTTTTCTTTTTAAAAGTTAAAATTTCTTCACCTCATATTTCGAATTCCAGTAATAGTCCATAGAAGATCGTTGTGTGGTACTTTCTTTTAGTTTCTTTACACTGTGATCGATTTTTGAATGGCTGTCATAAAATTTTCGTAACTACATTTCGTATCACTTTTATTCTCCATCACTGCATTAATATTAACTTTTATATCTGAATTCTCTTTGGAACAATTGCCCGCCTCCATTGTGCAAAACAATAACAAAACGATATCAGCGCCTCTGACGGAAATAATGTCACTATTTTACGATATTATCGATTAATTGTAATTATTTCATGAAGTAATCATGCATCTAGTTGGTCATATCGTTAAACGCCTATGGTTCATTGATCTAGCCAAGTAGCTGCTGGCTGCATGAAATGGTCGCATTTCATGATCTGGTCGATCACATCATGAAATCATCTACGATTTGGCCACGACATATATACAACTACAACATATGTTTCGTCATATTATATTTACTAAATGTATTTGGTTATTTGGAGATGGGCTATGGAGCGCAGTGTACTTGGCATTCGACTGATCGAAAAAGCAAGAGACACCAAGGTGGGCGAGATTGACTACCTTCTGGATACCGAACGGTCGCCGAGACAGGGGAAGACAAAGGAGAAGATGGCGGGATTTGAAAAGTTTCCAGTCAGATTGGATGCAGAAAGCTCTATTAAGTGACGAATGGAGACGAATAGGGGAGGCCTTTGCCCAGCAGTTGGACACAACATCGGGAGGCTAGGAAAAAATAATGTGGAGACGAACACATTTCACAACAGGGACATTCATTGATCTGCGGTTCCAACTTAAAGAATAGACCAATAATTGCTCTAACTGTACGTGGCTGTGGAAAAATGCGAACCGTCCGTCTAGTTGATTAGTGTAGAGATAGATTTGCTTTTCTTTAGATACCATAAAAAGAAAATCAATGGAAAATGTTCACCCCTATATCTCATGACGATTGGATATAAGGTAAACTTATCGAACTGCAATACAGCATGCCGACATCGTCGCTAAAATTGATAACGATGTTTATATTTACCACCAAGTAGACACAACAAAACCTGATGATTACTAAACAAACTTTCTTTGTATTTAAATTGAATTGCATTATTGAAATGAAATGTTAACAACAAATACATAAAAGTCAATTTATAAATAATGCTATATCATTAAAACGGTGTTTTCGATTTTATAGTTTAAAACCAAATCAAAAAATATAACAGCCTTCATAAAATTCGAATTTGAACTTTTTAATAAAATATAGTATGCAATGTTTCAGAATACGATTAAATTTCTTGAAATTTCGATTATTTTTTTTATCTTTTGATGGATTTACTGATCCAAGTCGATCAGTGGTCGTTATTCGGTGCTTTTGCCAATGATATAAATTGGTTAATTGCAAAACATTCCCTGAGGTTTCTTTGGTAGTTGTGTATGCTATGCTGACATGGCTGACATTCGCAAGAGCCATTCGACAATAAACTTTTATTAATAGTCTGTTCGAATAGGTTTGCCTATAGATAGTTATTACTCGAAAAATACATACGTACATAACTGAATAACTGAACCTAAGTACTATGTAGACAATCAGTGATCTAAATTTAAATCGGGTCAAACAAAATAGTTTTACTATCAAAACCACAAAACAGGCATATAAATATGTATAGGTAATTGTTGTTACAACCACCAATGAAATGTATTCCTTGAAACCTTATAATATTGCTTTAGGTAAGTACGTAAAGTACCTAGGTTATTTACATCCTCACGTGTCTCTACATGCCATCGGAACTATAACAATGACCACATTCACATCTCTATTGATCGAAAGCCAGACAACTTTACCATAATTAGTAAATAAGTTAAATATTAATAACAATTTACAAAATACTTAGTGCGGACAATGACACAAATAATGCTTTAGCAAAAAGCAAAAAAATTTATATTCGTAAATGAAATGAGAAACAGTATTACTTTGTTTGATCAAATTATTATTGTTTATTTGGTTAGGTAGGCGATGCGTGATCAGCTTGATTACTGTTCCAATCAACGAACAAGCAACTAGTTCCTCGGCAAGCCTTCCACGGCGCAAGGTGAAGTTTCATACTCACAGTACTTAAATATCAACAATATTAAATATGGTATAATTCTCTAGAAATATTTTATTAATGACAAACAGTCACGTACCTTACATGTTTCCTTGATAAATACATAATTAACGTGACGTGATATAGCTAACCCGACCGTAGCTATCCTAAGAAACATTAGGAAAACATTCGAGGTATAAGTTCCTAACGACATTGCTTTGGTTATGTTTGGAATTACAAATAAACAGGGAAAGAAATTAAGCACAATAAACAAAGACCGCACGAATGAAGATACAAAACTCGATAATCGGACAGACAATGAAATTGCCAATAATCTTATTCTTTTTAAAATAATAACCTGGATACAAGACAAATAAGTAAAGAAATTTAAAATATGATTTTATAGAACCATTTGCAAAATTTGGATAGTAGGCCTTGTTCGCTCATCATAATATCGACTCAAATTTTCTGTTACTAGCTGACTGACATACGAGCAGTTGCTGACAAAGAACATATACTATGTGCCATCCGTGTCCAAGGAGAGTAACGACACACAAATTGTCCAAAAGTAAAATACTTATAACACATTTTTAATATGCAAAAATTTACAATTTCCCAACTTCGAGAAATTTCAACTCTCGCGGCAATGTCTTTGTTTTATGCAATTCTGATACTAACCTTATCAATCCAGCTAGGGATATAAATAGCTAAGTCCTGGGTTTCGAATTCTCCGAACACAAAGTGTACCTAGTTAATGATCAGTCCACGTTTATCAGTAATTCGCGATTTACAGCGTACCGGCTGGCATGAATTCGGCGCGTGAAGTTCGCACCGTCTCAAGAACTATACTGTTGTTATGAGCTCAGCTCAGTCTGCTCAACTCAATCAGCCGGATGACGTCGCGTGACGTTGCCACGCCAGCTCAACGGATGTTGATAATACATATAATATGGTATGGGTGAATATAGCGAGAAGGCACACATCACCGACAAGCCGACACCACACACATACACACGCCAACACCACCACGTGCTCTCCCTCGCCCAACCGCGCAACCAGCTTGACCGCACCGAACTGTACATAGCATGACAGCGAATCGCGTGGCATGGCGTGATATCGTACCACTTGCGAAAGCATTTACTTCATCATGTAAACGATTTTTTTTATAAATGACCCTATTATTATTTTGTTTTATTATCATTTTATTTTAGCTAATCGTCATAAACAATAAAATTGTATATTATTGTACTTGCTTTTTCTGTAAACTTCATTAACTGAAAAGTGCAATAGGAAAAGTTTCGATATAAGAAAGTATAATATGAAACCAGAAAACTAGTTTGAATGTTATCTTACCGTTTTGCTGGACGTGACCTCAACTGACGGTATAACAAAGTTTCAGTAAAATCTAAGCCTCTACCCTTGGGTATGAATGAGAAAAATAGCTTGGCAATACATATAAGACTGTGTAATTGTTGTATAGATATACTCGTAATAGGTGGGTTATCTACACTAATAATATTATAAAGAGGAAAGGTTTGTATTTTTGTGTGTATGTTTGTAATGTATAAACTCAAAAACTACTGTGCCGATTTCAAAAATTATTTCACCATTGGAAAGCTACATTCATCCTGAGTAACATAGGCTATATACCGCAGGCGGAGCTGCGGAAAACAGCTAGTACATAATATAATAGGTTGGGGAAAAAGTTTTTTCGCATTTTAAGAAAATTCAAAAAATTCCGGCCGCTTTCTTTCAACTTCTTGCTTTAATCTCATCAGTTGTTCGCAGTAAAGTTCAGAATCAATGGTCCTGCGGAGTCCTGCCTGGTGGTAACAACTCATAATGAATAATACCCTTTCAATCCCACCACACACACAGCATCACCTTGTTGCGAGTTAACCCGGGTTTCGCCAGTCTATGAAGCCTGACGACCAGCCTTTGACCACGACCTTTTTCGCACGTTCTTGTCGTACGTGATCCACTTTTTATCACCAGTTATCAGCTTCTTCAAAAATGGTTCGGTTTCATTACGTCGTTATAAATAATCACAAATGAGTACACGGTTCATTAGGTTTCTTTCAGTGAGCTCGTGAGGTACCCAATTATCGAGCTTTTTTTGTGTACCCAGTTTTTTTCAACAGCGCCAAAACTGTTTTGTGGTCAATTCCCTGTTCTTCAGCTACGTCGTAACTACTGATATGCCGCCGACCTTGCTCCACTTTTTCAAAAATGGCATCTATTTTATCCGTAATAGGGCGACCAGAGCGACATGCATCAATGACATCAAAATTTCCGGATTGAAAACGCTTAAACCAAATTTCTGCTACTCTCGCAGACATTGCACTAGGTCCTTAAACATCGCAATTTTTTTCGCGGCTTGCGTTGCATTTTAACATTTTTTGTAGTAAAATTTTAAAATGTAAGTATCGAATTATTAGATTCACTCATCTTGACAGTAAGAAAAACAAATGAAAATCACACATTTGCCTAATTTGGATTTGGAATTATCTTCTTTAAAATTTAAACTTTTAATGATACCAAAACCAGCCAGATACAAATAGTATAGCCAAAGAGATTTATTACAAATTCATACATACTAGGTATATGCGAAAATACTTTTCCCCCAACCTTTATCAGTTCGATATGGAGCTTTGCCATATCCGCTCGAACAATAATAAAATATGAGGGTAATAGATTCATGCAAATAAAAACAGCCACCAAGCCACTCGAGGCAAATATTGCCCTGCTTACTTTTTGTTGCATGCAAATAATTTAGATCTCTGTCCCTTATTAACGACAACCATGGGGTGAAGGGAATCTGTCAATTCTAAAGCATTTTTGTAATGTGATATGACGAAATAAGAGACTGCCGCCTTATTAGTCTAGGCTATGGGTGTGTCAACATGACGTAGTATTAACGATTTACAAAATAGTAGCGATGCGTCGCACCTCACACAAGCTGTTGCGTATTATTTAAACTGACAAGGCCTATAGTTCCCGATACGAAAAACAACATGATGGGGATCTAATTTGAACCGTAAAAATACTGCCATAAGTACTAGATTACTAGAAATGTCTCAACTAAATCGTCGATATGAAAGCTGTATGCGTGCGCGCATAAACAAACGTTATCGTTCACTTGGCCTTGCGTATTCTAATATCAATCTACACGCGGAAAAACAAAAACATGTTTTGCGAAAAAAAATTACGTACTTAGTTTGTGTTATTAAGAAAACAACACGTTGATATTTTTGGACAAATACTGAATGAAGTAGTAGGTTAATTACTGATAAGATAATTTGTATTTTCTTAGTTATTATGTACATAAATGTTTAATAGACTGAAAGTATCTCATTTCAAGACTGGTTAATTTTATTTTTGTGGGGACTTAATTATGTTTTTCCGGGCTAGAGGCCACATTTCTGAACGGATCCTTACGAAACTTGCCACTCGTGTTCCTTGGTTTTTTTTTTAGAAAGCGTTTTAATTTGGGGAAAAATTAGGGCAAAAAGGGGGTAAACTGCTGTCGCTTCATTTATGAATGGATTTTAATCATGTTTGGGGACAATATAGTGTGTCGGATTTCCCCCAGGTGCTGTAAAGTTAATTTTTACTATAGTACCGTTTTATGAATAGATTTAAGATTTGGAGGATGTTCGCGAATTTCAACTAGTGTATGTAAAGTACTAGAAACTTGTCATACATCTATGAAGTATAAATTATTCATTTAACAATTTATAAAACACGTACCTAGTACCTACATACTTAAATCAGATAAAATGCATGAAACCTCTCTTCTTTGTAAGTAGAATGAAACCACTAAGGCTAATGTTTGTATAAAATTATAGTTTCATTCAAAATCAAGCATTTATTTATTTATTTCATGTACACACTGTAAATATACATTGGAAACTTAACATTAGGAAAACTTGGTACAAGGGTTAGCATTTATAATATAATTTGAAATTACATTTAGTACATTACATACATTTAGTAATATTTATAGTCTTATTTCAAAAGAAATTTAAACATACTAGCTTTTCCCCGCAGCTCCGCCTGCGCCTGTTTGCCTTCCGTGCCTTCAACTATTATCAAATTTCATCAAAATCGGTTCAGCGGTTTGGCCGTGAAAGCGTAACAGACGTATATTAGTATGGATTCATTATTATTCAATTATCATCGACAAAACAACCTGTATACACAATGCATTAAAATTTTTGTGTAATATCAATTTTGTTTAATTTAATTTGATATTATGCTTAGATATTGATAAGATATATCCAAGTAAATATCCATATCTTGTACATTCAAGAAATAAATATTGCGTAAAAAGCAGTAAAAAGAATACATAACAATGATAAGCCCTGTTTGGGAAGCCTTAGTGACCTATATAATAACCTACTTGTGTACTCTTTGATACCAGTATGGGACCAAACAGTCATAAAATTCGAATTAAGCAATAAAATAACTTGATAATTTGATATTTATTTGGTATGGTAGTCTGTCTCTCAAAAGGAAAATATACCAAAAAGAACTGCATACCTATGAATATTTGAGATATTCATAAGATTGTTAGATCTGTCTTTATTGTACAAGTACCACTGGGTAGGTCAAAAATAGAGGGTTTTCAGCACCAACAATTGGTTTCAACTTTTTGTTTTCCTCTTGAACCTATTGAGTTTGGTATCAAAATAAAGGGTTTTCAAATGTGATAATTACGAAAATATAAATGACTCATATGTTCAAGTGTTTGGGTATGTTAAATCCTCCTCAAAAGAAAGCTCAATGTCGCCCAGAGATATGGGTTCTCTAAAAACATAAGCCTCCTTACTTCGCAATCGTGTAAAAACAGGGATTGGATGTAATTATACTCGATTTGTTAGATATCGTAAGATCTGTCTGGCACTAATCTCATTCTCTTACGTTCCCACTCCCCGCCTCCCTGCGCATACCCGAGGAGCAGTACAGCGGTTGCGGTCAAACTATAGCTATTTGAAGCACAGTGGGCAGGGCATATAGGTACCGCTTTACCCTTTTGAAAAGTTTGAAAGTTAAAGATTGAAAGGTTTTTTTCTTGTAATTGCTTGTATTTGACAATGTATCCTTGTTGTGCAATAAAGAGTTTTGTATTGTATTGTTGTTGCAAATGGTTTCATATTTGGAGCAGAGAGGAGAACATATGATTCTTGCAGAGAATGTTTAATTTGAAGTTTGCTTAAAAATAGAGAAGAAAAGACACTGTTATTCTGAAAGGTTTATTAAGAAACCTTAGCACCAAGGTGACATGAATCACTTGACCTTGCAGTTAAACAGACTACAAGTGACATCCTAGCACATACAAATGAGCCCCCTGACACCAAGCAATTACAGGAAAAGATAAATGGTCATAAAACACTAATAAACTGTTACCCTAGAAACAAGACGAGAAAGAGAGGAAAGCCTTAAAGATGATAGGCTGATGATATTAAGGATCAGCTTGGACTAGGAAAGCAGGAGAAAGGGCACAGTAGAAAGTATTGGTAAGACAAAATTTTATAACATAATAAATTTAAATTAAAACTTAATTGTCATTGTCACATTATGAATTGATCCCAGGGAATATAAACCTAAAATAAGCTATTAGATAGCCATGAGATTTAAAACTCAGGTCAGAGTGTCTGAAAGGGTGCGCAAAAAAAGAACCGTCACGTAAAGTAACATTTTGTGACAAAGTCAAACACTAAGCGATTTTTCAGAAATGTGACCCTAACTCCGAAAATATCACCCGCAGAAAAAATGGTCACATGACCATAAGTGATGCTTATAATGATCCTTGCTTACATGCTTATTATTATGATGATATTACAGCACATATACAGGGTATTGACTTTGCAAAACTAGATCTTGAAAATTGCTTGCCAGGATTTAGAAAATAGTGTTTTTTAAGAACCTTTCAACTTTCCATATCATCTGAATTGGTATTGTGATATAGTATAATATTTGACATAAATCTATAAGATAGTTTAATTAATTTATATTTTTTTTAGTTGCCATGATTCTAGGGTATGCTGAGGCCCTATCCTCAACTAATTAAGAAAAGGTAAAAAGATATATGTGATGTCTGTTTTCATCCTTTTACAAGATCCAATGTATGAATGAAGTTTCTTATGTTACTTCCTTTTCCTAATAAAATTGTGCAAATTTTTGTGTAAATTGTTAAATACCTAGATAGGTGTTACAAAAAAATTGTCAAGGAATGGAAATTGTCTTATGCCACCTTTGACATAACGATAACGCCTGTGGATTTATAGAGAATCCACAACTTTTATGTAAATTATGGGTATTATTAGTATAATTTTTTAAACAACAGTAGTCGATAAAATTACTCATTGAACAGGTCTTTCTACTGAAGATTCATTCGGTTATGTAGGTATGTATTTCTGTAAAGTTTTAAATCTGTGATTTCCTCTTTATGCTAGCATAGGCAATCGATGAAACAATTTACAATGGATACTTACAGTGTAAAGAGAAATGTTCTTTTCATTTAGAGATCACAGACTTTATTGAATGCTTAAATTAATTTTCAAATCGATAAAATAGTATTTGCCACTGTTTTCTCCTTCCTTATTTCCAATATTTTCGATCTGTGACTATAGATAGGTATGGTGGGTGACCATTGGTGACTGTGATTTCGATTTATTGACAGTTTTAACTTTTTAACATGGACTTAGTATGCTTTTTAATAATGGGTTTTACGGCCATGGATACAAGTCTTTCATGGCCCTCCTTAAAATATTCTATTTTGTGATCCTCTTCAGACGACTTGCTTAATAATCTCTTAATTCCGTCCTAATGCAGAAGCATGGATCCAGCCTTAGATCCAGAGGTCGTAGGTTCAATTCCTACGGGAAGCATACTTTGTTTGGTTGTGTTGTGCAGGATGTCGTTAAAGGTTTAACGTCAGAGGCCAAAAGGCGGTTTCGAAAAAACTCTGACAACAAGTTTTTTTGAATGACCTACAATTTTAGCTCCTGTGAGCTTTTAAATTTACAGCGGGACAGTTTGAGGCGAGGGCTATTAACCCTCAGCCTTTTCGGCAAATGCACAAGGGTCTCCCAGTTGGGACGAACCTCGGCCATGGGCTTTGCCTTTAGAATTCGGCATGGTTTTAGTTGCGAATTTTTCTAGTATGCCGACGGTATCTAGTCGAGCGCGCGAGACCAATTATTAATCTAAGCATAACCTTAAGAACGACCTTCACTCAAACTCATTGGAGGGCGCTTCGAACTTTCCTTGAAAACGATATTCTTAGTTGGTTGCTTGAGCAAACTCCAGTGAGGACGACTCAAGACGCGACATGGGAGGCAGATATAACAATAGGCTACTTGACTGTATTCATACTTGGTAAATATTGTTATACTAAACAAAATATACACTAAAAAGTAACCGATTCTGAAAACAACAACAAAATTGGCTAGTCAACTAAAAAATAAATTGTGTATTTTATATAATTTATTGATAGAATAGACTATTTCGGAGATACAATTTAAACGAAAAAATTCTTAAAATTATATTTATTTTGTTATTTAATTTTAAAGATTTTATAGCGATGACGTCACGCAGCTATAATGGCCATTTCGAACTGCAAGAAAGCAAAAATTACTAAGGTATTAAAAAATATGTATGTCAGTGTCAAATGTCAAAGTCAAGATGGACCGCGAACTGCGAGTTGGTTTCTTGTTTGTTTACAATCGCCAAATTTCTAGGTACCCCATTTTTCGTATCTATTGCATATTGGCCTGTTGATTGGACTTACTGCCGTCCCTTCATCCGTTGACATCTGATTTTTCAATAATTGGACACCGATTCTTCAATAAATGTATGAATGAATGTAATGAAGATGTAGTTAGGTTATGTTTAATTGAATAGAGATGACATTTGACACGAGTGACAAGTACGTAAAGCGCCTAATTAGCGCTACCAAACAAAAAATATTTATTCACTACCCTGTGCTACCAACCTAAAAAATTAAAAGTGAATAGCCGGAAGTTATCCGGCTACGTCATACGTTAACTATGCTAAAAAATGAAAGTCATTGGGTTTTCTGCGATTTTCTTTAAAAATACTTGCTTATCTAAAGATCTGATTAATGTAATCTGTTCCATATGCCTATTCCTCGAAATGGTTTACGAATTAGACATTTTCATGAAAAAGTTTACTAGCCAATTGGTTGTTAATTAAGGCAGTAATTCGATTTTAAAGTTTTTTCTAAAATAAAAGTTCTTGCTATCTCTTTTGTACGCACGAAACCGAGGGGCAGTGACGTCACAGCTCACAAAGTGCATCCTTTTCTTGTTTTTTGGCAGTTTCCCCTTCCACCGAATTTCAAAGGCTTATAACTTATTTATTTTTAAACAGATTACAAAAATTGTTACATAATTCTGTTTCTGGAAATAAAAATATTTAAATGGAAGAAAAAATAAAAATTAGTAGAATACCCAATTTTGGAAAATCCAATCAAACCATATGTGGCCAACGGGCAATATTTAGAAACGAGAAAGAGAGAGTATGTGTTATATATGATAATAAAAATGTAACGGATGAGGCATTCATTTTATAATAGAATAATGAGGAGAGGGTGTAGTATAAATTTTCATAGAGATGTAGTAAAAATATATGGAAATGGTCATTGTGTGTATGGTACTTCAGTAGGCAAATTCAATTATAAGAAAATATGTCAGACAGAAATAAAACCTGTAATATAACACATGGAAATCTTTGGCATAGGAACTTCTCCGGATTATGCATCTGCCGTGTAGTGATGCACCATGTTCACCGTGTATTGAAGGTAAGAGTACAAGATTACAATAAAATTGTATCCTACTAGTAAACCAAGATGTTATGTTAGAGAGCTACTGCACACAAATGTATCTGGCCCGATGCGTACACCAACTAAAGAAGGCGATATTTACTACTTGAGTATTATTGATGATTACTCACATTTTTGTGTAGTATATTTATAATCCCGCGCGACTGGCGGGACGCCCATAGAAATAAGAACATATAGAAGTGTCATTAGCGGGCCAGTTATCTTTAGCACACGCTACGGCACTTCTACCGATTCTTATTTCTGTGGGCGTCCCGCCAGTCGCGCGGGATTTGCGTCAGTTTGAACGGTCCTTTAAGAAGATTGGATCGCTCGACTCTGGAAAGCTGGCAAAAGAATTGTAAGAGGTACTTAAAGGCAATGATAGAATTAGCTCAATTATACAAGGTTTACAGAACCAACCTATTATAATTAAAAGTTACTCTGATGCCGATTGGGCGGCCAACAAATCAGGAAAAGCACTAGTGGATGCCAGTTATCCATGGAAAAAATTTAGTATCGTGGTTTTCTCGAAAACAAACTATGGTAGCTCAATTGATGGCTAAGGCAGAGTTTATGGCAGGAGCTCAAACTGTAAGTGAAATCTTGTTTATTAAAGGGCTCATTTCTAATCTGACTAGTAAGAAATTACTTACGTAAATACATGCCTGTTTATGGACAATCAATAAAAGTGACGTGAACTCAAAGCATCTAAATTTATTGTTATAAAGTTTAGATTAACGATGTTTTAACAATAAGATGGTGCCAACAAATGAAAATGTATCTGATATTTTCACTAAAAGTCCTGCCGCTCCTAAAGATGTTTTTACTTCACTAACGAGCTGTATTTAAAGTAAGTTTAGTTTAAGGTGATATGATATGATCATAGATTAATAATTGGTCTCCGCGGCGCTACGACTAGATACCGTCTGCATACTACAAAAATTCGCAACTAAAACCATGCCGAATTCGGCATGGTTGCGGCATACCCGCGTCAGTCATGCCGCGACCGATGAGTGAGTTGGATGTCTAGATAAATATAAAATTTAATGTAAAAATAGACGCAAAATGTGCAGTTTGCGTAGTCAAACTGTGTAAGAATAATACTAAAAGAAATAAGGAAGATACTGGTATTAGATACCATCAATAAGTATTGTATAACTTCGAAATATAGACATAAATTACTCACGAAAATAATATAACCCTAAAATATGGCGCGAAGTACCGCTCGGTGCTCAATGTTGCCGTGTATTAAATAATCCCAAATTCCCCGAGGTTTCGATTTTTATTATTTAGATATTTTGTTTTTTAACTCCCGACCCCAAAAGAGGGATGTTGTAATTTTGACTTTTTCTGACAATTTTGTCTGTCTTTAACATCTTATTTCTTTAATGCTGATCTGGGAGAAAAGTAAATACGTGGAATGTACTAGCTGCTTCTCTTCCCGCGCAGACCATATAAGCCGGCCGAGGAAGTGGACGAAAATCGAAGAACCATACCTATCAGTAGGCGATGCGACTAGCAACCTATCACTATTTTGATTCCATTTCCACTTTACTCCCATCAACATTCTAAATATGGCCTTTAGGTAATTGGTACCCCGTAGGGTATTGTTGCCGGATAATCGATTAATCGATTTTTTTTTTTTTTTAATATTCTAGGATATCGAAAGTATTTATATAATAAATTTAATCGATTTTTGACAATTAATCGATTATTAACTGCAATATCAAACAATTAGTCGATTATTGAAATGGGTTGATATAAATTATATCGGTTTAATCAACATAGGTAATCGTTTATATCAATGGTTATTAATCGATTATGTATCTGTAGTATCGATATATTCTAATCTGTAGTATTGATTTTTGAGAATTTATGAAAAATAATCGATTAATGGATTAACAATAATACCAAGCATTTCAGGCACCGATACTATACTGATATACCGGAACTCGGCGGCGGGATGTACAGCGGGCATAACACAAATCATCGTCAAAATAGGAACTAGCGTCGATTATGGTGTTGCCAGCTACTTGACTGGTGCCCGACCAATGGGAAAATTATTAATTGCTGCGGTCTTGTTACGTATTATAAAAAGTAGCTCAGAAAAACCTTTAAAATGAAATTAAAATAAAACGGGCCAAGTGTGAGTCGGCTCGCGTATAGAGGGTTCTGTACTATTTTTTATTTTTCTCTATTTGGACCTCCTAAACAAATTTAAAATTATCTCATAGGTTTTCCTGTAATTTATGAATCGAAATTCTGGAATCGATAGTTTCGGAGATAAGGTAGGGGAAATGGTTAGTTTTTGTCTACTTTATTTTATAATTCTAATATTGAATCCTAAAATTGCAGAAAAACTTTCTTTTGATTTATTATTACACAGTACAGTATGTTAAACGTTACTTTAATTTTCTATTTAGCTTGGAGCTAATTGATTACTGACCTCTTTTTAGTTGTAACCCGGGTTTAAATACAGATAAATAAATAGACATACACATCCTATTAATATTATAAACGCGAAAGTTTGTAAGTATTAATGGATGTTTGTTACTCTTTCACAACTAAACCGCTGAATTGATTTTCATGAAATTTGGTACGGATATAGTTCAAGACCCGGAGTCAAACATAGGCTACCTTTTGACGCAGGCGGAGCTGCGGTAAACATCTTGTACATACGAGTAGATATTATCATGGCCTTTTTCCATACAGCACCCTAAGCACGAATCACTATCGAAAAAACTTTCGTATCGTTAACGTGAGCATTTAGTATGGGCACTTGAACAGCGCCTCTAGTGTCTATTATTCTATTTATTTGTAAACAAAGTGATTTTTAAATAAACTGTGATGGCGTGTAAGTATGTGCCTTATTTTTGTCAAACTCTTCTTCGTCCAAGCATATTTTCCCAGTTAAATATTCACCTTGCGCTTCAGAGTCTAGGGCACGTTTCAATCATATAACAATGGAGCGACTGCTGTTTGCTCTTCGTAAGCGTTATTAGGAGGCTAGGAGACTGTCTGCGGCTTAAATGATCACGATGATGATGAAGCCTGCATGTCCTAACTAAACTAAAAACAACTAAACAGAGTATGCTTCCCGCGGGAATCGAACCCGCGACCTCGGGGTCCTCGGAAAAACGACTTTATTAACCACTAGACAACATAAGCAATTTTTGGCAAATTATATGCAAGTATAAAATAAGAAGATAAAATATTTTTCAAATAACCATTTCTACTTTAAGAAGATATTGTGTTTGTACATGTGGAACAATAAAGTATTTTAATAAATAAATAAGATAGTATATAGTACAAAATACGATGTCCAGGGGTACTTCTTGTTTGAATGAATCATTTTATAACAAAATGTATCAATAAAATCACTTTTATTATTATTTTAAGCTTCCAATCAACTCTGACGAATGTTTTCTCACTGCAAAATTGTAAGTGACAAAACTTTCGAGAAACTCGCAAGCCAGCCTTCGACAATTACGATACCATACGTCATTTTAAGCATTCGTGCTCGCTATCTTCATACAAACGGCTTCAAGTTACGTTACCTATTCGATACGAAGACGATTCGAAACCTAATGTAAATATTTGTGCTTCGAAAACTAGTTCTAATTACGCACACTAGAGGCGCTGTTCAAGTGCCCATACTAAATGCTCACGTTAACGATACGAAAGTTTTTTCGATAGTGATTCGTGCTTGGGGTACAGTAGTGTTGCCGGAAAATACATTACACATCGAATAATAATCGATTCTTTGATAGTTGAAAATATAATCTAAGGTATCGATAGTGATCATATATCGATAGTATCGATATTGATACTATTGATAATATATTTCTGTAAATTTTTTCTGTATGAGTTGAATGACGATGATTTGTGTTATGTATGCCCGCTGTACATCGCGCCGCCGAGTTCCGGTATATCTGTATAGTATCGGTGCCTGAAATGCTTGGTATTGTTGTTAATCCATTAATCGATTATTTTTCATAAATTCTCAAAAATCAATACTACAGATTAGATTATATCGATACTACAGATACATAATCGATTAATAACCATTGATATGAACGATTACCTTTGTTGATTAAATCGATATAATTTATATCAACCCATTTCAATAATCGACTACTTAATTGTTTGATATTGCAGTTAATAATCGATTAATTGTCAAAATTCGATTAAATTAATTATATCAATACTTTCGATATCATAGATTATTTTAAAAAAAAAAACAAAATCGATTAATCAATTATCCGGCAACAATACCCTACGGGGTACCAACTACCTAAAGGCCATATTTAGAATGTTGGTCGGCGTAAAGTGAAAATGGAATCAAAATAGTGATAGGTTGCTAGTCGCATCGCCTACTGATAGGTATGGTTCTTCGATTTTCGCCCACTTCCTCCGTCGGCTTATATGGTCTGCGCGGGAAGAGAAGCAGTAGTACATTCCACGTATTTACTTTTCTCCCAGATCAGCATTAAAGAAATAAGATGTTTGTGGCGTGCGTCCACGTCTTTTAATTATAAAGGAAGCTATAGTTTTATTAAGTTGTATAGTATTAGTATTATAAGTTTTTTATTTTGATAATTTAACTTAAAAATTTGTATATTTTTAATGTCAACGAACAAGCGGACAAGTGTTGTTGTTTTATATAGATAGCGAATGCGATGCGCGCGCATGCATGCCAGCCGCTGCGATCGGCTCGGACGATGCGCGCGCATGCATGCCAGCCGCTGCGATCGGCTCGGACGATGCGCGCGCAGCCCACGCCACGGCGATCCGTGCGTCTCGCCGGCTCGCCAGTCCGAATACCATCTTGAGACTGAACGCACGTTGCTTGCGCTCGCATTCGCGCGCTTACGTTAACTCATTTCCCGCTTGATCCTTTCCTTCACTTTTCTCACCTGTATTTTGTGCTTATCATAACCTTCTGTTAATCTTTAAGTTGTCGGTGTGCTTGTATTGTATTTGTTCTATTTAATTGTGCTGAACTTTTAATTATAGTGTTAAATTACATATTGACTTTATTTAATTATCACGCCTCATAGCACAATAGCCTAACACTTATCATACACATTACCTCCTCGGGGAATTTAGGATTATTTAATACACGGCAACATTGAGCACCGAGCGGTACTTCGCGCCATATTTTAGGGTTATATTATTTTCGTGAGTAATTTATGTCCATATTTCGAAATAATACAATACTTATTGATGGTATGTAATACCAGTATCTTCCTTATTTCTTTTAGTATTATTCTTACACAGTTTGACTACGCAAACTGCACATTTTGCGTCTACTTTTACATCAAATTTTATATTTATCTAGACATCCAACTCACTCATCGGTCGCGGCATGACTGACGCGGGTATGCCGCAACCATGCCGGTTTCGGCATGGTTTTAGTTGCGAATTTATGTAGTATGCCGACGGTATCTAGTCGTAGCGCAGCGGAGACCAATTATTAATCTATGGATTGAATATATTATTTATGTTGTACCTTTACCACATTTGAGTGATTTAATAGTTTTAAGTTATGCAAGTTACAGAATTTAGGATTCTTAACTTGAAGAGTGTGTGGAGTTTTTATGCTTAGACTATGGATCCAAAAGACGCGAAATGCGAAAGAGAAATATATAGGATATGCGTATGTCGAGATAGAGAGTGAGACCATTTTATATACACAATAGTGTCCCATAGCGGCTTTACGGATTTCTTGTCAAGAACAAATATTTAAATTATAAACAAAGTAGTCTTTAGTGTTAAAAAAGTGTTCAGTTCAGTAGAAGCGCAATGCAAACACGTGGAAGGAGTCACTGGAGAATGGCGGTCTAAAACTAAATGTGACGAAGACGAGTACACGGCCTGTAACACCATGGATCCCCAACCCGTACGCATTGGCGAAGCGCGGCGGGCCAGGTCAAATACCTGGGATTTGTACTTGACTCGTCTAATTTTCTTGAACCAGCCTTTTGTATGCCGGCTCGGGCTCGGCCTCCATCTTTACCTTCAGTTCCATGGTCATATCAATTGTCAATGTCAACCAAAGAATTATAACCACTAACGTCAACGTCAAGTGTAAACTGCTGGTGGCTGCACAGCATGGATGTAAAGCTAAAGGGATAGCGCGCAGACATACAATACGCTGATGGCAGAAAATTAGACCTGAATGCATTTCGTTACCCACCTCTCTCTTTCTAACTCGTGATGTGTTAGGGTGTAAATCTGGGTTTCCATCACAGCACTTGATAACAACCCCAAAAGTTGGGAAAAAATTATAAACAGTTACGTAGCAATATGATAGATTTGTATTAAAAAATGAAAAAAAAAAAAATACTTGTTTTTGATATAGAAATATAAAGCCCAATTATATTAGGCAAACTGCCATTTATATTTTACGTATTTCTGACTAGGCAAAATTTTTGAAGTGATGGTAATACTTTGGGGAAAACAGGGGATACTCCGTCAAATTTTCTTGAACCATCCTGTTGTATGTTTGCTCGGCTTCCATCTTTACCTCTCCTTGATGCATGACTTTGAAATTTGAATACAAGCAAGCAGAAGTTGCAAATATTTTGATTTTAATTCTAATTTCTGGTATTTTGTAATCAATAGTTATCTATTTCCACATACTTTAATACTTTCGTTACCTACATCAACAGATAGCTGCTGGAGTGTGTGATCTTTCTTTTTGTTTTGTCTAATGTAAACTTGAAGTGATGTATTCAATAATACTTTTATTTATTCCTATGATTACTGCAATTTTGGCTCATAGCGATGACTTTAAAGAAGAAATATTTATAAAACCTTTCCCACCAACGCACCTTTACACACATTTTCAATTTATAACGTCGATTTATAACCAAACATCATGTAAGTACAACCTTATTTTCTCGTTTATTTAGTCCGACCTAAAACCTATTTACTACAACAATTAAATTTTGTTTTTCAGTTCAACATTCCCGTTTATCTCCTAGATCCCTGGGTGAAATAATATCACGTTTTCAAGTTGAAGAATTACACCTAACTTTGACAGAAGGGCAATGGAGACACCACCAGTGGGGCTATCCCGTATTAGATGCGGCTCCCGGCGCTGAACTCTATGCGTGGTTTGAACCAGAGGTTACTGACGTTGATGCAAAGTGGAGAAAATTAAGTGCCACTTTATCAGGAATATTTTGTGCTTCTCTTAATTTCATCGATACTTTCAATACTGTCATACCACAGATGACATTATGGCCGACCGGTGCAGTGAAAACAGGTGATGATGTAAAATCACAGCTAAGGTATTCCTCTTTGCCAAGAGAAATAGTTTGTACTGAAAATTTAACACCTTGGAAAAAGTTGTTGCCATGTGAATCTAGCAGAGGATTTTCTGCACTTTTGAATTCGAGATTAATACACAATACTAACTATCATTCAATTGGTGTTCATGTTAGAAAAGTCTGCACCAATGAGGATTGCACAACAACACATTTTGAGATCAAGCAAACTGTGGCACTGGTGTATGATTCCATGATCGTAAATAGTATGGATTGGTCATTCCGGAAACTATTTGGACAAGGTCTTCCTGGAGCATGTCCTCTGTCATCATCAAGCACAGTATATGTTGATGTCACAACAAATGATACTCAATCATTTAAGCTGACTCCGCCTCCTGATAAAATAGTCCTCTCCCAAAGAGGAGGTAGTGATACTAAGTTTGCCATCTATAATATAGAAGCTAAAGACCATATGATTAATATTGGGGCTAAGTATGATCCCACAAAGAGATTACTAGTGCCCTTACCGCCTCCATTGCATTTCAATAGATATATATTAGGATATGGTAAAGAGTTTGGAGGAATTGTAACAGAGATAGTCAATAATTATTGGACTGCCATTAATGTTGTATTGTTAGAAAATGCTCCATGGTGGTTGCCAATACAACTTAGTTCCTTGAGAGTGAATGGAGAAGCTGAAAGCAGTTTAATATTGTCACAGTATTATGCACCAGGACGCAGCCGTCAGAAACCATATCATTTGGAGTTGATGTTGACCCTGCCTCCTAGATCAACAACTACAATAACAATTGATTTTGAGTTTGTTTTCTTAAAATGGCAAGAATATCCGCCTGATGCCAACCATGGGTTCTACATTGGCTCAGCCCTTATAGCAGCCAATCTGCCAACAGCTAAGAACTATACAAGTCTGCCTGTTACAGGCACCACATTCGATTCAACATTTAATGCTTCAAAACCTTGTAAGTATAACATATACTACACACTAGCTAACTATACATTAAAATGTTTGTCATTAAACTTACTTTAAAACTCCAAAGAGAAAGTGAATGATATTTGTTATGTATATCTATCTAATGGTAGGATTGGTAAAATTAATGCATTCAGTATTAACACTTTCACAGATAGTAAAATCTTTCATCGTAGATAGCAATTGAACTGGTATTGTTATCTCAACAACTTTTAAAACAAGTGGGATGTATTTATAAAATATTATTTAGTGTAGTTAATTTTTTTTTAATTTATTATCTCCTATCTTTGCTTACAGGGTACCCAGCAGTCTTCAGGACAAATGGGGGCATGGTGTCCTTGCCAACACCTGACTTTAGTATGCCTTATAATGTAATTTGTTTGGCTTGCACTGTAGTGGCTCTAGCATTTGGCCCACTACACAATATTTGTACCAAAGAGTTAATACTCAAGCCCATAGGTTCACCTGTGTCATTGACACAGAAGATTTTTAATTTGCTAAAGAGGAAAAAAGATTAAAAATAATTATTAAATGATTAAACTTTATTGTACATTTTATGTTACATTACAACACATACAATTTGAGAACTAGGAGAGCCAGGGGTCCTGATTATTAAATGATTAAACTTTATTGTAAATTTTATGTTAGATTACAACACATACAATTTGAGAACTAGGAGAGCCAGGGTTCCTGTTTCTATGTTGTTTATAAAATATCCAGTCTTATGTATTACTACAAATAGTATTTAATGTCTAGTCAATGAGTAAGTGACTTTTTAGTATTATTTTTCCTTTCCACACATAAACTCGTCAATCAATCTTGTTTAATTTTGTTATGTTGTATAATATTAACTAAACTATTTAAAAATGAATAAATTTAGCAAGCAGGCGAAGACTGACTATAGATTAATGTTGGTACCTGTATGCAATGTCACTTCGCAAAAAACATAAGAAATTAAGGTTTTAAGATTGCAGAATAGGGAGGAGCGGAGGCAAAGATCCAATTATTTTTTTATTAATTTTATTTCTTTAAGCAAACTTGCTTAAAGCGCAGAATCGCTGATTGCAGATAGAGATAGTAAAAAAAAAAATTAAAAAAGACCATCAAAGTTCAGTTCAGGGGTCCTCATAGATTTTTCAGAGGTACTCAAGCTTTATGTCAGGAAATAATAAAAATATTAATGATTCGCGATTGTTACACAGTAAATTAAACTATTTTAATATGTAATAAACGCCAAAAATAATGTATTATAATTGTTTAATTTAGAGGATTGATATTAATAACTCCGCCAATTTCTTGTCATATTTTATTTATGGAACAATAAAGGTTTTATTATAAAATGAATGTAAGAGACTATCATATACTTCAATACTTATACATATAAATATTATATTATTTACGGAATACTATATAATATTAAGCAATCCATATTATATTATATGGACCGCTTTCGATCAGTATAATAATAATTTATTATTTACGGAATACTATATAATATCTTAACAAATTTCACATGTTAGCCGTCTCTGAGCTAGGGGTCTGCTTTAAAACTTATGGGAATAGATTCCCTCCATGAAGTATTTTTATACTAATCTGTATAGGCATACAAGCGTGCGGCCAGCCTGATCGAAAGCGGTTTAATAGATTAAGGCAACGTATTGATTTAACCATCGCTAGACCGACTGATTTAGTATCCACAGCGTGTAGGTCACTTAAGTGAGTTGGAAAAAGTTGGTCTGCCATCATGGCGTTGGTGCGTTTGGTAGGTACAGCCGTTTAAACATGGGTTACGGTTCAGTCAACTAAACGATCACTACACCGACTGATTCAAGGACAACATAATACTCCACACACGTTCTGTAAGTCCAAGTTGGCTACAGTATGTTTCGTCTCGTTATTTCACGGCAAATACTACACACATTTTAGTTAATGTAGGCTTGCGAACCCCCTTTTCCCCACTGACCAACTCTTTGCTCTACTCTGTTGCTATTTTTTTATGAATGAAGGGGTAATCATCTACCTTCATCATTACGTATGATATTCATCCTGTGTGGATTAAACCTCGGTTTCTAAGACTGCTAGCGAAAAAACAAACCCAAATTATATTTTTTGCCAATTCTGCCATTAATATAGATAATTAATTATCAAGTATGTACATTTGGAAGACCTTTTCAGTGAAACTCCTTTTTTTATAAAGTCTTGAATAATTCTTGCATCTAAGCAAATCAAAGTCAATTTGACACAAAAATATACATATATACGTTTTGAGTTTATTGAAGTGTTTCATGGTTCTTTGATAATGCTCTAGCTAATTTATTTTTGTTATTTGTAAGGTTTTACGTGTTTTATTCTATTTTTGTATAACTGAAGCAAGGATGTGGTCAAGTAGTGGGTGAGTATTCACAGGTTACATTAATGTACCTCACATTTTGTTCGGATGATGACCGTTATTGTGTTTCTTTTTATTTAAACTCCTCACGAAAAAGGGGGGGTTAGACGTGACTGGGTGTACGCTGAAGTCATTGTCCTAGATTTGGCGGCACTAGTTATTGCAATGGAGCGACTGTCGTCTGACCTCTTTAAACTTTTTACAGGGAAACCAAATCAAACAGAAACACGAGTCGAATTGTGTCCAAAATTGTTAGATTTAACAGGCCGCCTAAAGGCACCTGACACAGCCTAACCACTGCCATCTATCGATAACAACTGGGATCAACGGATTGAAGTGCCTTCCAAACGACGAGCTCGGGATAGAAAATCCACTAAATGGCAACCAATCCAGTAAGGGTCGTGTCACGCCGTCGCTTGATACGCGCGACGAGTATCAGTATAGATTGATTGTATAGAATACAGATATCTTTAAATGCACTCCAGAGACTCCAGACAAACCCTAATAGTTTCTGGATATGTCAATAGTCGTTAATTAATATTTGCTACCTTTTCAGAAACAAACCTGACCACTGCCCATGTTGTAAAGTATGCAAGAATTGTCCGGGTTTCCAGAAAGTTTTAGACGTGCGAGATGCTGGCTTTGTTCTTTACAGGCACACCACTCGGGTGGAAGATGTGAGTATCCAACTCTTATTTATAGGAACATGCTACTTAGGTAACTCATATTTTTTTCTACTCGTAAAGCTATTCGAATAATTCATACTATCCCTTTATGAAAACCAGTAAAATTATTCAATTGATTCAAGCGTTACTTTGCGGAAGTTAAATTACAAACACTTACCAAATTATTTTGCGTGCTTCCACTGAGTTCATGCAAACTATTGCCGGCCGGCACCCACCCGCTACTGTTAGTCTCAACATGCCCGCCACCATTAGTTTGCACATGCGACACGTCTTTCGCCTCTACGCGAGGCACCCTCAGGTGTTACCACCACGGACTAGACCAAGCTGTTATTAGTTCGACGTAAAAACAACGAAAATTCATTCTTTATTCGTCGCTTGGTGTTTAGTTATAAGTTATCCAGTATTAGTACCTAATACCTATATAATAAATACTGTGAATGTTTTTTGCAGATTGACAAAAAAACGGGTATCATCCAAGTAACAACTGATACTATAGATGATGTATTTATTCTAGAAAACACACAGGATGTTCCATTGGAAAAAATAGACTTTAATCCGGCACTTGGTACTTCTTCCATTATTATATTAAATCTTAAACAGTAGATACACTTTACCTACGTAGGAAATGAGTATGATGGAATTATAGCTTTTGTTTAGGTCTCGACCTCGTAATAGTCCGTAAGTCCGTACGAGTTAAAAAGTTGCCTAATTGTCCTTCCTTCCCTATCGGCAATCAACTACATTCCAAAATAGGGTATTTTCCAAGGTCCATTTAGAAAAATATTGAGATGTCATGATAGAATACAATGTTTTTGGAATTTTGTACAGGATTATAACCATTTAAAAATGATGATGTCCATTTTGAAAATATAAAAGTAATGGGAAAAGTTCTATTACAATCGACGAACTCACTTTATTTACATTACACAATATCTGTCTGGTAGCTGTCGAACAAATATCACCTCTAAACAAGCCATTTGAACAGTCCTGTCAGACGCCAAGTAATAAATTTAGTAAACAACTAATCTCGACTATGGTGGGTTCTAATGGTTACTCAGCGTCCTTAGCGACAATATTATGAGTTTACTAAATACAATCGACTTAAATTACTATACGGGTACGACCAATTCCAATTAGTCTGGTTTTATTTTGCGATATGTCAATGATGCATGGTACAGGAACGAGTCCGGCTCTGTGAATGTAAACATTTGGTCCGCCATTTAATTTTGGTGACGGTTTATCTTTTCACGTTTAAAAGAAATAAATGATAGAAAATAATACAATTAATCAATTATGAAATACACGCGGGTGGTTGCGGCGGCGGTCAACAGAATCATCGTTTTGGATGATTCTGTTGTTGTGTGTGTGATGACCCATAAATTTAAATTCTCTGTAAACATTAATATATGCACAAAAATACTATTTTTTCTTCGATTCAAATGTTGCGAACCCCTGAGCATTTGTTTACATAATATATGTATATCCTTTGATGATGGGGACTTTAGTTACACGCATTGACGTCATCTTTTCCGTTCATAATATGGAGCGTTTTTGCATCGTCCGTTGTATGTATAATGTGAATTTAACTTATATATATATATATCATATCTAGGTAAGCTTTTAGTTTACCAAAGTAATTTTATAGTCGTGTGTAAGGTCTTTCAAATAAACACCAAAACAAAACTTATGAAACAACCCTATTGTATCTAAATTAGTTTAGTAATTTAAAATGAGATCCTATTTTATTATTTAATTAAAGAAAATAATTACAAAAATACTAATACTCGTAAGTACATAAAATTTTTGTCTCTTAATATTCATACACTTGCCTGTTACAAGTTTATTAAATTTGGAGATTACGCGCGTCGAGTATCAGTATAGAGTGATTGGAGACTGCGTTGAACTCATGGAGCAAATACAAAGAGGAGACGGCGTATCTACTGGTGCTCAGTTACGATCACGTCTTAAAGTGGGCGGGGCTTACTTCATTTTTCGTTCAACTGTGAATGATGTGTGACGTGGAACGAGCTCTTATGTTTTTCTTATTTTTCTAATTTACATTACGTTTCAGCTTAGAATATTTTGTAAAATATTTTAAACCATTTAGTTTTAGTGTTTCCATGCTGTACTGTTATAGGATCACAATAAACGTAAGTAAATAGTATATTTTCTAATTTATTTGATTGATTTAATGTTACACAAAATATATATCTGTTTTTAATGTTCAAAATATCTGTAATATAAAGAAATATAAATATATTTTTTATGTTTAAGTCTTCGATTTGCTAGCGACATGTATTGGTAAGTAGAGGGGATCGCTAATGGGGGCGGAGCCACGGTCAAACCGATCACCCCGCACGTCTGCCTTCCGCCCCGCGTAGCCTCACACAATATTTGTAAGAAAGCTCTCGATATGCCATCTCCTCTTTGTTATTGCTCCGTTGATTGAACTCAGAGTGACTTATATAAATATTATTATTATTATAGATATTATCACAGTTCACAAAATGTTACAGTTAGCTATACATGTCTATTTCGATGACGTTGTTTGTTTTCTTATTTCAGATCGAAATCAAATAAGCTGTCCTAGATGTGTAAATATAATAAAACATGCCCAAGGATTACTTCAAAATCAAGAGTTGGGTGCAAAAGATCTCATTGGAGTCTGTAAACATTGTCGACAAAAAAGTCCAGGCACATGTTTGAAATGCGATGAAGTTATAAAAAACTTTCAATTAAATAAATGTGTTGGAAAACAGAGCGGTGCTCAACGAGTTGAAACATGGTTATCAAAAATACAAGGCTTAATTAGCCACACTCTCGATGCAGATACGGATAAAAGTCAAGTTAACCGAATAAGTCGCAGACATTCAGATATTGATCTTAAGGAAGTATTGAGGAAAATATCAAAAACGAAACATGAACCAGAAATAGAAGACCTTATCATTCAGGACATGCGTGATTTATATTCTTCTATGAAGGGACCGCTCAGAGATCGTTCTTTTTATTTTAGGGAAAGAAAAGAAAAAGAAAGAGGACTCGCATAATGATATCATTCAAAACGAATCTTATCCAATACATGAAACATCAGATAGAGAAGAAAAAGTATTTATGCCGATCAAAGAAAAAACTAAAGATGATGAAATCTTATTTCAATCAATTACGACACTTAAAGAAGATGAAATAGATAGAGAATTTATACGACGATACGGAAAAAGTTATAAAGAAAAACAACATTATAAAGAAGATGACTACTCTCTAGCATATGAACTACATAAAGACAAAAATAAGGTTACCGACTTCCTAGAAGATCATTTTTCAGCAGATGTCATTCACGAAAAAGACGCGAAAAAAAAACATTTCGTACCAGCAGGTACTCAACGTGATATCACTGAAGACCGAAATTTTAATACTTCAGCTAATACACGTTATGATTACAAAAAAGATATGATTCCATCATCTGATAGAGAATATGCAAAAAATAAAGATTATTTGGAAATAGACACGCTTCAAGATGATACTGGAAAAAAAGAGCTAGTTCCAACTCCAATAGCGGATAGTCATTCAGAATTCGACGGAAAAAGGAGAAAAATGTCTTTATCAGGAGCTGACAAAACAAGAAGAGAGTCTATTTTAATATCTGATAAACGTGATGAAAGTGACAGAAAAAAAAGCTATGTAGCAAATACTGAATCAGATCATGATTACAAAAAAGGAAAGCGGTCAGTTTTGACATCTGATAAATATTTAGAACGAACAGGCGGTAACCAAGTTGACAATAAGAAAGGTTTTTTAGCAGAAAAAGAATTAGGTCATGGCGAAAGAAGTAGAATAGTGTCTGTTCCTCCAGACGGCAATGAAAGCGACAGAAGTAAAAGCCTTATAGATAAAACTGATCCTATTCATGATGATAAAAAAAGAAAGCAAACTGTTTCTGTATCCGGTAAATATAAAGAAACTGATGAGAAAAAAAGCTTCGTAGGTAAACCTGACTCAGAAAACGACTATAGGAAAGAGAATCAGTTTCTTGTACATGGCAGTGAAGCTGGCAGTAAAAAAAGGTTTATAACGGAAACTGAATCAGTTGATGTTGACAAAAAAAGGGAAAGTCAATATCAAAACAACGAGAGAAGAAAAAGTATTATAGCTAAAACCGATTCTATACATGATGATAAAAATAGAAAAGATTCTGTAACCGTCGCTGGTAAACATCACGAAAGCAACAGAAGGAAAAGCCTTACAGCGAAACCTGATTCTGGTCATGATTATAAAAGAAAAGAGTCCATGTCTGATAGATATTTCGAGAGTGATAGAAAAAAAGTCTCATCAAAATCTGACGTTCAAGTTACTGATGGCAGAAGAAGGAAAGAGTCTTTTCCAACAGCTGGAAAGTATTATGAGAGTGATAGAACGAAAGAATCAAAAATTGTTATAATACCAGATGATAGAAAAAAAAGCGAATATATTGCAAGGACTAGTGATGATAAAAATAAAGATTTATTTTCACCCCATAGTAGTCCTAATATCAGAAGAAAGGAATCTGTTTCAATAGGTGGAAAATATAGTGACAAAAATGAAGATCTACTAGGCGATACAATCGCTGATGATAGAAGAAGAAAAGAAAATATTTTAACCGCTGATAGAACTGATCAAAAAGTTAGTACTCGCGAAGAAGATGAAAGGAGGAAGGAATTTATGCGGAAAACTGGCTTACGCCGCGACGACATTGCAAAAGAAAAGAAAATATCTTCCACGGATGAAACCCAGTATGGCGATGAAAGGAGAAAGCACATTATTCCGGCTAAACATTACGAAAACGAAACAGGGCAAAATTTTATTTCAAGAATCGGCCATAAATTCGATGAAAATATTCAAAAAACAAGCAGGGATAATATTTTTGGTCCTAAAATACACGAAACGGATAGTTTAGGTACCGATATAGACAATACAACAGGTAAAAATATTAAGACATTAAAAAAATACTTCGTTCCATTAGCTGTACGACGTTACACACAAGATGTTTCCGCCTTATTACATCCAATTGTTGATTTGAAGGAAAGGTTTAATAACAAAAAGAAAGGGAAACGAGGTCGTAAACAAACATTTGAGTCACCCTCACGAATAAGAAAATATCAGTCACATGAGTCACTGGTGACCGGAATAACAAAAGTAGCTGATGGAGATGAAGGTTTTGACTATTATTTTCCAAAAGTAGAGGGAGAAACTAAAAAAAAACCAAGACGAGCTAAAAGTGAAGTAAGCTCCTCCGAATTGATTAAAGATACCATGGATAAGTTGAAATTAAAATCGGAAGAAGAGAAAAGAAAGCGAGAGGAAGATGAAAGATTAAAAGCAGAACGTAGGAAACAGCTTGAACAAAAAAGGGAGCGAGAGCTGGCTCAGAAAATTGCTAAAGACTTAGAAAAACAATTAAAAGAACAAGCAAAAGGTAAAGCTTTTTGTTTTTTTTTCGAGATTACAGCTCCTAATTCAGGATGAAATCCATGAAAGGGTCGCCAGTATGTTTGGATGCTGTTGTAAGCGAGTCCTGTACGCCTTGACGTTAACTCTTATTTCTTCTTTGGCTGTTAAGACGCCATGGTCCTATTGGAGTCTCATTTGAAACATCGTCGTGCGTGAATGTCGAACGTGCGTCAACTATCGTGCACAGAATTTTACATTGCTGTGCCCCATAGCTGTATACCGTAACAGCTCGCCACAAGCTGCCCTGCAGGGACTGACTGCACTGGGAAAGGAACCCAGTGGGCGATGGGGTCACACCCAACGCCTTATTATTATTAATCGGGAAGGTCAGGTCTTGTGCTTAGCATTATAATCACCTCCAGCCACAAATTTTTGTTCTAGGGTTCGAAAGAAATTCTCATACTCTTCCTGATTTATGGTATGTGTTGGTGGATTGAATATGTAGTTATGTAAGCGTCAGGGCCCCTAGACCTCTAGCGATATTAAATGTTTGAATAATATCTAAATACACTACCTTTTTGCTACTATTTAATACCTAATTTTAAGTATTTGGTACTTCGATGAATTGCGAAATAAGGCTAAAGAAAGTGGCCAGACATCCTGACGTCAGGTTGTCTGGACTACCTTTTTTCTCTCAGTTCGAGACAATATTATTTATTTTTCTCTTTATAAATATTTAGTACCTTTTTAGTACCTCAACTAATATATTTTTTTTAATACAGGAACAATGTTACGCATTAAATATTTTTTTTATGCCTATTTTATTTGCCACACAAAGCATGTGTTTTAGGATACCTATATATATAATTGCATTGTGCATGTGATTTCTATCATACAATCCATACTAATATTATAAATGCGAAAGTCTGTCTGTCTTTCTGTCTGTTTGTCTGTCTGTCTGTTACGCTTTCACGGCCATACCGCTGAACGGATTTTGGTGAAATTTGGTATGAATATAGTTGAAGACCCGGGGTCAAACATAAGCTACTTTTTGACGCAGGCGGAGCTGCGGGAAACAGCTAGTGTAATATATTTTTTTATTAATATGGGATTTTAAATTTTGTTATCAACCCCTGTAGGTTATAAGTATATAAGGTGGATTTAAATTAAATACAAATACTTTCAGGACTAAATAATCAATTAATATAAAACAGATGTATGTTAGTTTCATAATTTTCGTGAAAATCGAACTTTAATGTTTTAAGGAAAAGTGATAATTATGACATCTTGTACAGGTTTTTCCTTTCTTTTAAATTCCATTTTGCTGGCATAACTGGCAGAAGTGGTAAGGTAAATGTTCACTGTTTCGGCATGGAAAGGGTCTTTGACTTTCAAGATTTTTTTGAAATATAATTTTCACTTATTGTGTAATAAACAAGGTATTTTGCCTTTATTTTCATGCCAGATATATCGTTTTGATACTATTTTGTATTTTTTATAAATGTTTTTGTGAACATTTACTATAACGCTATATATTATATTACCTGGTATTTATTTACTTGATATTTTAATTCTCTTTTAAATTATATAAACCGGCAATGAAAATGCGTCTAGATTTTTTTGGTTAGTAGTGACACGAACTAGGAGACATTCGTATAGTTTGGGGGAGGGACTTGATAGATTGTTACGATGAATGAGTTTTCTAGTGCGCTTACAGTTATCATTAAAATTAAATTAAGTAATTAAGTGCATTTTTTCCATTTAAGTACAATCACATTTAAACAGCTTAACATGATAAAATCTGAAGATCACTGGGGTCTGTATGTCTGTTAGTATAATATATATATATATATATATATATATATATATATATATATATATATATATTCAATCAATATAGTATATCAAGGAGAGAAGTTGGAGCCGGCAAATCAAAAACCGATGCGGGAGTGGCTCTCATCAGTCATATTTACACCGCCTAGAAGGAGTCTCAGGATGCTATTGGAGTGCTCTGTGACCTTTCCAAGGCATTCGACTTTGTTAGGCGTCACAAGTCGGATTTCCGAGTAATATTGACTTACAAGTGAACCACAGATAACCTGTTGTTATTTAAAATGATCTTAAAGCAATATGTACTACGTGGGGCGCACTATAAGTTTCCGGAACTGGCCACTTACATAAACAATATTTTAAAATTGATTGCAACATTTGAAAATAGAACTCTTTGGCTGTAGAATGCAGTTTGTTTCATCTGACTGTCTTTTGTTTTTACCTTGTGGCGCCATTTTAAAAATTGTGTGTCTGCATCAACATGGATTTAACTCGGGAAAATTTTCGTAGTATGATTTTCTACGATTTTAAGTGTAATTTGACAGCTCAACAGAGCATCGCTTGGCTTGAAACAGCTTTTGGCAATGAAGCACCATGCAAGACAACTGTTTATAGCTGGTTTGCAGAATATGTATAAGGTAGTATTACAATATCTGCAGGAAGTAAAACTAACTTCTGAATTGGTAGTAAAATCGAAATATACGTGAGTAACCTTTAAATCGTGGGCTAAAGTATAATGACGTGATAAATACCAAAAGTAATACTCTAAGTGATTTTATGTGTCAATATCTCAAGTCCATTCTACCAGATTTTTTCAATTTACTTCGAGGTTACTTTAGGTTTTGCCTTTATAGTAAAAGTGTATTTATAGTAAAAATAAGTGGTGCATGGGACGTTTTTTTTACTTAAATAGGTAATATAGGAAAAAATAATTAAAATGTTTGCGATCATCGTCATCATCAGCTGTCGTCAACCCCCTTCTGGGCATAAGTCTGTCTACGTGAACCTTCTCTTCCTAAGTCAGCACTTGGCACCGACTTCAAATTAATTAAAATATTTGATAAGGAACCATATTTAATAACTAATTGATTATTTCTTCCCTTTCAGATGAGTTTGAATTCTGTTAAGATTTTGTGTTCAAAAACATTTATTTAAAAAAATACTTGCATAATTTAAAATCTGATTAATGCTATCTGTTGCTTTAGCCAATTTCTTTTTACGAATTAGGAATTTTCATGAAAAAGTTGAGTAGCCAATTTGCTCTTAGTAATCCTAAATAAACCACAACTCAAAATATTTGCACTTAGTAAAAATCCACCTTATATAGTTTGTGATTAATCCGATGAAGTTCTAACAAATATAGTGAAGTTGATAATAAAATTTAAAAAAAAATTATTACAGTGTATGATTTGTTTGTCAAATAGAATAGAATAGGAATTAAAAAAATATTTAATGAGTAACATTTTCCTGTATTAAAAAAATAATAAAACAATATGTATTTGTTGAGGTACTAAATATTTTCAAAGAGAAAAATAAATAATGTTGTCTCGAAATGAGAGAAAAAAAGGTGACGTCATGATGTTTTCCACTTTCTTTTGCCTTTTTTTCGCAGTTCATCGAAATACCAAATATTTGAAATTGGATATCAAATAGTAGCAAAAAGGTAGTGTATTTTGATATTATTCAAACATCAAATATCGCTTGTGGTACAGGGGCTCCTGACGCTTACATAGTTATGGGTCCACAACAGTCATCAATGACGATATTCGTGGTTTGTAGTTTTTCAGTGCAGTAATTATATACAACGTGATGTCTAATATTATTTTTAATTTAAATTGCACTTTACCCATACGCTTTACCATCTGGCTGGATGCATAGTGTGGTAAAGGTAACGGCAAATGGAAATAACTGTTCCTAGTAAAGTGTGTTTCGGTTATTAACATTACGTCAACATTATTTAATTGCAAATGTTTTTAACTTCAAGGGTATGTTATGACAGCCCATTGGAGTACCTACGCTCTATAGTATAACTTATCATTTTAATGCTATTGTGTAAACTTACATTACAGAAACAGAACAAGAGTTAAAAAGATTAGCTGCTGTAAAGCAAAATGAATATGTAGATGAAATAAAAGACGATAAACTTGTAAAAGAAAAAACTGAAAAAGAAACTAAACATTTAAACGAACAAAAAACAAAGCTAAAAACAGAGGACACTAAATTAATTGAGAATCCTGTCAGCGGTAAAGAATCTACCAAAGATATTGGAGAAAAGGCAAAACGAGTAAAGCAAGTTGTAGAAGAAAAAATTAAAGATATGAAACAAGTTGTAGATGAAAAAACAAAAGGAGTAAAGCATATTGTAGAAGAAAAGGCAAAAGTAGTAAAACAAATTGTAGAAGATGAAGCAAAAGGAGCAAAACCTAAGAAAATTTCAGAAGAAAAAGCAAAAGGAGTGAAACATACGCAAGTTACAGAAGAAAAACCAAAAGGAGCAAAACCTACGCAAGTTTCAGAAGAAAAAGCAAAAGAAGTGAAACCTACGCAAGTTACAGAAGAAAAAGCAAAAGGAGTGAAACCTACACAAGTTTCAGAAGAAAGAGCAAAAGGAAAGAAACCTACGGATGTTAAAGAGAAAGAAAGAGAAACAAAAAGTATGGATAAAGATGAAAAACACAAAGAAGAAACTGCAAAAAAAGATAACGGAAAAGAAGTTGTAGAAGAAACCTCTAAAGATAAAAAAAACAAAACTGAAGACCCTGTTCGTAACAAACAAAAACCTAAAGGTGAGCTTGATACCGCAAAACTGGAACAAGATAACAAAAAAAACATAGAAATGGAAGAAAAGGAAAGAGAAAGGATGAGGAATGAGTTAAAGCAGCAGAGAGAAGAGGAAAAGAAAATGAAATTAACAGAAGCAGAAGACAAAGAGAAAGCAAAATCTAAAGAGGAAAAGTCTAAACAAGAAAAACCAAAACAAGAAAAGGTTAAAGAAGGAGCAAGTCAACAAAAAGAACCCCTATCGGAGAAAGAAGAAACAAAATCAATGAAAACAGATAATGCTGCAAAAAATGATACGACGCAGAAAAAAACTACAGGAGCACCGAATATAAATAAGATCAAAATGAAAGTGCCATCTATTTATGACTTAGTTCAAGCAAAAGATAGACCCAAAGAAAGAAGAAACATAAAAAATGCAGAGGCCACACAGACAATTTTACACAAACGGACCCACGCGAAGGATAGAGCTTGCGATGCGTGTGATTTATCCGATTTGGAGCTTGATATTCAAAGTTTATTAAGGAAAAAGCAAGAAGAATTAGATATGAAGAATAGAGTAAGAGAAGTAGTTGTTGGTGAAACAATTCATAAATTCATATCACTCGGGGGTGAAAGTAAGGCAAAAGAGGACAAAGTTAAATCGATCCGACCAATAATTTTCGAAAAACATTATGAACAAAACTTTGATCAGGATGCTGATAGCACTGTATTCAAAGCCGAGCCTAAAGTTGACACCATACCGAAATCGAAAGTAACAAAAGGAGTTAAAGAAACCGTAAGTATACTTTTGATATTTAAAAATTTTATGCAGTGTCGCACCCTTATTATTAGGGTTCCGTACCTCGAAAGCAAAAAACGGAACCCTTATAGGATCACTTTGTTGTCCGTCCGTCGGTCTGTCAATACCTTTATCTTAGGAACTCGTGGAGGTAGCTGGATTTATATCAAATACTCAGGTATACTGTCCCTTAGAGCTGTGAAAAAATCTAACTTCTAAGCCAATGCAATCAAAAGATACAGCCGTTTTGCCGCAAATTTTCCACACTCGCAAAGGAATCAAAATCTACAAGGTACTTCCCGTGAACTTAGAATCTTGAAATTTTTTACGAAGCAACGTCTTATAGCACAGATAAAGGAAAAATTGCGAAACCCGTAAATTTTTAGTCACATCATATAAAAAAAATATTTTTTCATAATTTTAAACTACCCCTTTCCTCGTGAACGCGATACCTACAGATTTGTACGGAACCCTTGGTGCGCGAGTCCGGCTCGCACTTAGCCGGTTTTTTAGACAGATGTTTCACAGAATTTCGGTACGTAGAAAATGTTTCATAGAATAATTCATTTTTGTATTACAATTTCTAACTGGATGTTTCCCACAGCTCCGCCTGCGTCAAAATGACATCAGATACACAGACTTTCGCACTTATAATATTAGTATGAAAGTATGGATTGAATCTCCACTTAGATTTCACGGGTAACCCCGGTCCTATGAGAGGGTATATTGATTCAACGCCTACAGGCTCTTTGGATAAATTGATTTATTATGTTGCTCCTTCTAAAACTCGTTCTTGGCTATAACAATAGATGAAATGTCATGTCCATGAACAGTGCTCGGATGCAGAAGCAGAAACTATTTCTTCGTCCGAGCGTGTTTTCCTAGTTGCGTCCTCAGCTGACGCTTCGGAGCCTAGGGTACGCAGTAAATCGTGGTCCTAGATTTGGCGGCACTGGTTATTGTATACATGGAGCGACTGCCGTCTGACTTCGTAACCCTTTTTACAGGGAAACCAGACCAACTGGCACATGATCCGAGGTGTGTTAGGTATGTGTATGTTAGGCTGCCTTAAGGCATCTGACACGGCTTATCAACTACCATGTCGATAACAACCGGGACCAACTGCTTAACGTGCCTTACGAAGCACACGAAGCAAGACAAAAGTGCCACTAAGTGGCGACCAATATAATACGGGTCGGATCTCTCAACAGAACAGAACTATTGGGAATGAAAAAATCCCACTAGTTCTGTGCACAGAACTACTCGACAAAACTTACACGCGCATTGCGCTCAGCAATTGTACTCCTTTTTTGGGCCCAAATGTATCCGAATAATTCAAATCTGCCAGTGATAAAAAAAACTCGTATAGTATATAATAAGGTTAAATCTATCTATTAAACCTACCTATTTTATTTTTGACACTGTCAAGTGAAGTGCCTAAATGACGGTATCATGTCATTTGAAGCTGTTTATTTCCTAGCCTATTTATGATTTTGTAATAAAGTTATTTTGTATATTTTTCGTGCTTATCTTAACAAACTTTATATTGAAAAACAAATGTCGAAAGCCAAAAAACAGGAACCAGTAGTAGTAAGACTTGTTCAATTATAATCTATATATTTATTAATTTCAAACATACACACCTCTTTTATAAAATAGTTATTTATCAACACCGAGCAAGTACAATAAATCCCATGGACATTGATTTCATAAACTATAAGCGGACCGTAGCGAAGGCACAATTCGATTCCAAGTTACGATAGACATACAATATATGATTATATTTAAATTACGGAACCTCAAATGATCTAAGGCTGCTTTTCAATAAAGTTATGCTAGGAAATTATGTCGTACGAGGATGTGCAGCTGTGCTATGGGTGGGGGTTTCCACCAAACATGTGCGAAGAAAATGTGCTGTGCGCAGATGTGTAGCTGTGCTGTGGAATTGTGTGCTGCTGCCTTGCAATCGCAAATTGTTAAATAATATTAACGATTTCATTTCATTTCCACAAAAATATGCAATATGGACCTACCATACCACCGGCCGTACCACTCGATACATGCTACTGCGGTACCACTAGATTTCTTCAGTAAGCTATCGCGAACGCTTGTCAGCGCAATGAGTCGACCTCAGAACATTTCTAGAGAGGTCATATCTAACAAGTCGTAAGAGACATGTGACCTGCGTTACATAGCGCTTGCTGGGAGTAGAAAAATGTCACTTGGGAAGATGATTGAGTGCACGAACGCAAGCTTTTCACTAGCCACCATGTTTTTCGAACTATGTTTGACTGAATTCATCTCTAGGGGAAGATTTCGTAGTTTAACTACTTGAGCGAGTGAGATAAAATAATTTAACTCAACTTAAAAGCCTAAAATGTAAATCGTTTTATTTTACAGGTTGATCCAGAGTACAGCAAAGGCGTAGTACGTTACGCTTTGTCTGATCGCTCATTTATAGAAAAAGGTTGGACCATGTTGCCGACAGAGAAAGTGGTGCGAAAGGTAATTGAATCTTTTGTCTTCCTCCTAGTACTTAATATAAAAATTAAGGGATTAAGGTTACTGGTTCATCGTCACAGCGGAGGATGTCCGGTGTAAGTGGACACAACCAAAGATGCCGAAGATTTGCTCGGCAAAGTGGAAAAATAAGAACCAGCGGATAACGAAGACCTTTCCAACGATACACCATTTCTTTAATTATCACTTTTCGTTTAGAAGAAAATCCCGCACAGATGAACATACATACAAACCGGTCAAAATCATAACCCTTCCGGTGGCTTTGCCGCAGTCGGAGAGAAAAGGTCACTGATAAAACACGAAAACGCCCAAAGAGTCGCCGAAGCTTTCTGAGGCAGTCTAGCTTGACCGCCATAGAAGCCGTTAAGTTAGGAATGAACGGTGGATAAGTAACGGTGCTTCCGAGCGGTGCTTTCTGTCACATAACAGTTCGCAATTTGTTACTAGCAATAAAATTAATTAAATAAACATAATGTAGGTACTTACTTGTTTTTATTTTGTTTTCTTAATTTTATTAGATAAATGTTTACCGAATGAGGCCGGCTCACCCAGAATTCGACTGGTTTAAACGCAATAAAAACAAAGGCTTGCTGGAATACGACACTGGTGAAAAACTAGCGGAGTTTGACGAAGGCGGACGCGGGCGATTATATTACAAGAGTGGGAAGTTGGCCCTCGATTATTACAATGCTGAAGGTAGTTTTTTTTTTGCTTGATAGTATATACTTAAGTATAAACAACTCAACGTCTGAGCATGTTCTAATGGAACTTTACGAAAGTCCGTCAAAAAGCGATGTATAAATTTCCTCTCCACGGAACGGACAATCTTCGCATAAATAAAATATATAAAAATGGAAGGTACGACAATCGCCGGGTACATTTTTATGATTGTCTCGTTTATCCTTAGGTTAACTTAACTAGTGGGATACTACTTACCATTACCCCTAATAGTCGCTCTTGTCTTACCTGCTATCAGAGGTGATAGTAACATTATTAACCCCCATAAACGTTATGTTGCAGAAGTAAACGCTCAGCAGCGTTTTGTGATCTACAGCAGTGGAGAGCCGGACGAACGCGGCAGGATCCAACCGAGAACTGTGCTGGCTACTTTTGACTATCTTGGCAACGGAATAGTGTTTGATCATGCCGGAAAAATAAGGTGATTACGTCTTTATTTGATTACTAGCAACCCGTCTCGATCGTATAAAATGTAGGTCGTAGAGTCGTAATAGATTTTAAATTTTCCTGACGTGTCTTTTGCCGGTCCCCAAGCTGGAAAAAGAACAGCTTGGAGCTGAGATGTATGAATCTTGACTAACTGTTAATATTTTTTTGATTGCAGACTCAAATACAATCAAACTGAGGGAATAGTACTGGACCGCAACTTGGGTCCAGTATCGCATTGGAAGTGGCACACTCTGAATGATCCTCCTGTTTTGCAACAGGTCATGATAGACACACAAGTGGCACACAAGGATCCTTACATAATGAAACTTGGAAGTCCGGCAGAGAATAAACCACGCCCTGATGACGAAGAAATGCTAGCCATTGAATTTGATAACTTTATCAAGGAAAAGAGCGCCAAACTAACACAAACATTCAAACCATTTCAGATCAAGATGAAAGCGTTAAAAATTAATGAATATTTCTCTTTACGGGTATTGGACCAAGCTACTGTGTATTTGATTTACAGAGATGGCTCCAAGAACATAAAACTAAATATTGGTATGATACTAGATCACAAAGAAATCGTTGACACAGACACTGCAGAAGTGGGTGAAGTTTCGAATAATTTGGAGCGATTACCAGCTCGCACTGACAGCCTCGCCGAACTGCAACGTAACGTGGCCAATGCTCAGAAACATGAAAGGTCTCGATCGGATCGGGAGCGACGCATTCGTAGACCCGAGCCTAGCGCTAGCGCGGACCGGCTGACTGCTGCAGCGTCGCGCCCGCTCAAGCCGCCGCTGCGGACCGTCGAATCCGCGTCGACGGTCGCGCCTAATCCTAACAGATCTTATTGTAAATGTAGAAAGCCGACAACTTGCAACGTTTATTACGATACTAGTCTCATATGATTTTTATACAAAGTATTCGTTCTTGTGCTATATATTTTAGCTACTTATTATTTACACATACAGTTTGATGACGTGTTATTTGTTAATTAGAATTATACTTATTGTAGATTTTTAATAATTTATTTTTAACTAATGATTTTGTTACATTCGAGTAGTTTTTACAATATAACTTCTTTTACTTAGTAATATATCTTATTCAACAAAGCAAATTGTTTACCTCGATGCAAGATCTAATTTTATCAACATAATTTAACAACGCCTAGGTGGCCCGAGAATTGATTCCT
Organism: Euzophera pinguis; assembly: GCA_947363495.1. NCBI lineage: Eukaryota > Metazoa > Arthropoda > Insecta > Lepidoptera > Pyralidae > Euzophera > Euzophera pinguis. The sequence continues at coordinate 7,410,528 of OX376155.1, read as the reverse complement.
AACCGTTTTGTCACACTGGTGCACCACCACTGATACAACGAATCATGTCACTAGCTACCGGTACAAGTGTTTGGTAATAATATCAAAATAAATGCTTACATACCTACTTGTAAGCTAAACAAGTTATATAAAGTAGGTACTATTTGAAGAAACACTTTATGGCTTAAAATATCTTCGCAATTTTGGTATAATTATCCGACTACGGCAAAGGTATGACTTTGACCGGTTTGTGTGTTTGTATCTATGTTCATCTGTGAGCGTTTTTCTTGACAACTAGTGTTATTTAAACGAAATGGTAAATAATGACCATCTGGTCGGTGGATGTCCAACGCTGCGCTTACCGGTACGTGGTCGCCATTCGAGAACCTTTCTGCCCCATCGGCCATCGGTTCTCCGCGCTATGTGCCCCGCCCACTGCCACTTCAAAGAACTAATCCGCTGGGCTATGTCGGTGACTTTTGTTCTCCTACGGATCTCTTCATTTCTGATTCGATCTCGTAGGGAAACACCGAGCATCGCCCTCTCCATAGCTCTCTGGGCGACCTTGAGCTTTCTTATGAGGCCCATAGTCAAAGACCACGTTTCGGACCCGTATGTCATCACTGGTAACACACACTGGTCGAATACCTTAGTTTTAAGGGACTGAGGTATTTTAGACGAGAAGACGCTACGTAGCTTCCCGAACGCCGCCCATCCGAGTCGGATTCGACGAAAGACCTCGTCCTCGAAGCTAGAGTTGCCAGCCTGGATCATCTGACCCAGGTAGACATACTGGTCTACAACTTCAAGGGTGTGGTTCCCGACTGAAACCGGTGATGGCGTAACATGGACATTACACATTGCCTTGGTTTTGTCCATGTTCATTTTAAGGCCCACCTGTTGGGAGACCACGTTGAGGTCGCTGAGCATGGTACTTAAGTCCTCCAGCGATTCCGCCATGACCACGATATCGTCGGCAAAACGAAGGTGAGTGATATACTCGCCATTGATGTTGATGCCAAGTCCTTCCCATTCCAGGAGTTTGAAGGCATCTTCCAGAGCAGCGGTAAACAGTTTCGGAGAAATGACGTCTCCCTGTCTTACACCTCTCTGCAATGGAATAGCCCTCGTGCTCTGCTCCTGTACTCGGACTGACATGGTGGCGTTGCTGTATAAACACTTCAACACTTCGATGTACCGATAGTCTATGCGGCACCGCTGGAGAGACTGAAGCACCGCCCACATTTCGATCGAATCGAAGGCCTTCTCATAGTCCACAAACGCTAGGCATAGTGGCCGGTTATACTCTTTGGTCTTCTGTATAACCTGCCGAAGCGTATAACCTGAAAAGGGTCGCAGGCAGACGCTGGATGCAGACTGCTGCCAACCGATCATTTTGGAAATCATTGGGAGAGGCCTATGTCCAGCAGTGAACTGACTGCGGCTGAAATGATGATGATGATGATGATGGTAAATAATGGAAAATTCTCAAAAATCAATACTACAGATTAGATTATATCGATACTACAGATACATAATCGATTAATAACTATTGATATAAACGATTACCTATGTTGATTAAACCGATATAATTTATATCAACCCATTTCAATAATCGACTAATTGTTTGATATTGCAGTTAATAATCGATTGTCAAAAATCGATTAAATGTATTATATCAATACTTTCGATATCCTAGATTATTTAAAAAAAAAACAAATTCGACTAATCGATTATCCGGCAACAATACCCTACGGGGTACCAACTACCTAAAGGCCATATTTAGAATGTTGGTGGGCGTAAAGTGGAAATGGAATCAAAATAGTGATAGGTCGCTAGTCGCATCGCCTACTGATAGGTATGGTTCTTCGATTTTCGCCCACTTCCTCGGCCGGCTTATATGGTCTGCGCGGGAAGAGAAGCAGCTAGTACATTCTACGTATTTACTTTTCTCCCAGATCAGCATTAAAGAAATAAGATGTTAAAGACAGACAAAATTGTCAGAAAAAGTCAAAATTACAACATCCCTCTTTTGGGGTCGGGAGTTAAAAAAAAAAATCTAAATAATAAAAATCGAAACCTCGGGGAATTTGGGATTTTTTAATACACGGCGACATTGAGCACCGAGCGGTACTTCGCGCCATATTTTAGGGTTATATTATTTTCGTGAGTAATTTATGTCCATATTTCGAAATTATACAATACTTACCTATTGATGGTATGTAATACCAATCTTTCCTATTTCTTTTAGTATTATTCTTACACAGTTTGACTACGCAAACTGCACATTTTGCGTCTGCTTTATTACATTAAATTTTAAATTTATCTAGACATCCAACTCACTCATCGGTCGCGGCATGACTGACGCCGCAAGTATACCGAATTCGGCATGGTATCTAGTCGAGCGCGCGATACGGGAATCTGCTTTTGTTTTTTTTTTGTAGAAAAACTATTCCCCCCTTCATAACCTGTGAATACTCAACTGCGAATGCGCAGTGGACACTCAAACCCAATGTCCCCAACTGCTCAACTATTTTTTTATTTATGTTTGATTCATAAATCTAGAATAAACTTTTGGTTTGATTGATGAAATGGAAATTCATGGAATAATGTAATATAAGCATATGACAGGCAAACGGATTGGAAATTGGGTAAGGCTAACTCCAGCCGTGGACTGACTGCGGTTTAAACGATGATTTGATGCCCACAGTACTATAAAAAATATAAATAACTCAAAATAACTAGATTCTTGTATCTATTTATAGTTTGTGCTGTACTTGGACTTAGTATATTAAAATGTTTAATTATTAAGTCCATGGTGCTGTATGATAACATGCCCACTCCATAATTTTTCTTACCGCCGCGATTCATTTATTAGGTACCTCCATTGAACTAAAGGTAAAGATGGAAGCAAGCTGCAACAACAGGTTCAAAAAAATTTGATCTGAATGCATTCCATTACCCACCTCTCTTGATAACAACCCCAAAAGTTGGAAAAAATTATAAACCGTTACGTTACGTAGCAATATAATCTTTATTTTGAGGTAGATTTTATTAAAAAATGAAAAATAATTATACTTGTTTTTGATATAGAAATATAAAGCCCAATTATATTAAGCAAACTGACATTTTTATTTTACTGTATAGGCAAAATTTTTGAAGTGATGGTAATACTTTGGGAAAACAGGGGTTACTTCAGGTCAAATTTTCTTGGGGTGCAGGGCAGAGAACCTCCTCGAGTGCCCGGTCCTTTGAAAGCTATGCATTCTCACTTGATCCCAAGGATCCGGTGAGAGGGCGGGCTGACAAGGGATTCGGGACGGTGCACCCTGGGTGACAGTTAATAACTCCCTGGTAGTCGGGGTCTTGTTGACTGTCGGCCAATTTCTGCCAACAGCCCACTCCACCGCCGTCTATGATGAGACGGCGAATGGATGTGGGTCTGGGGGACGGGCGTGGTCCATTTATGGGCCACTGCCCGATTCGGGGGGGGGGCCGAAAGGCCATGGCTGGAGGGCGTCGTGGTAGAATGCTAACGCGACCCCATGGCGCCCTCAACAGCCGGTGCGGAAACGCCGGAGGGGTTTTAGTGGGTAGTCTGGGCCGATTAGCGGCCCAGGAGTCCCACACTTTGTGCGCAAATGCATTTCCCCTCCGTTAACAAAAAAAAAAAAAGGTCAAATTTTCTTGAACCAGCCTGGGCCCTTACTATCATCTCTAATAGCAGGGCAGAAACGAGTGAGTAAACGAGATGTCGCCTTACAGCTTGTATTGCGCCATCTCGTTCACTCACTCGTTTCTGCCCCGCTATTAGAGTTGATAGTAAGGCCCCTGTTGTACGCCGTGTTGTCTTCCATCTTTACCTTTAGTTCCATGGCTACCTCACAAAAAAAACGTACTATCAATGTCAGCATTCATGACTCATGACATATGAGAGCCGTTGACTGGTCGTTATGTCATGTCACACGTATTTTCACGGATTTCACGTTCTCATCTGCTTGCTTGCTTTGCTTGTTTTCTGAAAACAATAAATTAATTAATTTACAAACCCATACAAATAATATTTATATTTTCTTCATAAATTTGTAGTAAGTTGTGTGGGTTTGTATTATAATAATTAATAAACTTTAGTTTTTGTGTGGTGTTTTGGTTGACTATGATTATGACGATGTGATTTTGTGTATTCCTTACCAGAATCTGTTAGGAACAATCATGGTAAGCGATTTTGTTAAAGTAAATCTTATCTCTTATTGGATTGTACTTCCTTTATTATATTAAATTCCTATACGATTGATTCAGAGTTATCAAGACGAACCAAGTTACGGAAGTTCCTTCCCTAAAGATTTTAGTTATGGGCCTTTTGAGCAAAATGGGGAGGGTGATAACACGTCATTGCAAGAGGACCATAAACCACGCATTCTTCTTATGGGCCTTAGAAGGTTTGGATAATTTTATTTTTTTCCTGTTATTTAAGTGAAGTATGCTGTAAAATGTAATGATACATAACTTTGTTTCTTTTAGGTCTGGCAAATCATCTATTCAAAAAGTTGTATTTCATAAGATGTCTCCAAACGAAACATTGTTTTTGGAGTCAACAAATAAAATTGTAAAAGACGACATTAACAATAGTAGTTTTGTGCAATTTCAAATCTGGGATTTTCCGGGTCAAATTGACTTTTTTGATGCCACCTTTGATTCTGATACAATATTTGGAGGCTGCGGAGCTCTGGTATTTGTAATAGATGCACAGGTACTGTAAAATCTTTATTCATAAAAATTAAATGATCTTCATAATGTAGTATAATAAAGCTAAAAGTATCATATTATTCATATTTATGAATTATAAAGGATAAACAATTATTAAGAAGTTACTTACTGATTTTTTTTTTTCAGGATGATTATCAAGATGCTTTGGATAAATTACAACTCACAGTCACCAAAGCTTATAGAGTAAATAATAACATCAAATTTGAAGTGTTTATACATAAGGTTTGTTTGACATTCTGCCATTTTAATTCCCTTTATGAATAGATTCTGATGGAACCACTGTGGCTCAACTTATTATTACCATTCTATATAATATGTATAGAAGAGCTTAAATACAAAAATATATTTTTCTTACAAAACATGTATTTATGTAATATCATTTTGCTGGAGCAATGACTCAAAATGATTTAAGGCAAGGTGATATAGAGAAAACTTTGGAAGGAAATGGGATAGGAAAAAAAATAGGCCCGCAGCATGTAACATAATGAACAAAACACAATATTTTTTAATTTTTTTCTTTAAAATTTAAACTTTTGATGATACCAAACCCAGCCAGATACAAATAGTATAGCCAAAGAGATTTGATTACAAGTTCATACATACTATATGCGGAAAGACTTTTTCCCCAACCTAATATTAAAAGTGTTAAAGTAGAAAACATAATGCAGGTAAATTGATGTCAATAAGTGATATTCATATCCTAGATTGAAAATAAACCATTACATTTTCATTTCATTTCATTTTCAGCCTAGGCAGAGAAATGTTCATTTCCATTAGTAATTGATAAAATCATATTTCAGGTGGATGGGCTAAATGATGACTACAAGATGGAATCTCAGAGGGACATCCATCATCGTGCAAATGAGGACCTTGCTGAGGCCAGCTTGGAGCATGTGCATTTGTCTTTTCACCTAACATCTATCTATGATCACTCCATATTTGAAGCTTTTAGTAAAGTTGTTCAAAAATTGATTCCACAACTCCCTACATTAGAAAATCTTCTCAATATTTTAATATCAGTAAGTTCCTTTCATTATTTAAATTTATCATTTGAAAATGAGCATAGTTAATCAGTCTTTTTATTTGTTCTTATTAATGATGTGAAACTAAATTTGACTAAGTGGCAGAAAGGATATAAGAAGTTGATAGTACCTATGTACACTTCAGATAATTGAATAAATCAGAATTTGGGTCACTTATCTATAGAGTGCATGATTGTGCAAAGCTTTAGTGGGTTGCTAGTAAATAAATAATACTTAATTACAAAAAATTCAGGTCAATTTATTAATTTTATGTCTCTTCCATAGATTTATTATAACATTTTTTTTTAGAATTCTGGCATAGAAAAAGCATTCCTTTTTGATGTGGTTTCAAAAATATACATAGCAACAGACAGCTCTCCTGTTGATATGCAAAGTTACGAGCTCTGCTGTGATATGATTGATGTGGTTATAGACATATCATGTATTTATGGGTATGTATTAATCTGCTTTGTTTACTTCATGATTCATCACAAATTATTAAGTTATTCTGATAAATGTTGTTGGATATAAGATCCCAAGCCGTCTAGTATTGCAACTGTACTATAAAAACACAAGAATTATTCTCTATGATGAGTGGTGAGTTAAATACGACATTGAGTGTGCTCAAATTCCTTTTACCAAGCACCCATTTAGTAAACAGATTCAACCTGTGTTGGAGTTTGTTAATTCTACCACTCTTAGCTGAATGAAATCTGATGAAATTTATTACCATGACTAAACAAGCTTATCTAACACAGAAGAGACTTACTTTATATGCTAATATTTTTGTAGTCTTCATTCAGAGCCTAATTCCTAAAAATTAGATAACTTACGTTTGTTAAACCTACATGTACTAAAATATGTAGGGAGGTAACTAACATTTTGTCATAACTATATTGAATAAGGTGCTTAATTCGTATTTTTTAAAATTCTCACTGAGTGTATCAAAATAAAAGTAAAAACAAAATGTTTTTTTTTTTCATTTACAAATTGCACAGAAAGTCTAATTAGGTTTTAAAATTACCCTATCTTGTTTACTATTTAGTAGACTCGACTTAATAACACTTTATTGCCTATATTCAAAACTAGAAGCATACTTGATAAATGTTGATCCACAAATTGTATCACCAAGCTGATTACACACCATGTAACACACATAATTTTAGTATTCTGAATGATCAAAAACTTTTTGTAGTACAAGCTAGTAATCTTTAAATTTCAGGATGGTAGATGAAAGTGAAATGAACACTTTCAACAGTCAAAGTTCTAGTCTCATCAAGCTAAACAATGGCACTGTTTTATACCTTCGAGAAGTCAACAAATTCCTGGCGCTTGTTTGTATTCTACGTGAGGAAAACTTTCAGAAACAAGGTATTCGTTTCTAAAGTATTTTCACCATATTACCTTAACCCGATCCCTCTATCGTACATACCATGAAACCTGTATAAAACGACTATGATCATATTCATACATAATGGACCGTGACTACAGATTACAAAATACCGTGACCCAGCTTTAAGATTTGTTGTCAATAAAATGATGTTTTTATTTTCAGGTGTAATAGACTACAACTTCCTGTGTTTCCGGGATGCAATAACTCAGGTTTTCGAACTTCGTAATAAGTGTCAAAATGCAATGGCTTTGGCCAGAGCCAGGTCAAGCACGCCGGAACCGCTGCCTAATGGCGCCGGCGTTGATTCCACAGAGAGCACGTCAGACCGCTCTCAAACACAACTTCCATAGCACATGTCTGTACCTACATTGTATGCATATGTATGTATCCAATATGTATCATTAGAACTTAAAACTCACTTATGTTATATTTTCATTTTTAAAGTTTAATAATCCGATAAATAAAGTATAACTATGTTTTATACAAGGATGTTTTAATATGGTTCCTAGATTGAAAATACATTGTTGTTTTTGAATCATTAGCCAACCTACCCTCCTTTTTCTACGTCGCCGTAAAAAGTACTAGTTTATAAGATCATTGATTCTGTAAATTCGAGCGAACTCTCCCATTTGTTTTAATTATTTTTGAAAGTGTGACTGCGAAAAATCTGCGAGACCAATAGTTCGATTTTATCTGTTTGCGTTTAGCTTCTAAACTACTAACTAGTATAGCATTAAACCTATTTGTGCAGTTGCATTGCTTTGTATAAGAATTACAAATAGGGGAACTAATTCCCTTACAAGAGGGCGCTTCAAAAATATTTTTTTTAAAAATTAAAGTCTGATCTTCAGCCTTTCGTACTTAGCCAGTAGGTGACAAGTAAAAATTATTAAAAAAGGTTTTTTAGTCAAGCAAGTCTAAAGTCAAGAATTGGCTAGTAAACTTTTTTATGAAAATGTCTAATTCGTAAACCATTTCGAGGAATAGGCTTAGGGAACAGATTACATTAATCAGATCTTTAGTTATGCAAGTATTTTTTAAGAAAATCGCAGAAAACCCAATGACTTTCATTTTTTAGCAAGGTTGACGTATGACGTAGCCGAATAACTTCCGGCTATTCACATTTAATTTTTTAGGTTGGCAGCACAGCGTAGTGAATTAATATTTTTTGTTTGCTAGCGCTAACTAAGCGCTTCACGTACTTGTCACCCATGTCAAATGTCATCTCTGTTCAAGTAAACATAACCTAATTACATTCATTCATACATTATAATGAAGAAGCGGTGTCCAATTATTGAAAAATCAGATGTAAACGGATGAAGAGACTGCAGTAAAGTCCAATAAACAGGCCAATATGCAATAGATACGAGAAATGGGATATCTAAATATTTGGCGATTGTAAACAAACAAGAAACCAACTCGCGGCTCCCAATCCATCTTGACTTTGACATTTGACACTGACATATATATTTTTTAATACCTTAGTAATTTTTGCTTTCTTGCAGTTCGAAATAGCCATTATAGCTGCGTGACGTCATCACTATAAAATCTTTAAAATTAAATAACAAAATAAATATAATTTTAAGAATTTTTTCGTTTAAATTGTATCTCCGAAATAGTCTATTCTATCAATAAAATATATAATATACACAATTTATTTTTTAGTTGACTAGCCAATTAGGCTGCTTAACTAAAAAAAACATCGTCCAATAATCTTTATTTGTTACTGACTCAATATGTTTTGTAAAAGCCATATTGAAACTTGAAAAGCGTGGTTGACATGACGTGGACCGTGGGCTGACATTGACATGACACTAGTAAATAGTTGATAGATTTCACTTTACAGTTGCCAAAAACAGTGTTGAACAGTTCAAAGATATTTTATATATATACTTTTCATTCAAAAACATGTTGATTCATGTTACCGATAGTGTCGATTGTTGCAGACTATTGCACTACTGATACTATCGTTCCGCAATACGTATGCAATGGATAATATAGATATAATTGCTTTGCAATATTACATACTATACATTCGATGACAAGCTCGATAGGGCAATAGTAATCAAGATTTGATAGTATTTATAGTTGACTATCGAGCGGCAATACTAAATATATCAAATACAAATATATTTTAATTTTTGTTTATTTATTTTTCTTTGCGCTAGGAATGAGCCAGCCCTCTTGTCTCGAGAAAGAAAGAATTTTTTTCAAGTTAGGACCCCATGGACCCAATGTTTCGACACCAAGCGGCACAAATATGTACTCACTATGGAGAGAAACATATTTGAGTCGCTTGGCATCTTCTACAGCCTCCGCCGCGGCTCCAGTCCTATGGACCGTTCCCCCGAGGCGTCCATCTGTCCGCTTGCCATTATCACGAGCAAAACCTGCTGGTTCTAAAATACTAGGTATGTCGATGGTGGCAAGCTCCCTTTTGATTATGTCGTTGAGGGAGCCGTGACGGGAGTATCTTCCTGCGCTGCGTTGACAATGTAGTCCATGTAGCCCATTTCTGCTAACGCCGTTACGCCGTTACCATACGGACATTTATTTATTTATTTATTTAACCTTCATTGTACAAATTACAATTTGTAAAGCACAATAGGCGGACTTAATGCTAAAAGCATTATCTAACAGTCAACCTTTGGGTATAGCAGAGAGCTTAAATGTGGGTGTACAGAAAATACCACGGGAACGGCTTGTAAAATCTATACTTATACGAATAAACCTACACAACCATATATTTTATAATACAATAAAAATACATAAACAATACATATACCTATACAAATAATATATATATATATATATACATAAACATATAGTAAATTCATATAATATAATGTTACATAAAATACAGATGCAATATACGTCATTAAACCAAGTATGGTTAATTACATTTAATCAGTTGCTTTGCTGAGCGAGAAAATGTCCGAATACCAGAGCTTTGAAACCATCGCGGCTAGAGGCACTCCTAATAGATTCGGGAAGCGCGTTCCAGAGTCTGACAGCCGTAACGGCGAAAGAGTTGGAGTAGAAAGAGCCGTAACGGCGAAAGAGTAGACATTGATGGTGTTCGACAATGGCAGCACCCAGCCTAAGACCAACTGCGATTCGGAAGCTGCCATTGTCGAATAGTGTTCCGAGGTTTGCGGAAGGGAGGGCGTGTAGCCATTGTCCTGATTCATGCTCTGATATTTTAATCGTAAATGTGTATGCGATAATTACGTTTTCTACAGAAGAAGTTGCAGTAAAATATATTTTTAAAAATTACTTATTTTAATTAAATAAAAAGTTACAATTAATATGAGACGATTGATAACGATCGAAATTGGATCAATAATACATTCATTAAATAAAATCACACGGGAGATTCAAGGGCCACAGGTGTTTCCAAATTCTCGTAACTGCCCGCCGTGAAGTGTCGACGTAGCACTTTCCGGCGGTCCACATGCAGCGTCGTTGGGAATAGTGCAAGCGAAAATATGCAAGAGATTAGCTCTGCGTAAGCGACCACACCTCTGGGAACACTTACTTAGCGTAATGGATGGTATCACAATGGGTAATTGTATCGATAGTCATTCTTGGGCAATAATATTGATAAGACCAATACTATCGATTAGGGTCGCAGAAATCGAGGTAGAGCCAGGTTGAGAAGGATAGATGGAGTGGAAAAAGATCTGAGTAATATTGATGTCAGGAGCTGGAAACAGAAGCTTAAATCGATCAGTCTGGACCAAGCCCAGACCCACACAGGGCTGTAGCGACTTGATGATGATAATTAATACTTTCTATTGGTATAGGTCCAATACTCTTGATAATATTGCAAAAACTACAAAATTGCCTAAAAGCCTATACTATGCTACTATCGAAAGTTTTTATTTAAAACTTTTAGAAGTAGCAATACTATCGATAAGGTCTTATCAAAATTATTGATCGAAAATGTCCATCGATTCTATTGAAAAGGTATTCTATCGATACTATTGATTTCAGTACAACTATCGATAGTCGACTATCGAAGCAACACTACCCTATAGTAGTAGCATGGAGTAGTAGTCATGTAGTAGTCTCTAAAGTCAAGAGGAATAACTCATTTGTGTCTTGAGTGAATTTAATTTATTGTTATATTTTGTGATAGGTATTGATTTGATTTCAGGGTTTAACTTACATATTTTTATAAATTATTATTTGTTACGTGTTTTATAATTTATTAAGATGATAAATACCATAGATCTAATATCTTACCTATTTATATAACACTTCACCAATGCAAATAATACATTCCCAAACTATATATAGAATACGTACATCAAAAATTATTCAGAACCATCTAAAAACGCAGAAATGGATAACGAGCTGACAGATATATCTACAAGTATAAAACTACAGCTCGGTTATGGAGTTGGTCACATATTAAATGATGTTTGTGCAAGCCTGTGGTTTACGTATTTGTTAGTGTTTTTCCATTTAGTTCTTGAATTCAGTGCAAGTCAGTCTGGTAATTTAATGTTAATAGGACAAGTAGTGGATGCGCTTGCTACTCCTTTTGTTGGATATCATTCCGACCACACTGATAATTCATTAAGTTCGAAGTATGGTCGGCGGAAACTGTGGCATATCTTCGGTTTGTTCATGTTTTATAAAAGTTTAAATAACATTAATTAAATATATATTTATATATGTTTATACTTAAAGATGTTTTCCTTTCTCAGGTACAGCATGTACATTAGCATCATTTTCATTTATTTTCTCATCTTGCATTGGGTGTTCAATGACACACAAGTGGGCACAAATGTTTTACTTTGCTTCATTCATAATTATATTCCAAATTGGTTGGGCTGCAGTGCAGATTTCCCACTTGAGCTTAATTCCAGAGCTTACAAATGATGATCACACAAGGACACATCTTACTGCAGTAAGGTTAGTCAGATGTTCTTAAATTTCGAACTGGCATATTTTATCTAGTGATTTAGAAAGGGCCTTTTGGGAACCCTGTTGCATTATCTTCATTACCTCTAAGATTTTATATCTATAAAAAAATTTGCTTGAATTATAGTGTCCAGTACATCATGCCAATTAACAATGTTGTTTCTTGTGGCTCAACCCTATCTCAGTTTTGTCTGTCAGAGGTGAATTAAAAGAAAATGGTCAGATTAATCTATCTAACCTGACCATTTTAACTCACCTTAACTATTCCTTAAATTTTTAATGTGAAAATGCTTTTGATATCTTAAAAACTAACTTTCAATTTGATACAAAGTCTTTTTTATATACTCCAGCCAGATTTATTTTTTACTTATAGATATGGATTCACAGTATTCTCCAATTTGTTTGTTTATATCATCACATGGGTTGTATTACATCTAACTGGAGAATGTGACAAACAGGTATGTGGAGTTGTAAGCTCCATATAAACTGACACGACCTAGTCTTATTTCTGTGGGTGTTCCCGCATCCCGCGCGGGATTCGCGTCAGTTTGAATGGAACTTTAAATAGAAAAGCCCCTTTTGGCCTTTTTTGAGATGGTTATATAAATTTAAATAAAGCAGTTTCACTTACCATACCCAAGCCTAATTTCTACATCATTAGCATATCAAATTGACTGACAATTTGTATTTTCTCTTTGCAGCAAGTGGGTCCAGCTGATGCGTGGAAATTTCGCCATATTGTATACATAGTACTATGTGTGGGGATTGTGGCAACAATTATATTCCACATGACAGTTAGTGAGAGACCTGCCAGACGAGAGCAGCTGCTTGATCATGATAATAATGAGTCTATTGGAGGAGCCCATTGTGAATTTCTACAGAAACCTCTTCTCTATCAAGTAATGCTAAATTGAGTATCGTGTATTAAAATATTAAAACATGCCTTCAAAAAGGGCATGAAAAATTCTTTCTGAGTTTGCAACACACTCGTCGCTGTCGTCGTTGCAGGCGTCATCAGGTAGGCTTTTGGCCTACTCAATAATTTTTTTTTACACATTTATACACATTTTTTTATGGACAGACACAATTGATGTAATGTAATGATAATTGTATGATTCAGAAGTATGGAGCTGTTTTCGCAAATTTTCTTTTTCTCAATACTTCACGGAATTTGTTTTTAATTTGGGCATTTATTTTTGCAATACAGAATCAAGTTGAAAACATACTCTATCAAAGAAAACAATTGGTTTACTAAGTGTATTGTATGGCAATGGACATGCCAACATATTTTTAATTGATAACTGTCCTATCTTCAAGCTGGTTTAAATAGTAAGAAATAGCACTCCCATTAATCATCTAACTTCCAAAATTCAAAAAGAAGGTTCAGAATTTTTATTATCATAAGTCTTGTAATAAATTTTAAATATCAACCTGCTTTGTTGTTTTTAGGAACACTGCTTATCTAAAGAAGCATTTCTATTACATACGACTTATATTCCAGGTAGCTGGGATATACATGAGCACAAGGCTAGCCGTGAATGTGTCTCAGGTTCTAATACCTTTATACCTTCATCGGACGCTAGGCCTGGCAGCGCGCTCTCTGGCGCTCGTTCCTTTGGCGTTGTACCTCGGCAGCTTGGCGGCCGCCGGCGTGCAGCGGCTAGCTCCAAGGTCCTGCACAAAAAAACTAAACTACTTTTTGGGATGTGCATGCGCGCTTGCCGGTTATGTGTGGATTCATATGCCCTCAGATGATAATTATAAAACCTATTTCATATATTTAGTTGCAGTACTTATAGGTTGGTATAGGGCTGGAGCCCGTAATCTTCAAATTTTTACTTTTTTATTCTATTCATTTTTGGAACTTTCTGGTGTCAGACATTACTTTATTTACATTTTTGTGTTCCGGTGGGAAAGGTGTGGGAGGCACACAAGCCAGTACTGGGTAGTATACAGTATTGTTGCAAAATGCCCATAAGCACGGTGGCAGCGCGCAGGTGTCATGTTAGGTGTTACGAAAGTCTAAGCTGTAGTCATAGCCAACTTTAGAACATTTTATGATAGTCAACCTGAAAAATATTCATTGACATGTCTCATCTCTATTCCATCCATCCATTGTTCCATCATCATCATTCGACCGTGTTTCTCACGTACATCCTCAGTTTACGCACGCCCATGCGGCCTAAATCAAATAGGTATTGGACTTGGTATATTGGTTATTACAATTGTGCTATCATGCTTTAAGAGGTCCATGTTTATTACATGATAATTAAAATAGTCCTTGTCCAAAACTATTCTAATATTTTTCTATCTCTCCATATGGTTCAATTTGACCTCAAATTCGTAATCAATACGCATGACGTAAGACGCGGAATGTGTTTGAGCCAGTTGGCATAACATTACTCATTACACCATTAATGTTTGTAAAGTTTGAACTGATAACTAATTCACTGTTAAATCAATGTGAGTCATGCAGTTCCTTTGTTTTTCTAAAACATTTGTCCTAATGCTGCTATAATACCTACCATGTGTTTGATGTTTCTGTACTTTTACTAAAATAAACTAATATTATCAATACCAGAGGCAGACTTTGTATTATTGCGATCCGATTCGATGGGTGAGGGAGGCTGTGCACATGCTGGATAGGCGAGCGAATTATACCCACAAAGTGTCACGTGTGAAAATAGGTTACAACTTATTATTATAAAAAATATACACATAAAGTCGAACATAGAACTTTCTCGGTTTCTCCTGTCCTCCACCCACCAACCGATGTTTCAAACCATCTAAATATTTTAAAACTAAAAGTCTGTGCAAATTGCACTCGTAACTTATCAATGTTACCTACTTATTTGTAGGTTTCGGCGGAGCAGTAATGCTGGTGACAAGCCAATCCCTTACGGCTGACCTGGTTGGCGCGAGGACGGAGGCGTCCGCCTTCGTGTATGGCCTCATGAGCTTCACCGACAAACTAGCGTGTGGCATCGCAATAGCTGTCATACAAATGTAGTGAGTATCTCTTATCTTTTTTATCGATATCCTATCCTAACTTTTATAAACTAGCTGACCCGGCGAACTTCGTTCCGCCTAACAGTCGATTCTTTAATTTTAGTTTTTCTTTATGTGGTGGCATGCGCGTGAGCTGCGCGCAGTACTGGACAGTACTTGGACATTGCTACATTACTTTATTTTCCTAAAATAAAAGAATTTCTCTAAAATAAACGTAGCCTAAGTTACTCCTTATTACATCAGCTACCTGCCAATAAAAGTCCCGTCAAAATCGGTCCAGCCATTTCAGAGATTAGCCGGAACAAACGACAGACAGACAGACAAAAATTGTAAAAAATGTTATTTTGGTGCATGTACCGTATATATATTCATATGCATGTAGTAAAAAACGGTTATTTCAATATTACAAACAGACACTCCAATTTTATTTATATGTATTGAGTATTGATGTAGAGGCAAGTGTGTATGTTTGTTGGTTACCTCTTTGTTGTTGTTTGTTACATTATTTTGAAAACTAGCTGGCGTGGACGTACCTACAGATTTCTGTATGGAACTTTATCTTCTAAGGGGGATTGCATTAAACTAATATAGCATGAAGTTTATTTATATCCCTATGGCTTCTGAGTACAGGATAGGCTTAAAAGTGGTCTACAGGTTTTACCCTACAAATATATGTAGAGTTGGCCTTAGTTTATAGGCGTCCGCATGCCTGCTCTCTATGGAAATGCTGTGATTAGCGGAAACCACCAGCAATCGGACGTTATCCAACTGTCTCGAATTATCTAAAGAGAAATAAGTACATACATATATCGCGTAGTTAACCTAACTACTTTGTGTCAACAAGTAACACACAACTTTATAATCACAAACTACATTGTATGGAACAAATGACAACTAAGATTAATAACACCAACATT
Source organism: Euzophera pinguis (assembly GCA_947363495.1). NCBI lineage: Eukaryota > Metazoa > Arthropoda > Insecta > Lepidoptera > Pyralidae > Euzophera > Euzophera pinguis. Next base: position 7,394,509 of record OX376155.1, on the reverse strand, counting down.
AACAACTAATGTAACGGCGAAAAAAGTATGAAAGAAGCATGTTAACAAATAACAATGAAGCACAAAAGCGGCACTCATCGTCAGAGATGGTACTATAGTGACACTAAATTAGGACCATTAGTCAGCACTGGGTTGTTAAAACTCGAATGAATGACCACATATTATACTGTAACCATACCAAGCACCGATGGTGACCGAAGTCCACAACTTCAGTGTTGCCACTCTAAAGTAGAACTGGGTAGGGCACTTGGCTAGAAGTAACGTTGGTAGGTGAAGTAAGACTGTAACGGAGTGGTATCCAAGAAACTGAAGGCGAAGTCTGGTCTGGACATCCAGCTGCTAGGTGTGGTGAACTGTGGTGGTGGGTGGACGATATCAGAAAAATAGCTGGCAACAACTGTATTGCGATGGCTCGGTACCGAGAAGGTTGGTGAACACAAAGGGATGGAAGACATGGATTATAGAAAAGATGATTATGATGATCTTCTTCATCCAAGCGGGTTTTCCAGTTGCGTCCTCAGCTTATGCTTTATACCTAGCCTAGGGTACAGTGTTAATTATGGTCCTACAAGCACTGTGACAAATACGAGATTTTTGCATGTGCAAGTTAATATCCGTAGCGAATGCTCGTATCAAGCAACGGCGTGACGCGATCCGTATTGGATTGGTCGCTATTTAGTGAATTTTCTATTTGGAGCTCGTCCGTGCTTCAAATAGAAGATGGTTCGGGAGGCTTAAGTCGTTGGTCCCGGTTGTTAGCGATAGATAGCAGTCGTTAGAATGTGTCAGATGCCTTTAGGCAGTCTGAAAAAACCTGACAATGTGGCCACTAACACAAATTGAATCATGTTCCTGTTGGTCTGGTTTCCCTATTTTGACGGCAATCTCTCTTCATTGTTGTAACCATTACTTACAGCGTAACCACGTAACCTAGCGTATGCTGAGGAAGCAATTAGGTAAACACGCTTAGACAATTGGACTGTTGTAATATTTTCAGTGCAGATGGTTCCGGAGTGACGTACTATCGCGACGTGTTGTCGTGGGTGTGCGGCGGCAGCGCTATCTCTGGGCTGGTACTTACTCTTCTGTTGCCCAAGTTCGCCCCCGACAACCCACGTTTGATAGGTAATTTTAATTTTTTTTTTTCAAATAGTAGAAAATTATCAACAGGATTTTTTAGATGTATAGTCTAATAGAAGGTACTTTAAACGTTTGTTAAAAGTGGCATTCTGAATGCTGAATCACGACAGTTAATTATTGAGACACAGACTCAATTGGGTATTCTACTCAATTCATTTTTATCATTAATATCAAACATTTTACTGCTAGAAACTAAAAACAGAAAGATTTTTTCAAGTCCGTTCTTAAATAAATAAGTTATAAGCATTTGAAATTCGATAGAAGGGGAAACTGAAAAACATATGCTCTAGTGTCGTAATACGTAACCACCTCACAGTTAATAATAATGGTATTTTACGATCAATCTTACTTGGGTAAAATCCATTTAGTGGGATTAGCTCCAATGGTCAATCTTTTACATCCTGGTATCAGAGGTCAATAAGCTCAGTTTGCCTTGTTATCTTCTACGTCTAAGCGTGTTTCTCAGTTGCGATGTATCTCTCTCTGGCGCATGAACCTCTTGGGCTAAGAGTATCTTCAAGATGGCCCTGGTAAACAAATGGAAGTCGGTTTTGGTTTTTTTTGCGAAAAAATATTATAATGAAAATGTCAATGACTCCAAGTTCAAGATGAGGATGTACGTAGCAAATAGGAACACTGCTTGACGTCTCTTAACTTCAATCAAGGTAGGTATATAGATACAATTGCATATGCGCGCAGTGGGCGTGAGTGTCCCTGCTAACCGATCCTCGGATACTAATAAAATTTAATCCTAAAATAGTTAACCTAGCGTAGCGTTCGTCTCGCCACCGCAGCACAGGGATATACTAACAGTAATATATCCTTACAAAAACATATATTTCTTTTCAGAACATACTTCTATCAACTCTCAAGATACACCTGCACTCGAAACGACACCTACAGATGTTATATAGTGCTCAAAAGTAGTTAAGTAGCATAATTTTTTCTATATTATAATAAATAAATATTTACATGACATTTTGGTTCATTCTGATGTTTCATTTTCATTCCAATATATCCTAGGAAAAAATTGTACTTTCATTATGATCAGAGCATGCTTCTCATCCTTCATCCCTAGTAGTCCGTCGTCCCAGAGGCCGATTTTTGAGCTATCGTACTTCCTTGTGAGGCACCTAAATATAGAAGTCTGCCGCGCGGATCAAGAAGCTTCTGGAATATAAGGGACTTTGGAAAGTCCAAAAAATGACCAATCTTACTTTTGAAAAAATCCTTTTTAGGATCCTTGCCGGCATCGTTATGGACAGTTTGTATTAATTTCCAGACGTTTTAACACTTCCCGTTTGGAAAAACAGACGGTTTTTGTAGGTGGAATTTTTCAATTCGAACCAGTAGTTCCTGAGATTAGCGCGTTCAAACAAACAAACAAACTCTTCAGCTTTATAATATTAGTATAGATTTAATGCGTATTTTTTGTCCGATAAAGTCGGCAAATATCTCAAATGACGCGGAGCCACGAAATCTACCAAAAACAAATTAAAATAGAATCAAATGTGTTCAGGAAAATTTGTAAAAAAATTAAAAACCCGGATTTTTTTAGATTTTCGGAAAAAAGTTGTATAGGCGCAGAACGCAAAACAAAATGCAATATATCGTACTAAAAAAAGTCACGTTCAACGATATACACACTACATTTGAATACGAACATTTTGAGATTTTCAGTAGGATTTTAGGTAATAAGTAAAATAATACCCAATACATATTTTTTAAAGTTATACTTTTATAAACAACCAGCGATGCTGGGAACTCGGATATATGCGGAATAACTTTAAAAAATTTTTTTTTATTATTATAATTTTTATTATCGATAAATGTATAAAATAGGTATCAAAATATGTTTTTGTGATTGCATTTTAATGTTTATAAAAGTATAACTTAAAAAATATATGTATTTGGTATTTTTTTTTTTATTATCTCAAATTTTTACATAGCCTCCTACTGAATATCTCAAAATGTTCTTATTCAAATACCTAAGTATGTGATATGTTGTTGAACGTGTATTTTTAAGTCAAATAACATACGATTTATTGCATGTTGTTTTGCGCTCCGCGCCCATACAACTTTTCCGAAAATTTTATTATTATTTTTTTTTAATTTTCCTGAATACATTTGATTCTAATTTAATTTGTTTATGGTAGATTTCGTGAATCCGCGTCGTTTGAGCTATTTGTCGACATCATCGGACAAGAAATACGCATGAAATCCATAATATTCTGCGTTGCGGGCCGGCCGTAAAGAAACCGTCTGGTTTTGCAAACGCCTCCTAAATTCAGCGGCAGAATGTGATTTTGTGTTTGTATGAGTCCTGCCTTTTTTTTTTTTTTTTTTTGTTTTTTTTTTTGTTATCGGAGGGGAAATGCATTTACGCACAGAGTGTGGGACTCCTGGGCCGCTAGTCGGCCCAGACTATGAGTCCTGCCTGCCCCAACGCTTAAATGTGGGTTCGTCCAAAAGTATTATAGGTATTTTCACGGTCAAAATTCCTCCTACAAAAACAGTCTGGTTTTCCAAACGCTTCCCCTAAAACGTGGAAATTAATACAAACTGTCCATAACGATGCCGGCAAGGATCCTAAAAAGGATTTTTCGAAAGTAAGATTGGTAATTTTTTGACATTTTTTTGGACTTTTCAAAGTCTCCTATATTCCAGAAGCTTCCTGATCCGCTCGTGTCCGTTACCCTACCCAGAAACTTCATGCCAGAGTGATATGAGTACAACACATAATTAGAGCCCTATATGCTGTGTGCCCTAAATAAAAAATAAGTGCCTATTATAAGTTTTGGAAAAAATCGATTCCTGCTGCGGTAACGTTGCTCCAGCTAGAAAATTCTAAACGATTAATCAGAGAAAGAAATATTGTGCATCAGTACGTAGCTTATCCTTGTGGAAAAATGTGCGCCGAATATATTTTTTGTTGAAGACAAAAGAAAAAATAAGTACGTCACTAATATATTTTGATTCCTTATATGACCGACTTATTTTAATGTTAGTCTTTTGACTTGAAACTAGCCTATTAGGTACATGTTAGTGGAGAATATGCAGTCTGACTTCTATAGCACTTTTTACACAGGGAAGCCAGACCAAAGAGCAATTATAAAGAGATGCCGTAATAAGCGTTTTGTAAGATGTATTTGTGAGGCTACACGGTGTGGAAGGCAGACGTGCGGGGTGCTTGGTTTCGGCCGTGGCTCCAACCATGAAGCACCAACAATGACAAGCTCCGCCCACTATTGTGTCGGCGAGGCGCCAATGATCACATCACTGCGCCATTTCAAACGGCATCTCCTCTTTGTAATTGCTCCATGAGCCAGACCAATAACATGATCCATGTGGATTTCACTCATTTAAAAACAAATCTCTTAACTCAGCTCTGTTATTTGGCGGTCCAAAATCCACTTATGTATAATCTGTATACCATAAATGAATTTTTGCCCATAGCCCAACCGCATACCATTAGACTTATTTATAATATTGCTTGATGATGACAAAAGCACCTTTAGGTATCTATTCTGGAATGTGATAAAAGTACCTGGGTATATGTATTTAAAAACTATGGGAAATATACACGTGATAATTTTCTATTTATAAAAGTATTTAAAAGAAAAAGTAAAAATAATTTTAAAATAAATACTTTATTGAGTATATCACAAAAGCTTGCCCTGTGTTGCACCTTTCTGTATTAAATACAAACTAAGCTTGAACAATTAAAGCAAGTAGCTGAACTACTTTATAGGCCACAGACAATTTGAGTAATGAGATTGCTGCAGTATTCATAATTTGGATGAGCTAATCAGAGGCTGCCAGAGCCACTACAGTGAAGCGAACTTCATTGGGATCACGTGCCATGAACTCTTTGCAAACCAAAGCAGCATCTTCCAATAAACTGTCTGGAGTAGTTGGTCCATGGTTGATAGGGAAAGCCTTCCGACCATCCAGCTCATATAATGCCCCATCTTTGTGAACAAAAGTAATAAAATGATGATTGACAGGGTCGTCAGCACTTGGAGTGTTGGTTTGACCTTCTTGAGCTAATTCCTTATGAGCATTAATAATGGCTATAGACTTTTCCAATAAAGCTCCACGAGCTGCTGCATCCAATCCTTTAGCTTCATCCAGAAACTTCTTCATAGGTCCATCAGACAGCTGAATTTTATCACAATTATTAGCCACACTGTGCACAAGAGCTACAGTACCACAAGCATTACTAATATTTTGTTTCATATAAAAAATGTTACTGGAGACTTCTTGACCAGTTGATAAAATATTGTTTTCTTCATTCTTCTTATGATTCTCATAATTATCAGATATGGGGAATAACAGCATGACTGAGATCACTGGGCGAGGTACCCATGACAGCATTTCTGGGTCCAGCCCCATAACGTCAACTATAGACCAGTCACTAGGAACACCTAGTTTCTGTAGAAACTTATTCATTACTTCAGGGTTGGATTCTAAGGGGACTAGAGTTTCAGTCGCCATTTTAGTCTACAAAATAAAGAAATCAATTATTAGCTTTATGTTAGGTACATAACTACCGAGATTGAAATGTTTTAGGTTACTTAGCCGGCGCTGAAGCGCCTGAAGCCTCTTGCATTTGAAATTATATTACTCACCTTATATTTAAAACAATTGAGGAAAAATATTATCTATCACGGAGCTCCCGATTAGGTATCGGAAAATCAATAAACAAAGGAACAAAACTAGACAGTCATTCAATTTAAAAATCAACACAAAAAAAAGTTGTTTTATGATCACAGCTTGACATTGACAATATGTTTGACAATGACATTTTTTACAAATATATTTTTTATTATGCCAGTAACAGAACCTATGTATGTACAGTCTTTGGCGTTATAATATTTTTTATTAAAAACGAATTGACAAAAGATGAAAATATTCATAAACAAATACAAAAAAAAAATCCTATGCTAATAAATTATTTCTTAGTTCTTATTATCGCACATACATTTTTAATTTAATTTATACCTCCAAAACTACATTAATAAAGTAGGTAAAAACAGAAATTACCAGGTCCACAGAAAAAACCAATCAATGTATGGGCGGCATGGTTTGAGGTGAAAAGTTCAGCGAACCTCCGTATAATTTTTGCAAACCTAGTACTTCGGCGGATGGTTATTACACAACAGGTAATAATAGTAGTACTTACTCTTGAAAAATAAAATAATTTTGACCACCCTAAAATGCCGCGACATTAGTGCCATTTGTGTTGTGTTGTGGCATAGCTCTGTCACAGAATTAATGATAGTTTAAGGTAGCTCTGTCATAATGTAAATACCTAACTCTTTACTATTCTGAAGTATTCTGTGGCTCAGGTGCCATTTTAATTCGGCTGCTCATTATAACATGCTTAGATTAATAATTGGTCTCCGCGGCGCTACGACTCGCGTCGAGCGCGCGAGACCAATTATTAATCTATGATGACATGCTCTAATAAAATTATTATCACAAATTTGTTTTTAAGATTGCACTACTTTTATGACGACTAACTGGCTAGAACAGTAGATTTTTGAGACTGGGGTCCGGAATCATTCTACGGAAGAAAAATCAAAAATATTGGACCCCGTCAGTAAGCCCCGCGAGTCTTTTGGGCCCGGGATACAATTACGCGGATACTCACTCATAAGAGGAAATAAATAATTTCCCGGCCATTACGAGTCTAAGAAGTTGCGTATGTAAATTTTACCACATATTTTAGAGCCCACCCGGTGACCTATTTTACTGTTTTTGAGAATATGATGTATGGAAAAATGTTGTGTTTTGATAATGTATGTGATCTTAAAGATTATGATATTTTGCGAATGTAGTCTTTTAAAAATATTGAGCACAGGTGATTAGGGTCGGCCGAAGGGTTCGGTAAATGTATGTGGATTACAACAGTAAGTTTTAAACCTTGTTATCATATATTACGAATATAAAATACCTGTTACTCTATTAGAATTAGAGACAGGGTTTCAAAAATAGACATAGATACGGTAAATAACCATAAGGTTTAAATAACCTTAACCCTAATGAAACTTGTGACAATAACTATGTAGTGTTATAATTTACAACAAACCATAGTGCGTTGTATATTTTTCGAGCGCCATCTATTGGTGACTTTAACTCAGGTTGAAGTTGAAGAGTAAGACGATTGAGCGAATGCGAAGTCTAAAAGCAGGATAAAAACGAGTGATTATAAATACACATTTATAATATCGTGTATGTACCACTTTTTTTTTAAATATTTGAATTTGATTGAACGTGATGGCGCTATACACATCTTATATGTATGTGATACACACACACAGACAAGCAGTAAGGCAAAATCACGCATGCTCACTCATTTTTGCCTTGCTATTAGGCTCCTTTCAGAGTCACGCGTGTGACCATAGATTTAGATTTTTTTTTGACTACGTCAATAGATTGGCTGGTCAGTAGGTAAAAGAAACGAGACCAAATTGAAAACTGTTGATGTGTGTGTGTCATACACGTGTGCACTGTCAAATAGTGCTGAGCCGAGCAATATCGACATCACTATGATCGATTATCTTAACGTGAGACCATTGTCAAATTAAGTATGTAGTTATTATCCATACTTCCATACCAGTCCATACTTCCATATCCATACTAATATTATAAATGCGAAAGTCTGTCTGTCTGTTACGCTTTCACAGCCAAACCGCTGAACGGATTTTGATGAAATTTGGTATGAATTTGGCAATGGTCTCACCATTGCCAAATTAAGTATGCAGTTTATTATTTGGGATAAGTAAGTAATAAAATTACATTATAAACATCTTAAGTATTTTTATTTTTAACGAGCACCCCGACCCGACTTCGAATAAGTGGACATTTTAATAACATAAAATTTACTCTGTCTAGACAAAAACATACACATATACGAGTACCAAAATCAAAGCACAACCATGAGAATATTTTTAAGTATGTAATACCAGCGAGTCGAATGATTTTCAATAGACTCGCTGGTTTTGCATATTCAATAATATCTCTCGCTTAGACTATGGATCCAATAGACGGGAAATGCGAAAGAGAAATATATAGGATATGCGTATGTTAGAATGAGATAGAGAGCGTGACCATTTCTTAACACACTATTGGTCCATAGCAGCCTTAGGGATTTATTGTCAAAAACAAATATTTAAATTATAAACAAAGTATATATCTGTAAGTGTTAAAAAAGTGTTCAGTAGAAGCGCAAAATAATGGTTTCATGTGCAGTGCCTAAATGTAACTCAAATAAGAAAGAAAACCCACATCATTTCACATTTCACACGTAAGTACCACCGATGTTTATCACTGTATAAATCCATAATTTCCTAATTGATTCGATAGTTTTTCCGCACTAAAATATGAGAAATATCTTAAAGTTTTATCACATAAATGTTTAGAATGCATTGGTATTAAATTTTTGATTAAAATAAATACGTGAATTTTTACAATTTTCAACCTAATTCTTGAAGTTTAGGGGTTGACATCGATGCTGTCAAACATTATATCGATAGTATTGCACCAAAACGCTAGGAAGGAATAAGTGCATATAGGTACGTATTTAAATTTTAGTAATAAAATTTTTCATACAATTGTATTAGACTCAAAAAAACATGGCGGCTAACCACAGGAGGGCAATTCTCTTTAGAGATAAAGTCGAATTTGAGATATCGCGAAAAACATAGCAGATGTCTACTGAAAACCTCGTGTTCGTATTCTCATTCATTTCTTATGTTTCAGATTTCCATCAAATGTAGATATTCGCCAAAAATGGCTAAAAATGGTTAGCAGAGGAGAATGGATTCCCAAAAAAAAATTTCAACCATTTGTAGTAAACACTTTGAACCAGAATGTTTTTCGAACAGGGGCATAAAAAGAGTGAAACTAAAATCAGGTTCAATCCCAACATTGTTCATGCCCGTAAGTTGTAAATTTATTAAAATATTGTGTACTAGCTGTTTCCCGCAGCTCCGCCTGCATCAAAAAGTAGCCTATGTTTGACCCCGGGTCTTTAACTATATTCATCCCAAATTTCATTAAAATCCGTTCAGCGGTATGGGTTAACAGACAGACAGACAGATTTTCGCACTTATAATATTATCTACTGTCTTGTAAAAACTTTTTTACCGAACTAAACATTCATATGTTTGATTCTTCAGGACTGTTCAGTCATAAACACTTGTTAACAAAGCTTATTATTGAACTTATTTCAAAGGCTAAAATATGAAGCAAAATAAGAAAATACTTCCAAGGACAGTTTAAGACATTTTTATAATAAATTAATTATCTTTGGTGATAAATAAAAAACTTGTACTACTTAAAATAATGAATAACGCCAGTATTTTTTGGTCCGTAAATTATATAGTCAATTTTTATTTTTATGTGTATGTAAATGCAGGCCAATCCCGCTAATTGCCAATCACTTTAACGTTATTACCAAAACCAAACCACGACCCGAGAGATATTATTGAATATACAAAACCAGTGAGTCTATTGAAAATCATTCAACTCGCCGGTATTACATACTTAAAAATATCCTCATGGTTGTGCTTTGATTTTGGTATGTGTGTATGTTTTTGTCTAGAAAGAGTAAATTTTGTGTTATTAATACTTATTCAAAGTCGGGTCGGGGTGCTCGTTAAAAATAAAAATACTTAAGATGTTTATAATGTAATTTTATTACTTACTTATCCCAAATAATAAACTGCATACTTAATTTGGCAATGGTGAGACCATTGCCAAATTCATACCGAATTTCATCAAAATCCGTTCAGCGGTTTGGCTGTGAAAGCGTAACAGACAGACAGACAGACTTTCGCATTTATAATATTAGTATGGATATGGAAGTATGGATAGTATGGACTGGTATGGAAGTATGGATAATAACTACAATTTGACAATGGTCTCACGTTAAGATAATCGATCATAGTGATGTCGATATTGCTCGGCTCAGCACTATTTGACAGTGCACACATGTATGACACACACACATCAACAGTTTTCAATTTGGTCTCGTTTCTTTTACTGACCAGCCAATCTATTGACGTAGTCAAAAAAATTTTAAATCTATGATCTCTCGGGTCGTGGTTTGGTTTTGGTAATAACGTTAAAGTGTTTGACAATTAGCGGGATTGGCCTGCATTTACATACACATAAAAATAAAAAAATGACTATATAACCCACACGATATGAATAAATAAATGGACCATAATATAATTTACGGACCAAAAAAATACGGGCTTTATTCATTTTTTAAGTAGTAAAGTCAAATAAAAATTTGCCACCAAAGATAATTAATTTATTATAAAAATGTCTTAAACTGTCCTTGGTAGTATTTTCTAACTTTGTTTCATATTTTCAGTTTTGTGTAGATACTCTATTTTCATTTTTTCATTTATCCTCTCAATGAGATGGTGTAGCAAATCATTTGAGCAAGACCCCATCACAGCACTTATGTTGTTTTGAAGTGAGGGTAAATTTTCTAAATTTCTTATCACTTCATTTAATTTAACCACTTTGTTGGAAAGCCTTTTCTTTTGCGCACTTAAGCATTTAATTTGTTTTTTTTTTTTTTTTTTGCATGCGTATTTTAAGACGATCAATAGGTTTTTTCATATTCTTTTTCTTCGGAGAGTCCGAATCTGTTTTGTTTGCTTTTGAGGTACTGGGAACTGGTGTAATATCTCTGTAAACATATGACGATTCTTTGCGCATAGGCTTCACTACAACCCGTAAATTAATTATTTTACACATGTGGCACATTCGAATTAATTTTAAATCAAACAACAACAAACATCGTAATGCCGGAAGGGCAATCAATAATAATAAAATCCAATGTTCGTATGCATCGCTATACTACTAAGAGGCAATAGCAATAAATACACAGAGCATGTGCATCCATACTAATCCATACTACCGTACTAATATTATAAATGCGAAAGTCTGTCTGTCTGTTACGCTTTGACGGCCAAACCGCTGAACCGGGGTCAAACATAGGCTACTTTTTGAACAGGCAGTTTACAATATTTTGATAAATTTACAACTTACGGGCATGAACAATGTTGGGATTGAACCTGATTTTAGTTTTACTCTTTTTATGCCCCTGTTCGAAAAACATTATGGTTCAAAGTGTTTACTACAAATGGTTGAAAATTTTTTGGGAATCCATTCTCCTCTGCTAACCATTTTTAGCCATTTTTGGCGAATATCTACATTTGATGAAAATCTGAAACATAAGAAATGAATGAGAATACGAACACGAGGTTTTCAGTAGACATCTGCTATGTAAGCTATGTTTTTCGCGATATCTCAAATTCGACTTTATCTCTAAAGGGAATTGCCCTCCTGTGGTTAGCCGCCATGTTTTTTCGAGTCCAATCCATTTGTATGAAAAATTCTATTAGGTACTAAAATTTAATTAAGTATATGCACTTATTCCTTCCTAGCGTTTGGGTGCAATACTCTCGATATGATGTTTGACAGCATCGATGTCAATCCCTAAACTTCAAGAATTTCACGTATTTAGTTCTAAATATTTATGTGATAAAACTTTAAGATATTTCTCATATTTTAGTGTGGAAAAACTATCGAATCAATTAGGAAATCATGGATTTATACAGTGATAAACATCGGTGGTACTTACGTGTGAAATGTGAAATTATGTGGGTTTTCTTTCTTATTTGAGTTACATTTAGGCACTGCACATGAAACCAATATTATTTGCTTCTACTGTGATATGTTGTCTTTGGTTTTTTGAAAAATAATGTGACATCTGGTTTTTGTGTCTTAAATCTTAATATTCTCGGACTTTTGGCGGGAAGCTGTAAAGAGCAGTATCGGCGCTGTATTTTATTTTCCAAAATTTATGTATTTTTGAGTGTTTGTGCATAATAATGGTGGATTATTATTCGCAAAGTGTTCGATAACAGTGTTGGGAAGTGATACAGTGTTTGATTTATGTGATTTTTATGCTTGTTGCCAAAAGCTCCTAGTAATAGCTAAGTGCAGTTTTTCTACCACTTTACTTAGCCTGATTCTTCTGACTAGACTTGACTACCGACTAGACTTTTAGACTTGACTAGGACTTGACGAAACCACACTGTAGGACTGAAGAAGATAGAAAAATTAAGAAGGGCTATAAAGGACTTGTATACATGGCCGTACAAACTATTACGAAAAAAAAAACTCAATATTCTCTTAACTTTGTTTTAACTAGAATAAAACCAATTAGTTTGGTTTAAGCGTTTATTTACAATTTATTCTAGTTAAAAATAAAATAAATAAAAAAAATGTGTTCCTGAATAATTAAAATATATATATTAACAAGAAAATATCTATTAAAAATGGCTACCCCTACTCTGAGTTCTACAACAAAATTTTCACTATAGAACCTAATACAACTGGAACTGATCTACGCTGGACTCATTGGCGGAATACTTTTGTTAATTTTTTATCCGAAGAATTGCCGGAATGTAAAAACGATTCCGTTCGATTAAAACTACTAGCAAATCATCTTTCGCCGACAGTTTTTTCATACATAAAGGAATGCCAGATTTACAGTAAAGCCATAGATACACTGGACTCAATTTACATCAAGCCGCAAAACGAAATTCATGCACGTCATACTGTTACTTTAAGAAAACAGCAAACCAGCGAGAGTATTTCGGAATATATTCGGGCGTTAAAACTGTTATCTCAAAATTGTAATTTTTAAAATGTGTCAGCTGAAGAATATAAAAATGAGTACATTAGAGATGCATTTATTTCTAGAATCCACTCTCAACGAATACGAGAAAGACTTCTAGAGCATTTGACACTTACTTTAGATAAAGCACTCAATGTAGCAACATCACTCGAGACTGCAATAAATAATACTAAAGATTATTCTCAACCATCAACTCTTATTGCTGTAGATACAAATGAAAATACGGTTAACTCTATATCTAACAGGAACGTATTTAACAACAATAAGAACGACACAACGAAGATGCTACATCTGTGGAGGAAATGTACACCAGAGAATTAAATGCCCTGCTTCCAATTCAAATTGTCAATTATGTTCGAAGAAAGGACATCTTGCTAATGTTTGTCGAAGTAAACTTACTGCTAATTCAATTGAAACAAAAACAGAAACGGAAGAGAATTTATCTGGAATATTAGCTGCTTCTCCGTTTAGTCTACAAAAGGCTACGGTTTCCATATTAATAAATAACAAACGAGCTGATGCGCTTATTGATACTGAAAGCTCTGTAAGCTTTATTGATCGCAATTTAGTACAAACTTTGAATCTTAGACTTCAACCATGCAATAAAATTATAACACTAGCGTCTCTTAGTCATTCGTCTTACGTGAACGGAGTCTGCTTTCCTAAAATTCTGCTTAATAATAATATTTACAAGAACAGACCTATGCTTATAGTGAGTAACTTATGTGCAGATGTCATTATTGGACATGACATACTCAAGGATCATTCTTCATTAGAATTACATTTTGGTGGAAAAAGAGAAAGCCTTAAGATATGCAATGTTATGCAAGCATTAGTCCCAGCTGTGTCAGTTTTCACTAATTTATCTCCTGACATAAAACCTGTTGCAGTTAAGTCAAGACGAAGACAGTCACGAAGAAGAAACATTTATTAAACAAGAAATTTAAAATCTCTTAAAAGATGGAGTAATTGAACCATCAGTATCTCCTTGGAGAGCCCAAGTCTTGATTGTCGGAGGTGATCATCATCGTCGTCGCATGGTAATTGATTATTCACGCTCTATAAACAGATACACAGAACTTGATGATCACCCATTACCAAGTATTGAAACTATTGTAGCCAATAGCGCAAAATACAATTTCTGCAGCCAAATAGATTAAAAAAGTGCCTACCATCAAATTCCTATATTAGAAAAAGAAAAAAAATATACAGCGTTTGAAGTTTGTGGGAATTTGTATCAATTAACTCGAATTCCTTTTGGTGTTACAAATGGAGTAGCCGCTTTTCAACGTACGTTACAATTTTTAATCGAATCTGAGAAACTTCACGGGACATTTTCTTATTTGGATGACGTCACCGTTTATGGTAAAACAAAAGAACATCATGACGAAAATTTGACAAGATTTATTGCTGCTGCCAAGAAGTATGGGCTAACTCTTAATAAAGACAAATGTACTTTCTCTTCCAATTCAATTAATCTACTTGGTTATAATGTGCAAAATAATACTATTAAACCAGATGCTACTCGTCTAAAACCGCTTCTAGATTTAACTGTCCCATCAGATGCGCCTTCACTGAAAAGAGCTCTTGGACTATTTGCACACTACCCAAAATGGATACTAATTTTTTCTCAAAAAGTAAGACCACATATTTTTAGCAATCATTTTCCTCTTGAAGAAACTGCCATATCTTCTTTTAATGATCTTAAGGTTGCCATTTCCAAGTCTTGCTTGTCTGCAATAAACGATGAAGAAAGATTTGTCGTTGAAACCGATGCATCAGAACATGCTATTGCTGCTTCTCTGTCTCAAAATGGAAGACCCGTTGCCTTTTTTTCAAGAAATCTTTCTGATTCTGAACGCCGTCACCCGGCTATTGAAAAAGAAGCTTACGCCATTGTGGAATCTTTACGCAAGTGGCGACATTATCTTATGGGTCGTCATTTTCTCCTCATCACAGATCAACAATCTGTTTCATTTATGCTCAATCAAAAACATACAAGTAGAATAAAGAATGAAAAAGTAGAGCTATGGCGACTAGAGTTATCATGTTATAAATATGATATTATTTACAGACTTGGCAAGGAAAATCATACTGCAGATGCCTTGTCAAGGATAAGTGCAAGTATTTCCATGAATAAGCTTTATGAATTACATGACGCTTTATGTCATCCTGGAATAGCAAGAATGGTACATTGGGTTCGTCAAAAGAATTTACCATATTCAATCGAAGAAAAAAGATCTATGACTAGGTCGTGTTCTGTATGTTCAGAAATCAAACCAAGGTTTATACAGACACATGGCCACCTTATAAAAGCAACTTCTTGTTTTGAAAGACTCAACATAGATTTCAAAGGGCCTGTGCCAAGTAATACGACAAACCGTTATATCTTAACAGTCATCGACGAGTATTCTAGATTTCCATTTGCTTATCCATGTAAGGATATGACTGCTTCAACAGTAATTAAATGTCTTAAGATATATTTGATCTGTTTGGAATACCTCAATACATACATTCTGACAGAGGGTCCTCATTTATCTCGGTAGAAGTTCAACAATTTCTCCATGCCCTTGGTGTAGCTACAAGCAGAAGTTCTCCTTACAATCCAGAAGGTAACGGACAAATAGAGAGACTCAATGGCACTTTATGGAGAACTGTACAACTGAGTCTTAGATCTTAAAATATGAAAACTGAAGAATGGAAAAAATTTCTGCCGTTTGCACTACATTCAATAAGATCGTTGTTGTGCACTTCTACCAACGCCACCCCTCATGAACGAATGTTTCAGCATCCTAGACGTTCATTGAATGGACAATCTATGCCATCATGGTTACTGACAAGTTCCGGTCCAGTCTTATTAAAAAGACACGTGAGAAATTCAAAATATGACCCATTAGTAGATGAAGTTGAATTAATACAGCCTAATCCTATGAATTCCTATGTCAAACTTACAGATGGTCGCGAAAAAGTTGTCTCTAATAAACATTTAGCTCCTTTGCCTCAGTCTAGTTCAGAGGAGGAAGACAACGTTGAGAAGGTAGAGAACCCAGAAGAGGAGACTGAACACCATGAAACTGAAGAACATAACCTGCCTGTAGAAGACTTGTAGTAGAGACAGAAGAATCTACTCTATGCCGTTCTGACAGAGAACGCCGTCCGCCTGCTTGTTTGAGGGATTATTCAAGGGGGGGGGGGGGGAGAATGTCTTTGGTTTTTTGAAAAATTATGTGACATCTTGTCTTTTTTTTAACTAGAATAAAACCAATTAGTTTGGTTTAAGCGTTTTCATTACATACTGAATACTTTTTTAACACTTACAGATAGATACTTTGTTTATAATTTAAATATTTGTTTTTGACAATAAATCTAATAAAAGGCTGCTATGGACCAATAGTGTGTTATGAAATGGTCACGCTCTCTATCTCATTCTAACATACGCATATCCTATATATTTCTCTTTCGCATTTCCCGTCTATTGGATCCATAGTCTAAGCGTGTGACCAGCGCCGGCCAGACGCTCGCAGGTGAAACGTTCGTGATTCGCGCGCCATAGGCCAGCGCTGGCTAAACGCGCGCGGGTCAAACTCCTTTTCTGACAGTTCGCGTTTCAGAGTGACACCGGTCGGACGTGCTGTTGCGTACACCTATACCCATATTCTTAAACCTTCACTCAAACTTGACTCAATCTTACTCCACCTTATTGGTATGATTAGTCGTCACTAGCTTCCTTGACTTAAGGAGAGTCCTCATTGGAGGTGAGTATTGAACTGTCAAATATAAGGTTGGTCGAGAGGTACCTTGAGGCGGCCTCTAAAGTGGTTATAAATTACTCTTTTTAACACCCGTATTCACATAACCATAAGGACGTCCTTCATTCAAACTCATTGGAGGGCGCCTCAAGCAAGTCCTCGAACTTACCTTGGAAACGATATTCTTAGTTGGTTGCTTGAGCAAACTCCAATGAAGAACGTCACAGGTATAATAATTCTAAACACAAAAAATTTAAATTACAAAAGAATAGAGTAAAAATAAATAAAGTAATGGATACCTAGGCCTAAAGTTTCAAAAAAACGATTTATATACACTTTATCTCATTTTAAGGACGCCTCAAGGTACCTCTCGACTATCTAACCTTATACATAGGGCGCACTGTAAGTTTCCGGAACTGGCCACTTACATAAACAATATTTAAAAATTTATTGCAACATTTGAAAATAGAACTCTTTGGCTGTAGAATGCAGTTTGTTTCATCTGACTGTCTTTTGTTTTTACCTTGTGGCGCCATTTAAAAAATTGTGTGTCTGCATCAACATGGATTTAACTCGGGAAAATTTTCGTAGTATGATTTTCTACGATTTTAAGTGTAATTTGACAGCTCAACAGAGCATCGCTCGGCTTGAAACAGCTTTTGGCAATGAAGCACCATGCAAGTCAACTGTTTATAGCTGGTTTGCAGAATTCAAGCGTGGTCGTATCAATTTCAGTGACGAATCTCGCGATGGTCGGCCGTCCACTGCTGTGACCAACAAAAACATCAATGCTGTGCGCCGTATGATTGAAACAGACAGGCATGTGACCTACCATGAAATTCGCGCATCCTTAGAAATAGGCATGAGTCAAATACAATTAATCCTACACAAACATTTGGGTGTGAGAAAGCTGTGCTCGCGGTGGATCCCACACAACTTGACCGAGGCTCAAAAAACGGACCGCGTCACTTGGTGCAGTGCCATGCTTACCAGATTCAACGAAAGTGCGTCAAATTTGGTGTGGGACATAGTAACAGGTGACGAAACATGGATTTATTGCTACGATCCCAAAACAAAGCAGCAATCGAGCGTATGGGTCTTTCAAGATGAGCCGAAACCAACCAAAGTGGCGCGCGTGAAAAGTGCATCTAAGCGGATGATTGCTTCTTTTTTTAATAAAACTGGACACGTGGCTACTGTTGCTTTAGAGAATCGTCGTACAGTGAATAGTGACTGGTACACGACCATTTGTTTGCCGGAAGTTATTGACGAACTCCGTAAAAATAACCGTAAACGCCGTATCATCCTGCACCACGATAATGCTAGTTCTCACACGGCCAGACAGACAAACGACTTTTTGAAGGCGAAAAATGTAGAACTTATGAGTCATCCTGCATACAGTCCCGACCTGGCACCTTGTGACTTTTTTTTGTTTCCAACATTAAGAACCAATTACGCGGTCAACGATTTTCATCACCAGAAGAGGCTGTCGAGGAGTATGAAAAACACGTTTCAGAGGTCACCACAGAGGAGTGGCACAAAAGTTTTCAAAACTGGTTTCATCGAATGAAAAAGTGCATAGACGCCAAGGGAGATTATTTTGAAAAACAATAAATTAATTTTGTACCTATAATAGTATTTTTTCATAATCATTCCGGAAACTTATAGTGCGCCCCACGTATTTGACAGTTCAATAATCACCTCCAATGAGGAATCTCCTTAAGTCAAGGAAGCTAGTGACGACTAATAATACCAATGAGGTGAAGTAAGGTTGAGTCAAGTTTGAGTGAAGGTTTAAGAATATGGATATGATAGTATACGCGTACCTGGCACAAAACTCAAGGTTGCATTGAAATAGCGCCGTGTGCGGATGGCGTAATGGTACCTATGCTGGTTGTTATTCACACCACACACATGTCTGTCTGTCAATGTCACAGTATGATAGCAGTTCAGTTTGCAGATTAAGTATCTACTTTCAGATTCAGTCAGACAGCAATTTGCTTGGCTTTGCTTTGTTGCTTGTAATTTTTATAAAAACAAATGTTCTTTCGTAAGAAATATGCATTATTTTCAAATTCTTCTATGTATACAATGAATTAAAGTGTTATATTTTTTATGATATCTAATAATGGCTATTTGCGGACTTAGGACATCGTTATTGATTGTATGCATTCTTGATCTGGTAAGAGAACCTTCGATTTCACTTTTGCACGAAACTACTAATTATTGAATTATCACTTAGAAGTCTTATATAATTATATGTTGCATTATTTATGTTTCAGATCGTTACTATACAGCGTCAGGTTTTCGACTTCTTGGGGTACATGTGGCTGCCAATTATTGTGAATTTCATGAACCTGTTGCTCATCATATTCGGATCATTTGGAATTGTTCAATACATAACGAATTATCTCATAGCTGTAAGTAAAAGTGTACACAAATAGTTATATTTTTACAAAATAATGATCACCAGTCAGTGTTCTAGAAACCATTATCAGGTTTGTATTACGACTACTAAAATATTTTTCTTAAAATTATTATTAAAGAATGCTATGATGATATGTGCTATCCTCTAATATTTTAATAAGTGACTAGGATTTATGTGTTTGCGATTGTTGCATATTAAATTAAACTATTTTAATATGGTTTCTATTGTGATTATAATAATAATTGTAAATAAGTAATAAAAACAATATAAAAATAGTTTAATTGAATGAGTACAATATGTGCCAAATACTAGCAACTTCCTTTCCACTCGTACCTGCAATCTGTTGATGCCTTAAAATCTTTACCCCAGTGCCACTCGAAGGCAACTTCAGAGCACATTTTAGCAATTGTGAAAAGATAAAAAATCATTAACTGCTTAATAAGCAGTTAAGTAGTTATTAAATTTGTCAAGATTGAATTCATTATATCTACCCATGCAACAGCAGATCAACTTGCATTTGCTAGTATATACCTACATAGAAAATATTTCTGAGGATTTTATTAAGCTGTAGTGCATCAGTTTCAATGGATGTCCTTTTGGAATGGAAGCGATCCATATAAAATTTGAAATTGGAACAGATAAAAATACTTGTGCAGAGTTTAGTCATAATGTGTGTTGTGTAGTTGAGGACAATAAAGTTATATTGTATTGTATTGTAGTTGTCCAGCACATTTTTAGAATGTGACACAAATAACAATAAATTTATAAAAATTTACAGTATGCAATATGGAGTTTTATGTGGCTGACATGGAATGCATTTCTCATATGTTATTATTTAAATCTGGGATCATTAAACAGGGTAAGTAGTATCATTAATTAAATACATCTAGCTGTAAGTTTACCTGTAGCTATGCCAGCTTTTATTCACTTAGTTTGTGCTTGTCAATGTCCTATTATTAATTATCTCTTTTTTCTATGAATAAATAATAACAGAAGTCTAAATTAAAGTCTGTATAGCTTTTTTTTTACCTTTCTGTCTAAAAATCATTAAGTTAATATTAGAATCTTGTTTTCAGGAAAGTGGACTTCTATCCTTGGGTACTGAAAGTGTCAGTTGGTGGGAAACCAATGGATGGGGATGCCAACCAATATGGGGGGAAGAGACTCCTGGCACCTGGAGACCTGTTCGCGTAGATGGTTGTTTGCTGCCATGGTATTATGTTGAGCTGGGACAATCCATTCTGGGGACAGTTCTAGCAGCCATAACATTGCCATTAGCAATAATCTTGGCCATCAAATCAATCAAGAAATGTAAAACAAACCAAGGTTAGTTTTCAATTCAGAAATATATTCATAGTAATGTGTGAAATATTGGGCAATTTTCTTGGGTGAGGTTAGAGGCCGAGTTTATTGTAAATTCTCTTTTGTTTTCAGATAAAGGCACTTTACAAAGACGTACAGTATATACAATGGAAATGAGTCATACAGAAACAACAGTAAGTGAAGGTTCTCTAAAACCTATGACACCACGCAGAGTAAAACGAAGATCGGGGTCTCGAGGCGCTGGTTCTTCTGTTCGTAGGTCTCGCCGTTCATATAGAAATGCGGGGTACCTGTCGTCGGCTTCTTCCTTACCGAGGGAGTCACGAAGCTCGCGCCCTACTTCAGCACATTCATCTTATTCAAACTTCCACGCGGCCAGACCGGCTTCGTACCATGCTCCCGAAAGGGAGACGACGTCCCGTTCACAGGAAGAGTATGACCCACCGCAACAGTATCCCGTTTCTGAATCGGTTCCTATTAACACTAACAGATTCGATACCGTTCGAAGAGTCAGCAAAAGTTCGGGGTACGACGTCGCCGGGCCCTACAACGAGCCCGCCGGTAGTTACGTTTCGGCGCAAAGAAATTATGACGCGAATGCGGTGTCGTATGACAATATCGGTCGCGGCTACGAGAGCGCGAGTAACTACTCGGCCCGCGTGGAGACCATCTCGCCGTGCGAGTCGGAGTACGGCGCGGGCTCGGCGTGGGACGTGCCGCCGCCCGCGCCGCCCTACGCCACTCCGCAGGCTCCCGGCCCGCCCGCCTACCAGCCCGCCGCTCATACTTACAACGGGCAGTAGGACACTTTTTCGCATCAACAATATTACGTTTGTTTTATTCTGCAATTAGCACATACTTGCCGACTAAAAACGATATGGACATCAATGCAATACAGATTTTTAGAACAAAATTTTATCGTAACTATGAGATTTACCAATAGCGCGGACTGACAAGTTCGTGTTTACATGAAGCATCTATGATTTAACGATAAATTCGGAAATAAAGACTCCTCCGGACATAAATCGATGTAAGTAACGAATGTGGTACGTTACTGTCCTACCTAATACCGTGTCTATTATTTCATGTTCTCAAAGCACAATGGAGGGGACCATGTCAAATGTATTTTTAGTTTAACACTTAAATCTGCCTTTGTGTGCCTTGTTGTGTCTACGAAACTGTGATTCAGTAAGAGAAAACCAGAATTTTAACGTTTCATGCCTTTGTCTTCAATCATTCATGCACACATTTGTACATACATATAGGAAGTATTAATTTATCTTAAACCCACCCGGTCCACATTAATGTGCCTTATTCCAGTGAAATGTATTTGATAAGACGAGATGAATGATATACATAAGTGTAATGATATTTGATAAAAAGTAATTTATTGAAAATGCAAATAAACTGTTATTAACTGTGCTGGTCGATTGACCATGTAATGTAACCCACTCGATATGAATGAATGAACTGTTATTAGCACAGTTGACAGGATAAGATATGAATACAAGATATCATTATTATATTTTAAGTTAAAATCGAATTTTATATTAATAACACAATTGTAATTAAGTACCTAGCTATATGAAATTACGACAATCATTCAAAATGAAAAGATTGCCAAGAAAATATGCATTAGGAAGAAGAATTTAGAATTTTTGGGAACCTGATTTTGTAATATCAATTAGATATTTCATATTTCCCAAATAAACTTCTAATTCAGTAGAAATTATCTGCAAGTGTGCAGGTTTGGAATTGTTACGAAATTTCTTTTATGAGTGCGTATATATAATATGTCATTGGGTTTTGTACTAAAGAGTCTCGCAAGTCAATGTTAATTGTTATTCGTTTATGTATCAAATACATTCCTTCTTTATATCATATTGTTAAGTTACTTGTACTTTGTAGCTTTAAAAAGTGTATTTTTTTACTTAGATTATTATACAAGCCAACTGAAGACAGGTTGTTGATACTTAGTATATTTTAAGTTTTGCACACTGTTGTACGTACTACTCATTCCGAATTTTGTTCGTGACTTTTATTCCTATTTTTTATGTAAATGTTAGATATATACAGTACTCTTACGTAAAACAAATGTATTCCGTCCATAAATATCTGTTAGTTTTTTAAGCAGCATTTTCAAAAATATCTCATCTCTACCTTAACATTTGTGACTTAAATCATTCACTTAATATTAACTACAACAATGAGCTTTATTAGATTATAAGAAATAGTTTTATACTTCTCTAAGGTTATATTTGAGTCGACCTTTTGACAAATTTTATACCAAATATACCTACTTACTATATTTATTAAAAGACTTTCATTTTCCTTTCTAAGTTAAGCCGAGGGAAGAATAAAAGATTTCGAGCATTAAAATTGTATTCATATAACAAATTAATCTAAAAGATACACTCCGACATAATTTTAAATAACAACAACAATTTCAATTTATATCACTAAATCTTAACTATAAACTAGGATGTTGTTATTTTATAAAAATGCAATAATATAAAGGTATGAAGGATTTTACTGTATGAAGGAATGGAATAAATTAATGATATCACTATAAAAACCTAATTGTGAGGAGCTATTCAATTATATCGCTTCAGCTCTTTAATAAAAGTATTGGTTTAGTATAACAAATATTGGAAAGGCACTATTGGAATTCGATCTTTGACATGTAATCGCGGCATGCGTGCTTTTAGTATATAGCTGAAAAAAATGGATTTAGGGAATAAGTCACTAAGTCTTGCTGATCTATTGAAATAATTTTTGTTTCGTAAATTAACGACATCAAAGCTCATTTAACAACTCTGCGTGGTTAACCACGTGCCAAATCTATGCTACGTATGTATGTAATGTGGCACGTGTTTCATCACGCCTCTGGCATTGTCCCGTATTAAATAAACTACTGCAAGCACACATGCACAAAGAGCAGGCCACACTGCGGGAGAACGCGTATTGCGTTATTTTACTTTTAAGACTGACCATAAAATTGCTGCATATGGCCTATGGTGACATATTGAGCCATAGCCGACAACGGTTATTTTTGATGAGTTTGTATTTAAAATTTTGCACGACATTGTACATCTTGCTACATCAAATAGGTCCATAATACTCCATGTGACGTGTCCGAATAACATGAACGAATAAATCATGTCCTTAGTTGATTTCTGAATCCAGATAGTATATCTTGGCCATGCCTTCTTTGCTGAGCTGCGCTTCATATGGCCGGAAGCGAGCGTCGCTCATGCGGCGTGAGATCCGGATGCCAGACGTCCACTATGAGCACGAGTCGCGATCCGGTGCCATTGTGCCACACTTCGTGTTCGAAGCTGTCGTCGAACATGAACACCTTGCCGATCTGCCACTCTCTGTAACCGAGATGCAATATCTGATCGATCCAAAGAAACGCCACTTTTATCTTCATATGGTATCACTAGAAAATAGCAGGCAACGGTCATGTCTGTAGGATTTGTCTTAATTATGACAACCAAAACTCCGTAAATGTTGTTGTAACAAGGTTGTAGACTAGTATTTGGGAGAATAATTATGTTTTAGCCTAGGAAACATTTAGGCGCGGCACTCGGTTAATTACAAATTTATTGAAAGCATAGATAGACTAATCTACGTGCATGAACGTCAATGGTTTCAATCCACTGGATAAACACTCAATTGCAATTGTCGTTTGCCATCATTTTCGTAATTTTGCCGAAAGCGGCGTCGTGGTCACTGCATATGTCTACGTAAATATGGCGTCATCGACGTGAATGATCAATTGACTGCGTGCACCGCGCTTTAAACAGAAAAATATATGAATAAATTACCTCACGGTTTGATCCACTCTTATAAACGTATCTTTGGTATTGCTGAGAGCTAAATGCATTCTGAGCCTGCAGTTTGTAGGGCCGACATGCGGCCGCACGTGTGTGCCCGGCTGCATGGCGCTGAATTTGATCTGCCCGCGGCGGCAACCAACCGCCGCTGGCTCAGACCGCACTATGGAACAAGTGACCGGCGCGTTCTGACATCTATTCGGTATTTCTTGGCCGCGCGCAAACAAATCCAACTGTGACCAATCGCCTCGCTCCTTCAATCCCTCCTTTTCTTTCTCGTAAAGAGCTTTAGCAGCTTCTCCTTCTTTTAATATTTCTTTCCACGATTTTTCTAAAGCACGTGCTAGCTTTGCATACGGCGTTTCGTTTATGTTCCACCACGGGCGACTTTTTAGCCGCGGTACGTTGTATAGTGAGCGTTGAGCTGGGGATAAAAAGTGTCCTAATTTAGCTCCTCTTTTATGCACTTCATGGGCGTCAGCCGGCCGTCCCAGTAACAACAGCGCATCGCCTAGGTGATAATAAAATCTTGGTTCGGTTGCTGGTCCCGTGTCGTCTTTTAGGGCTTTCTGAAACGCCTCCACGGCTTCTTTTAGGCGGTTCTTTGAGGTTTTCAAAACGAACCCATAGTGCGCTAAAGCCACGCGGTCATTAGGCCACTTTTGAAGTGTTTCTTTGAGCAACTCTTCCGCCAAATCGGCCCTGTAAAGGAAAATCTTTAATTTAAAATTTTAGAAGTCTAACAATAAAATCTTTATAAAAAACTATATAAATAAGTACCTGTTCGCCATGAGAAAGGATATTGTCAGATTATTTCGATATCCAATTTCTTCTGGAAACCGGCGTATCAGCAATCTGTATACTGGTTCAGCAGATAAATAGCTACCTGAAATAAAAACGAATTTAAATAAATGTGTACACACCAAGTGGGATCGTGATAATCGCTGGACATTTGTAAATAAAAAAAATGAAATAAATAATCTACACGACAATAAGTTGTCTGGAAGATATATAATTCCGCTAATGTGTCTTATAATAGGTTGGGGTAAAAGTTTCTTCGCATTTTTTAAGAAAATTCAAAACTATTTTTAATATAGTTTATTTACATTTAACTAAAGTATGTAGGTGCCATTTTGTTCGATTACTTTTTACCATGTTGTAGGAAGGGACATGATCCCATTGCTATAGAAATTTTGAAGCTTCTGATCAAAATACCGCGACAAGTGGTTTTGGCAGTCCTCTCGTGATGTTAACCTGACACTGCCTAAAGAATTCTGAACAGACCGAAACAGGTGGAAATCTGAAGGTGCCAGGTCAGGAGTATACGGCGGATGCATTAACACCTCCCAGCCAAACTCTCTTAATTTTCGCTGAGTGGCTAAAGATGTGTGAGGTCTAGCGTTATCATGATGAAATCCACACCACTTCTGTTGATTAATTCCGAACGCTTTCTTTTAACTTCTTGCTTTAATCTCATCAGTTGTTCGCAGTAGAGTTCAGAATCCATGGTCCTGCCTGGCTGTAACAGCTCATAATGAATAATGCTCTTCCAATTCCACCACACACACAGCATCACCTTGTTGCGAGATAACCCGGGTTTCGCCACAGTCTGTGAAGCCTGACCGGCCTTTGACAACGATCTTTTTTGCACGTTCTTGTCGTACGTGATCTAGTATAGCCAAAGAGATTTTATTACAAGTTCATACATACTATATGCGAAGACTTTTTCCCAACCTACCTAATATTATTTTTAAAAAATGTCGGTATTGACAGCAATGTGATCGCGTCGAGAACCATTTATCTACGTGGCGTAGCACGTCTGCTGGTGTTCCACAGGGTGGTGTCTTATCTCCCCTACTCTTTTCGTTGTTTATAAACTCCATAACCTCTAATCTTCAATCTTCCTACCATCTTTATGCGGACGATCTGCAAATTTATACGCAGGATTGTGTTGATAACATATCAGCTGCGATTAGCACTACTAATGAAGACTTGGAACGTATTTCAGTCTGGATTAAAAATTTCGGTTTGCAAGTCAATCCCACTAAGACTCAGTGCATTATTGTCGGCAGTTCTAGGCTGTTGGATAGGCTTGATTACAAACTGCTTCCCCAAGTTGTATTTGATGGAGTGGTTATAGAATACAGCGACTGTGTTAAAAATCTTGGCATATATATTGACAAAGCACTCACTTGGTCAGTTCAATTGGCTGAGGTTAGCAGGAGGATATTTGCTACATACTGGTCACTTAAAAGGCTTAGTGCCTTTTTACCTATAGCCACCAAAATCATGCTCGCACATTCCCTGCTCTTCCCTATCCTTGATTACGTTGACTCGTGTTACTTGGACCTTACTGAGGAGCAACCAAATAAACTTGAGCGTCTTCAAAATCTCTTCATTCGTTTCGTATATGGCCTTCGCAAATACGACCACGTTTCCCAATTTCGCGCTGATCTCAAGTGGCTCCCTATTCGTCGTCGTCGAGATTTACATATTCTGTCTTTACTCTTCACAATCCTTTTTAACCCTTCCTCGCCCAGCTATCTAAGAAGCCTATTTAAATTTCGTGGTGATGTTGAGGATCGCTCACTGCGCAGTGCTGAGAGACTTCGCTTATTAATTCCAACTCATTCTACTCAGTTCTACTCTGGTTCCTTCGCTGTACAAGCCGCTCGTCTATGGAACTCACTGCCATTCACCGTTCAGTGCGCCGAAACGTTAGCAAGCTTCAAATCACAAGTCATGTCGCACTTTTTACGTGATACTACTACTTAATACTATCCTTACTTATCATGGCTATGGTATTCTACCTTGTTTGTAGTAATGGTGTGTGTATGTGTAGTGAATATGTTGTTATATTGTATGTATATATATAGTTGTATATAAGTAAGTGTGTAATATACATTATATGTGTAAGTTCATGTTTTGATATTTATAAAAATATTATGTTTCTTCTTACTCTTGTTGACACCTACCGCGCACAATCTTTAATATTTTTACTCAATTTTCCGTAAGGTTGCCTGGAAGAAATTGCTATTGCGATAAGGCAGCCTTTGCGCAAGGTTATTTTTCTTGTAATTACTTGTATTTAACAATGTATCCTTGTTGTGCAATAAAGAGAGAATTGTATTGTATTGTATTGTATTTCGGATAACATATAAGAGAGTTTCAAAATCTACGTAGTCTATGAAATGAATAGCAAATCAAAACAATCAAGTTCTCTGACGTCAAGCGAATACTCTAAAGTTCGTTAAAACAGATGTAGAAATCTCCGAATTCAGTATCACACCAATTTGCGAGCACATAGAAGATACAAGATAGAGATGTGAGCTTACGTTACAAACTTACCTCTAAACAGGATCCTGTCGAGCGTCCTCTCGGACACTTCTTTAAGCTTCTTGTCCGAGAGTTTCTCATTCATCTTTAGCAGGTCGAGGTAGGCGGCGATAGCTCGGCCGAGCTGTGTGTTGTCTCGACGCGCCTCTGCCTCGAGATCGGCCGAGCGCGCTACGATCCAGCGCGCTCGCCCGCTGCCTCGTAACTCGGCCGCTGAAGCCCGCGCAGCCGCCGAAGACCACGATCCCTCCGCACATTAGTACACACTCACACACACACTCGTGCAGATACATGCTTGTCCGAATTACCCGCGACTAAGGCCCGATTTCACCAAAGTCCGATAAGTTTTATTCCAAGGATATATGACGCAATTTACTCTCGTATAATGAAGTTTACATTTCACCACACAGATAACCCGAGAATATACTGTTAACCCACTTGTAATTCGGGTTTAAAGACTCTGTCTCTAGAATAAAAATGTCTGCCATCCACTGTTTATGCTTAGATTAGTTATGTACTCATAGATAGGAACGATGTTGGTGAAATCAGTCCTAAGCACATAGTTTTCGAATTCTTTTGTATTCATTATAACATATTATGGTATTTCGGACAACGTCTTATATTTATGTAGTAAACACTTAATATATATAGGGGTTATAGTAATGGTATGGCGTCGGTAAAGTCCCGGGGGAGAGGTGCGCAGGGTGCGGGCGCAAGTCTCAGCCCGAAACGTCGCCGACGGCGAAAGGAAATGGCACAACGAGCAAAGGATGGGTGCATTGAGTATTAAAATAAAAAATGTTAGTCCAGCCAATCCTGAAACCGAGTAAGAATATGATCGCGATCACTGTTCACCCTTTTCATCTACATACATAAATATACAAGTTACTCATTAAATTTGTAGAGATTTATAAGGTTCTAAGTCGTCTTGTTAACTTAAGTATTCCTATATAACTTTGGCATTTATGGATTGTAGACGTTTTGTACGTGCATGTTTTATGCACTAACTAAGACTACATTGCAATATTTAAATATGTATCGTTTTACCTGCTAAAAATCATTAAATAAACAGTTATCCAAAATAGTACTAAGTATTAGGTACACAAGTACAAATATTATCGTTTGTTTGAATAAGTTAAATAAGCAGGTACTATTTTTTGGTCTTAAAAATTGTCATGCAAATTATCCTACAAATTAGATCATTATTTAAAATAAAAACACACCAATTCAAATTCAAAGGGATTTTACAAAGAGCCGCTAAAGCAACATGTCTTTACACATGCATATGCAGGTAAAACGATACAATATTATTATTTCGTCGAATGTGGAAGAGAGAAACAATATGCGGGAGGTCTATGGGCGACTAAGACATCCTCGACATTACTTTAGTGTTTTGATAATGTTTAATGATTTAGTTGATTTTGAAGAAATACCCTTACTAACTATTGAATTTAATAAACCTAAATTAAGGGTCGCGTCTCCCCATCGTTTGACATGTGCATTTGCAACGGATACGCTCGCCGAGCTCTAGAGCTTCTTAAAATAATAGTAAGTACGTATTCCTGAATAAAGATAAGATTAAATACATACCTGGCGGAGATCTCGCTCCGCAGAGTCGAGCTCTTGGCGCCAAAACGCATCGCTGGGTTCGCCCGGCCAGTCGTCCTCTATACTGTTACCGCCGTCTTCTAAACAAAAGTAACAAAAATTAATTGGCACATTATTTTGACATAATTAACATTGTTATTTATTTTTTATTTCTCAATTAATTGAAAGGGGGTTAACAACGCAGTGACTATATGTCACCCCCAATTTAAAATATGAAAAGTTAGCAGATTCGCCGAACGAGGCAATAATGGGGATGGGTGTCAGCGAGAGGGCATTATGATTATAAAGTTGCACTACCTCTCTCTTTCTCTATTGTGACACGATTGATTTATAGGAAAATTAGTCCCGATTTACGACAAACGACAAAGAATTAATATTTTTACAAATAAACAAATAAGTCCCAAGTTGAGCATTTCAGCATACTTTTTCACTTATCTGTAAATTTATGACAAAAAGAGAAATGGTACGTACCTAAATTAGATTTTTTTAAATTAACCTATTTTATTCCACTACTTTCCAAAGAAAGTGATATGCCCAAAATATCTCTATTCAAGTGTAACTTCAACCACCTATTTTGGCAGTCCTTAAGGTCATCAATGGTAGAAAAATAAATATAAAGTATTCATGAAGGCAGCTGTTGTGGAATTGGCGAATCATACAACAACATCATTAAACGCTACATGCTAAATACGATACAACAAAATATTAGAAACTTCACTCACATCATATTAGTCAAGCCAAGTTTGGAGGTTAATCTGTTAATATTGAGATCATGCAGCAATGGCTAAAAGGGGACACCCAAACACCACTGATTCTTCTTTACTATGTTTTTGTCCAGGCCTGTCCGGCTCGGGTAGACGGCCGTACTTAGCTTCCAAACGACTTAACAGTTCTGCATCATCAACGTCTGATATTTCTTCTTCTTCGTCATCTTCTTCTTCCACTTCTTCTTCGAGCTGTTCGTTATCAATTATCTCCACATCGTCGGGGTCATCATCGGGTTCTGGTTCAGGTTCAGCTTTGTCAACGACTTTCTCATTCGATATCGGAGAACTTAATTTTGGAGCTTCTTTCTTAACTTTGATTTCCTCTTCTTCTTCCTCAAATTCTTCGTCACTGTATAGCTCTTTATCTTCTGTGTCTTCAGCAGACGGTACAACCTCGATCTCCTAAGTCAGAAAAACTTTATTACTGCTATATGACGCATTCATTACAAATTAATAGTTCTCATTTTTACCTCATCTTCCATTTCTTTCTCTTCATCTTCTACGTCGTCCTCTTCTTGTGGTGGAGTGGCTTGCTGAGGTTGAATTGGAGCTCTTTGAACCACTTCATCTTTAGCAACTGGATGAGTATAACTTTCAGTAGCGATTCTTGGAACTAGAGCAGAAAACATTTAATGTTATATGATGTTACGTGCATGACCAATTAAGATTAGATTGAAAGTATCTTACCAGGTCTAGGTTCTTCGGGTATCAATGTCATTCGACGATCAATCAATGGCGTTTCTTCTCTCTCGCTTCTTTCTTCCTCAGCCAGCGCTTCTGTTTAAATTGATTTATTTATCTATTGATAAAACTAACTTTAATAAAATATATTTAGGTGCCTTTTGGCAATATCGATTGTCAGATCGACCGTGTGGCGGTAGTATTTTGACCTAGAGCACTAGTGTGTTTTTTAGTTTTATTACTAAAACAGTACAATTAAACATTACAGTTGAAGAAATACCTACATCAAACATATTTTTTTATTAATTCTGGATGTTTACCATTGCCATACTTCTGTTTTTATAAGATACTAGCTTATTCCCGCAGCTCCACCTGCGTCAAAAAGTAGCCTATGTTTGTTTTTAAAAAGCCCATCATTTGGGTCATGGCAAGCATTTCGATCAATTCTTGTCAACATATTCCCACTTCTATACTAATATTATAAATGCGAAAGTCTGTCTGTTACGCTTTCACGGCTAAACATTCGGACCGATTTTGATGAAACTTGGTATTAATGTCGTGGCCAAATTGTAGAATAGATGATTTCATGATATGGTCGACTACATCATGAAATGCAACCATTTCATGATATGGCCAAAACAGAATCGACCATATCATTAAACGCTTACAATTTTTTTAAATAATAATTCGTATTCTTGAGGCTCAAGACATAACTCTTAAACTCTGAAAGTTTTGCTTTACGTTTAAAATATATTGCTTAGTACTTGACGATAATCAATTTATCCTACAACTTTTTTTCACAATAATATTCTTCGAATTTTTAACAGCTGCCGCCATGATAATGTTAAAAACTTCAGCGCCTCTACCGGATAAAAATGTAACAATTTAACGATATGATCACTTGGTTCTTGGCCAGATCATGAGGTAGTTGTGTATCAGTTGATTATATCATGAAATGTTGGAAGCTCAATGATCTGGTCGATTCTGTTTTGGTCATATCATGAAATGGTCGCATTTCATGATATGATCGACCACATCATGAAATGATCAATTTGACGACCTGGCCACGACATTGATATAGTTGAAGACCCGGGACAAACATCGGCTACTTTCTAACGCGAGCAGAGGATCATCTAGTCTCATATAAAGCAAGGGGTACGCACCGCGCGGAGCAGTGGCGCGTCGTATGACAGCGTGTGTTGCTACCAGCAACGCGCCACCCACAGTCAGCTTCAGCCACACTGCAACACACGCGTTCTCTTAGCATAATGCCATAGTATTGTGGTTAGGGTTCGGCATTTTGCTTTCGCGAAATTATTGCGACGTGTTGGTATTCCACCGACGTGGAGAAACTTTATTGCACGAATTAAAACAAAATGTGCAAATGGTGGACTTAATGTCAACCTTTGTGGAATGCATAGATTCTTAGTAAAGTTTTCGTCGATTAATCAAATAATAGTAATTGTTAAAACAAAATCCTAAAGCTGTTAGATTATCAAAAGGGTGTTGCTAAAATAACAGCCAGTTTTTCGAAGTGACTAAGTACACTCGTTTTTCAAATAAAAATTTATATTCGATGTATCCCATATTTGTGGGGTAGGATTCTAGTCGCAACAAGGGGTGGCGCCAAATCAGTATTTAGCAAGGATGTTGTTGTTGCAGGTACTTTTGTCTGAGTGGCACTCATCTCAGGAAATCTAGCAAGTTACAGCATCGGCCGGCTCATCTCTAAATTAAAGGAAAAAGCACAACAGCGAACTTAGGGAAGCATTCAATCAATACAACGATACGGTACAAAAGAGATGCAATAGACACTGTCAGGTTCTCCAGCTAAATTAATGCATCGATTTGAGCCCTTAGTTTCATAAACACACACATAATGAATTAAAAAAATTAAACGGTTACCTACAAGAAAGTTTCGAAATAGAGAATGTTACATTATAATCAAGTTTTACATTTATGTAACTTAAAATCATTTCAAGTTGCCATACTGATCACAATATTGGTGCTCCCACACTATCGTCAGAAAATGTTTACAACTAAAACATTTACTAACAAATGTTAGCAATTTTTACATTTTGTTAGGAATTGTTAGATGTTATATATCCTCCTACACCGATGGAAAATGTTTA
The DNA here is from genome assembly GCA_947363495.1 of Euzophera pinguis. Taxonomy (NCBI): domain Eukaryota; kingdom Metazoa; phylum Arthropoda; class Insecta; order Lepidoptera; family Pyralidae; genus Euzophera; species Euzophera pinguis. Next base: position 7,361,775 of record OX376155.1, on the reverse strand, counting down.
CTAACATTTTATAACACATTGACTCGCAGTTTGGTTGCGTTCTGAGGCGTCTATACAATTTTGTCAATGTTTTATTTTGTCACAATATGTTAGCTAACAATTTTGTTCAAAAATGTTAACTAACGTTACCTATCATGAAACCATTTTCTAACATTTGAGATCTATTGTTACTAACGTTAGTAAAAATTTTCTAACATAATATAACGTGTATATATAATAACCATAACGTGGGTAGGTATGTAATATTTTAGAAAATTATTAAGTTGAACAAAATGTTTTTAAAAATGTAGTACCTACTAATTAATTACCTTACCTATTCCTACATTTGTTCTTTTAGAACGAAAAAGATAAATTGGGGTTAAAAATGTAACACCTATGAGCTCTAAAATAAAGCCAAATAAGTGAGAAGAAGGTTTGAAATAAAAGACGATTTTTGCCGGAAGATTTATTTTGATTATTTATATGAACACTGATGGAATAGAAATATGTTAAGTTAAGACAACTGCAAAGTTCTTGAGTCTAGGTGGCGCTGTTTATAAGCGTGGGTCAATTTACTGTTTATTGTTGAATCTATTTTCATTTTGCCAGCTAAATGGAACTGTCAAATCGTTAACCAATCAAATCAGGACATTGGATCCGGCGGGCGCATCAAAGCTGACATCAAGCACAAGTGCCAGTCATTTCCGAAAATCCTTGTTCTTAAAAGTTATTGAGAAAAGCATATAAAAAATGTCAAAAACACATCACTCAATCATCATGAAATATTGACGTTTATGTTCATACAACATTTCTATGGATTTGCCTTAACATTAAGAAATGTTTAGCTAAGCTTGCATGCCTCAACTTATGTCGTCATACCATATGTTTGAATGCTCTTGGGTATCATGTAGTCAGTTATTAAATTGCACAATGTTTTTCTGTTCTAGTCATTGTGTTTTTAAATACGACTAGGTACTCATAATATCATATATAGAATAACTGATACGACAGCTTTAGCGGCAGCCTCCTAAATGCAAGATAATGATAAGACGGTTTAATTCGAAAAGGTATGACGACATAGGTATTTATTACATTCAACGCCTATGCCCCAACAAACAATGGATTTTCTTATATTCTGCCGGATCATCGGCGTTCAATGTGTGAAGTTCAGAGAAGGCTAACACAAACCATGCAGAGAATGAGATACTCTAGTACTTACTGTGGGACGACTTCTCTTCCTCTCTCTTCTTTTCCTCCTGCTGCTTCTCATATTCTTCCTCTTCGGCGAGCGTGTCTGGAGGCTTTTCTGATGAATCTTCTTCTTCAACCTAAATTATATCAATGTTATTATTACATAGAAAAGTAATTATTCTGTCTACATCATCATACCAATCCAAAAAACTAGTACACGCTGTTAAGAGTTTATCGGAAACGCCTTTCGGCCTCTGATGTGATGGCCAAATGGCAAAAAATGGTAAATTCTATCCACAAACAGATATGTTCTTGTACAAGTGGAATTAGTTATTTATTGCAGGGAGTGCAGATCTCAGACTAACGAGGTAATTGATAATTGAATCATTAGCATAGCGATTGGATTTAATATTGAACGAAGTATAAAACATACACCACTTCTCACATACAACTTCTATATCATAGTTAAGTCTATTTGCATTTTGAATTTTAAATATACGGTATTTAGAATTCCGGTATTTTGGGCTCGCACATTTTAGGTGAAGGCGTTATGTTTTTTGGCTTTCTAATATGTACCATATATCAAACGTTGATGTTTGAAATGTGAATTAGTCTTCGATAGTAATTGATTCGAATTTTCAATAGACTGTTGGAACTGAAATAGACCAAGTTGAGTTGGAGCAGTGACAAAAAATGTAACAACAAATAGCATCAAAGCCAGATGGACTAACTCTGTTGAATGTTATTTGATTATGAAAAATGGCCACCAGTTTCTCTAGGGCTGTATGCCTATTTAAATCATATCTTATGGTATACAAATGGAACCTATCATTTATTGAAGTTTAGTAGCGACTCCTATAAAATTACGTTAATAGAGATAATGTCTAAGTACAAACCTCAACTAAAGGCTTTCCAACTGGCGCAGTGATATGTTCTATGGGCGGTTCATCGCTGTCATCTTCCAAGAAGTCGTCGTCCAAATCCTCAGGAGCTACACCATCATCATCGTCCTCACTGTCTCGGGCTTCCACTTCGGTGGAGCGCTCTAAAAAGCAAAAATGTTCTTGCAATTAGGTATTTTCAGCTTGTCGTAATTTTATTTTTGTACGTCAACTTTGACAACGCTGGATCGACGTTGTGAGGAGAGGCGTGAGCTGCACGCAAAGACTAGAAATATGTCAGCAGGATAGATGACTTTTTTTTTTTTTATTGAATTGGAGCTCCTTATTATCGGAGGCCAAGATTTTATTTATTTTTATTTGGTTGTAGCGCCAAGTGAGTGAGTGAGCAATTTTGCACACTTCTCATTGGTGTTTATATTAGGACAAGTCAGAAGTGATATGATACAGTGTGTAAATATTGTTGAGTACCGTATTAAATAATCTATATATGTATATAAAAATCAATTGCTGTTCGTTAGTCTCGCTAAAACTCGAAAACGGCTGAACCGATTTGGCTATTTTTAGTTTTGAATTATTTGTGGAAGTCCTGGGAAGGTTTTAAAGGTAATATTCGGAGGCGGTACGAAGTTTGCTGGGTCAGCTACTATAAAATAAAATACTTTAAGTCTTTCCACATGTATTTGTATATAAGTGCATGTCAATCGATATGGCTTTTATTATATATAGTCTTGTCGTGTTTCTCAGTTATATTATATACCTACCTAAATAACCTATCATGTTTATGACGAACTTACCTCCGCTTTTAACATCATCGTCATTGTCGTCTTCTTCCTCGGGAAGTGCGGGAAGTTCGGTCGATATCGGCTCTAAATCGATTTCTCTCTCGATCCTTTCGATTTCTACTTCTGTGTCTTCCTCTTCATCGTCGTCGTGCTCTTCCTCTTCCTGTAATAATTTTCAATCATCAATAGTTTAGAATTTAAAGTATAGTTTTTATATACAACTTAAGATTGAATTAATTCAGTTCAGGTTGCGAAATAACGAAAAAACGGGACGGCAAAACGAAAACTTGTGTCCGTGTGTCACAACCGATAGTGCTGTATTTGACATGGATACACAAAAAAAATATTGAAAAAATAAATACAAACAGTTATTTTCCATCCGATATTAATTAAGTTTATATAAACGCCACAATTTTTTAAAAGCTTTAAATGATTAAACAATTTACAGAGAATACTTAGTAAGAACAATGTTGTGTTATAAATATATATTTATATCTAGTTGAAAATTATTTCACTCATTATTTCAGAGCATGCTTAATAGTCTTAAAGTTATTTATTATTCATCAAATAATATATGTTCAAGTGTAATTCATTTTAAAACAAAGCTTCGGAAATTAAAAACTGTTAGTGCCAATTGAAAAAAAAACTAATTATTTGTGTTTTGCACTCTTAAAGCATCACTTTTTGTTTTTTAACCTCATCATCTGTGTCATTTCCTTCTTCACGATCAACTTCTTCCTCACTCTCGTTTTTTGAATCATTATCATGATCATTCTCAGTACTGTCCTCATGATCATCTTTATTGCTGTCAACTGCTTGATCATGCTCATTTGCTTCTTCGCTTTCATTTACTTCCTGTAGATCGTCATCATCATTATCATTTTCTTCATTTTTGGTTTCATCAGCATCTTCGTCTTCATAATACTTCTTGTAGCTGTGATCTTGTTCATCCTGTTTAAATATTAAATCAAATGCACTGTATTAATATTACCATTACCAACAGTAACACATATTAAGTAAATATCAGCCAAAATTGTATTAGCAAATTCTTAACAGTTCCCACCTCAACATTTTCTTCCTGGCTATCTTGATCAATTTCTTCATCATCATCCTCATCAACACTCTGATTATGTTCATCCTCATCTTCATCATGGTCATCTTCGTGTTCGTCTTCATTACTATCGTGTTCATCTTCTTGATCATGATCAACTTCCTCATCATCATGTTCGTGTTCATCTTCATCATCATCCTATATCACCAGCAAATTCCATTGAAGTTGCAGAAATTTACAGTGTTATTATTATAAAGCCAAGATTTGATCATAAAATATGACAATTTTGTCAAATTAACACTTACGGAATCTATTTCTTCCTAATATATAGAATGTTGAAAAAAAAAGATTATCTTGCTGACTATTAAAATAATTCATTCAAATATAAATAAAAAAATAGTTCATAAACAGGTGTTATCAAAAAATAAATATATCTGCAATTATCGAAATTTCAAGAAAACAATCAATACCTACTCACCTAATTTTAAACAGGCATATACCTACCTTATATTTCTAAAATAAAATTATTAAATTGATATATGTAGTTACAAAATGATAAACCCAGTAGACAGTAATAATGAAAATGTTTTTCTCTCCATGTCTCTGTTTTAACACTTTCACTGCCGGACACGCACATGTGCGTAAACAATTGAAAATGCATTGTCATATTTTTTTCCCAGCAAATGTGTTAAGTTTCATATGTAGGTAGAGAGATGTAGGTGAGAAGTTAACTTACAGGATGGTTTAGTTCCAGTGTATGTTCATCATGATGGTCATCTTCCGGTGCATCTTCAAGCCAGCCCTCAAGAACACCAGAATACCTGGACTCCACTGAATTAGCTTCCACTGTCGAAGAACAATAAAAGATAATGAAATGTATCAATCATTTTTAAGATTGCATGGAGTGAAAATGACCTTTTTCTAAGCCTTATAATATGTACCTATATGTTATGATTTCATAACATACATTTCATTTCATACATATTTGTGAAGATAGATATACTCTTTATTGTTCCATTCACAAAAATTATACATCTTGAGGTAACTATTGTAGTATTGTTGAGTTAGTATACCATAACACACATTGGCATCTTACTTACAATGAGTTACTTTGGAGCTAGCTCAATTCATACTCCACACTAAAACTAAATATAGGATTTTTTTTAGGACTGTAATTGTCTATAAAGTATCAATTATGTGTTCAATAAACCTTAATCTGCCAGTAAGTACAATAGAAAGTTACAGTAATTGCACAATTTTTTCACTAGTGTGCTGTCTTTCAGACCTATTCTTCTAATAAGCAATTGTAAATTTGTAACAAAAGATTGAATTAATTAAAAATGATTAGCATATCTGTTTATTAACAAGCGTAAATAGTAATGATACTTTATTAGAAGTATCTGGTAGATTAATACTTACATTCAGTGAGCCCTCTGTTTTCTAATATAATAAGACCAATAAGTGTTATAAGTACAGCCAGTAATGAGAAAAAGATGATTTTGGCACACCAGTGACCTCCAGTGCCATGCTCATGCTGAGAGTGGATGAACACATCTCCTTCCCCAAGCGCTGCGGCCGTTCCTCGTGGCTCCTCGACACCTAACTCATCTACAAAAATATAAAAGTGTTTAAAATAGAGTAGAACTGCTTAGTTTAAATAACTTTGGCAATATTTCTTACCTTTTTTCCTCTTTTTATCTTTACGTTTTCTTGGTTGTACGTCGCCTGACATGGCTTACTTTAATTTGGCGCTTCGTAGGCGACGGAGATCCTCTTATTGTTTCATAACCCTGAGTAAACAATGAAATCACAATGCAATGAACTTGCAAATTAAACGACACGACACGAGACAAGACAAACAAGGATCCAAATGCGCAATTTTTCGCTAATAAAGAAAAGTTTGGCGCACGTTGAAATTTTAAAATAACCTACGTGAAAGTACGACCACAGCTTTCAGAATTTATTTTAGAATTTAACCTAAAAATAACCGGCAAAGACAGCTGAAAACTCGGGAGTTGGGCGACACTGGACAGCTGCGTTCAGAATTCCGAAGTTGTACCTGTCAGACTAATGTATGACAATGACAGTCAATATAAAAAAATGTGAAAACTTTTGGCGGGGGTTTTTTGAGTGTTTGTGCCTGTGGTTTGTGCATATAATATGGGTGGATTATTATTCGCAAAGTGTTCGATAACAAGCGTGAGTGTTGGAAAGTGATACAGTGTTTGATTTATGTGATTTTCATGCTTGTTGCCAGGGCAGAAACTAGTGAGTGAACGAGATGGCGCAATACAAGCTGTAAGGCGCCATCTCGTTTACTCACTCGTTTCGGCCTTGCTATTAGAGTTGATAGTAAGGCCCCAGAAGGTCCTAGTAATCGCTAAGTGCAGTTTTTCTACCACTTCACTTAGCCCGATTCTTTTTCTGACTAGACTTACTCCACCGCATTGGTATAAATAGTCGCCTTTCTTGACGTATGGAGATTCCTCATTGGAGGTGAATATCAAACTGTCAAATGTAAGGTTGTTCGAGAGGTACCTTGAGGTGGCCTCGAAAGTGGTTAAAAATCATATATTTGCCACATTTTGTCTAGATAACTACTTAATTTGTTTATTTTTACTCTATTATTTTGTATTTTACAATTTTTGCTGTATCTTTCCTCACTGGAGTTTGCTCAAGCAATCAATAGGCTACTTGACTGTATTCATACTTGGTTAATATTGTTATACTAAACAAAATATACACTAAAAAGTAACCGCTTCTGATGACAACAACAAAATTGGTTGTTAATTAAGGCAGTAATTCGATTTTAAAGATTTCTCTAAAAGAAAAGTGGGAGCGTGGTGGGGACCTCTTGCTATCTCTTTTGTACGCACGAAACCAAGTGGCAGTGACGTCACAGCTCACACAGTGCATCCTTTTCTTGTTTTTTGACAGTTTCCCCACCTTCCACCGAATTTCAAAGGCAACTTATTTATTTTTGAACGGATTACAAAAATTCTTTCTTATCTCTGTTTCTGGAAATATAAATATTTATATGAAACAAAAAAGAAAAATTAGTAGAATACCCAATTATGAATGTCTTTTCAAGGAAAGTTAGAGGACTTTCTTAAGGCGCCTTCCAATGAGTTTGAGTGAAGAACGTCCATAAGGTTATGTTTAAGAATACGGGGGGACTTAACTAGGACTTGACGAAACCATACTGTAGGACTGAAGAAGATTAAAAAATTAAGAAGGGCTATAAAGGACTTGTATCCATGACCGTAAATAACATTACTAAAAAAAAAATTGAAATCTTCAAATAAAAAACTAATAATATTTTACAAAATTAAACCATAGAAAATATTAAAACATATTCTTTCGACTTTAAGTGATTTTTTTGACTTGAAAACCATTTCATAAATTACATAAACTACACACTAATGCTTAAAATAAAATGAGCGAAATCGCAGTATTGTATGATGGATATTCAGTAATGAGTAGCGAGGACGAGATGATTGCAAACTGCAGCTGTACATTAGTAAAGGGTATTCATAATATTATTGTGGATACCATGACTTCTTGGGACTCGGATAAAATATTGAATGGTATGTATTGATCATATATTTTAATAAGTTTTAATGCATAAGTTTATTATCAGTATTATCGTAGTTTGCACCTTAGTTTTCTGCAACGCTCGCTCAAGTTTTTCCCCTGCTTCTTTCTACCATAAGGTTGCCTGGAAGAGATTGAATTAGCAGTAAGTCCGTCTTTGTACTCATTTCTATTTATTTTTCATTGGATTCACTGATGTATTTTTTTTTTGTATGCAAATTTATGCAACAAGTGCTCATTAATTTATCCTAAGTAAGCTTGCTCATGTATAACTATTTTATATGGTTTTTTCACTTTTATTATTATTTAATTTAATGTGTAACAATCGTGTAAACATAAGACATCATCAAAGTTTTTATTTATTTCACAGCATTACAGCAGCATAACATTACTCCAGATGATATAAATTTTGTGGTGTCAACCCATGGTCATTCTGATCACATAGGAAATAACAATCTTTTCATGAAGGCCAAGCACATTGTTGGATTCAGTATATCGTATAGGGATAAGTATTATTCCCATGCATTTGACAAAGGTAAATATATTTTCATGTGTTATAAAAGTGTGTCCGTTATTGACCCAACCTTTATGACTGATCACAATCTGCAGTTCACACCTCTGCAGGCTGCCGACTATCGCGCCTTTAGAGATTAAGTCGAATGCAAGATTTGTCAAAAAAAGAGCAGACTTATAGTTTTCTCTAGTTAGCCATCAAGTTTCGACTTATCTCTAAAGGCGTGAGAATTGGCCCTGTGAGGTTCAAACTGCTTGCTTTACAACTGTATAAAAACTGTTTTTTTATTGTTTGAGGAACCTATCAGAATGCATATGTCTCAAAGACAAGCTTTTTGGCACTGCCGTGCCCCGCCAAATCAATACTTTTTTCAGTAGGTACTGGTATGGTGAGAGTATGAAAAACAGTTTAATAAATTAATTAAGAATTCTTTTTTTATATCATAAGCTTTATTGGTTACATTCTAATCAGTATTGTATTGGAGGATATTAAATTTAAGTGTTTTCTAAATTTTTATAATAGAAATGCAGCTAAAATTCACATGAGTTAAATCAATTTATGATAACTTTTAAAAATATCAAAAACATATATACCTAAGTTACTTTGTTGACAGGTGAAGAATATTTAATCAATCAAAGTGTGAAAATCTTACCAACACCTGGCCACACTCTGTCAGATGTAACAGTTCTTGTCATGTCTAAAGATGGTGAAAGAGTTGCTATTGCTGGTAAGAACCATTGTCTAAATTACTCCTATTGAACTGATTTGGTTCCTTTGCTTCTTTTTTTTCCATTTCTCTCTTCCCTTAGAAAAAGAGAGTGCCACTTCAATAGCTTTCTAGTTTTTATTTCTTATACTAAAAAAATTGTAGGCACTTCTTATTTCAATTATTCTGGTCACAAGTCCTCAGTATTGATGTAAAACTAGTAACTATAGGCTTATTTTAGTTCTGATACTATACTATATATAGTCAATAGTATTTTATGAAACTGTTGCATAATGTGGGTTCTTATAATACGAGTGTAATCGTAAGTTAAAAATACGAGTCGAGTTTTTTAAAGCATAACACGAGTATTGTAAGACCTAATTATGTGCAGTTTCATACACTACTTTATCTAATCTTATAAAATTAGTTAAAACATAAAATATTGTTTAAAATGTTAGCTACATTTTCAGACATTTTTTTAAAAGAGAAACAAATTTGATAATGGAATCCGTCGCTGATACTGATCGCGCACGCGTGTTGGCCCAAGGACCAAGGGGGTTACTAAGATATAGAAAAACTGCATCACAACCTCCTTGGTCCAGGTCAAGCTGTACTTTAATGAGAAAGTTTTATTATGATACAGTTGTCCATATAAGAGCTGTATCATAATTTAATTTTTTAATTTAATTTGGATGGCATGTGTATAAATTTATGACTGACATTTAAGTTCTATTTTTAATTTTTTAATCATTACATTTTAGTATGATTTAGATACATAAAATGTAATATAATAAATAACATCATTTTAAATCTAGAAAAAAGGGGCAATCTGAACATTAAAATGTACCAAGTATATATTGTTAATTTCGCTCCAGGAGACCTTTTTGAAAAATTTGAAGATATTGAGAATCCAAATATATGGTTGGAAGCAGGGAGTGATAATCCAGTTGAACAGATGAAGCACAGAGCTGAAGTAGCTGCAATATCAGACTGGATTATACCAGGACATGGACCACAATTTAAGGTGACTGATAGAATCAGGGATTTATTGAAGAGACAAGTTAATGACACACCATTAACTAAGAAATGATATAAGATCATGCAAAAATTTAAATTATGTTCTATTATTAATAATAAAAATAAAATTGGAGGAGCTCGTTAGTCGAGCGCGACCCGCGTATCCGTAGCGAATGCGCGTGTCAAGCGACGGCGTGACGCGACCACTATTGGATTGGTCGACATTTAGTGGAATTTTCTATCTTTAGCTCCTCCGTGCTTCGGGAGGCACGTTAAGCCTATGGTCCCGTTGGTTATCGATAGATAGCAGTCGTGAGGCTGTGACAGATGCCTTAGGTCAGCCTGAAAAATCCTGATTGTGTTGGCCACTAACACACTTCGGGTCATGTTCCTGTTGGTATGGTTTCCCTGAAAAAGGGTTACGGAGCTCAGACGGCAGTTGCTCCATTGTAATAACCAGTTCCGCTAAATCTAGGACCATGACTTACAGCGTACCCTAGGCTCCGAAGCGTAAGCTGTCGATGCATGCTAGGAATGATTATTTATAATTAATAAATGATTTAAAACAAACAAATGATTGCATCAAAATGAAATTTATTTGAAATTATACAGTTGCACAAAATAGTGTTTAAATTTTGTTTGACAAGTTTAACCTTTTTTGTAGACATAGACACATAAACAAACCCTGTGAAATTACACAACACCACATGTTCAAAAATTGGATGTGCAAAAGAATTATTTTTATTTTAATTATATAAATTGTGTTCTGTGAAAGTGTGTGACATTAAAACATGAAAGCTATTTATAAAGCAATCAGAGCGCAAATGCAAATGAAGAGGTTTATTGTTCTGAAAGAAAATATCTGACCCAAATAAAGTTACATAATTTTTTACTGATTCATGATTATTTATATTTTAGAAATTAATGAATTTTCGTACTGACGTCACAGTCTCGGTACATCAAGCATGTCCATTGCTTTCTGTATATCTTAATTATCTACTGCTGACTAAATTACAGTTCGGTGTTATTGTCATTTAGGCAAATGTACTTTTACGATTTTGTAAATTATCAGCTTACTTTTGAACAATGACATTATTTAGGATTGGACTTTCTTTCAAAACGAAAACCTTCCCATTTAAAAAAAAGAACATTTGATTATATCAATAAAGATGATGAAAATATATAAAATTTCTAATATAAGTCGGATTTTAAGAATTCCTTAGGAAATTAATCTTACAAATAAACGGTTTTACAAACCTTTACATATATGAATATAGTTAGAACAATAACACAATAGATTCAGAAAAAAAGAAAAAAATAAGTATCTAATTAAATTAGAAATACTTTGGACTTCTTTATTACAAACATATTAAGTTTTTCTTGTTTATAGCGAAGTTGTTGCCATCTAATATAGACATGTTTTGGTAGCTAAATGTTGCCTCTAGTTGTTTCGCTAGTTTTTAAAGTGTAAAGGCGACTAGAAATTATAAAAATGATTTCAAATTTAGTATCTACCAACGCATGTTTTTGGATTATTTACAAAATTCGTTTGAAATGTAATTATTAATATAATTTTAATTATATATACCAAATATCATTTAATATAGATGAAATCCAAGTTAATCTGAATCACGAGCCTCGAAATATTGTTCAATTTATTGAGGACGTGGCATAGCCATGTTTTGCTATGGGATGCAAACTATAAGGATTATTTTAGTCATGTTAATATGACATCTCATGGAAGGATTTTAGTAGTATAATGATGTTTTATTTTGGAGACAATTGGATGGAAGAATATTGCAAAATTTGCGTGGCTGGATAAACCCAATTTATCCTTATTAAATCAAATTATACCTTACGTAACTTAATGAATCAATGAGCTAACAGATTTGACACATATTTCATTTGTATTTCCTTCGATCTCAAATCCTTTGAGAGATTTTTTAGTTACATATAGTTTAACACAGATAAAAAGAAAACAATAATATTTTTTTAATTCAAACCCACACGGAGCTATGGCCTGAAGATCCAAATAAAATGTTCATAATCTACGAATCAACGAATCTAAATTCCGCTTAAATTTTCCCAAATTCATGAAAATTGTGTTGTAAAAAAGTTAATTTGTTTAAGGCGAAGAGCCCGCCTTAAGGCTGTTTTTTTAGTATTTGTAAGTCAATGTGCCTAAATAGAATAAAATATAAAGTTTAATTCGTGTTGTTGATACTAATTAACCGCTTATGCTAGTGACTGGCCAGACGAAGTATTTCTGTATTCATCAATATTTTAAACTAATAATTCGTTAAAAACTCAAAGAATAGCATTGTGAAAAGACACGATCAGAAAAGTGTAGAAGTGTATACAGAGACTACATGCTTTAACATTAAACACTGACAAGCAACAATTTGCATTGTTCATATCAATTATAAATAAATATCAGACCTTTCTTTGTTTTACACAAAAGCACTACTTTTAAACTAGCAACGTGAAAGTTATAATTACAAACCAAACTGGGAGTTTCTACTAGAATCTATAACTAGTCCATCACGAGTACAATGAAAATTAATATATACAAATTTGATAATTCTATGATAAATTAGGCAGCAGATGATTGAAGTTCTTAATGATAATTTGTCCACTGTCCACAAAGTATATTATAATCATTTAAAACTGGTCTATTCAATAATGTTTCATAATTTTGTTATGATTTAATGGTCCGCTTAGTGACTTACAGAAAATAAAAAGTTAACCATATATATCACACCAGTTTAAATGGAGCTTTTGTTAAAAAATATCACATATTTTTTCAAAACAACTAATAAATAATTTGCCGATTGTATACGTCAACCTCTGTCATTCAAAAGAAACCGCGAAAAATAGGTAGTTTTACGCAGAGAACATTTTCTTTTATAAAATCTCTGTGGATGTTCACGGTTTCACTTTACAGATACATATCGACAATATATACCTACATACAATTGAATTGTATGTTTCTTACAACACTGGCCTTACATAAGCTAACCCGTACAAACATACAACATGTGGCACACAGAGCTTAGAAAAATAGATATTATCGAAAGCAGATTATATATTACTTCCCGTTATACCTTCCACCGAGATCCGCGTGTCTACGTGTCCAGGCCATAATTGCTGCGTGCAATGTCAAAATATATTAAACTATAAATTTGAAATTTTCTAAAAACTTAATCAATTTATATCACAGCCGATATTCAATAACACTACAATGATTAAACATGCCCATATCCGTTCCGTACATTAATCGATAGCTGCAAACAAAACAGAAATAAATATATTTAGAAGAAATTAAATATTCAAATATACTTACATAAAGAAAAATAAATAAAAAAATATTTGTATATTAAACATGTAGTTGTAAGTATAGTATTAAAGCCGCATCAATCAATTTCATTTGACGACCATAAATTCATTCAACTCTCGTTTCATCATTCACTCTCTCTCAAAGGTAAAGAGCGAGAAAGCAAGCTTTAATAATATTCGATGGAAGAGTCACGTCACGTCCATTGAACAAAATATTTTTATTTTCCTCACTGAAAAGGATGCGTGACAGAGAAAGATGTCGGTATCTCAGGTGAATAAATATAACCAAATTACCAAGATAGCTTCCATACTTGAAAAAGAGCGTAATATTTTAATGAAAATAATAGTATTTAACATAGCTTAAAAATTAAAAGCATCTAGTAAATATATAAACTTTATTGTATTTACCTGTGGGTCAATACTTGTTGGCACTGGTTGAGGTTCGTCGATGCAGAGGTCGGAATCCGAGTCTGTTCTACGGAGGCTGTTGTCCTGTAAGAAAAAAAAACATTTACTAAATTGTAACTACAGTCAAACAGCATAATCATAAGATAATTCAAAAAGTAATGTCATGGTTTTGGGGTGTTAGATTTGGTGTTGACAGATTTTTTTTTAAACGAAACTTTTAAGTAGATAAGTCTTTAAAAACGTACATAACATATTACTTATCACGAACCTTACAAATTTTTTGGATACTATTTTATGTAAAACTAGCTGTTTCTTAATTTAATGAAGCTAGCCGACACAGTTTCGCGCCCCGGACACTAACAACAGCGGAGAGCACGATACTTGTTGCGCCTACTAAGATTCAGTCGCGTACGCACACACGTCAATGTGTGTGTTGCTTGTAGGGTTGGTACCTACATCTTAGATTATAAGCGTCATAGTTGTCGGTTACGTAAGCAGCGGCCGAAGCCGCATCCTTGCATTATTTTGCTCTCGGTTTTTACCCTAAATCTACGCGGTGAGGTGCGGTATCTGTTTACAATATACTCACTCCTTGCGTGTACTGGTGAGTGGTTGTGAGAACCCTGGCAACGGGCCGCATGAACCCGGGCAGCGTGTCCGTGAGCGGCGGGCGCGCATGCGTCAACAGCGGCTTCAGCAGCTTGGAGTCCACCGCCCCCCACAATCGCGCCAAGCGGGCTTTCTCACCGCCTTCACGGGGAGTATCCTGCCATACGAACGAACGTACAACTTAAGGCCTCTACTCACCTCACAATTGTTGGGACAATCTAGTATGAAAGAGCGGGGATGGCGTCAGACGGAAAATTGGCAGGCAAATGTGAAGAAACGAGACGATATGATATTCATCCTCTCTTTTATTCATACTAGATTGTCCCAATATATTTGAAGTGTGTAGAGGCCTGTACTACTCCAGTGACGTTTAAGCGTTGTTTGCACTAAACTGTGATGCTTGTATTTTTAGTTTCCATTGACATTATTATTAATTTTTATGACATTACACTCGAATTATATATACTATTATAGATTTTTTAATCACAATATTTTCAATGCACACTGTTTTAGGTTAGTTCTATAAAAGTAATTTTAACATCTGTATTACTAATAAAGAATTCGTATTTGATACTTTACCCTAATGAAATTCACTGAAAAGTGGGCAAGGGTTTATAGTTAGGATTAGAAGACTTTAAGTTATCTGAGGTAAGTAATAACTTATGGGAATTGAGTTCAACAACATCTATACAGAAAGAGCATGCTGCACGTGCGAAACATGCATTGTCCTTTTATTCTATCAAATAATGAGTGAAATGATAAATAAATAATAATAATTAGTGTTGTACATACTTGGTATTTTAGTTGCCAAGGCATAACCACTGCTCTATCTCCTTTGTCCCACTTAACTACCATGCGGCCATTCTAAATATTAAAAAGAAAAAGCAAAAGAACCAAATAAATATTGAAGAATGTGAAACTACAAGTATTTTATGTGCATAAAGAACTATTGTTTTGTTGTGATTATTTTACAAACTGTGCTTGCTGAGTATATTGTGGCGTTCTCTGTGCACTTTGTTATACTTGTTGTAGTGTTAAAATGCTTCAGGTAAGTACAGAATATTTTTAACGTTTTCATCAGAAAGTCAATTTGTAAAAAACTAAAGTAAATTGTCCTAATCCTGCCCAAAATTTAATTATAAATGCCATGCCATGCAACAGGTTCAAACAATGCGAAGAAATTGTTAGAAATAATCTGTACAATTCCCAACCGGTTAGTAGACAGTCAGTAATATACACGTGCAAATTATTTAGAATATTAAAAGGCGTGCATTGATATTTATTAGTCTTACTGTAGCCCTGTCGCAACTGGCCGGTTGCGTGGAATCCAAATTTCGGAGCCCGAATCCTATATCTCCGGGCTGGACAACAAATATGTTTTAGTAAGCAAACAATATACCGTCTATTTAATCTAGTTTTAATTTCGCCTTTAATAAACCCATTTAGAAAATTGCTGCTTAAACTGCTATGTACGTGGGTTGCTTAAAGGGTTGACGCTAATTTATACATTCGTAACAAGATTTTAAGACTGACCGTAACCAGAAATTACATTTCATATTTTAGCAATTAAGTACCATTTTCTATTTAGTAACCAATAATTATTGACATTTTCCGTTACTGCGTTCCAGTTTCGACTTATACACCGAAATCATGAATTAATTACAAAAGAAAATAAAGACAGCGACTAAATCAAATCTGCTTTGAATGTGTGCGGAACAACTGCAGGTAGATATTTTAAAGTTGTGTCTAAATTCCCCTTTAAAGTTACTAAAGCAGATTTGAAGGTGGACACGTCAAGCACGGTGAAGTTACAATATATAAAGCGGGGTAAAGTGCGTTATCGTGTGTTAACAGTACGTACCGATCCCCCAGTGTCCGTGGCCTGGTACAGCTGCCACAACAACGTCTTATTAATTACATTTGCAGCACTTCACCTATGTTTGTGCACCTCTATTTGCATGTTTTACCCAACAAATGACTAAATTTATATTATTATATTTCATGTCAGTACACTCGTTCGAACAGTGGGTTTAAGTAAAGCTGTAAGCAAATATATGATGATATAATATATAATGCTAATTTCGCAATTCCTTAGCATTTAATATATTGGCAAAATGTATTATGATGAAGTGCCTGCTTGTGGGAAAGGTTGCATTTACGGAATTCCTCATTAAGAAACAAAATGAAAGCAAAAGTATTAATAATTTTAGCATAGAAAAACATGGCAACACAAAGCAACACATGTAATGTGTTTTTACCATCACAATCGATGCTAATTTGATAAAAAAATAATGGACTTCCGAAAACTATTTACTAGTTGCGCTGATCCTAAAACAAGTGCTTTACTTGTAATAGTGCAAAGAAAATCTATGAATGGAAAATAGGGGGTAAATAAAATGTAAAATACTTACACTTCTTACGTCACGGTAGGGCAGAGCGTCTGTTTCGTCATTTTGCCCTTCCCTGGAATTAAAACGATTTTAATGAAAATAAAATAAATACATTTGGGAGTCTGTTTCAGACTTGACACATTTTTATTTTTTTTGTAAGCAATTACTTTTGGCTTCTGTGTCATCGGGTTGTATAATGTCATTGACCTGCAAGGTCAACACAGATGAAGATGTATATATATAAAATATAGAATTTGTTAATATCGGCAACAGAAATATCTCGTCTGTGTCAAAATTTCAACTGTCACGGTTTATGAGCATCAGCGGAGTCTTAGTAATAGGGACCCTATTACCAGTTTTACCATTCGGGTCATCATCATCATTTCAGCCGCAGTCAGTCCACTGCTGGACCTGCGTCCGGCGACTGCCTGCGACCTTTTTTCAGGTCATCTGACCGTCTGCGCTTGCCGGTTCGTGGTCGAGTACAGAACCCTACAAAGTAAAAACGTACCCGGTGGGTATACGTAAATAAGCGAGGGCGTGCGTTGCCGCGCCGCCTTGCAGCACGACGGTGGCGATGACGATGAGCGACGTGGTCGTGAGCATGGCCTGTCGTGCCTCAGACACCGTGTTGCGGATCGCCAGAGCGAACGACATCGCGCCGCGGAGACCTGCAATGGGGATAATTCACGCTAAATGCCAGCGCATTTTTCAAATGTATGATATATTTTGTATACTTTTGTTATTCGACAGTGGATGGCACTAAACTGCAATTGGGCGAGAAGCGTGGTAAACTAAAGGGGAGACCTTTGCCCATCACTGGGACACCTCGGGCTATTTAAAAACTCTTTAGACTATAATGGTCACCATTCCTAACTTCAGCCACGTAAAATATACGAAATTATTCGAAGTGTAATTATTTTTTAAAAATTGTACTCGTATGTCGCCCCTTTATTGGGGTAAGGTCTGTTGCGATGTGGCCGTTTTGCGATATTATAGGTTCTGAAAATTATAATAAAGCCACTTCCGTGAATTCCACATTTGAATAGAAAGGCGAATTTATTCTACAACAATTCACTAACATTTTCACCGTTATCTATTTTTATCTGACTTCATACATATGTTTCTTTTATTATTAAAAAAGTAGACACGAATAAATATAAGATCTTACCAGAGAAAAACAGCATGTGTTGGAAGTTCATAGGTATCGGGGGTTTTCGTCCAAGATTCAACAGAAACGATAGGGGATAAATGTTCACCGCGCGCCCTAGAGTAGACGTTACCTGATGGATTGGCTAAGGAAATGATATTACAATAAAAAGATTTAGTTGCACTTAAGTACACCAAAAATATTTTTGGACTTTTTTGGAACTTCCTCTCAACTCTGGAGGCCAATCGCTCTAACTTTAACGTTACTACCAAAACTAACGTGACCGTGAGTGCCATTTTTGAGAATATAAAAACGGCTGTCGACTTACTGATTATGATGAATCAAAAAATCATTTGAAATGGCCGGTTTTTTGATCTCATAAATAGCAAGCACTCTTGGTTGTGGTTTAGTTTTGGTAATAAAATAGCTATTGGCCTAAATTTGGTAACACTCGATGTTACAATTACCATATTTTTTCAACATTAACTACAAAATAATTAAAAAGGATACAAATCCAGCGATGATGAACCACGGATCAAAGTGATGCTTCGGGAAAGTGAACATCGAAACCCCGATGTAGGTGAATATGAAGTTTTCCGCCAGAAAGTTGAGTAGTTCGAACAGCTGCTTGGTGCGGTTCCGGGAGTCCGAGGACAGGTTGTTGTATGTGTAGTGAGCTTGGCAGATACCGCAGAATAGAACCGCCACCACTCCTGAAATAGCGAAGAAATATTTGAATAGGATTGTCAGTGGCGGAGTTTTGGCCTTTACAAGTCGACTCTCTATTACAGCCTGACCACGAAGGAATTCGCCAAGGCGAAATTCGCCGCGACGCCACCGGCGACTAAAAGAAATACAAATGCATTTGTTTCAGTGCACTAATTGTTACTACTCCTCATTTCGTCTCGCCAGTCACCAGTTCCCGTGGCTTTTTAGTGCATT
Organism: Euzophera pinguis; assembly: GCA_947363495.1. Classification (NCBI taxonomy): domain Eukaryota; kingdom Metazoa; phylum Arthropoda; class Insecta; order Lepidoptera; family Pyralidae; genus Euzophera; species Euzophera pinguis. Next base: position 7,343,204 of record OX376155.1, on the reverse strand, counting down.
TATTTATTTTAGCCGCCGGTGGCATCGCGGCGATTTGTTTCGTGGCCAGGCTGTTAAGAAGACCATTTAATTAAATATGAAACAAATTGACATTTAGTCACCACACTACATACGAACAATTAATGAGTGATTATAATTCATGCATTAAATATGTCCTCTATCCGTGTGGTTTGGGAAAGACCATTACATGGCCATGAAAGCATGTACATCCTAACTTCCTACACCGCTCACGCAAGTGTTTTTTCCGCAGCTCGTTTCTACCCTAAGGTTGGCTGAAAGATATTGTATTAGCGGTAAGTCCGTCTTTACTTTTATTCGATTTAATTATTTGTTTCTTTTGTTTGTAAATGGTACAATAAAGTGTTCATTCATTCATTACACAACCATACTAAACGAGACGAATAAGATGAAATTTCAAATAAGGAGAAAGGATATCCGTAACTCTCTTTTATATTTGAAACTAACCTAAGGTTGTCTGGTTTGTGTACAAACTGTGTTCATATTTTATGTAACAAACTTATGTTTTATCTTACTGTGTGCAATGCAAAGAAGTATTAAATTAATTAATAGCCAAAGGATACTACATTTCACAAATATTTGTATCGTCTGTTATATTTATAGAATCAAATTTGAATAATATATTTAGACGTTAGATTCAATTTAAACAGTTTCGAGCCAGATTATATGCATGTTGCTCTGAGTATAGACGATTGAAGACAAAAACCTTAGCCTAGCAGTGGGACACTAGGCAGAGCTGAGCAAGGAAAAAAAAAATACTAAAACATGGTAGGCACACAATAAGTGTTAAAAAGCGTCGATAGTCACGAGACGGAAGTCTTGTTAAGTTAATGCTCTGTTATCAGACTGAATTAAATTACCCTGAATAAACAATTAAAGTACTAACAGGCGCGTTATCAGTTAATAAAACTATTATTTATAATTATTTTCCATATCTTTCAAAATATTGACTGAATTTGATATTTATTTTACACTTTCGCACGATGACTTGTAGATATTCGTATTTTTATTCGATTTAATACAATATTGATTTTATGATAAGATCCGTAAGTAATATGTAACCTATAAACAAGTAGTATTGATGATATAGCTATAATGTGATCTCCGGTTTTTACTTAAAATTAAATTAGAAAAGGAATTTTACAAATTGTAATAACTATGCACCACCCTTTTTTTCGCATTATAACTTGCGTTGAGTCTGGGGCTCTCTAAAACGTCATATTTTTCCTTTTTTCGTACTAATATATTAAGACTGGCAGCCTACATGATTTTAATCGACCTTACTACTTTTACTGTTGAAGACACTCTTCGCGTGTGTTGCGAAATCATTCCAACAGTAGCTCGCACTGTTGGTTACGTACGCCTCTAGTGTTTTGCCATTTTATTTCATAGGCAGATATGATATCTGTCATTTCGACTCTACTAGTCAAGGTAGATAGATATACACTTCATTGTACCAATCACAAAAATAAAATTAGAAGAAACATATTTAAAAAATTGAGTAAAAAGGCGAGCTTATCGCTATTGCAATTTCTTCCAGCCAAAGGGTGGGTATAACATGGGAGCCTTCAAAAAGGGCGTGAAAAAATTCCTTCAGGGTCGGCAACGCGCTCGTGACATCTCCGGTGTTTAAGATATTTAATTGATTCAGGCGTTACTTTGCGGAAGTTAAAGTTACAAGCACTTACCAAATTAATCACGCAAGATAATTGATCGGAAGCACGCAAAATAATTTCGTAAGTGCTTATCTCCGATGTTGTAGGCGTTCATAGGTTACGGTAACCATTTACCATCAGGTGGGTCGTACGCCTGTTTGCCTACTTAGTTGTATAAAAAAAAGATAGGAAAAATAAGTATAACAAAAGGCGGCACACTTACTTATAGGTTCTGAATATTATCAGGTTTCAAAGCGAATTGCATTAAAAACCTGTTATTTTTACCTGTTAATTCGCACACTTCGGCTATAAGGAAAGCCGCGTATGACATGAGCACGAACAGCGCCGACTCCAACAGGGGCCACTCGCGCACGTGAGTGAACTTCGTCATGTGGACGTCGGTTAAGGAAATATTGGATTTCTGACCACTAATACATGGAAATTGTTATTTATATATGTAATTTAAATCTATTAAGCTTTTATGATTAAGATGATTTTTATAGCTATCGGTAGAAACTAAGAGATTTTAATACCTAACTAGTACATTGATAATAGTTTTGAATACTTTGCGTACATACAAAAACGTAGTCTCAGTGTTGAGTTACTTAATACAATAATATTGTACTATTTCGGGAAAGACCAATTATGAAATTGTATGAAATTATTTCATTGCGGGTCTTATTCTACTAGCATTGTATTTTCTCACTATAAAACAAGATTTTTAATTATTTGCTGCCATCCACGCTGTTGTATTTATGTATAGTAGTCAATATTATCAGGCTATTCTTTCGTAGATTCTTATTCTATTATTTTTATTCTTTATTTTCGATATTCTAGAACTAACTTCTTGGCATTAATTATAACATAGCGTTTCGGAAAGACCACTGAAAAAAAAGGTGTGTATGATTTGTGTACTATTGAAAAGGATATCAATGCAGTCAGGCATCCCATCAAAGCACCAATAAGCAGCGAGAGGCTGAAAATCCCGATGAAGTCACCGATAGCTGCCAAGAAAGCAGTTATTTCGAAGCCACCGTCGTTGGAGTACCTCTTTTCGTAATTTTGTATGGCACTGAAAGATAATTATGGTCATTTAAATTCGTTTAACCTCCATAGCGTTGGCGAAAGCATGTAGAACAGATAAGGCACTACCTTAACATACATAGTGTAACAGCAATCGATATTATATATATTCACAGCTAAACGATTTAAAGCAGCTTTTGTATTGAAGACAGCAACATAATAGAAGTACATTATATTAATAACTATATTAGTATAGGGTACAAACTAATCGTAAGGAAAAGCAATGAACTTTCGCATTTCTCTACAATAAAAAAAGGTTGACTGTTATATAATGCTTTTAGCATTAAGTTCGCCTATTGTGCTATACAAATTGTATTATGCACAATAAAGTTTAAATTTATAAATAAATAACTAAACAAATACAACATTGACCACGTAGACAATACCATTACGGTCTGTGTCTAAAAATAGGTCAATGTAGATTGTAGTGTAGGTAAATATATTGTTTTTTTATCTGGCGGCGATTATACCATTATTAGTGATGAAATCTCTTTACACGGATTCCAGCGCTTGTGTCAGAATAAATGGGAGCTATACAATACAGACTGGTTTGAGATCGAAAAAGGTGATAGACAGGGATGTGTAGCGTCACCTTGGCTGTTTAACCTATTCATGGATAGCTGTTTGAAAAATTTGAAAGATTCGGATTGGGATAGAAGATAAGGATCAATTAATACTTGCGCAGTCGGAGGAAGAATTGCAAAAGATTATAATGATTAGGAATGATGCTCTTGTAGATAAAGGTATGAAAATAAATGTAAGTAAAACTAAAGTAATGGTGTTTGAAAGAGATGAAAACAGAACAGTTTGCAATGTAGGTTTAAATGGAAAGAGTGTTGAACAAATGAATGAACTTGTGTATTTGGGTTGTATGTTTATGAGAAATGGAAAGCATGAAGGTGATATTGAAAAAAGAGTGGCTGCGGGTGATCGGGTAAATGGGGCATTGCCCCATAAGAGGGGCTGTTCATAGAGTAGTGTTAATACCAACTCTTATTATGGTAGTGAAAGTTGGGTCTGGCAGATAAATAATGAAAGCAGAGTTAATGCAGTTGAAATGAGAGCTTTACGGAGTATGTGTGGCGTACGTCTGAGCGATAAAATTAGAAATAGTGAGATAAGGAAAAGGTGTGGGGTGAATGAGGATGTAGTGACAAAGATAGAAAAAGGGATGTTAAGATTGTTTGGGCATGTAGAAAGGATGGATGAAAAGAGACTAACGAAAGGTATTTAAAAATCAAAGGTGACAGGAAATGTCGGTAAGGGCCGGCCTTGGAGAACATACTGCGACCAAATCGCAGACATATTAAAAAGGAAGATGTCAGGAGTCCCCGTAATCGACGAGCGTGTATGAGCGTAGAAGAAGCGAGGGAAGTCTGTAAGGTGCGTAGCAAATGGAAATCCGTAGCCTTTGCCTACCCCTGCGGGAAAAAGGCGTGATGGTATGTATGTATGTATGATAATAAACAAATACTCAAACACGTACCCGCTTAGTACTAAAGCCACCGCATCATTGAGAACACTTTCGCCAAATATCATAGCGTATAAATTTACGTCAACCTGAAACCAAACCAATTAGGTCAATAACACCTAGACTCATAATTTCGTGTAGGTTACATTGTTAATCGACCATGCACATCCTGGTGACAGAGTTGTGTGGAACCGCCTCTCGGCCTCTGATGTGGTTCCTGTAACGACCACCATATAGCAGCCGGGACCAACGGTTTAACGTGCCTTCCGAAGCACGGAATCATCTTTATTTTCAGACAATAAGGTGATTCAAGCCTGCAATGTCCTAAGCAAACTGAAAACAACTAAACAAAGTATGCTTCCCGTGGGAATCGAACCCACGACTAAAAAGTACCAAACAATGACTAAAAAGTATTAGTTTTGTTTGCATTTGCAAGTCTTATTTGAAGGGCATTATGTTGCTATAGGACCTATTATGCAACTTAATTGACAGGATTATAAACTGCAATACAAAATAAACACAGCCTAGATATGGCTTCATATTATTATTTCCGTGATTTGGTTCTCGAACTCTGCTGACATTTGCGATAAAACCAGTTAAACTTTAGTTATATTTAGCTTATTCAACATTGTTTTTTCTTTATTTGGGACATTCATATAGTATCATTTTTATTTCAGACACAAAAAATACTCCACGGCTATACATCGATACATTGACAAAGTATCTTTGTGGTGTACTTTTATTTTCTTTCGGCGTGGAGGTCATTTAAATGATTTTTAATTAGAAGCAGAGCCTTTACATGCACTATTTGTTTTGATATCTATATTATATCTATGTAATAACATAGGTAATCGTTGCTAAAAGTGCGCTTTATCGAAAAAAACTTTATCGAAAGTCCCAAATGTTAGTCATACTATTTTACATCATTATGATCACTCTTTATATTTTTTTTTAACTTAGATTGATAATTGGTCTCGCGCGGCGCAGCGGAGACCCAATTATTAATCTAAGATTTTTAAATTCTATAACGATCGAGACTCATTATTATTTCAGTCCATCATATCACTAATCTATTTCATAGTAATATTTGTTCTCATTATAAACACAAATCGGTAGTAAGACAGAAACAGAAATAATATTTTTATAAGAGCCAATATGGACCCTTGTACAAACTATAAAAAAACTTATATTTGTGCCTGAGATTGGTATCATAGCTGTCACGAGTTTAGATCGTCTGATATCAATTTATAATAAACGCACATTCATGGTACTATGGCAATTACATATCATGTGATGACAATGATTTAAAATTTAAGTTTTGATTGAGAAGTGTCTTTTACTAATAACACATAGGCTCATAATAATATGTAACTTTGATGAAGGGCGAAATGTTTAAAGTAGACTGGAAAATTTGGTTTTGGTTTTAAGTAGCACCAAAAGATAAAACTTTGTAGTTCACCTAGTAGGTATTTTTTAAAAGCGGTTTACAAATGTCAAATATTATTTACTAAGCCCTGCCACAAAACCAAAAAATATATATTGTAATCGGTAGTTACCATGATTAAAGTAGTTAAACTACCAACTACTTTACGGAGTTGCGATTATTGTAGTTAAACTAAATGTAGTTGCAACAACATGTAATCGTAATTTGTAATTAAACTACAAAATGTAGTTAACTTTTCGTACGCCCAACACTGGTAGGCACTTATCAAGTGAGTCTTAACGTAACTCCTTCAATAAGCACCACTACGTCCATCAACCGGTAGCTAAAACGTTCCATTTCCAAGACGTAGTTCTGGAACTCCTCGGAAAGCACTACGGGCACCTCGCTGTTGCCGACAGGAGACCCAGTATACATAAGCTTGTAGTCATCCCCAATGGACCGGGATTTACTGCCTTTCCAGCGAGTCTTCTGCAGGAACGCCACGGCCACCCTCCGCCTACATGCGCCAGCTCCCTTGCCCGATTAGTGTGCTAATATTGTACGTGGCGAAGCGGAGCTTCCTATGTTGAGGGGAGGCTCGATTCTTTAGCCGTGCCCGCCCCAGACACGGTAGCCCTAGCCCGTTTGTCACAGGCGTCGGGTGAAGCTCCTGCGCGCCGTTTTGCGGCGGCGCCCTATCCCTAAACATACTCCTCCGTGTCTGAACCATATATAATTTGCGGTTTGGCTTTTATGGGAGCGATTGCCATCTGACCTCCCAACCCCTCAGGGAAAGCCTGCCTGAAAGAAAAAAATAATCTTACCTTTAACTGTGAAAATATAGCAAGCACTGTAAGTGGATCCGTTGGCGAGATCAGAGCACCAAAATACAGTGTGTCCAGAAACGTAAAGCTGGAGGCGAGTGAGGCGGGCATGAGTTGCACACATCCGTACATCAGGGCTCCTATTACTAGCGCTGATAATGCTGTGCCCACCATAGCAAATGTTAAAATTGCCCCGAGGTTCCGGAAGAAATATTTCTGTAAAGATTGATATTGTTACATAAGATCTTGCCTGGTGTCAGTATTTTAGACTACAAAACATGGATTCTGGTCACCATCATAAGTAGCCGTTTTATCCTCTCTTGAGCCGAAGCTAAATTAAAAAATAATCTGAAAAACCTAAGTCTTTACCATGGAGTAATTACAAAGAGGAGATGCCGTTTGAAATGGCGCAGTGACGTGATCATTGGCGCCTCGCCGACACTGCAGTGGGCGGAGCTTCTCATTACTCGTGCTCTATGATTGGAGCCACGGCCGAAACCAAGCACGTCTGCCTTCCGCCCCGTGTAGCCTCACAAACGCTCTCTTACAAAACGCTTATTACGGCATCTCCTCTTTGTAATTACTCCATGGTCTTTACCACCACAGAATTGGGTGCCTTTACATTTTCCTTTAACGTTTTTTATATAATCTATTCTTAGATTTCTATGTTTTCCTTAATGGTATCACTACTTTATCGTTTTACAGTTTCGTTTCTTGTTATGTTTACATTGATGGTGTTCACTAAATATATTTTACTATATTGTGACATCATAATTTAGTACTATGTCTTTTATTTACAACGGTTACAATTTTAATAAAATAACTTATGAAACTATTTTTTTGTTTACTTAACATTATTTCCGGTAACATATCTATTGTTATTTTACATCCTATTTCATTTTCCACATCCAGTCTCATGCGACAAAACACTGGACACTTCGTTAATATATGCAAGACCGATTCGCAGGTACAAGATGGACTATTGCGTAGTTTACAGCGGTGATGGTACTGAGCGAAGCCCCCATGCCCCGTCAGGACCTGCGCCACTTGGCTATTGAACTAAATTTTCTGAACTGTTTTAAATGCGGCTAAAGCCGTTGGACAGAATTTTTTGTGGTCCCCGCGGGTTTGCCGAGATTGTATCGTTCGTCCCACACCCGAATCGAATATTGTCTCAGTGTTCGCTTCGCGTGCGACACGGGACACAGGTCATAGTTCGCCTTTCTCTTGGAATTTACAGCGGCGTCCTTTGCAAGATTTGCCTTTTGGTTCCCCTCCAGCCCCGCGTGCGATCGATATGTTCTGCAGGGTGAGGAGAATCAATTGCCGAAGCCATCCGCTCTATCTCTCTATCCCCCAGTCCCGGTAGAGGCGCCCTACCCTTGATCCCATGCAGTGATGCTACCTCGCTTAACCCAAGATCAAGAGGGAGCAGACCTGCTAACACCAGTGCCGAGTTCAGAGAGACAGTGTGGTAGGCCCTGAAGATTTTCTGAGCAAACCCGCGTTCAATTGTGTTTAGTTGTTTCTGGATTCCTACTTTTTTAACTACCGGTTGCCCATACACTCAAGCCGTATAAGATTATTGGTTCTATAGATGGCCATATAGATTGCCATTCCGAGTTCAGGCTCTTTAGCCGCTCTAGCTAGCTGCTTGTACAAGCTACAAGCTGTGTGTTTTAATAGCTTTGTTGCATACATTTCGGACATGCAACTTACGAGGGTCAAACTGAAAGTTCTTAGAAAATCTAAAACTGAGCACACTAACAAGTTATTCCTTTTATTACATCTTTTCAAATAGTGTCCTTTCACGTCAATACATCTCTGCATCCGATGGAACTACTGAGAAAAGCACTTTGCCCACTCGTCTTTAGGGGTCTCTTCGACGGCGTTTTGAAACGCAGCCACTGCTTCCTTGGCGTCCATAAAACGTTTTCCTCGAAGTTTTTCTTTTATTTTCGGGAATAAATAAAAATCGCAAGGTGCGAGGTCGGGGCTATATGGCGGGTGACCTAGTAATTCCACGTTTGATGTCGCCAAATAGTCGATCGTTCGCCTGGCGGTGTGCGACGAGGCGTTGTCGTGGTGAAGGAGGATCCTACTGCGAGGTCGTTTCTCCCGAACTTTTTCCAAGACAAGTGGCAAACAATTGTTAGTATACCACTCTGCAGTAACTGTTTTTCGATCCTCTAAAACAAGTGTCGCGTAATGTCCGGTCCTTCCGAAGAACGAGGCCACCATCTTTTTTCCCACGCTTCGACCTCTCTTCACTTTAGTTGGCAACTCCTCGGAAGGAAACACCCACTGAGCAGACTGTCTTTTGGTTTCGGGATCATAACAGTAAATCCAGCTTTCGTCACCCGTAAGTATGTCAAACACAGCATTTGAGTCACCTCCGTTAAATCTTTGAACCATTTCACGGCACCAATCAGCACGACGGATTTTTTGGGCCTCGGTCAAATCGTGAGGTATCCACCGGGCACAAAGCTTCCTGACCGCTAAATGTTCATGCAGGATTTTGTGCACTTGGCTCATACCGATGCCTAAACTTGCCCGAATCTGCTGATAGGTCACTCTTTTGTCAGTCTCTATCATACGCCGCACAACACTGATGTTATCTTCAGTCGTCGCCGTAGAAGGCCGTCCCTCACGCAGATCATCGGTGAAATTAGTGCGACCACGTTTGAACTCATTAAACCAGTTGTAAACAGTGGCACGAGATGGGGCTTCATCGTGAAAGGCCAATTGAAGTCTATCATAACTTTCTTGTTGACTTAAATGACAACGAAATTAATAAAAAATCATTGCACGAAAATTTTCTTGCGTTAAATTCATGCTGACGTGACACAGACAAAATTTTAACTTATTTTTTTATTATACTGTTTACAAGTGGTCAGTTCTAAAGACTTTCAGTGTCGCCCTCGTAGTTTTGCATCTATAGTCACGCCCAGGAGCTTCAATTCGTTGACCGTCTCCATAGGGGCTCCCCCCATGCTAAGTCGTGGTTTGTCATATTTTCGCCTTCTTGTTATCATCATGGATTTAGTTTTATGTGGTGCAAACTTTAGTTTATTTTCGATGCCCCACGTTCAACATGGGCAAAGATCTCTGTTGCTTTGCTCCCAATTTCAAGGGCCGGGTCTCCTCTAAAAACCAACATCACGTCATCTGCGAAAGCCTGCACAAGTCTTTCATATTAATTTTATATCCATCTTAAATTCCACACTTGCCATTGTGTTTTTTCTTATGTGTTTTTCAAGTTGAACAATGACTTGTCAACAATCAACAGAGACATTTTATTATAACATAAAAATAATATTTAGATACCACAAAGAAAGAAAGAGAAAGGAAAATTTCAACTCCCTGTTGATCTATGATATGTTAACTTGTTAGCCAAAAATACATTCAAAAAATTACCACAAGAGCTAAGCTCTCAAACTGCTGACCATTGGCTTTTGCAGGTACAGCTCAAAGTAAACTATTATTATTTTTATTGGTTTTCAAAGAACTTACCCTTTTCAAGCAATATCCAGCATGAAATATGATTGGAGGTAAAATTATATTAAAGAATATCTCGGGATCAAATGTAGCCTTCAGATCTATTTCATTTTGTTCCACATTGACTATCTCACCTCTGAAGCTGTAGGCATAAGTTTTATTTGGTATTGGGGCCTCTGAAAATACAAAGTAGATAGATAGATAAGATAGATAATAAATTTATTTTGTTCAACTGTTACACACAATAACACAGCATCATACAAACAATGAAAATAAATACATAAATTTCTTAACCTAATTAGCATGCAATGATTTATGTGTGCCACAGCAGCACAAATAGGCTACAGCTCAGCGATATGTTGCTCCAGAGAAGCAACCGCTGATTTTCAGCTGTCACCTATTGGATAACACGAACAAGCGCAGCCACACTAGCAATACGAGGCTCAGAAGTAGCTATGTGTAAAAACTTTTGCCAATAAGATGGGTCATAAAATCAAAGCAATTAACTATTTTAAGATTGTTAACTTATGTATTGTAAAATATAAAGTTGTTTGTCTTTCAAACAATCAATAAAAATTTCCTACATATATAGTATATATATAAAGGAAATTTAGGTATAAAAAAAAAAGTAGTTCAGCTATACTATATATATATAGTATAGCTAAACTACAGTTAAATTTAATGTAAATAGACTATGGCTTATAAAATACACATCATAGTCATAAGTCACCAAGGAAACTGCAGAAACTCACAAGGCAGCATAACATGCATTCTATTGTATCTTCTGTTGAATGATTCATGGGCCAATTGGCATCTTTATGGGCAGGTACCATGTCTATGCTAACCATTTACCACCATTCACCCGTATGCTTATAAAAATATATTCACTTACCACCAGAAGAGATCTGGATCTTATCTGGGAAGTGGAATCGCAGCATGTCTGGTGGCACCGACAGATTGTACTTTGTATCAGGTGCGGGGTGCACATCAATGCGCGTGACCTGGTTTGTAGAGCCTGCATATCTGATTATTGCTCCTACTATTAGACCTGTACAAATATTCAAGTTCATTAATGATATGGCAAGCAGGTTTTGTAATTTTGTTTTTCTCTTTCCATGTATAAGATAATATCTTTCATGTTGAATGGTGCAAAACTTTTTATTATAAATCAGGGTTACAGGCGGTTTTTGGAATAATTGTCGTTCATTCAAATTGGGGATACACAATCAACCAACAAACCTCAAATTACACCAATTTGTCTTAATTTAATATTATGCACTATTCAAGAAAAAGAGAAGAAATAGTTGATAGTTCATCATTAACAGTAATTATTTATACAGACTGTAAAACTATAAAATGTTGCCAGCCTCTTGGGTAATTTACGGAGCAATGACAGCGATGCGGGCTCTATTTTCTATTTAAATTAAAATTGTTTTTTATTTACTTTATAGTCTTAGTTTAGTTTTCCTCTTTTTTTTATTTATTTCTCATATCGTAAATATTCATCTTCTTAAATAAAACACTTACAACTAGAAACTAATTGTTTGCAAATTAAATACAATCATTTTTAAATTTAATTGTGTATTACAAGTTATATCTGTAATGTTTATGTTTGAGGAAAATGTTTTTACAAAAACCTTTGGTTTTTATTTCACCTTGGTTGGTGGGAGTAGTTATTAGCTAGCATTGGTTTTAGTTGAATTATGGTATTGTTTAGGTACCTACCTACTGTTATTTTTTTGTTGTTACAAGCTTACATTAGTACATATACTAATAATTTTCATTTATGTCTGGGCCAAGTAGGTCTTAGGGAAAATCATCCTCTAAATATAATGCTAATGTAGATATTTTGGACTTGAACCTTGTGGATGTATTTTTGCTCAATAATTATGTACTCTCTAATAATAAACCTGAGATCATCTTCATATGAACAAAAAACAAGTTCATAAAGCTCAAGATTTTGTAATCACATGATTAAATCGGTATTACTTCTTAAACATAGCATTCATCTTCGAAATTACAATACCTATGTATTTGTAAAAACAGGTACATAATCTTACCATATATTACGGCCAGTCCAGTCTCATGGATCCAGCTCACGCGTCGATGTTTGAACACCCATATAGTCAGGACAGTGAGGGTGAGAAGACAAGTATAAATTAAAAGATTTAAACTGTCTATTCGGTGTAATAAACTAGCTTTAGCATCTAAAGCAATATCTGCACCTGAACCCTGACATATTGCCAGAGAGTACAAAAAAAACCCAAAGAAAACTAGAAACTTCATATTCACTTCTTCGAAAATTCAATTTGCAATACGAAAACAAAAATCACATTACAAGTCTATGTAAATATTGAACTTCACTAATGATTACATAGCACATTAACAAACACTGGTGGATTCATTGAAGCTGAACAGCACAGGAAATGAAATAAAATAGGAATATCAGCAAAATGTAAGTGGTAGGTAATTACGATTACTATGAACGAATTGTATTTTCGATTTTTGTGGAAGTAATTCTGGAATAGTTGAACGTTGAACCGAGGAAATTGGAAATCGTTTTTATTTCATTCGCACGCGTAAGATTCTTGCGTGTATAAAAGGAAAAGAAACAATAATTCGTAACTTTTGCTTTTGATTCAGGAATCTGACAGTGACAGTCTGACAACTGTCATTTGAATATTTGACATATCGTTAGACGTTGACATTATATACAGTTTTTTTTATTTGGCTTTTACTGCTTTTACAAATCGTATTTAGGCATTTTGCCAGTAGAAAGTCTAGATTACTAATTAGTCTCCACGGCGGCGCTACGACTAGATACCGCGATCACCGCGATGTGAAGAAAAGTCAGTTTCCAGAATGCAGCAATTTATTAGGACAGTGTGTGTAAAACAATGTGTAAAGACGCACACTAGCGTCGATTATGTATTGCCAGGTGTCCGACCAATGAGAAAATTATTAATTGCTGTGGTATTGTTACGAAATATAAAATGTAGCTAAGAAAATCCTTTAAAATGAAATTGAAATAAAACTGGTCAAGTTTGAGTCGGCTCGCATACAGAGGGTATCTGTACGATTTTTTATTTTTCTCCATTATCCATCTCATAGGTTTTCCTGTAATTTATGCATCGAAATTCTGGAATCCCTAGTTTCGGAGCTAAGGTAGGGAAAATGGTTATTTTTTGTCTACTTTATTTTATAAATATATATAATAATTCTAATATAGAATCCTTAAATTGGCTAGTAAACTTTTTCATGAAAATGTCTAATTCGTAAACCATTTCGAGGAATAGGCTTAAGGAACAGATTACATTAATCAGATCTTTAGTTAAGCAAGTATTTTTTAAGTAAATCGCAGAAAACCTAATGACTTTCATTTTTTAGCAAGGTTAACGTATGACGTAGCCGGATAACTTCCGGCTATTCACATTTATTTTTTTAGGTTGGCAGCACAGAGTAGTGAATTAATACCTATTTTTTGTTTAGTAGCGCTAATTAAGCGCTTCACGTACTTGTCACCCATGTCAAATGTCATCTCTGTTCAAGTAAACATAACCCATAAATGACATATTTACATCTTCATTACATTCATTCATACATTATAATGAAGAATCGTTGTCTAATTATTGAAAAATCAGATGTCAACGGATAAAAAGACGGCAATAAAGTTCAATAAACAGGCCAATATGCAATAGATACACGAAATGAGGTAGGTACCTAGATATTTGGTGATTGGAAACAAACAAGAAACCAACTCGCGGCTCGCGGCCCATCTTGACTTTGACATTTGACACTGACATACATATTTTTTAATACTTATGTAATTTTTGCTTTCTTGCAGTTCAAGATGGTCATTATAGATGCGTGACGTCATCACTATAAAATCTTTAAAATTAAATAACAAAATAAATATAATTTTAATATTTTTTTTCGTTTAAATCGTATCTCCCAAATAGTCTATTCTATCAATAAAATATATAAAATACACAATTTATTTTTTAGTTGACTAGCCAATTGCAACAAGAACTTTCATTTGATTTATTATTATTTATACGATATATACACAGTACAGTATGTTAAACATTACTTTTAACTTTTTATTTAGCTTAGAGCTAATTGATAACTGACCCCTTTTAAGTTGTGACCCGGGTTTAAATACAAATAAATAAATAGACATACACATATTATCACGGCCTTTTTCCATATGGTAGTGTTGCCGGAAAATCAATTACACATCGAATAATTATCGATTCTTTGATAGTTGAAAAAGTAATCTAAGGCATCGATAGTATCGATATTGATACTGTCGATAATATATTTACGTAAGTACAATATTTTATTCTTTATGAGTTGAATGACGATGTTTTGTGTAATTCCCGCTGTACACTCCCGCCGCCGAGATTAAGCATTTACCTTAAATAAATATCTATTGATAATCCATTCATAGATTATTTTCGATAAATTGTCAAAAATCAATACTAAAGATTAGATTACATCGATACATAACGATTACGAAACGATTACTTATGTCGATTAAATTGATTATATCGACCCATTTCTACCATCGATTATTTGTTTGGTATTGCAATTAACAATCGATTATTTTCGATTAATTGTCAAAAATCGATTAAATTGATAATATAAATACTACCGATACCCCAGATTATTAAAAAAAAACAAAATCGATAATCGATTATCTGGCAATATTACCCTACGGGGTACCAACTACCCAATGGCCACATTTAGAATGTTGGTGGGCGCAAAGGTGGAAAATGGAATCAATAATAGTGACTTCGATTTTCGCCCACTCCCTCGGCCGGATTGTATGGTCTGCGCGGGAAGAGAAGCAGCTAGTACATTCCACGTTTTTTACTTTTATCACAGACCAGCATTGAAAAAATAAGATGCCACAGACAGATAGACAAAATTGAAGTCAAACTTTTAACATCACTCTTTTGGGGCCGGGAGTAAAAAACAAAATATCCAATTAATAAAAAACAAAACCTTCGGGGAATTTGGGATTTTTTTAATACACGGCAACATTGAGCACTGAGCGGTACTTCGCGCCATATTATAGGGTTTCATTACTTTCATGAGTAATTTATGTCCATAGGTATTTCGAAATTATACAATACTTACTGATGGTATGTAATACCAGTATCTTTCTTATTTCTTTTTATTATTCTTACTCAGTTTGACTACGCAAACTGCCATTTTGCTTCTGCTTTTACATAAAATTTCAAATTTATCTAGACATCCAACTCACTCATCGGTTGCGGCGTGACTGACGCGGGTACGCCGCGCCGCGAGTACTTCGAATTCGGCGTAGTTTTAGTTGCCGCATTTTTCTAGTACGCCGACGGTATCTAGTCAAGCGCGCGAGACCAATTATTAATCTAAGTATCAAAGCTTGCGGCAGCTGTAATATTTAGTCCAGCTTGACTAAAAACATATGCTGTAGTTTTTTATTGTGAAATTCTTTTTTGACTGTGTGTTTTCCAGACTCGTCCACAATTCGCACTATAGCAATTACGGTACGCTGTTAATCATGGTCCTTGGTTTGGCGGTGCTGGTTATTACAATAGAGCGACTGCCGTCTGAACTCCGTAACCTATTGTAGGGACGCACATCTGAGAATTGTATCATCTGTCCCTACATGCCTGTGGTCGCGCTACAGAACCCTTTTGTGTTACCTATGTGATTCAGTTTGGCTTTGACGTTCAAGTAAAGCGCAAGTACGTATACGAGTCTCAGTGGTTTAATTTATGCACCCCACTCACTATACCCATTCAATGCTACTGCACCAATGGACAGTACACTATTTTACAGGAAAATATAGAGCTACATGATATGACCCGAAGTGTGGTAGTGGCCAACACTGTCAGATTTTTCAGGCTGCCTAAAGGCCTAACGCCTTAGCCTAACGACTGCTATCAATTGTAACAACTGATACCAACGGCATAACGTGCCTTCCGTATTCTAGTATCCCGGGTTCGGTTCGGTTTCTGGTTTTCCATACATTCGTGTTAACCAAAGCGGCGTTCCTGCTGTAGGATTTTATGGCCTTGTTTATTGTTTGGGTTACTACGGAACCCTACATTGCGCGTGACGTGGCTTGACATGCACTAGACCACTTAGTTTTTGTAGAAATAATTGAAAATAGATTTCATTTGATAATTAAATCTATTCTCTAAGATTAATAATTGGCGCGAGGCGCGAGGCGCCACACCAATTATTAATCTATGTCTATTCCATTTTCAATCCCTGTAGTTACTAATCAGTGCAAAATTTTGGAACCCCTACTACGAGTAGGTAAATAGAAACCGTCAAATTTTAAAATTTTATAACCCGAATAAATATCCGTCTATACTTAGTCCGTGATGTGACGATTTTGCCTTTTGCCTTTATTCTGCCAAATGTATCTAGGTTCGTTTCTTATGAAACAATTCATTGCAAACTTGACATAATTTAAAACAATTGCTACTAGGTACTTGAATCACTAATTATAAAAGATTGCCTGGTTTGAGTAAATCATGTTTTAACAATAATCTATCAAAACTACATTGGGGCACGCTAAGCGTCACATAGGCAGTAATTATGGTAATTTGGAACCTACTGTTGTCAGTGAGGTTTTGTTTACCTATTGGGTCATGAACTCTTGATAATTGGCAGATTTTTTTATACCTACCTCTTTGAATACCTTGCAGAGTATCAATCAATATATCATTTCATTTATTTACTCACAGATCAAGGTAAGTTTGAAAGTTTAGTTTAAAAGTTACTTAGATTAAGTAAGCTTAAAAACTAAAACATGATTCCAATTTTTTTAAGATAACTACAGATGGCGTTTTAGTAGTACGTTACGTACCTAAGTGAGTCGAAGTAAAAACCGGTCAAGTGCTAGTCGAACTCGCGCACGAAGGGTTCCGTACCATTATCTATATAAACCGCAAAAACTCGTGTCTTTTCACCAAGCTGCATCTCATGAACCGTGATAGACAGTTGAAATTTTCACAGATGATGTATTTCTTGCGGCTATAGCAATAAATACCAGTACCAGTACCTTCCACCTGGAAAGTTTAGCTTCTTTCAAAAGTGATCTTTATGTTATAAGTTGGCAAAGAACCGTGGCTCCGGAATAACTTAATTTGCCTCTGGTAAATTATGGTGAAATTTTAATTCTAGTCAAAATAAATTGTAAACGAATCCACATTTATAATATTTGTTAGTTATCTAAACTTATCATATTTTACTATATAACACACAGACATTATCTTAATAATAAAACTCTTTGTCTTGGCTAATGCCACAACAGCCAACTAAATCTACAGATAGTAGATGATACGTAGGAAACGACCGCTAAGAACAGATTTCCTGCGATTTTTCCTGAAAATACAAAGAAACAAGTAAAAATTATACAAGAAAGTCGTTTAGTCAAGAAAATCGAGAGTCAAGTCAGTAGTTAAGTCAGGCCAAGTCGAGTCAGAAGTATTATGCTAAGTGAAGTGGTAGAAAAACTGCACTTAGCGATTTCTAGGAGCTTTTGACTACAAGCAAGAAAATCACATTAATCGAACATTGTATCACTTCCCAACAGTCACGCTTATTCTTGAACACTTTGCGGATAATAATCCACCATTATTATGCATAAACACTCAAAAAATCATAAATTTTGGAAAATAAATACAGCACCGAAACTGCTTTTTTCAGCTTCCCGCCAAAAGTCCGGAATGAACATTGTAAATGCTCCGTTAATAAATATCCCGTGATAGAATTGGTATGATCAGGATATCGCCATAATTTGTAAGCGTACTGACAGAAAATTGTTTTCAAAACTTTAATAAACAATCATATCTTCAGGCGTTTCAGCTCTTCTGATAATGTCAATTGTCTGTAAATCTTATCATTGATTTTTAATGAATGCACGTCGAGTTAAGCTGCGCCTGCGCCGCCAGGACAGTGCGCGGTAGACCACCGCGCATACTACACGTTCAACATTAAACCTTCTACTTTGACCTTCTAAGTAGTTTGACAATCACTTATACGACAATTATTCTCAACGCTATTCAACGGCAATGTGATTTATGTACTAATTTAAATTTATTATAATTTTAACATTCCTAATTCTTACAGTGATAATATAAAGTGATATATTTAGTTTTAATAGAAAATGGAGATAGTTAAATTCGTATTGCTTTTTGCAGTTTTCAGTGGCGGGTAAGTTTCAGTTATTTTTTATTTTTTCGGTATATAAAATAATAATAACCGTCAGAAAGTACGACTTTCTGTGACAATGGTAAAGTTCAATCAACTCGATAACTTCACTACTACATAAGGGCCAAACATTATTTCCGATCATTATAGATTATTAGTTCCATCTCTTGCCTAGTTATGGATATATCTTCTATTGATATAGCCGAGAAAAGGTTTTGGCAGGAGCATATTAAAAGAGTCTCTACGCGTAGGATTAGGAGTGGTACCTATATTTGAAAGTGTGACTCATGCACAATCGGCGAGTCGAATAATTTTTGTTCGATGTCGAATGATTTTCGTTCGTTCACAAAGGATTTTTGTTCGATATCGAACGATTTTCCTTCGACATATATATGTCATACATTTCAAAAATAGGGCTCCAGTATCTTCGTCAGTCAGGAGATCTATTAGTAACGTATCAAAAAATACATAAAATATCTAGTTTATAGATAACTAGCTGTTTCCCGCAGATCCGCCGATCAAAAAGTAGCCTATGTTTGACCCCGGGGCTTCAACTATATTTATACCAAATTTCATCAAAATCCGTTCAGCGGTTTGGCCGTGAAAGCGTGACAGGCAGACAGACAGACAGACAGACAGAAAGACTTTCGTATTTATAATATTAGTATGGAGTATGGATGAAAGAAACTTTTTTATTTTAGAAGATTTATGATTATGAATTAATAATAAACTTTGTTGATATTAATGTTACATTTGTAAATTAAATTAAACTATTTTAATACGGTTTTATCGCGTTTATTACTTATTTATTTACACCTGGCGTTTCAAACACTTTACAGCGTTCATGGTCGCAGGCAGACATTTATTATACATTTGTAGTTACGTTTACACTTGATTAATTTATTTAATACAATACAAATACTCTTTATTGCACCAATTTATTATAAATCTCTTTTGTATTGTATCACATACAAAATTGTAAAGCACAATAAGGATCTTGATAATGACATACTCTGTTAGTGATGTCCTCATAGAGTCCTGCGATACCTTCGAATGGTAGGTACCATTGGTTACCTTAACCGCTAAACATTCGTTATTCTTAGTTTATTTCTGTAGATAGAGTTACCTAAGCTAAAATCAGACCGATCTTTAATTTACTGAGCTTGGCCTCCGTGTTCTATCCGCATTTACTGGCAAGGTATCCTACTACCATTTGGTCTTGCTATTCAGGTTCAGGCTGCTGGGCAAAAGCCGCCAACTTTGATTCCATATGTCTCGATTTGTTGTTTTTTTCTTTATTAAAATCTCTAAGGTTCTCAGTCCATCTCTTCCAGGGTCTAAGGTCTACCCCGTTTCCATCAATCCTACTACTATGCTGTTAAATTAATTAATTGTTTTCTTTTTAGAGAAAAAAAAACTATAACAATTGCAAAGATATTCCGTAGATACGGAACTACTAATTTCATTATTTAGTAAAATAATGAAATTAGTTTTTATTTTAAAAGACAGCGTAGTCACGTAATTTTATATTTTTACAGTGTAAGTAACTATTGAGTAAAGTTTGTTACATAATTTAATATCTAGTTTAGAATTATAACTGCTGTCTATTGTGAACAAAAGAAAAATGTGGTTTATTCCAAACAATTAAACGTTTATAGCGTAGATAAATCATAATAACTCGAAGATTATAGAATAATAAAATAGCAATAAAGAAATACGTTGCAGATCTATCCAGAGCCAGCAAGGTTCTTTCCTATACTTGACCTTCAATTAAAACAAAAATATATCAAAAAGAGTGGCACTTAATCATTCAAGCGACGACCTTAAATTCATTTGAATAATGGTACAGATACTAAAAGTAGGTTAGTACCTTTTATTTACCTTGTTAAACATTGCATAAATTGTATATGTAAAAACATTTAATTACCAGATAAAATATTAAGCTAAACTCTTGACTTATGCTGTACTTAGTGACAGCATGTATTCTGTAATCTGTGGTATAGTGTAACACGATGAAGAAGTTAATAATAATTAAATACTTCTTCTGCTTACAACTCGAGTCAATGTAGCAATATGATGCCATATGGTGGTCGTTAAAGAAACCACGTCAGAGACCGAGAGGCTGTTCCGAACAACTCTGACACCAGCGTGTACATGGTCGATTGACAATGTTATCTACACGAAATGATAATGAATGTAGTGATATCGCAATACTTTCCAAAAGCCTATAAATTTTCGATTTCTACGAACCCTAGTGTTAAGTGGGACCAGGAGTAACAGTGGGATAAAATAGGTGGGACCACGAGTAAAAACCTTATGATTTCAAAAGAATTTTGGACGGGAGAGAACATCAGGAAAGTTAGCTACTAGATTTTAGATTTTATTACTGTCGTACTATATATATATAAGTATCGTACTGCTTACTTAGTTATGTTAATAAGAGAACAGTAAAATAAATAGCGGTATATTCACCCAAAAAACCAGGGACCAGACCGGTATCCCTTTCAGAGATTTTTGAGGGGTGTTTGGTAAGGGTTTTCTTATCAAAGTCATTCGTGCAAAAAGCCGTTCAATTTGCTTTTTAGTGCAATCTCGAAATAATATACCTTCAAATGGATATTATCAAACCTATTCGTATATGGTAAGCTACGTGGGTTGGGTAACCATTCAGATTTCGGGAGTAAGTGGGGGTGAAATTACCCCTACCAAGTTAATTAAAGGGCGTTTATAGGGAAAGCCGACCTGGGTAAGCCCTATAAAGAATGGGTTACACCATCGAATGGGGCTTCCTTATCATATGGGATAGACGTTGAATTGGGTGAGCCACTTTACTGGTAACACAACAATATTGGAATCCCCTTCAACGACTTTTCCTTTCCCTGAAAAAATAATAATATAGATACCGTATATATTAATATATATGTATATAGGTGAGAATATGGTGTAGGTAAGTTTAAATTAGCCCACTTCAGCCTTTTGACTGCTCTTTACGTTTTGGCCTTTGACTTGATTAGAATAGTAATACAATTACTTGACATTTAGGTTCTGTAATAGTAGATTATAATAAAAGGGTTTAAGTTTAGGGGACCAATTTTGCACCCTTGTATCATGATGATGATGATTACATTTAGAAACACCATTAGAGTAAAATTGGGCTTTTGTGTTTGTTAATGCATTGCTAGGTATCTCCAAATAAATATTAAAGTAAGTGCTTGATTTTACAGTTTTAAAGCTTCGTCCTTATTTATTTTTATTATCCTTTGAAGATTTAAGTAGCTATAGTCAGCCTATTTAGAACTAAAATTTAGGTATTCTTCCCTAAATTAAATCGACATTTGATTAATAGTAAATTAAATACAAAAACAAATAGGTAGATTTAAAAAATGGCGCTACTGTGTATCAGTACACAGACAGACAGAGCAGACCCTGATAGTAATTTTTTTTTAGTTGTGAGTTTTACGGCCATGGATACAAATCCTTTATAGCCCTTCTTAATTTTTCTACACTAATTAATATTTGTAGTCCAATACGGCAAATGTTCAGTAAAATAAATATAAATATGAAATTTTGTGTTGATTTATCATTTGGAAGCTAAAATAGTTTATATTTTTGCTAAAAACAATTAATTTGATTGAGACTTAAAATTCTTTTGGCGTACATTTAAAAAAATTGTACCGCAACCATGGAAACCGTTACTTTACAAGTGCGATTATAATATAAACAACATGTTGTGCACAACCCCCATTAAGGGCCTAATTAAAAGACACTTTATAAGCAAATGTGTTGAAAATAAATTTTAACAATCTGTGGATGAATTCATTTTCCGTTCTTCTCGTAATGCAGCGCAAAAAATGTATGGGAACAATTTTATTTATACAGACCAAATCTCAGAAAAGGTGTTCTTATGGACCTCGACATTATGTACGAAGTTTGAAACCTTATGAGATTTTAAGCTGTATTAATCAGCGGTAGTATGCTGAAGGTATGCTGTGCACTAGTGCCAGATAATTCCAAAATGTTTATGCAAAAATATTTATAATAAATCTTTTATTTACTTAATCGAGATTGAGACTGGTTATGATAATTTAGTAAAGCCAAAAAATTAAAGAATAAAATATTGCCGGACTCGACATTTAGGTTTTTTCTATATACATTAGATGAATATACAAGCCAAAGTATACATACGATTAATATTTACTTGAAATGAGACGCGTCAATAGCGTTAAATACTTTATGTCTGGGCTATAGAAATGAATTCTTCGTTGTAGATAGATAGATAGATTTGTTTAGATAGATAGATTGTTGTACATTCAAGTATAAAATCATTTCGCGTACCTATACGCTTGAATTTTAAGAAAAAAAGCTATATGAAAAGCTTGTTGAAATT
Source organism: Euzophera pinguis (assembly GCA_947363495.1). Classification (NCBI taxonomy): domain Eukaryota; kingdom Metazoa; phylum Arthropoda; class Insecta; order Lepidoptera; family Pyralidae; genus Euzophera; species Euzophera pinguis. Next base: position 7,320,628 of record OX376155.1, on the reverse strand, counting down.
GTTTTACAAAATGGTACCGAGTCAATAAATAAGTCTCAAAACTACTATCACACCATTTGTCGAGTTTTTTGGAGGTACGACATGAATTAATTAATATGGTCATAGATTTAGAATGTACTTCAATTATGGTTGACTGGTAGAGAATGGTCTCGAGCATTGATTCCGACAAATGTTATACCTATTAAGTAAATAAGTATATGGTTGATTTTCTTATAAAATTAATAACTGGATTAAAAACACCAAGAAAGAAACCAGCTTTCCCAATCATGGGCGCACTAAGTACACATGCAGCCTAATTCGCAACAACCCAAAGGGTAGACAACAGTTAGTTCAAAGGGGTTTTAAGCCTGAAATAAGTAGAGACTCACTTTGTCATTTGCATTTAAGTAGATGATATAAATACCTTTTTAAAATATCGCTTACAGGCTTTGTCTATTTTTTACATGGACCGGCATGGTCATGACCATGACGCATATTCTTCGTACCTAGATATCTATCTGATTATCATAAATCGCAATTTATGCTATTAATACCGCATAGATGTTATAAAAATATCTTGTATTGAAACACCTCTAAGATTGTTATTTCTGTGATCACAAGAAATACCTAATTAAATGCCAGGGTAGGGACTTAAAATGAGTTGGTTTATTCTGTACTGCAACTATCATATATTAAACATACGATGTAGGTAGGTAAGTTTCACAATCAGGGTTGTTTTATTGAAGATAAACGATTTGTACGTTATTGCTTTACTTCTCTCATTTTCTTTATTTATTTTTTTCAATAAAATTTATACTTATATTTTTGTACCATTTTATTTAGTTGGCATTTATTTTTGATTCCATGTGCTTTGTTTTTTTTATTATCAATTATGTCCAGCGATTGACTAGGATTATACACGACGTTAAGTGCAGTTGTGGTCTGAGATGCCCATTCACTTTAGCCTTGAAAATAGCAGAGTTAAATTGTATCCGGAAATACGACTGCAGGGAATTCCTCTCTATAACTGTAATATAAGTACCTATACATAAACAAATGACAAAACGGTGTGTGCAACATGATGCTATTTCAACAAGTTTACATTATTTCTATATGCCTGGTCATTTAAATTTTATACAAAGCTATTATGTATACTTACTTATCAACTTAATAGTAATGTGGCTATGTTTTTTTTTTCAACTTATATCGCGGCATTTATTAGTTCTTTTTTACCGTTGATCCAAAATGTATGTCTTAAGCTCTACCAAATTTTCGGATAAAAATTCGTCAATCGCTAGTCGATTTTACACGCCAAGAGCTTTACGGAAACCATTCTAGTATGGACTAAATATTTTATGAACTTTAGACATTTCAAGTCTCTAGTTTAAACAAAATTCATTCGCTGATAGACCGACGGACGGACATGAGGACATCAAGCACAGAAATATAAAGGAACATTACAAAATACAAGGAAAATTGAAACCTATGATCTAAATGTAATTACGTAGGGGCAGCCCTGGTTAAACGTATTGCGGTATTTCCACGTGGCTAAATTATCCTCCATTTCTTATGACACAAATCTGTTTCACCAATAAATGAGTTATTATATTAACGCAAGTTAATTTGAAATTAACGATTAAATCTATTATCTTTTTCAAAAAGTTATTTACTTATTTATCAAGAATTTTCAGAAAATTTGTTAAGCAATAAGGTCAATCAATAAGTAATCGTCAGATAATAGCCCAGACTATTAAAGCCTACATAATTGAATATCTGGAAGTGTATATTTTATTTGTATTTTGACGACATTGTACTTCCGAAAGTAATTTTCGACTATTATGCAGAGACACTCAAGAAGCTATTTTAGGAAATTGTACCACTTAATTAGGACGACAAAGTTTTAATCGCAAAAAAATATATTTACTGTGTCACTAGATATAGAATTTCGAATTGAATTGGAAATGCGAGAAAATGTACCTACTTCTAAGTCTTGTAAAATTTTACTATTACAATAGATCTGATTTTTAAAGCATGACTACGAAACAGCGTGTTAGGTATTTTCTTGTAATTGTAAATCCTTACTGAGTGTAGACTCCCGTAACTAGGGACATCCACGAGTTTCAACTTGCTACCCTGTGACTCTGGTAGCCAGGGCTACGGGTTTAAAAAAGTTTCGACTGATGGCTACGAAACAGCTTGATAGTGGTATGCTTAAATGAACCCTAGGAACAAGCAAACACATCCACACACCTGAAAAACCCTAGGCTCCGAGGCAAACAGCTGACAGCAACTGGGAAGGCGCTGAGATGAGAAAAAGAAAAACTCGTAGCCAGGGATAGCTACGAGTTTCGACTGAAGTTTACGAGGGCGTAGGCTCCCGTGTGTCTCTCGTAGCCAGGGATAGCTAGGAGTTTCAAAATACAGTGATGGATAAAAAAGGTTATAAATGATTCTGTTAATATTGTGCGACTTTTTGAAAGTAGGGAATTATTTCATGTTCAGCTTATTTAAGTTTTAGAAAAAGAAATATCACGTTTTAGTTAAAATGAGCCTCATATTTTTTTAATTAATACTTTAATTTACGTAGGCATAATATACATTCAAATAAGATTGGTAAATGCCTCATTATAAATAGCTTTAGCAAAAGATACAATTATAGTTGCTTTAAAAATACCTTTTCTAACCTTGGAAATTATGAACTAAAAGGCAAATCGAATGCTAAGTGTGGTTAAAAAAAGTAATTACATATATCTACTCATAAATATGTAAAAGAACGCATGTTCGTTTGAAGGAAACTTCGTCACTGCGTAAGTGCGGAAGGTTTTCCTCGCGGAAGTTTAAGTTCTTTGACAACAACTTTCATAACTTAAAATTGTAAGATAAACTTGGGTAATATTTTTTATTGGGTTATATCATTTTAATAAATATTGAACACGGTTCATTTTGTTGCATTTTAAACTATTCATACCTGTTTGATGCGATGTTTAGTTATAGAATTGTTTGTTGATGTGTTTTTTGTAATGTGTTTTATTTTTTGGTATATTAAAGATTAACTTAGCGGAATCAGAGATTTTTTTAAATTTTCTATATAAAATACAAAACTGCGTAACTCGTGTAAAATATCTAAAAACATAGTTGCAGCAAAGCTGTTATTGATCTCGATTCACTCTTGCGTGTAATGAAAAAAGCCTTTACAAATAAGTATAAAAATGTCTTTGATGTTGCGTGACATAATTTAAAAAATAAGTAATTTAAAAATCAATTTACGGGGCGTTGCTGCCACGATGATATTTAAATTACGAAGACAGTGAAATTACTCTGCGAAAACTTCTTGGCTACGAGTTGGCAGAGCGCTAGTGACATCCTCATAATCAAAAGTGTGGCCTTCTGCTTGATCTACGTAAACTTTAAAAAAATAACGCTTAATACCACTCGAATCGAAATCGAATACCACAACAGTGGCAATAGAAGGAGTAAAAAGTATCATGGGATCCACTGGTGGATTGTAAGGGTTTACGATATACCATCCACCCGGATTCAAGTGGAATGAAGGTTGAAAACTATTTCACTATACATTTCTTAATTTTTGTTATGTTGTCCAGTAGACTACTTCATTCCTATGTCATAGGCATCCTTATTACGTCAAATTTTTATAAAACGGCTTGTAATGAATCATTTCAAAGAATCGCTATTCCTCTTTAACAAATTTGTGTCAAGTATGGAACAATAGCGGATATCATAATAGTCCATTCATGTCCCAATCTGAGTGATGCGAAGCGGACGTGCATTGTCGAGGCAAGTGATCTACACTTGCGAAATACCTAGTTCAATGTTCCGTCCTGCGGCCTTCAGAAGGTGAACTAGTCAGCCGTCAGCTGATCGCAAATGTATCCGTTCCGTGCGTAATGTACGCACATATTAAGCACTTTAAAGGCGTAATTTCTGATGATGTCGTGTGACGAAACTCAGGGTCAAGTGCTTATGGCAAATCCTTTGAGAAAGTATTTTCATCACCAAAATTGAACGTTCACATTTATGAAAATAACTCATGGCACTCTCTTTAAACAGATATACCATTATAATCATTTCAGCCGCAGTCAGCCCACTGCTGGGCATCAATTGGATATATGTGTATTACTAGCAGATAGCTTAATGACGTCATAAAGTTTATGTTGTGTCACAAGAGGCTTCACCAGTGAGATTATAATAATTATAAATTCTTTTCTTCATATGCAATGTATGAAATTTGGATGATTCTTTATTAAGTAATTTTAAAATTAACCATTGTAATTTAATTGACACATGTATCTACACTCATGTAAGTACAAATAGTTAAACGTGTTGAAAATAGATCTGTGAATGACAGGCTTGCGTGGTAACAATGATGGCATAGATGTCGTAGAGTAGATAGGTAAAGCATTAAAATTTGTGTGTGTATGAAACGTTCCTGTGGATATTTTTTGTGATATAATCGATATAATCGATGCTATTATATACTATACGTATTCGACCTTGGCAGCCGGTCACACCTTGAGAACTATAACAATTAATTAAAAGTACACGGTTTGAGGTCATTGTGACATTTTTCATGAAGGTACAAAGCCCTTGCTCTCCAAAGGTCAATGTGTTTCAAAATTTATTATAGAACTCTACTATTACAGTTTTAGTTACCTATCACCATCATTTCATTTTTTGTTTTAGGTAATTGGTTTTTTATGTTTATGTGTTTATAGGCTATAGTAAGCATCATTTAGAACTTTTAGTCTGACTATTTAGTTTTAATATATTTGTGTCTACGAATTCTGTGGATATTTATGTGAAGAACTTCACGTGTGAATTATGTCAAAAAATGCATAAATGAAACGCGTTTCATGAGTTCAAAATATGAGCCAAATGTTAAGCAACATATTTCGTCTGTGTGTGAAGAGAAAGAAAAAATAATTGCAGTAATTATTCTAAGCTATGTCTCAGTGTCTCCATTCGAAAATATATGTAACTTTTCGAGAGTGGCTATTTACTTTTTGCAAATGTAAAACCGGCTTTTTTGACATCGTCGTGTTAGCAAATAATAATTCAACTACAGCCTTTATTGTGTAACTACTTCTTTGCCAAATCTATTATGTTACATAAAAGAATTTCGCGCGATGTAGGTTATATATATCTAGTAAGTGCCTGTAAGTAATTATCTTTTGAAGCATTTAATTAAATACGTTACATAATTAGAAATGTAAGCACTTACTATTTCGATTTACTAAATTACTAACCTATTTAAATAAGAGAGAGAGAATGGTAACAGCAGTCACTTAGTCTTGACAAAGAATTGGCGAAACACTTTTTTTTTAATGTCTCTACATAATAAGCAAAATGTAATAATGCCAGAGTCGACTCGCAAAGAAGAAGAATAAAAAAGTATGTAGAAAAAATAAAAAAGGTTAGTTTACGTTGTTTATGTACTATGCATACTTGAACTTGAACATCAAAAACTTCTGATACAACAAGTAGGTTCTGACTAAATAGGTAGCCAAAAAAAGCTGTTTATTGTTTTGACTTATGTTTAAGAATGATAATATGCAAAAGTCCTGATTTATTTACAGCCTTTGTAATTTATATTGAAGTTGGTAGATACGCCAAATATATTAGGAAATCGAACTGGTTTCCAATATTCAGCTAGCCACTGCAAATTTAGCAAGTGGATAAGTAAAATCATGTCAAGGTTTAGATATTGCCAGTTTAGCATGAGGATACGCCAAAACACTTGAAACAGATAACTGAACTTATCTCTAAGATTATTTTCTTCTCTTTGTAGCACACCGAATTTGCTTACATTTTTAGCTATATTTTATATCCTACCTTTTTTTATTTATTTTTTTATTGCTATTTGTATATATATCTCCACATTGTCATAAAGATCAAACCTAGGAATTCTGTAGTGACTAGAGAACTAATCAATATGCGATAGGTCGAGATACGAGTATTGATTTCATTGCCCACAAATAAATAATCAATCTCTCGTTTAAAAACAAATAACTTAGTCGATATATTAATTTTTGACAAAACCATTAATATTAGGTACATACAATTTTCTTTGCGTCATCTTATAAACAATTTATCAAACACAAAGAGATAATTTTTTCTTTCATTTTTGCAAAACCAAAGCTTTATGTTAATAATTTTTGTTGTAACCTGTATTCTGATACTATGTTATTTGTGTACAATAAAGATTTTTACATACACACATACATACATAATTTAGGTTATTTTTTTTAATTAAAAAAAAAAACACGCGATGAAGTCACATTTTACACAGGATTAAATTGCTTTCCTTTGTTTTAAGCTTATTCCCTGCAACGAACACTTTTGAATGGTTATTTATTTTCTGTATGACTTGTACTTGATGAGACACGTTTGTACGTTTTAACCCCTTTTGAGCATGTTAATGGAAGTATAATTATATTTAGTCTAGTACATCTAGTCGTATCGCAAACGAATGCTATATGCATAAATAAATACACATCGTATAAATATAATTGAAAGTTTGAGTATTTTATGTACATAAATACGTGTAGTAAAGATATATTCAACATGTATTCATCTCCTTCACTGTAGTGACCAAAAACAATTTAAAGTAAGTAAAATAAATACAACAATCCGTTGACATTCAAAACTGAAATAAATGTAGGAATAAGTGCTTATAATAACATAAACCCTGGGCCTCAGAATAGACTAGTCCATCTCTCTTCTAAGTAAGAGAATAAAAGAGGCCTGAATTTATTTGTATCTCCCGCACAAATTAAGCAATTTGCTGATTCAAGGTATAGATGTATGAGGTTCCCAACTGCATACTGTTTTGGTATCATGAACTGAGTTTCAGAGGAAAATTATTATTTCATGGAGTTGGTACTGTTCACCAACAAATTTTTAAAAGCAGATTAAAACTCAAAAGTTTATCATGCATCATTATCATCATCATCCTAGCGTGTTTTTCTAGTTGCGTCGTCAGCTTATGCTTCGGAGTACACTGTTAGTCATGGTCCTAGATTTGGCGGAACTGGTTATTACAATGGAGCGACTGACGTCTGATCTCCGTAACCCTTTTTACAGGGAAAACAGACCACCAGGAACATGCCCCGAGGTGTCTTAGTGGCCAACGCTGTCAGAACTTTTCAGGCTGCCCTAAGACATCTGACACAGCTTCACGACTGCTATCTTATCGATAACAACCGGGATCAACTGCTTAACATGCCTTCCGAAGCACGGAGAAGCTCAAAATAGAAAATGCCACTAAATAGCGACCAATCCAATAGTGGTCGTGTCACGCCGTCGCGCGTCGCTTGATACGCGCATTCGCTACGGATACGCGAGTCGCGCTCGCTAACATGCATCATTCTAGACATAAATGATTAGGAGGGCATTTAGTTTTTTCATACGCTCATACTTTTTGCCTTTTTTTGTCCGAGTGGCTTTGTTCTGCGCAGTGCAGTCCAGGTAGTCAGTTTAAAATTAAAAATGACTAAATAATGCTATACTATTATACTGAGGTAGATCTTTACAGACGATAAGTGCCCAGTAACTGTTTTTTTGGTAGACAGTCAATGTCGGGTTCTGAAGTGTTTTATGAGAAGCAGTAATGCTTGTTTGCACTCAATTTGCGTCGTAAACAGTTGCTATTTATGGAAAAGATAATCTTTAGAATTGCACTTACGCCTTTGACGATAAGGATGATGATGTGTGGCCTTCATTTCACCTTGAATATTTCATTTATGAAACAAAAGGAGTGCAGACAGTGTCAATCTGGCTTAAGAATAGACCTCTCCCTCTCTCATATCACAACATACAACCTCCCAAAAAGTGTACATCTCTTTCCGATAAGTAGCAGATTCAATCCCAAGGAGTGTTTTTAATTGCATCCGTCACTGGAGAGTCATGAAAATACTGCAGAAAAATACTTTGAATAAGGAACTTAATTTACTTCTGTTGCTTGAGATACAACCCGAAAAACACGTCAAATGTACCAACTTATATAAATTTTATGGGAACCGATCAGTTATCCGAAATTGACTTTGCCGAATCTCACTTGACCCAACTCGTTTCATCGACGTCTTGTTTGCTGTATGTATTGTTTGGTATAAATTTATATTATAGAAGCATAATATGACTATTGTGCCATTTTATTTAACTATGTTTTACCGATTTAAAAAAAACTTTTTGCTAATGAGAATACTTTAAATAAAACCGTAGCTTAGTTCAGTTAGGTTGGGTTAGGCTTGTTATCACCCAGCCATGGTCGACAGCGAGATGTCGTGGAATGCGGTGCAGGCCTTTGCGGAGAGCGTGATGCTCCGCAAAGAGGCGGCGGAAAGGGAGCGGGAGGCAACTTCCGATCTACCCATCCGTCGCCGGAGAACGGGGCGCAGAAGGCGGGCTTACGGTCTGCACCTGCAGCCCCCACCGGTAGTGACCAGTAGTGACCGGTCGGGCGACGGAATAAACGGGATTCCGCCGCTCGACAAGAACGGTCCCGGGTTGAAAGGCGCGTTGGTGTCTAGCGCGCCTTTACCCAATGCGGGTAAATTGAAGACTGGTGGGTCGTCCCGCTGGCCGCTCCCAACGGGGCGAGCCGAGACGAGGCTGCCGAGGTAGCGGCCACCGCGCCGGGGCTGTGGAGCATGAAGAAGCACACGGCCTCGGCAATTGGCGGTTATGATGTAGACACCGTGTTGTTTTTAGTGGGTCCAAGTCCCACATAACGACCCAGCTTCCCGTTCATTGGCTGGGTGGTAGGCGAAGGCCTTTTCCCCACGTAAAAAAAAAAAAAAAAGGCTTGTTATCACCCATAGCACTTCCATCTGCAGCTCTATAAAATTACATGGCTATTGATTAAAAATTCATGTACTCATCTATATCAATATATTGAATTGTATATATCTCTATTATCTTATACTATAATGTACATATATTTAGAACAAAAGTTATTCGGCCGAGCATCACAACGGTAAAAAGTTTTGCTGTCCAATATCATTAAATTAAACTATTTCAATACGGTTTTATCGCGTTTATTACTTATTTATTTACACCTGACGTTTCAAACACTTTACAGCGTTCATCAATCGACTTTATGATAGGTAACCAAATTTTATATTAGCGATGAACATCTGTAGCGATACGTCCTTTGAAGCATATCAATATTATTATCTGTAGTAAAGATCTCGCCATCGCTTAAGTCATTAAAGAAATCTGTAAAGTGATTTATGTCCGTAGAGTGATTTATTAGTTTTTTTTTTGCACTGCATTTAATCATCGTTAAGAATTATTAGGTAGTAAGTATTGTTGAATATAGCTTTTATTTATTGTTTTTTGTACATGTGAGTAAGATCCGATAATCTGTACTTCTACTACAGCAACAGACTTTCCTCTGTTATAGTGGTTGACTGGAAGAGATCCCTCATAGGGATAAATCAGCCATTGTACATTCATATTTAAGATTTTTTTTTCTGTTGATGTTGTATTAACTGTTTTCTTTTATGTACAATAAAGAATTACATACATACATTATTTTAAGAGGATTACTCTATATTTTTCAGAAATGCAGAACTCGAAAGTTTAGTTGGCGGAGAAAAGAGCAATTATACGTTTCCAAAAGATTTCGTATTCGGTGTGTCGACTGCAGCTGTGCAAATTGAAGGTGCTTGGAATGAAGATGGTACGTACTTGTGACAAATTGTATTTACTTACGTACGTACATATTTTTATGACCTATTAGCTACGCTGGTAGATATGTGTATAGAATTTGCAAAAGAACAGAGCGATGAATCCAGTACCAAACTGAAAAACAAAAAAAATAATTCGTTACTTTAAATTGAATTATGTACTGTTTACATAGGTTCTGCTTTTGTGTATTTTCTGTGATAATAAAAGATAAACATCATAAGCCGTGCGAATTGTCAAGAATAAATTCATTAAGTTAATAACTCGAATCTGCATTGTTTTTACTTTATTTTGAAGACATTCTCATGGGCTTTATGTGGTTATAGCTTACTATTTATCTTAAAACCTTTAGTAGGTATTATTCGAGATGGGATTTTTCATTAATTTTTATTATTTTTTTACGAAACCGTTGTAAACTAAGTTTGTTTTTAAAATAAAGTATCTTAACTATTTTATAATACCTACTTAGTTTATAAAACTATGGACTGAGCCTATGTGCCTACTTAGTCTAATTACTTACTGCATTGGCTCAGCGACTACGAAACTAATATGGCTTCCGACACAAGATTTCTTCACTCCTCTCTATTCTACACAATTGTTTGTCAGTCTGTTTTTGTAAGGTTAGTTTAAATTAATGACTATAATTGTTGTACATGTTTTTTACAGGAAAATCACCGAGCATATGGGACCACTTAATTCACACAAACAAATCATTCGTCAAAGATGGATCCACGGCAGACGTCGCGGCAGACTCCTACCATCAGTACAAGAGGGACGCAGAAATGGTGCACGAACTTGGTGTCAACATCTACCGCTTCTCCATATCGTGGCCAAGAGTGCTACCTACTGGATTCGTCAATAACATAAACCCCCTCGGAATAGCCTATTATGAGAATTTAATAAACGAATTGTTGAAATACAATGTGACACCGATGGTAACTATCTACCATTGGGACTTGCCTCAGAAACTCCAGGATATAGGAGGATGGACGAACCCCCTTATTGTAGATTACTATACAGACTATGCCAATGTATTGTTTAAGCATTTCGCTCATAAAGTGAAGTATTGGGTTACGTTTAATGAGCCCATGCAGACGTGCTTGGAAGGTTATGGAGGAACCTATAGGGCTCCAGCGCTTAATCGTCATGGTATTGCAGAGTACCTGTGCACACATAACCTTCTGAAGGCGCATGCCAATGTGTATCATATGTTCAAGACTAACTACAATGAGACTGGAGGTAAATTCATAACTATATATATATATATATATATATATGACTAATTTTCTGTAATATTGATCCTCACACTGATTGTCATTGACCAAAGATAGACATCACTGCTCAAGCCTGCCAATTCATTCATTATTGTGCAATGGAAGATTAAATAGCTATTAGTGTCTTATAGCAGTAAGACGTTAAAGATTTAACATGCAAAGCTATTTTGCGGTTTTCCTTGACCAAGTTCATTAATTATATCTCCGAGAATTTTTTAAATATTTTAACGACGTTATATTGTAGAATTAACCAAAAAATATTTTAAAATAGTTTTAGTTTAGTTAAGTAAGTAGTTAATTTAAGAGACCGTGTACTTAAACCGTATTTTCTAAAGTATTCTCGAGGACGCCCGAACCAAGATGACCAGGGAAAGGCAAGACTTATTTTTTAAATACTTAAGTACATGATTGTCTTTTCATATTTTTCAGGCAAGCTTGGAATGTCAATAGATTCTAATTGGGCTGAGCCTAAATCCAATACGGCTAGAGATCGAGAAGCAGTCGAATTGTATTTGAGCACACATGTAAGTCTGAACAAAAAGTATTTTTAAGATGCTTCTTCCATAAAATTCCGTACCATGCAAAATAAATCGACGGAAACCATAGTCTTTCAATTTTCGAGTGTAAAATTTATGAGTGTACCTATTGTTGTCTTTAGCAAAGTTGTTCTGCTAGTACATTTTTATTTTTCACTCTAGTCTGAAGCAAACGAACAAAGATTTTGAGAATTGCACACCTGAAACTCATAAAACAAAGATTTATTGAAAAGGCGAGATCTTAGATCCAAGGGCGAGATATACTTCTATCCATCTATTCTGACTAATATTAAGAAAACGCAAGAAATTTTTTATATTTGTTTGATTCTTACGTTTTCACGCTTCATCTATCTTGTTGAAATTTCGCATATGTATGCGTATATAAAAGAACAAGGGTGACCGATTCATCAACACCCAGCCTAAGCCATAAAAGCTATAAACGTGAAATTTGGACATAAGTTTTATGTTATTACATATTGTTCAGATAAGAAAGATTTTTCAAAATTCAACCCCTAAGGGGGTCAAACGGGGCTTCAAAGTTATCTCCTTCCCCCATATGTATGGTATATATATGTACAGGTAAGTTACTCCGATTCATTCGAAACTTCACACGATTATTACTTTAGATAAATGAAACCTGTTTCAGGAGTTTTCAAATTTATCCTCTAAAGGGGGCAAGAGGGAGACATAGTCTAAAAGAGCAAAAATTTAACGATCACTGATATCTCAATGACTTTTGGCATGTGGGTTATTTTGAGATAAAGGGGTTCACTATGCAAGAATTATTCTAAATGCACAGCTTATGGGGATTTATAAAATTGAAATAGCTAAATCGTGACTTTTAAATGTAACTCCTGAAAGGGACTAATGGGACAAAGCATTTGATTCTAGCAAGTGGGTTTCTTTTGTAATCAGGGGTGCACTAAGGAAGAATTTTTTTAAATTGCCCCCCAAAAGTGAAACTGATGTTCAAAGAATATACGGGAGAAGGAGATTTAGTTTTCTTTAGTTAGTCCGTCCGTTGTAGTCGAAACTTTACAACATTATTTGTTTTGATAAATGATTTGTTACCTGTTTTAAGGTTTTTAGAATTCAGCCCCTGAATGGTGGACATTGGTGTTATTTGTATGGTTAATCGGGTTTCTGACTACGAAAATAACAACCATTTTAAAATCTGACGTGCCGGATGTGATAAACTATCTATCAATCCCTATTGGGATCCGATGGAGCAGTAATCTTCTAAATACATAAAAAGAATATCCTAAGAGAGCTGTCATATAATTATAATTAAAGTGATTTAAACCTCATCGGAAATCCCTTTTGATAAGGCAGGCGAAGCCGCGGGCAACAGCTAGTATATGTATATTACACACATAAAAAAAATTACACAACTCTATTTGTGGTTACCCTATAAATTGCTTGAGTAAATAAAAACTTTTGATTTTCCAGATGGGCTGGTACGCGCATCCAGTGTACTCCGCCTCCGGCAACTATCCTCCCCAACTCATAGACTTAGTAAATGCCAAGAGCAAAAAGCAGAACTACACCCGCTCCAGACTGCCAGAGTTCACGAAAGAAGAAATAGAGTTTATTCGGGGAACGGCAGACTTCTTCGGCCTCAATCATTATACTACTTACCTACTGTCTATGGCCGATAAGGAAGTAGGCGCGATACCTTCACACGAGAATGACATTGGCGTGGTCAGAGTGCAGGATCCCTCGTGGCCGTCTATGTCTTCTTCAACGTGGCTTAAGGTAAGTAATTTAATTTAAATTTTACTTAAGACTAGCTGTTTCCCGCAGCCCCATCTGCGATATATAGCCTATGTTACTCAGGGTGAATGTAGCTTTCCAATGGTGGAAGAATTTTTGAAATCGGCACAGTAGTTTTTGAGTTTATTCATTACAAACATACACACAAAAATACAAATCTTTCCTCTTTATAATATTAGTGTAGATGTAGATAAATATTTTGAAATAATGCCTTATGTAGAGGTACTCAACAATACAGAAGCTATTTGATTATTTTGTTAAAGAGCCTTTCAACTCTTTAAAGCGATCTAACTCAGAATCTCTCTATTTAGATCTTTGGGCTCTAATGTGAATCAGTCATATTATATATGTGCTAGCTAGGTTAATTAGCCTACTTACAACAATATAACCTTATCAATATGATGAAAATAGAAAAAAATAATATTTTATTGTCTTTACCTACCTCTACGGGAAATAGATGTGATTATTTTGTATGTAAACACTATGAAAATCAACTCCTGTTCCACTCTAAGTCATTGAACAAATCCAATAAGGGATTTGTTTGTACATTTTTCTCCACTGTAAATCATTGCCGCGACGAATAGCTTTCAAATTTTGGTGCTACTCTTAAGTACCCTCGCTTAACTCGTTTACAGGTGGTGCCATCTGGTTTCCGAAGATTGCTTAACTATATATCCAATAAGTACCCCAACTACCCGATCATCGTTACGGAGAATGGATACGCTGACTACAGCGGCGTCGACGACGCTGCTAGAGTTTCATACTACAGCCACTACTTGAACGCTCTTCTTCAGGCTATACATGTAGACAAAAGCAATGTCAGCGGTTACTTCGCGTGGAGTCTTATGGACAATTTTGAATGGGATGATGGTTATGTGTAAGTACATAAAGTATAATTTTGTTTTTGGCTAGTTTTCCGCAGGATATGCGGGTACACAAAAATAATCATGCGTTTTCATCTGTTGATGAAAACGCTTGATTATTTTTGTGGTTTAATTTTGATATAGAATCATAAGCCCATAGATCTGTAAAGGTCGATTTTAGGGGATATAAATGTGATTTTTTAAAAAATTAATTGGCTGATGAATCTGATATTATATTAGTAAATAGGGAACTTTGTTCCTACCACCATAAAAATAATCAAGCGTTTGAAAAATTTCCGTCTGTTCCTTATTATAAAAGTGACCGTGAAAGTATTTGAAAGACGAATTTCATTAGCTATATCTTTTTCAAAGAATTAGTCACTTAACACACAAATTATGGCAAAAAGTGATTTGTGTATGTTCGTAGAGCAGAGTGGAAAACTCTTGTGCCTTAAGGCAATCCTTTAAGTTCGTAACCATGACTCAGAAAATTCATTTCATTAAGTATAGTAGCTCATAAAGATCATGATTTATAATTAACCGGTAAGAATATCAATGCAATATCGATACTCCTCCTTGCACCAAATCTTCGAGTCACAAACTAAAAAAAAGTAAATAGAAAGACAATATCAGTAGTGAAGAAGACTGAAACTGTCGAATCTTGAACATTAAAAAATTCATTCGAACTTGAAATAATAAAACGTTATTTGTTTTATGATTGTATGGATTATATTTAGATATCTTGGTATTTTCTCTTCTCTTTCTTGTCAACATTCATTTATTATAAGCCCATGTAGTTTTAGTACATATCTGCAGTGGATGAATAAGTATTTGCTTTTTGATATCATTGTTAAAATGGTTATTGCCGTAAAACACAGTTTCTTGACACTAATAACAAGGTTGCTCAGAGTGGTATACTCAGGGATTATAAATTTAATGACTCATCCTATCAACCTGTTACAGGTGAATTTTTTGGCGATGATTGAAAATTTGTTTGGACAAATCTGTTAATCTAATCGAAATCGATTTTTTTCTAACCCATAGTTTAATTTAAAAATATATTCGCATGCCAATTAGGTAGATGTAGTTCTACAATAACAACGCAGATATAACGCGTTTAACTGACTAAAATAATTAAATGATTAATTAGAATAATACAATAGGCACGTTAATCCGTTGGACCCGGCTGCCATTTGGACTACTGGACACCTGTGTACCCTGCACATGGTCGATTAACCATGTAACCCATTCAATATGAATGAATGAATTTTTAACAAACAAAGTCGGAAATTCCATTGTATTGAATGTTTATGAAATTAAACACAAAATCAGTCAAACTTGATATAATTTCACTCGTCATATTTGTAAATGCATTTGCAGGTCCCGCTTTGGTCTTTACCTGGTTGATTTTGATAGTCCGAATAAAACACGGACGCCCAAGCGGTCGGCCAAGCTGTACTCCGAAGTTATCGCGTCCCGGCGTCTTCCGGAGGACTACGACCCTCGAGACTTCTCGGCGTTCTCATCAGCTCCTGTCCTGGCTCCTAGTCTATTTCCTTTCCTTATGTACAGACTATTACACTGACCGTCTCGTACATAATACTTTTTGTACATAAAACTGTCTAAATTATACGTTAAGTAATATCCTTAAGTTTCAATTCAACTTGATCCCTTAAAGTTAAGCTTAGAATTAAGAATGAGAAGGGAGCGGTATCGCTCAATATTCGACAGTGGCGATTTTCTTTGCGTTGTCCCTGGCGACTTCGCGTTTGAGATGGGCTTGGATGCAGGCGAATGATTTGCCCTTGGTTTCCGGTAGTACGACCAGCATGAACACCAGGCCCATGATTGAGAAGGCTGCGAAGGCCCAAAATACTGTGTAAATTTCATAGGCGTCCTTTACGACCTGAAATCAAAGAAAATGCAAATTTAGTAACCATAGTACCGATAATAGTGTATGAGTTAAAATATTTTTGGTATATACCCTAAAATGTAAATAATTTTCATAATTGCATAATTAATACATAAAGGGGTTTGGGTACTTTTGTATGGTCTAGTGGTGTCATTTTTAAAAAATAAAATATAATAATTTACTGTTGTACTTTGCAGAAAAGTCTTCGCAGACAAATTTTTAAACTGTCTGGCAATCAGGTACACTACTTGTATAGGATGTACGCTTATAACCAATTAATGATACCACTCGAGCGCTATCAACCTATGGTTTAGGATATTTCCTAGTGTGTCGGTAATTTGACTGCCACTCTACTAAAAGGATTCATCATTGGTTGATTCGATGAAAGATGGCACGCATTGTAAATATTCTGATTAGATGTACTCATGGTTAAAGTAAAATGTTTACCAATAATGTGTGTTAATAAAAAAATATTATTTTTAAGTAAACTACCAACCTGGAAAAGTTTCTGAACGCTAAACATAGCTACACCAGTGTAGATGTGAGCGATACACGACGCGTACAGCTTAACATTCGTCGGGAACATCTCTCCGATGATGACGTACGGTACAGTCGACAGTCCGATAGCATAGCACACGATGTATATCAGCAGGGAAGCCAGCGGCAGCCAGCTCAGGAAATCCACTGAACCCTTGTTGGTTATGTCGAAGAAAAAGTACGTGCCGAGGGTAGCGTTCATTAGGCCAACGCCCACCGCTGATAGCAACAACAGGGGCTTTCTGCCAACACGGTCCACTAGAATCACTGAGAGTACGCAAGTCGCCACTTGGACACAACCCAGTATAATAGATTCCTGGTAAGGCTCGAGAGAGAGTCCTTCACCGCTCACTGTGCCATTTACATTTAAACTCGTGCCTTTCTTAGCGCAATTAAAAATAACTTCAGCGTATGCAACTATAGCTGCACTTCCACACAGCTGCTGAATGGTGAATATTCCTATGCATAGCCACATCGCTTTTCTATTAGTTGCTTCAGTAAATAGGTCACCCCAGTTACCTCTGTTTTTCATGTCCTCTTGGACGTTAATTTCTATGTTTTTCAATTCTGTTCTTATGTCACCATTACGCAGGCATCTGAGCGAGCGTTCTGCTCTCTCGCTACGTTCAAATTTGAGATAATAGTAAGGAGACTCTGGCAAGAAAATGAAGGTGACGACAAAGGTGATAGGCAGGATCAAGTTGATAGCGGCTAATGTTCGCATCGACACGAAGGGACCGATGCAGTACTGGGCAAGAATACCGACCTGAAAATAAAGATAAAAGCAACATAAGAATAATGTAGAGCAAAATGCTATATCAGATATTCTTTACACCTTATCTAAAGTGTTGTGAAGTGGGAAGATTTATAGGTATTATGGTAAAAATACCTAGTATATCAGAAGGCTGGCAATGTGCGAATGACATCCTTACAAACGTCTATAGCCTACTGTAGTGGTACGCATCACGCCTACGTGACGTATACTTGATTGCCAGCCTAGTATTATTTTATCATACCGAATTATGTAATTTTACCACAAAATTTGTACGAGTTTATGATAAAAGCAATATCGTAGCTAGTCAACTGTGGCAGCAAGCTATTACGCATACAATTTTCAAATTTTGACGAGTTGTAACAAATTACTTTTACGACCACATTAATACGAGTCGATTGGCTTATCAACAAGTATTCTATTATAAGAAAATATATAATATAATATATACCATTTGGTAGATAGTCGTTAAAGGAACCACGTCAGAGGCCGAGAGGCGGTTCCGAAGAACTCTGACACCAGGGTGTACATAATTGATAGACAATGTAACCTACACGAAATGATGATGATGATGATTATACTAAGTACTATATACTGCATAATATCTAATATGATAATTATTTCTACCAGTCCACCATTATTCGTATAGACAAATATGGGCATTCATATTATCTATAAGTAGTATGCACTTTGCACATAGTTAAGTATTTAGGCAACAGCACATTGAAGTGGGTCGATAAGGTAAATCTACAAAAACTTTGATAGTACCTAGACATAATCAACAAACATGTAAGTAGCTTTATTTATACTTCAATGATAGAAAGGGCTAATTCAATGAATCCGGCATGTATTGCCGTGGTGTTAAGGCTGGTTTACACATGCTCCAGTGTGGCGATCCAGTGCTTTCATGGACACGAAATCCACCCCACACACGCAAACAATTTACTCACACATTCAAATAATTGTTTGCATGTGTGTGTCTGTGAAAGCACTGGATCGCTGCACTGGATCGTGTGTAAACCAGCCATTATTCTAAGCCGCTTGATCATTTTGTATTTAAGTATATAGGTGGAATAAAGGTATTTCGTGGCTTACAATACAAAATCGTCCTGAGCTAAGAATGTTTAGTTCTGCTGTTACATTGGAGCGACGTCGAATTTATTTGACCTGACTATTTTTACTTAAAATTTCATACATGGAAAAATTTGTAAAACAATTTTACACACGTATAGATTAGGTATTTTATTTATGTTCCCTTTATTGATACGGAAGTAGTCTTTTTATTAATTGCTTTCTTTACATCATCATATTTTTGTATCCTTATCTGTGTCAGATATATTCCGAGATTTTTCAAGTAGGTGACCCGAGTAAACAACTGATGAGAAAGATAAAGTCTAACCATACATTTCTATTGATAATCTACTCAAATAGCGAATATTTTGTCTGCGTGCTTCAGATTTTTGCACGTACCTATGTCATATTTACCTATAAAAGTATAAAAAAACAGGTCAAGTGCGAGTCGAATTCGCGTACGAATGGTTCCGTACCAAAAAACTGCAAATATATATCTGTTGTATCGGAGTCCCCTTTATATTTGTTTTATTTTAGTTGAATTATTTATATTTAAAGTAAATATATAAAACTAAATATTCTGTGAGTCTACCTGTCGCTGTTATTAATATGAAGTAAAAGCAAGCAACAAAAATTGCGGTAAATAAAAATTTAAGGTTTTTGGAATTTTTCCTTTATATGTGCTATAAAACATTGCTTTATGTCAAATTTCAAGATTCTAGGTCGATTGGAAGTACCCTTAAGGTTTTGATTCCCTTGCGAGTAGTTGCGAGTTTGAAAATATGCGGCTTAAATTGCTGTTTCTTTTGATTGCGTTGACATAGAAGTTTGATTTTGTTACAACTTAAAGGTATTATAGACCTGAATATTTGATATGAATTACAATTTAATACCCCTACGCGTTCACGAGGAAAGTTTAAAAATATTTATGATATGTTGTAACCAAAAATTTAGGATTTTCGCAATTTTTCCTTTATCTGTGCTATATATGTACGATGCTTCGTACCAAATTTCAAGACTCTGAGTTTACGGGAAGTACCCTGTAGGTTTTGATTCGATTGCGATTGTCGAAAATTTGGGGAAATTAGGGCATAAACGGCTGTATCTTTTCATTGCATTGGCTTAGAAATTTTTTCACAGCTCCAAGAGACAGTAGACCTGAGTATTTGATATAAATTCTAGCTTGATATCTCCACGCGTTCCTGAGAAATCTTGACAGACAGACAGGACAGGATAGACAACAAAGTGATCCCGTATTTTCCTTTCGAGATACGGAACCCTAAAAATGGTACAGAGACATATAGGGACGTCAAGGACCCTTTTTAGAGAAATTTATTTTTCAACACATTTGCTCATAAAGTGTCTTTTATATAATTGTAATAAGGCCTTTAATGGGGGTTGTAAACAACACGTTGTTTATATTATAATCGCACTTGTAAAGTAATGGTTTCCATGGTTATGGTACATTTTTCTTAATGTACGCCAAAAAGATTTTAGGTCTTCAAACCAATTCATTGTTTTTGCAAAAAATATAAACTATTTTAGCTTATTTATTTTCTGAAAATTTGCCGTATTGGACTATAATTTGTGTACAAAAATTAAGAAGGGCTATAAAGGACTTGTATCCATAGCCGTAAAACCCATTACTATAAAAATACTATCAGGGTTTGCTCTGTCTGTATCAGTGGTGCCATTTTAAATCTATTTGTTTTTGTATTTAATTTACGATTATTAACAAATGTTGATTTAATTTAAGGAAATATACCTAAATTTGACTCCGCCAGATATACTAATCCAGGCGAAAATCGAATGTTGATAACTGACTAAGCTGACTATAGCTACCTCGTACTTAACTTAAATCTTCAAAAGAAGAAATAAGGACGAAGCGTGGACGAAGCTTTAACACAGAATCAAGAACTTTTTCCAAGATGTATAATATTTTAAATGCTTTCTCGATATATTAGTTGAATGCATATTAAAAATCATAGTAATCAGCCGAGTATGTAAGTTTTGCTTATCCCTCGGGATTTTATGACTTTTCCTGGATGAAATAACTTAAATGCTTTCTTGTTATACGCGCGCTTGGATTTTAATTTCACATTGATCTGTATAGTATCCCTCGGGATTCGTAAATATTACTGGGATAATTTGTACTTAATATGTTGACCCGGTATATTAGGTAGGTCCATGCCAAATTTCAAGTCAATCCATTCAGTAGTTTCCCTGTGATGCATGCATAGACAGACAGACAGAGAAAAATTCCAAAAAATATTCAATGTACAAATTCGGCACGGCTACAGTTTTATTAAATGTATAGATTTTACTTAAACAAAGTAGGTAGCTTTATTCGCCTCAGAGTTGGTAAATCAAATCAAATTGACTCCAAAGGTTTCAAATTTGGCATGAATAATGCATTATCATCTACCAGGTCGGGTACTTTAAGATCCTCACAAAGCGACTACGACTAAACTTTGCAGTCATCTGCATCACACAGTGTTCACAGACGTAGCTCACTTACAAGTTACAACTCAAATTCTCTAACTAAATATAAATCGAGTTTAGATATGGTAAGTTCACCGGATATCAAAGTGAATGCCTTCGTTTCTACATTGTTACAGAGTTAGTGTAACTTAGTTCAGACAACTTGAAATATACTTACTTTATTCATTAGAGTGATGAGGGTTGAGAGCGCGCCCCGCACTTCGTTCGTGGCGATCTCTCCAGTGTACATGGGAGCTACGGTGTACACTATGCCATAGCCGAGGCCTGAGAACATTCTGGCTACGTATAGAAGAGTCACTGATTTGGCCACAATGATAAGCACCCAGCCAAGTATGAAAGGTAAGGCTCCGATGAGAAGCGTAGTTTTTCTTCCGAATTTGTCGGCGAGGTAGGCAGCGGGGACTGGGGTGATGGCGGAGCACAGGATCATGATGGAGACGATCCATGATGCTTGATCATTTGACGTTTCTATACTGCTTTCAGGTGATTGAAGGTAGGGGAGAGTTGGTGAGGGCCAGCCGTAGCAGGTACCCGCAGTTGCGGTGACGAGGGTTGCTGAAATTAAGAAATAACACGATGTTAATTAAAAACTAACACATAAGTAAGTAGATAAGGACTTGTGTTCAAGCAAAAATTAAATTTTTAAAAGTAAGTTATGTCACTTTTGTATCATAAAAAGATAACATGGAATATGCAAAGATTGCTTTTATTTTTGTTATAAAGTTTAAGTAATAAATAAATTAATGACATGTTACAAAGATAAGGAAAATTGCCTAGAAGTGCGAAAGAGCTATGACATAATTCTTTCAAAAATATTTTTTCCTGTAGAGACCCAAAAAATACTAAAAGTGCTTCTAGATTTAACAACAGACTCAAGGAGCATGCAGAAGCAGATGTATCAGTAATTTAAAAGTACATGCGAGATTAAAACATGTCCTATGCACAAATAACAGAAACGAAGGGACTGATCAATTTTGGAAGTAAACACATAAAAAGATATCACGGAGGTGTAAACTGTGGAAAAGTTTGTAACATCAACGAATAGAGTGGATGAAGTGCATTGCCCTTTATTATTGCCCGATATATTTGATGAAGGATACTGTTTATCTATCTATACTCATGTGGATGTGTTTGGAACGCCAGGTTGTGAAAGTATTTATAAGTATTGATAACGTCTGTATATTTCCATTTGGGAAATCCATTCATCGAAATACGATCGGGATTTGGTTTCTCTGAAATCTGGGCTAATTAATTATAATCGGAGAAAAAGTTTTCTAAAGGAGAATCCAATATTTTTTTTGTCTTGTACTTTGTAAATACGTATAAAGCGGATTTGTCCATTCTCAATTTTGTGACTCTACATTTCTGTTTCCATCTATCGGTTGCTTAGATTAACCAAACATCAACCACCTTATTCATAAAAATTGCCCACCTCGTACTAAAAAAAAAACGAGACAGAATTTTTAAATGTTTATTTTAGTTAATCATCATCATTATCATTACATAGTATAAAACAAAGTCGCTTTCCTGTCTGTCGGTCCCTATGTATGCTTAAATCTTTAAAACTACGCATCGGATTTAGATGGGGTTTGTTTTAATAGATAGGGTGTTTCAAGAAGAAGGTTTATATGTATAATACTTGTACATGCATAATATAGTAGAGGAACATAGATAATTTTAAAGGTTTCTAATGTGATGTCGTAAAATGACTCATTTTTTGCTCTTACATTGCAAACTTTTTTAAATAATTATAATATTTTTTGTACGTTACGTTGTCCAATGATTTTCGTTCAATATCCGAAGGTTTTTTGTTTGATATCGAATGATTTTCATTCGACACACATTTAAAAAATCAAATCATTTATTCATTAAATTTTTTTACATAAATAAAAAGGTAGTAGGGGCTCACTATTTAATAAAAACCTGTATTAAAAATAGGGCTCCAGAAGAGAAATCGTCATGGAAGCAGGATCTGACGCATTCCTAAGGAGGGTTGACTTTAGGCAGGCGGCCAGTCGTAATTACATGCCAAGATAATATAATAATAGGAATGGAAGCAACCGGAAGGCATGCGTCATGGAAGCGGGAGCTGAACACGAAACTGAAGGAGTGTTCAAAAATTTTGTAGTAAATATTTACGGTTTAATTTTACGGGTTTTCCCCGTGGATGTTTGAAAAGGGGATGTTCTGATACTGTCAGCTGGGTAGACAATGTTAAGAGAGCGTACACGGGACGACCAAGTGGAAAGCGACCAGTCGGTCGTCCCAGGTATCGCTGGAGAGACGAAGTCTTGAACGACTTAGAATTATTATTAAAAATAATCATAGTTGATACCCCTGAAAGTGAACTTGAACTTGAAAAATCGATCTTGACTGCCCTATTGGTTATTTTATGTTTCGAACTTCCTTGGAAATAAATACTTTCGGTGGCGGGATTCACTACCACATCATGAGATATGGTATTTATCTGTTAATAGGACTACTTGACTCGGCCTTAGGGAGATCTATGTAGCCGGTTTTGAAAGAAATGCTAAATGAAGAGGTTAGCTTTAACCTATATAATTTGTACAACCCGTACGAAGCCGGGATTGGCTGCTAGTTTAAAATAAATTTAAACATTTTAGTTCAAATGGGCTTAACAAACGTTCGTTATTTTTTTTAACTAAATTTAAATTGAGAACAGTACAAGTACTATTAGTTACTACAAGTAGTAGAGGCCGCTAGTATGTAACGAGATAGTATATAATTCTGTAATGCCATATCGTATTTAATTCAGTGTTAATAATAAATTGCAATTCATGACCTAAATTATAATATGTCTTGACTAAACGAATTAATGCCATCATTGATCATATTTGTAAAATATTAGAACAACGCAATAAGAAGCTTAGTAGAGCATCGATAAGTATTTGTTTACAACGTATATCCCTCTCTAAATGTCGTCAAAATAAACATTTCCACGAATTATACTATAAACGATTTCCACGAATTAAGCTATATCCTGCGTTATTATGTGCTAGTGATATTAAAGTATATTCTTTAACTTTGAGAATCAATCAAACAAATTTCTTTGTTTGTAAAAACATGTTACAAAAGTTGTTACATGCAAGTAGAGTAAGAGTAACTCTATCATATGCGAAAATAATGTTTCAAACACGATTCCATTAGTTCCAGGTTCTAATCAACATAAGTATGGAATTAGATTTAAACAACAGTATAATTCGTGGAAATGTTTATTTTGACGATATTTAGAGAGGGATATACGTTGTAAACAAATACTTATCGATGCTCTACTAAGCTTCTTATTGCGTTGTTCTACTATTTTTCTTCAGTGCTTAAAGTATTTCTTGATCGAAATTGATTACGTAAAAACTGCAAGTATAATTATGTATTCATATACAGTCCCCCCCCCCAAAAATTTGCCTACCATGTGATTAACTTTGCTTTACTAAATACATAAGTAGTGCGTTTTTTTTCAACCATTTTGTACTCACATGCATACATTGCATAAGAATTATCATATTGCATGGTCTTCTTGGAATGAAAACGTAATAATAATAACAAATATCTATCCATATCGTGACTTATCCTAACAATACAAAGTGATTAAACATAATTTATAAGTTAAAAGTATAGTTTTATTCCGTTGCAGTTGCCGGAGCCTTAAAGTAAGTAATCGCATTATTCCAAGAATAAAACTGTATAAAATATGCCTTATAAATAATTTAATTCATTAAAAGTATCCGTTAATATAATCTGGCGCAACCGTGAAACAGCTGGCGCTGAGTCAAAAGTTTCCGTGAGATAAGAGTTCCGACAATGATAACGCTGTCTATATATTTGTGTCTAGTTGGGTACTCTATTCATGGTCAAAACAGGAAACGCTTCTAAACAATACAACATAAAACCCTTCAATGAATTTGCTCTAACTTTTTGCTTCTTACTTACTTTATGTTATGGGCGTTATGGGTGACGTGTCAGGTTTATAGTTTTTTTTTTCTTTCAATATGGCTTTTACTTTCGTAATTAGCCAGTAACAAGATTTTTTTTAGTAAAGTTATTTAGTCAAGCAAGTCTAAAGTCAGGTCGCTAGTTAAGTCAACTCGAGTCAGAAGAGTCAGGTTAAGTGAAGTGGTAAAATAACTGCACTTAGCAAATTCGAGGAGCTTTTGACAATAAGCAAGAAAATCACATACACAACACTGTATCACTTCCCATTACTCACGTTTATTCTCGAACACTTTGCGAATAATAAACCACCATAATTAAACACAAACACTAAAAAAAAAACAAATTTTTGGAAAATAAAATACAGCGTCGATACTGCTCTTTTCAGCTTCCCGCCAAAAGCCCCAAGTTTATAGTTATGAGATGTATGTAGTTATTATTAACTGTATGGTTTTCCGATTAAAACAAAATAAAATAAAATAAATATTTATTTGCTTTTTGAGACCACAGCACAGACAATATTATAAATTTGTGTTTAAGACACAGAATTCTACAACCAGGGACATTTGTCATTATTTCATCAAATAGAATTTTGGTCGTCTCGACTCTAGTACATATTAGAATTTATGAAATTAGATTTACAAGTTTTTTATCACCCGTCAACTTTATATCAAACAATACATAAAAAGATATAGTTCGATAAAAAATACTGTGTTGAGATGAAGCAGATAGTTAGTTAATTAAAAAGAAAAATATTAATAAATGTTTTGGTTTACCCCAATATTGAGCCACGGTCTATGTAGGTTAAATACTTTATGATGAAAGTGTGTTAACTATATTGGCGTGCATTTACACCTAATAAAACGCGATCGTTGATATTTTTATACATTTTTAAAATCTGTATTAAGCCTTGGTTATTATACTATGTATATATATTGTTGAACTATAAGCGGCTTATGGAAAATCTATAATTGAATAGGAGAGTCAGGGCGCCGCTCCATCGATTACCAGTTGGCACTATCTTCGCGTCGCCAATTTGGCAATTCATACACGTCGAAGCAAACTAACTGACCTAACATCGCCCGCTTTTGTTTCCTTAAAACGTTTGCCGTTCGCTCAGAGTCACGTGGTGAAGAGAAAAAGTAACAAATCTGTATTTTTGGAACTCGCTGACGTCATCACATGTTCATCGTTACTAAAAGACAAGTCGCTATAACAATTCTTTCTACAAACGTACTCAAAGGACGGTCACTGACGTGAATAAATTTTTGGAAGTTCGCCTGATGTTGATATAATTTAAATCAATGCTAAAAAGTGCGAAAATAGAATGCCCACTTCGAGGAGTTTCATAATGCTAGTCTGTTTATGGAAAACGTTGATTTATTACGCCGGGAGTTTTCTATCCAATTACTCGGAAACAGTAGAGCGATATCGAAGTGTACATATCATTTTCTTGTGTGCAATAAATTTTCGAAGAAAAGCTATAAAAGTGCATAAATATGCTATTAGGAATGATAAACAAACCCTCTAAAGGACCGGCATGGCATGGCACTCCGTTATGGTATATGTTGGTAATGTTTATCTATGTGTGAGTACATTTGATGTATGTGACCTGTTCGCGAGGTCGGCACTCGGCAGCGGCGGCCGAGGAGCGCGGCGGGCGGCGGCGGCGGGCGGCGGCGGCGGGCGTCAGAGGATGACGTAAGCGACCGGCGGCGAGCCATTGTAAAGGCTTGTCTACAATGGGAGAACCAGACAAAAACTGGCGCTACTGTGACTGCTGCGTTAGTCATTCCACAGACATGGAATTTAATTATGATTGCTAGAGAATCTGTTGACATCGTTTATCTTCGAAAGAAAACAGAATTCAATTTTTAGCCAATTACAGAGAAATTAGAAATAACATACAGTAATTAATAAAGTAATTCTGAGGAAATAATTCGTATACCTACGTAGCTCTTCTGTCGAATATCTACCTGATTACTGTATGAACGCACCTTTACGTTATCAAACAAAATGACCGTAATTATTCTCATTGTATTAGCAGTGCGACAGATAAAATAAATATACACATTCAAACTGTTTCAGAATACATATTTATGGAAATTGAAAAATGTACTAAATAATTTTAGGTATCTTCTATAATTTCGGGTAGTAAGTATGTATTTCTATATTTTTTTAAATTTAACGTATCGTGAAATTGAGATAATAGTAATCGACAAATATTGTTAATGTTGAAAAATAAAAAGCTAGTTTCTGTAATATACTTTTACACTAGACAAATATTTGATGCAAAGCTCTCTGTAGTACTCTTTTCATTTTGTGTAAATTTTAATTTAATGAGTACACTCACGGATAAAGCAACTATATAAAATATGTTTACCCGGTAGCTGACACTGACAATTGCTGACAGTGGGGAAATGACTATTGGCTTTAAATTACTTCAATAAATGTAATTTAAGGTCTTCAGGAGAATTGATATGACACCAGTCTTTAAAAGCTGATTGTGGGAGGCGTATGAACTAAATACCATCAACTGCAAAATGTTAGCACAATCATTAGATTTCATGAAATTATAAAATAGATCGGTGACCATGGCCACTTGTTGGTCTAGACCAGTGATTCCCAAAGTGGTCCAGGTGGACCCCCAGGGGTCCACGGGAGACTTGCTGGGGGTCTACGTAGGCGTGAACAAAAAATGGGGGTCCATAAGATGTTAATGGGGGTCCACGAAAATTTATCTGCTTTTGATAGTAAAGAGCAAAAATGTAAGCATAGTTTTTATAAGGGCCTACCTACATTGTTTTAAGTACCTATCTAAGCAGATAATATTTTAATAAGGCAAGCGACTGTTACTTGTCCAAACTTGTGTATTCGATATTACGTACAATTTCGTGTACAGACTTGCAAAGCGCTATCCGCCCGACAATGCTTAATGCTTGTTCAGACATGAACTTGATCAACACTATAAATACTTGATGCCAAAGGCAACCAAACGCATTCATTTGTTTCCGGAATTTCGAAAACAAGGCGGAATTTGGAAAAAAGTTGTGAGAAAATTTATATCTGTGTTTGCTAGTGCCGGAGAAAAGTAAGTAACCTACCTTTTTTTGTTATAGTACTTAAGTATTTTGTTTACGTGTACTAGTCGGTTGATCACAACGGCCTGTATAGATAGGTAACTTAGTAACTTACAGATATTTTAATTGTCCTCTTTCGATTTGAAGACAAACACAGCACGTTTTATTCAATTGTTTTTTCACGAGAGAAGCACTGCCTCTCTAAAAAGGCCGAATAAGCAATATTGCAGAGCAATTAATTTTGTAATTTTTCTTGCAAATAACTACTAATTTTATAAAACAGTAATTTCATAATCATGTTAAATTGATTTTGAAGTAACTATTTTATCAAAACTATTCCTTTTCGGAAAGAGCGAGCGGTGCGCGGGCGACGGGAAAAGGGCGGGGCTTGAACTTCGATGCCTGTTTGTCACGTTTTAACAATGAAGCCGCAGACAAAAAATACGCAAATACACGGAGCGCGTGAACTCATTGATTTAATAAAATGTTAGTTATCGTTTTTATGGACAATTTTGGGATTTCGACGTTTATTTTTTCCTACACAAATATGATCAGTATTCGATACTGAGTACACTAATTTTTATTTATACTATTAAAAATTAGTGGTAAATTATGTACTTTAAAATTGATACCGTTTTGTGAAAACGTTTGTATTTGTCTCAGCGGTTTATTAGTTGGTCCCTTTACAAGCCGTAATTCTATTTCCGCGTGCTGACAAAGGCTGCGGTGTGATACCTATATTCAGAAAAAAACTTGGTTACTAAAACATTTTTTTTACAGGTAAGGTAACTGACACGAAACATGGCTACAGCAAAGAAAAAATGTCGACAATATAGTGTCGATTATTTGAAATATGGTTTTGTTCCATCAGAGGCAGACAAACAATTGCCCATGTGCCTATTATGCAACAAAGTTTTGAGCAATGACTCTATGAAACCATCAAAGCTCGAAGATCATCTAAAAAGGTGTCATACTGATAAAATAGGTAAAGATTTAAAATATTTTCAAACATTGAAAGAAAAATATGGAAAGAGACCCACCATGCACAGTATGTTCGCTTCAACATCTCAAAGTAACGATGATGGCTTGCGGGCATCTTACAATATCTCATTACTTATAGCAAAATCTGGAAAACCGCACACTATCGGAGAACAATTAATTTTACCCGCTGTTGAAGAGGTTTTAAAAACTGTTTTGCACAAATCTCCATTTGACGTACTAAAAAGAATTCCATTAAGTAACAATACTGTACAAAGACGCATTGATGAAATGAGCTCTGATATCGAAAGCTTTTTGTGCAATCATCTGCAAAAAACTCATTTTTCTATACAACTGGACGAGTCAACGTTACCCAGTAATGAAGCATTACTATTGGCATATGTCCGATTTATTGTTGAGGAAGAAATTCACGAAGAATTGCTATTTGCCAGAACTTTGGAGACTGACACTAAAGGCGAATCAATATTTAATGTCCTGAGTAATTTTTTTACGGAAAAATCGATCCCATTTACAAACATTATTTCAGTGGCAACAGACGGAGCTCCTGCAATGGTCGGGCGATATCGTGGGTTTATAAGTCATCTCAAAAGAATTATACCAGGACTTACAGCTATTCATTGCGTAATCCACCGACAACATCTTGTGGCAAAACATTTAAGTGACAGGTTGAACCAATCTCTTCATTTTGTAATAAAAGCTGTCAACAAAATCAGAAGCAATGCATTGAATACACGTTTATTTGCTCAATTGTGCGACGAAAATGATGAAGACTTCCAACGACTGCTCTTACATACTGAAGTACGCTGGTTGTCGAAAGGTGCATGCTTAACGAGATTTTACTCTGTTTTCGATTCCATATTAGAGTTCTTAGAAAGTAGAGATCCAGATTTAAAAGAAAACTTGATCAAATTCAAAGCAGACATTGCGTATTTGACAGATTTGTTTAAAAAATTTAATGATATTAACTTGCAGTTACAAGGGGACAGCCTGAATTTAATAAAAACAAAGGGGATAATTTCGGCTTTTCTTGGGAAATTGAAATTTATGAAGCAAAACATTAGTCGGCGCGAATTCTCTCAATTTCCAAACTTGTCGCAGGTAGAATGTATTGATGAGGATATCCATACCTACAGTCAACATTTAAGTGCCCTGCATGATGACTTCAAAACCAGGTTTGAAGATATACTGACGATGGATATACCACCATGGATAATAAATCCATTTGATGAAACGGAAGTGGCCAATGTTGTATTACAAGAGGAGCTGCTCGAGCTAAGCACTAATGAGGAGCTGAAGGTGAAATTTAGAAAAGGCTACCCAACATTTTGGCTGCAAGCAGAAATACCCGAAAAATATCCTGGACTGTGGGAAATCGCAAGGAAATTTTTAATAGCTTTTCCCTCGTCATATCTTGTCGAAAGGAGTTTTAGTGCCGTTACAAACCTCTTAACAAAAAAAAGGAGCAAATTAAACATCACAGAGCGGGGGGATTTGCGGTTATTGCTCACAAAAATAAAGCCAAACATTGATCGTTTGCTGACACTCCATCAGATACATCCTTCCCATTAATTAAAATTATGACCTGAACCTATATTACCTTAATATTTTTTTCTTGTAATTCTATTCTTTTAATAAATAAAGTGATATAAAATGTACCATTTTTCGTTTTTATTTTACATATCGAAATATAGGGACAGAACTCAGAAGTGACACAATTTTTATTTTTTGGCGACTTTAAGAATGTGGTAGAAATGTAGCAGCAGGGGGTCCACCGAAACCAGTAAAATTTTGAAAGTGGTCCACGAGAAAAATAAGTTTGGGAACTACTGGTCTAGACGAATCTTAAGAGTCGGACATTCGACTCGACAAAATGAAAAAGAAGAAATTTTATTTTGATAAGAATGCTGAATATTATGCAGTTATTTCCTAAAATGATTATCATGTATTAATGAACGTATTGGAAAATAATTTTCTGTCACAGATTATACTAGGAATACAGCATACAGTACTTTTATTGACGCAGATGCCGCGTTAACAATTTCTCGTAAGGGTACAGGTTTCCCGTGGCTGTTTCAAGGTAGATGACTTCCTATTGATAAACTTTAGCTGTTGACTGTACTACCAGAACCGAACACGTGATGCTCCAAACACGTGCTGGATCGTTATTTATACTTATGAACCAAGTCTCAGATATCGCGAGATATATACATTCAGATAGGTATTATAAACTTACATACAAATAAATACATACGAACCGTAGATGTCGTTTTATTATACCACACATTTTATTTTATTGGTGCAACTAGAATCACTTTATCATCGATATAATTTAAAACATATAGGTAAGCGACATGTATAGAGTCGAAAGATAATTTACAGTTAGGATATCAATGTCAGCTAAGTCGTTGCTAATCAAGGTTTTATGAAATAAGTTCAATTTAGAGCTATATATAGCTAGAGAAGTCCCTAACGGACGCAGATAGCCGGCCAAAAGCAATAACGAATTTTATTCCTGTTAAGTTCCTCTGTGCCAAATAGATAAAAGATACAAGACTGATAAAATGCTGTGGTATCGATGATGAAGCGCGATATTCGTTGTTATTTATAGATGTAAATAATTGCAGTTTTAGAATTAGTGTGTCGGTCATACATGCGGTCATCACCATTCTCATATGTATGCAACATAGACTGTTCCTGCGTTACAGATTTTCATATGACAAAAAACCTATGTATTAACGCCCAGCATACGACCTTATTTTATATTTACACTATTGTTGATGACCAAGACGTATGCTATATGTTAGGCTAAGTGTGAGGCACGTCTCAGAAACAAGTAATCATTGGTGACACATTCTAGAACTACACTGTTCTAGGATCTGTTTGATGTCTATGTCTATTTTTAAATCCGCATGATGACTGAGGTCTTGAAGATAAGTCAATCTTTCCAAAATTCTACCATATCGATATAATCAGTGATGTGCGTCTATTGATGCATGTTTTTCCTAGTGTAGGACTCTGATACCTATTTTACCTATTACGTTGATTTTACTAGAAAACTAAACCCATCTATAATCTTATCGCGTCCATTAGGTCTATATATTTGTGCTCGATATTATTTGGTATGTTTATTCTGCGACTAGTTCTATTTAATTAATTTATTTTTGGAACTTTCTTTCCGAGACTCGGAACTAACCCACACGAAATTTTCAATCTCCTTCCAACCAACGCAATCGATCTAGTAAACTCTTTGGCAGTATTTTCAATGAAATGTCAACATTAAAATTTAACGAAGAAGAACAGGATGAAAATGTACAATCTTGACAACAATATCAGCCAGTCATGTTTGTACATAGTATTATAATTGAGCTCTAAAATTATATTTATCAAATGTATTCTATGACACATGGGTTTCTTAAATATGCCAGTTGTTATTTTTCTTGCTCGTGTGCATGTTTGCAACTAATGATTATCACTAAAGAAACTGATAGTAACTCATTTCATCATTCAGGAATTGTTAAATCATCAAGATATAATATAGATTAGATGTTTTTACTACATATTGTTGCGTTATAAAATTGAAAAGGGTTCAGTATATGTTTAGCGTAAATCATATCACTTCATTTATTTATTGCACATTTGAAAATACCGCAGCATGATTGAATAATAGAGCATAGTATCATAAAGAATCATAGGGTTAATCATCTTCGTTGTTTACTTTATAATTATAACGTGTCATGCCATCATTGTCTCTCAAAAGATCTGAATTCTTTATTTTTAGCTAAAGGATTTGTATTGTCTAGTGTGAAATAGTGTGAATGTCTCTTTTCTCTTCTATGAAATGAAGTAATCGAAGTGGAACGAGCATCGCAATGCAGTGTTTATAAACAGCGGTGTTCGCCCCACAATACTCTCTCCGCGACAGTCGAGATCGCAGAAAACGCTTTTGTAAACTGTTTCATATCTGATGTCATTGACATCTCGTCTAGTTTACACGGATTTACTACTTACGATTTATCTGATTTCTAGATGTTTCCGTTTTAGATTTTCATAACTTGCTTTTAATTTATTTCGGAAACTATTAATTATAAATCTTGGTCGCCTATAAATGTCTACTTTTAATTAATTACTTTTTGTGTTTCGTATCATTAAAATTGGTTTTAAGCATCTGGGTCTGGGAGTTGAGGTCTACAGCCTAAAATTAAATATTATTCTTAAGTAAATAGTTTTATAGAAGTTCTGCGTCAAAAAATACTTTGGTTGATATTCATTGGTGATCCTATACTAGCTGACCCGGCGAACTACGTTCCGCCTAACAGTCGATTCTTTAATTTTTATGTGGTGGCATGCGCGTGAGTTGCGCGCGGTACTAAGCAGTACTTGGACATTACAACATTACTTTATTTTTCTAAAATAAAAGAATATTGCTAAAATAAACTTAGCCAAAGTTACTCCTTATTACATCAGCTACCTGCCAATAAAAGACCCGTCAATATCAGTCCAGCCATTTCAGAGATTAGCCGGAACAAACAGACAGACAGACAGACAAAAATTGTAAATAAGATATTTTGGTGCATGTACCGTTTATATATATTCATATGCATGTAGTAAAATACGGTTATTTTAATATTACAAACAGACACTCCAATTTTATTTATATGTATAGATGTTTAGATTAAACAATTGTCATAAAATTTATTACTTGAAGTATCATTTGATTACTTTCGCCGCGAACCTTTTGAGTATCAAATGCATATGCTTAAATCTTTTTACGATCATTGTTGTAAAACAATATAAATTATGAAATAATACATAGCGATACAGAAGCTGACGTTAGTTCCAAAATTCTGATAATGTACACGAGTTATCCCCGTGAAATGCACGAATTGTTATTGCCAAGAAAGTCGTTTGCCTAAACAAACAGAAATTACTGGCCAACTTTGCTTCCAATGTCAGTGATAAATATAGTTCTGTGTATGGAATGAAATTATCATCAATTTGTCCTATACATGCCACTAGGGAGGTAAGTATGTTATTAATAATCATGGATTATATTGGACTGAAATTTGTACCAACAAACTTTGATATTTCGGGATGCGTCAGGGAAAGAAATCATACAGTACTTAAGTTGTTTCGACAACTAGGTTTTATTCGATTAGTTGAACAATTTGTTATGATTTAACATTGTCAATCTTAATCTATGTTTATTGAAGGATATGAAACATTGCGCATACTTAGGTTTAATAGAATCACTAGTATAGTCATCTGTTGTATCTAATTTATTCAAATAGTGACGTTTAGAAGTTCATTTTTATTGTAATAAATGAATCTGTATGAGTCATATGAGTGATTAATTGTAGTAAGATAGAAAAACATACACCCCATCTGATGGTCTCTATTGGAAAATACAAAGTATCTTAGAAAAACATGAGTACCTAACAAACGACCAATATTTTTATACTAACTTACAATAAATCAACTAGGAAGGAATCAGTTTCAAATAAAAGTAATAAACTTGTTTTTGAAAAAATCACCAGAGCGTGATAAATTTATTATTTGTACTAAAAGCCTCGATTGTGGCTGATTAATTATGGCTGATGGATATACGTTGAAAAATCCAACGTTGGACGTTTGACCCCCGCACCGACATGCGTTGTGTTATCGATAATGGAAGGCGTTAAAATTCCTTAGGAATGGACAACCATTCATAACGGTTTGTACCTGAGAGTCCCTTCCTGGAATTTGTTACCGCATAAAGTTTTGTTCACAGGAATATGCAAGTTAACAAAATTGGTAAAAACTAAACTTAAGAATCAGGGCGCTTTCTGATTGAGTGTCATATTGTAGGAGGAGTATAATTAATGAACATCTATTAAAAACAGGCCCTTCATGTCAATTAGTTGAAATAATTATCTAATGGTTGTAGGTATTCCATTGAATTAATTAGTCAATGTTGTTCAGTAGTAGTCAACATTGAAACCGAAATATTAAGTACAATACAAAGTTGCATGCAAAATGTGCCATATTCAGTGCAGATATTATCAATGTTTTGTTTAAGAGTTAGTAAATTATAACGTTAATGTTGAGCTATTGTTCAACAGTAGCCAAATGATGTAAAGTTTCGTTGTTCACTGTCAAATTAAACAACGTAATATGTTTGAAACAAAGTCCATTTTATAAATTATCAGGACTACGGATCAAAATATGATGACTGCTAAAATTTAATTTATAAATTAGTACAGCCTATTTTAAATGCTCTCGTAATCATAGGGCAGTCAGTAGACATCATAAAAATATTTAGTAAATAAAAATATAGGCATTATTCAATTCATGTCCATGTTCATGGCAACGGGTCTATTTCCAAAGACTTTATATTATGTCGTATCAGCAATCTTTTTATGATTACACAATGTAATACGTAGTTACATACTTAATGGAATGTAAAATATGTCTATTGTTCAACTGTATCAATGTGTATCAAACTAGATATACAAATCGTAGTAGAAAATAACTCATCAAAGCCTGCATCAAACCAGGTAGGTAGAATGCAAGTAAGAAGTACCAAGCTTAGTAGAAACCCAAGTAATTACCGCTATACAAGAATGTGATTACTAGTGGTAACGTTATTAGAGTTTCCTAATTGTATTTCCCGATTCACCGACATTTTATCCACAAGTTGTACAGAGAGAAATTACAGTAGTTCAGTAATCGACCAAACAACTGATTCGATTTATCTCTAGTAGACAACAAGTAACTTATTGGTGTCAGATACAATGCATTCCAAACAAGTATATATTTTCTGCTTTTAAAAAAGCAACTACCTGCGTAATACATGATAGAGGTATGGTTAGATTGAATCCTTATTGAAATTTTTGCAACTTTCTGTTCCGTCATTACCTCATCTTTCTATGATTAGAGTGAGCTGAACGGATGTCTTTTTCTGGACCAATCATTTAGTCGCCATCAAGGTAATCATAAGCTGGTTAAAAACTATATATCGGAGAATGATCATGGTGAAAACCATTTGGGATATTTCTCTGATGGCAGGTAAAAGCAATCTACGAAACATCTGACATGACATTTATGACATTTATCTAAAGAAATGATCCTGTCCATTCATAATGCGGAAGCCATAGCCGGTTTTTTATAACCTAGTATCGAATTGTTCAAGCTTATAGCCATAGACTTAAAGCCCCCACACAGATGTATGGCCAAGCTGTAGCCTACAGTTATTAGGTAACAATACGACCATTATCAATACTATCAGATGCCAATTTGCAATACCAATTAGTGGACACAACAAAGATTATACTGAAACGTTATATAAATTTAAGCTCGAATGAACTAAATTCAAGGATAATTTTAATTTTACGAGATTCCCGATAAAAATTTAATGATGTAATTTCAATGATAGGTTTTTATTAATCGGCGTAATTAAAGTATTGCCATTTTCACACCATATCCCCAGAAAGCAACTGTTTCTTAATTAATTATTTCAGGTCCTTGGATTTAACTTAGTTGCGTGATTATTATGATTTTGGGATGGCTTTGTCTTATTGACTTTGGACTGTGTTATTGTCCATTATGTGATTTAGGCGAAACCAGCCAATCTTTCAACATTTTACGTACACAAGTCGCAGCCTTCAATCTAGGTGTTTACACCAACAGATCTTTAGTAGATAAATAAAGACGTTTTGTGTAAAAATTAAGCCCTATTATACTTAAGCATGTGTGTATAATATGATCAAAATTTTATTTACTCCGATACCTCTAGTCACTGACGTCACACAACTTCACTTCACAGCAAACGATAACCTAATTTAACCTTACTTTTAATTAATGTGACGAATCCCTCACAAGATCTCATATTAGGATGAATGCTTATACATTTCGTGGAAATATACTGGAATGAATTCGCTTTGTAATAATTTACGTGAGTTTCTGTCGCTTTCTTCTCATTCAAGCTCATTAAAATAACATACCATCACGTATGAACCGTAAAATTCTAAACTATATTTATAGATGATTTTATTCAAGATTGATATTGACTTATATCGTTCATACACATTACGTAAAATATGAAATCGATAACGTATAGATTTTTTTTTCTTATAATTTCCACTGCGTTTCAGTTTCTGCTCCTTGAATTTTCTTTCATCACTCAATGTGCGTCGTGTAATGTTTGTAGTGGAAATGCAAATTCTTAACTCGTAAGTATTACTAAGGATTTTAAAATACCTAAAAGTAGGTATAGAACTATAAGATTATTTATATAGCTTAAATTGAGATAAGTTAGTTTTCTTTAAATCCTGGTCACTTGGTTCAGGTTTTCAGCCATTTTTTTAACCTTAAACACAACCGTAAGTCTTAAATTCACGTCAAAAATAAATAAGATAGTAACAGACTTACCTCAGTTAGTCGGAACAGAAGTTAGTTTGTAAAGTAAAATAATGGAGGGATTAATCTATGCTCGAGCGATTCGATTCGACAAAGCAACAAGGAAAATTAATAAGAAAATTTGCGCTTGTGTAAGCGCAAATTTCTATGTACTTTGTAAAAAACTTCAACATCGCAGTTAGGTTAGGAAGCATAGCAAGCAACATCTAGAAAATACCTAAGTACATAATGTTCAAGGATGAATAATAAGGACGGAATGATAAAATTGTTGAATTTATTGACATTATGAACAAACGTGGGCAACACATGGAAACATACAGTATATAGGTTAGAATAAACTTACCACAAAGTGCTATTCCATATTCCTTCCAATGTGAATGAGTTTTCGCTGTCATTGCAAATAGTATTTAAAAACCGAAACAATTATTTTTACTGGGAGTTTTGGAATGAGATTAACTTGAGCACGGATAAATTTAAAAGTTTAATAAAATTTAATAATTCAAATCCATCTTAATGGTTATAAATAATAACGATATATACTAAATATAGCTAAATATCACAATATAATATATTCGATCTAAAAATTAAATGGGTTTGTAAACGGAACGTTATAACCGATTGGGCTTCATTTTGGAGGTTTATGTGTTGTTGGCTTGCTGGTTCATAGTGCGTCAGAACACGGCAGTGTCGTATTATCGCGTCGGCGACGGGCGAGCAACTGAACGATATGGGTGGCGAACGAAGCGAGGCGAACGAACTAATCGCGACACGGCAAGTAGGACGGAATGAGGCAAACCGGCGCGGGCGCACGCTTTTGCTTGTTGTTTATCGGACGAGTAGCTCTTGTTGAGATAAGAAGAAGGTCGATAACGGCTCCAGGCCGAGAGCACGCGGATGACGCCGCGTGTGTACTGCAAGCACGCCGCACCCTGCGCGCGCCTGCGCCGTCCGAGCGTTCAAACGCGCGCCATCCAATATTTGCGGCGACATTTATTTTTAGAAACAGAACTAAAATAATACCGACAAGACATAGTGTGGGCAACACGAGACTTGTTTAATTGGCGTGCATGCACGCGTACTTGAGATTGCCAAACTCATCAAAAGGTAAACCTAAATCTAAAACGTCGACCTTAGTTCGCATCTGTAAGATCTACTTCCCTTCGATTGGTTGTAATTATGCGGAAAATATGTACGATGGATCATTAGTCATTTTGTCCTATTTGCTGTGGAAATAGTATGGGAAGTTAGTAGTTTAGAGGCGGTATTATGTACATAACCATACTGGCTCTTTATGTAGCTTCCGCTTGACTTTGACGAACAATATGTACTTATTGTTAAAGTGTAAGCTTAGATTAATAATTGGTCTCCGCGGCGCTATGACCGCGCGAGACCAACTATTAATTTAAGAGTGTAAGATTATTTTTTTAATGTTTTACTTCGAAAAATGAGCCTAGCAAGTATTCAAATTGATACAAAAAAAATAAGGCATACAAATTTAATCTTTGATCTTATTAGTGAATTAGTGACTCTATGTGTTAGGGTAGGAGTAAAAGGCAAAACTTGGTTAACACCATGACCATGAGTACCAATTATAGTTAGTACTACTAATATCATCTGTATTCTGTGCTATAAATATACTTATTTAGTAATACATACAAAATTGTTTATATCATCACATCAGTTAAGAGTAATTTTAATTTCGAACTCTTGATAACATTATGGGTGGTGTTCGGTGCTCAGGTCGACGTTTCATGTTGCCAATGACATTTGATGGATGGGGCCGTGCTAATAAAGTGTAAAAGCGATGTGATATCTCCTAACTAAACAGATAGATCCTAAAATCAAGAACGTTGAAATTTAAAGAGTAAAAACAACAGGTACTTAATGTAAAATTGATAGTATGATACTATAAGATTTCTTGTACTGTAATTGCAGGTTCTTCTAGTTTAGGAGACAATGATTGGAATATCTAGTCATATAGTACTTAATAAATATTAGGTCTGTTGGTCCAAGCTGCAATTTGGTGTCTTTAGAAAACATCGTGATCGTATTGGTCTGATCTACCTGCAAGCGGATTTTTCCATTCCAGCTGGATCGCGAAACTGATTCGCTGAGCAAAGTAACAGGCAGCCTTTTTGTCATCAGTGACGGCTATCTCTTTATAGAGACCTCTCGAATTTTTAACTAACCTAGTGTACAGCTTACCAAAGGTACACTTGCAGGTAAAGCTACCTGAAAATTTAAAAAAAACTTCTGTTGGACATTTATATATTAGCTAATAAATAATAATTGCTGTTAAGATAACAGAGTGTAATGGAATGATTGTAAGACTTTCTATCACTACATGTACTTCCGTTCCTCGGCGATGAAACTAAATAAATAGACTCAAGAGAAAAATATTGTTTCGTAAAATTTTCCTTTTGCGACTAAGTATGAGTAATTTATTTATTTATTGCGCAAGTGTTCAAGGTTTATACATATTGGACTAGTTTTATTGTATACAGACAGTATATTAAGATTAAAGAAATGAAATGTATGCACTTATTTTTCATTTAGTTTTAATGTGTTTTAGGTTTTGGTTGGTGCTTCAGGGAATTTTGCGATAAAATGTCATAATTTCAGAAAAAAGTTTTTCCGTGTTTTATTTCTGTCAAATTCTTTATTCAAAGAGGGTTAATAACCTATACTATTCTTTTTTTATTAATACCTATTTAAATTAAGTTAAATTAAAAGTATGTCGGTACTTTCTTTTTTGTTTACTCATAAATTTACAGTAAATACATGTGAAATTATCTAATCAGTGACCAATTAATTAGACTAATATATAAGAAATATCCATCCGTCATACGATAAAAAGATTAAGAAGCGTTGTTTATTGGTTTTAGATTTCTAGATAATTACGTTTTCTGCTTCTTTAACTTTTGCCGGCTTGTCGTCAATAGTTTTATTCCTCCAGCAAGTACTTACAATACAATATATTTTAATTGCCCAAACATATTACCTACAAGAATATTGAACAAATCAAGGTTCCGTATTATTCTGTCTTCTCCCTAAAAACTTGCCGATCTCAGAGTTTTAGTTGTTTTCTATGAGTTTTTATTATTCAATTTTCTTCTTGTATTAAAAAAGACACTGCTCTGTGCCCTATGTTTCCCCCTTTTAGTAAACATATATGGGAATCGTTTGACTGTGGTGAAAGAAATTGTACCAAATTTTTTGTTTCATTTTGATACTTAGTTTTAAAACGTTTTATTATTTTTCTGAGTAATGGTTTGTTGAGGCAGCGAAACGTATAGCGAAACGCATAGGTATGTTTATTGGTCATTGTTCAGTTATAAGTTTGATTCACAACCAGTGGCCATACAACGCCCTATATTGTGGTGAATAGACTAAATAATATTATGGTTGGTAAGCATCACTTTGCCGATAAACTACTTTGTTGTTTGGTAAAATCAAACAATGTAACTAACGTAAGAAGTTATGAGAAATAAATAAATCAAATAAATAAAATCAAATATTATGTAGATATGAAAACAACAACTCAATCCTATGGTTGGAGCAAAGGCATCAATCTAGAGTAAAAAAATAAAGTTTAATTTTTCTGCTCTGTAGGCACAGAAGAAAAACTAAATTCTTTATCTATGAGACCTATCTATTTATTGTTTTGACATCAGGGTTTACAGGGTTGATTGAAAACGTTGCCCAGTTGCCCACTCGTTATGAATGAATGAAGAAATTTTTTTTTTTTTTAAATATTCACGGGAATAGACGGACCGGTTTATTTTAAAACTAGAAGTTGTACGTCATTATTATCATTCATTCATGAATACCCTCTGGCAGGTAAAGTCCATCCCATGCACGTTATTGTGTATTTATTTACAGTTTTCATTATTTATAGATTTTGATTATTTCTGATCTATCTAGTTTGGTAATTGAATGCTTTACTTACCATTTCTACCCAAAGAGCATTGAAACCGCTAACGACTTACGCTAACTCTACCCAGTACGAGAACATACAAAAAGAAAATCCTATGAAATTTGTTATTATATTATTTTTTTTGAGAAATTTTGGGAGAGTGCAGAGACTGCTGACATAATAGTCCATGTCACGGTGCCATGTTACGCACTTTAAGATTTTCTCACATACGAACAAGTAATAAATTTCAGTTGGCCTCATGGTTTTGAATCTTATGTATCTGCAAGATGCGTTTTGGAAACGCTATAAGGGCGTTTATGCACTGGAGTTGCTGGAATACCGCCCAACTTCCTTTAAGAAAACTCAAAAATTTGTAAAATAAAAAAATACTTAATTTTTTACAGAATAATAGGTGCACGACACAAGACACTCTTCTTGCTTTTTTAATTTTGTATCCAGTATAGAGATGTTATGTTTTATAAATAAATAAATAAAATAAATTTATTTCAGGTAATAAAACCCATATAAAATTGAACAACAATAATTAAAAAACCCATTAAAATTACATGTTAAAACTAAATAGAAATCATAAACATATAAAAAAATAAATAAAAATAATAATAATAAAAATAATAAAACTTTAGAAAATATTTATAAAGATTAAAATTGTCTCTCAACCCGGCAACACGGGACATGCATGTCGCAGCAGTGCCGGATATAGGGACAATCCTCTCTCGCTGCAATCATTTTCAGGACAGCGTTGGAGCTGGCCCGCACTCTGCTTATGCACTCTGTTTTATATATCTCTTTATATTTTGACTCTACATGATACTACCGTATCTCTACCATTACTACTAACTGACACGATTTTTAAATCGCTTGGAACTAACTGATTACCTACTCTTAAACATATGAAAGTCAAGCGTAAGTAATGGGGAAGAAAACTGTCAAATAGTTCATTGTAGAGGGCGCCAAATGTTTGTTACACTAAATCTGTCAAACTCCATACAAAATTTTCAGAATATTGAGTTTATATAATTTAAAATAATAATGGGGCGGTGTGTGGCTTTTGGATGTGAAGAAATAGGTTCACACAAATTCCCTTCAAATCCTAACCAACGAAGAAAATGGGAAAGAGCTTTGAGAAGAGTGAATTTTAAAGCAACAAATTATTCTAGGTTATGCAGTAAGCATTTCAAAGATACGGACTTTGAAACTGTTTCTAAGGAAACAGGTGAGTAAATATAAACTTTGTAGCAATCATAGGTAGAAAATTCACGTTTGCTGATTACGATATTATCGAAAACTCATATCTGTTTTGTAAATAACGCTGGATGGTTGTTTCAGGTTTTCCACTTCAACGCAAATTTTTGAAGAAATCTGCAGTACCAACAGTGTTTTATTGGAATAGTACAGTAAGCAATACTTCTTCACGAGCTGAACGTTTGGAAAGAAGAAATGCTAAGCGATGCTTGATACCCAGCACCAGCACCATAACTTCAACAGAAATAGATGAGCCTTTAGAAGGCAATACTACTGTGACTGATATTTCAACAGACCAAGGTTATGCGAATGAGGTTGAAATTTCGTGTATTGGTGATAATGAAAATCAAGACATGGTTTATTCTGAAGGATCAAGTACAAAAGTTCATCAAACAACGCAAACATCAACTTTCTGTAGGATATTTGTGCTTGAAGATTTGTTAATAGATGATAGGGCAATACATTTTTATACTGGTTTAGAAAATCAAGATAAGTTTAAGTTAGTCTTAAGTACATTGTGTCCTATGGCTATCAAAATTTTTTGGTATTAGTACAACATTAGTATCAAATATTTTTGTAACCTGGCTTAACTTTACATATGACATGTGGTCACTCATTGATATTTGGCCTGAAAGGAAGTTAGTAAATTATTACATGCCTGCACAGTTTAAAAAAAGCTATGCAAACACAAGGATAATTATAGATGGAACTGAAATTCCAATCACTAAACCTAAAAACCCAACATCTCAACAGGCTACATTCAGTTCATATAAAAATAAAAATACTGTGAAATTTCTAGTGGATGCTACACCTGGGGGATTATTTAGTTACTGCTCTGAGGCTCAACTTCAGACAGACAAATGATAGAGAGAAGTGATTTACTTGAAAAGTGTGAACCTAATAACAGTATAATGGCAGATCGTGGATTCAATGTGCAAGACATATTTGCAGCAAAAGGCATTGGTATAAATATACCCACGTTTTTAAAAGGCAAGTCTCAACTAAGTGGAGTAACAGTGAAACAGGATAGACTGTTAGCCAGTCAACGAGTTCATATTGAACGTTTGATAGGTCTAAGTAAGACATTTAGGATATTAAAAACAGACTTGAATCCTTATTATGTACCCCTAGCTTCTAGAATTTTCTTTGTTTGCATAATGCTATGTAATTTTAGGGAAGGTATTGTCAACAAATAAAAGATTATAATACAAATATATTTGTTTTATTCATAATTTCTATAAATATACTTATTGAATATTGCTTCTTTAAAATATTTTTCATAGAAATCAATTAAAATTTGCACCATACTATTAATGAACTCTTCATCTCTATTAATAAAAATTACTTTTAAATCCTTAAAAGTATATATTATTAAATTACAAAATTTCTTTTCAGTTACAAATAATTGCCCCTGAATTTGGTAATAATAAATAGAGGTTCTTTTTAGACATAATTCCCCATTATTTTTATACAAATAAGGCACAGTACATTCGTTGATCATTTGATTTCGACTTACATATGGACATTTTACTTCTATAACTGTGTTTTCTCCGACTAAGCCATCTGGTGATGCTCCCAAAAATGGAGGCCACAATCCTGGACTTCAATGTTGTATTTCTCCTTGTAACTCTTAATAGCTACAGGTTCATTTATTATACCGTGACTTGTAGCACGTGAAGAAAATGATTTTGGAAGCAGCATTTGCTCAGCAAATGATTTTTGCCTTGGAGCAGAGAGATGGCATATTGTGTGAAATTTACTTGCAGTAATACGGTCCTGCCTTTGCTCGTGCCATATTTTATTATTTGACTGTCCTCTTGTAACTAATTCTATTTCCAGAATTTTTGCCCGAGGCACATTCAGCAAATGCAATTTTTCTAATAAGGTTTCCCTAAGATCTTTTACGTAAATATGGTCATTTATAATGGCAAAAGGATTAGCAGGTCCATATCTTTGTTTCATTGGCATTGTGCTGGTTGAAGCTGCAATACATATATTCCTTATTTTGGCATTGTATGCTTCTTTATTTATT
Organism: Euzophera pinguis; assembly: GCA_947363495.1. Classification (NCBI taxonomy): domain Eukaryota; kingdom Metazoa; phylum Arthropoda; class Insecta; order Lepidoptera; family Pyralidae; genus Euzophera; species Euzophera pinguis. The sequence continues at coordinate 7,276,072 of OX376155.1, read as the reverse complement.
GTGTCTGTCGGATATGGATGAAATAAAATATTTGAAAGCCGTCTTTTTGATGGCAACTTGTCTGCTTTTAATGGAGAAGCAGTAAAAATCTTTTTAGGTTTGTGAAATGTTTGTAATGTTTGGGTACAAACAATATGCAAGATTGCTATTTTCTCCCTATGCATTTGTTCCACAGCAAACATCAGAACTGCTACATGTTTGCAGTGAGCTTCTTTTCCACTTCCCACTGCACATTCACATGCACATTCTTCAATAGTACCATTTTTATGAACTTTTATATTTACTTCATATTGAAGTTTCTTCATAGAGGCTTTGCAAAAGCCTTTCACAAAGATATGATCCCCAAAAATACAAGATCTAAATATTAGGAGGTATCTGCCTTCGTACATGTTGAATCCATCATCAGTCTTCTTATTGAATCTGAAATAAATAAATTGCCTGAATAAGTAGTTCTTATTTTATAGCTGATCAAAGAAGACAAGTATTTATTCCCAATAAAGTAGTACTATTTTGACATAGATCTTAAAACGTTTACTTATATGGAAACTAGCTTTTCTCTGCAGCTCCGCCTGCATCAAAAAGTAGCCTATGTCTGACCCCGGGTCTTCAACTACATCCATGCAAAATTTCATTAAAATCCATTCAGCGGTTTGGCCATGAAAGCGTAACAAACAGAAAGACAGACTTCACACATTTTTAATATTAGAATGGACTAACACAATAAGACATTAATAGATAACCGGTTTCTAGGGGATACATGTAAGTTAATAGTATTAGATATAGTATATATATGATAAGTAATATTATTTTTATATTTCCTGTCTCTTTATTGTATCGCTTTGATTGTAGGTAAGTACTTAGATGTTAATCATATAAAGATGAAGCTATTTGTGGTTCAGAATCTTAGTAAAATTTAACTTTTTCTGTATCATGCCTTGATTAAGTGCACAATTATATTAGGAAATATATGCGTGTATATGTTGTTTGGTTAAAGGAGGCAGTAATGTATTACTATTAACATCACGAAACGCTCCTTCGTTCGGTAACTCCATTTGTGGTTCTGGACTATTATGTACAGTAACTATATTATCAAAATTAAAATTACTGTCGTAGGCCTCTAATCTGTAACAAAGAATAAATGTTCAACTTTTATGATGTGAGGTTATGTTTAGTTATAGCAAATTTTTTAATGATCTTTAGTTATTCTGTTAGCTAGTTTTATTTTATTCAAGTTAGAAAATAAGTATATTGGAATTTGGGGAACGGCAAGAAAACAATAATTTAATCCTACCTTGCCACCAAGTCCGCTTTCTTTCCCCGTTGAGAAGCACCCCTTCGTTTGAGTTCTTCTTTCAACTCTGCGATTCTCCAGGTAGAATACATAATGAGCAACTTGTATTCACCACAAAAAAGGGTCAGCACAACAAAAAATTCTATAAAAACAAGATTTAAGATGATATCAGTTTGACGTTGAACGAACTGAATGTAACAAACACACAGCGCCGTCTACCGGAACAGTTTCGCGTGGTCTTCCCCATTGATCGAACCAGCACATTAGTCAGCTCCTTTGGCTCCAAATCAACAATTGAGTTTTCTGTCTCTTTAACGGAGAAGAGGCTCTTCTCAATTCTGTTTCTGTTTAACACTTTCACGGACAGTAACGTCTCTCGACGTAGATAACAATTGAGTGTCATTGTTATTTTCTTGACTGTCCGTGAAAGTGTTAAAACCTTTATGCCGGCCGCAGGATTTTCCAGAGTTTTTCGCGAAGCGTCCATCTTTATTCTTAACGTCAGATTTCAAAGTCTATTGACCCTATAAAAATTACAAATAAAATTAAGTTAACACTCAGATCACGTGTCACAATGCCAGTTACCTTAAACTATTTCGCCAGCGGTAGTTTTCTAGAAATTGCTCATACATATTTAGAACGCAATGAAACATGATGGTCATAGGCAATTAGAGATCATTGTATAGTTATTTAAACAACCTTCAAGCTGATTTAAAATTTTAGACGTGCTACCAATCAATAAATACTTATAAAAACTATTATGGGACTTACTTTGAAATTGTTTGTCTTATTAGTAGCAGAAACCATGCTCTGGGTAATCATTATGCTATTTGTAATCGTGATACTTCATCATCAATGCCCCAGATAGATGCTAAGTACTGACTCCTGGGTGCCATTAATTAGAAGCATAATTAATTAAATTTACAATATTATTTTTGTTTTTACAATACTTTTCTTAACTCCCTGCCTTATTTTAAATAGTATTGAATTGGTCCATTTTCAAGCCTATTCCGCTGCTCATGTCCTCATCAGTCTACAAATAAGTACTTATCCTAAAAGTTGATGAGTCAGTTCCTTTTCGTTGAGATAAGCAACCTACAAGCTGAAAATGATGAAAAATATTCAGTTCAGCAGTAAGGCAAGACATGCACGTCGGAATGTGGACATGTGATCAGGCGGCTGTCGCGTGAATGTGACACACACATATCCAGTCGTAGTCCGTTCTGTTACAGAACTTCTGTGTGTGCCAAGTGCCTCGAATTAATGTTTTTGTATGTGTCACGCACACATGTATGCCAATCTATCAGCGGGTGGTTATTTTCATATCTTTACCACTCGTATTTCAAATACTGTAAGGTTTTTAGTTGGTTAAGAATTCTGTCGAAACACAGTGTTGCTCTATGGACGCCTCGATTGCTGCAATTATCAGATTTAATTAATTAATTTCAAATACCCTCCAACTTTCATAATTATTTGATTTCAAGTAGGGAACCCAACACCGATCACGTGATCATGACATCATAACGTAGGTAAGGGCTCATTTCGAGTCACTGTGACTACCCGTTTTCATGTTGTACGATCGATCAATTGACATCCTCCTTTGGTCAGTATAACCAAAGATAAAATAGAAATACACGAATACGATGAATTGAGAATAGACCACCAAAGTACTCGCGAAGATAAGTGTTGATGCCTGCGTAGTAAATATTTTACACGTTTAATGTGTGCGTAATTGGTAGTTAGTGCAAAGAAGCACGGTGACGTACGAACACACCCACAGATAAACTTATGGCAATGATATTTTCATGATATACCATGTTGTGTGAAATTTATTAATACTACCTGATTCCCGTAGCTTTATCTGTGTGTATATGCAACTTTATTGCACAAAAAAGTAGAGTGTCTCCTTTGCAAGTTCAAATTATTGATGTATTCAATATAGGTCTGCCATTATACCAAAGTTGATATGATTGCACAATTATAAATGTTCTTGAATCATCGAGATAAGTAATTATGCTGTTGACTTATGACTTCCTGGGTACAGAAGCTTTCATCGTGAATTGAATAATTTTTTTGGTACGCATTTTCAAATCGAACGGAAATAATACTTTTTTACGTAATGAAAAGTACTCTATGTCCTTCTCAGTATTCCAACCAAATGCAAAGTAGGGTCTAAATAAGTAAGTTACAATAAATCCGTAATATTGGTATAATAATGTGTATATAAATTTTATAATGTGTCAATAAACTTTTCAATAAAAAAATACTTTAAAATACACTTAATGTTGGGAATGAGGCAAATTATGCCTTGAATAAAATCTGCCTTAAAAAGTAACTATTAATAAAATATTTAAATGAGAGCTTTACAGCATCAGTACATCATACTGTTTCACCAACATTAATTATTAGGATGATTTTTTTACAAATTTAACTAGGTACATAAGGTACTTGATACAAAAGCCTATAGTTCGGAAAAGTCGTTTAAAATATATTTACATCAAAAATACTTCACATAAACGAAAGCGCCACGACTCAGCAAACAGTGCAAGAGGCGCAATCGCGCTTACAGGGACCATAGTGGCAGGTCGTTTAAGAAGGATGGGCATTTTCATTTGCTTTTTAGTAAGTTAGTAAATTTCTATCTAATTTTTATAAGTTATTCTATGAAGTTTTGTTACAAGTAATGTATAGTGATCACAACATCCATACTTCTTTACTAATATTATAAATGCGAAAGTCTGTCTTTCTGTCTGTCTATCTGTTACGCTTTCACGGCCAAACCGCTGAACGGATTTTGATAAAATTTGGTATGAATATAGTTAAAGACCCGGGGTCAAACATAAGCTACTTTTGACGCAGGCGGAGCTGCGGGAAAAGCTAGTAACTCATAAAAAAAAAGATACTACAACATTAAATTGTCTTCTATATTATCGTGGTCTGACGATTTTGGAATAAAAGTGAATCCCACGAAGTGTCAGGCGATCATCTTGGGTAGTTCTAGACAGGTGGGTCAGATTGATTTGAGTGCTGTTTCGCCCATCACCTACAATAGCAACGTCATCCCTTATTTTCAGTGTGTAAAAAACCTTGGATTTCACATGGATGCCACCCTCAGCTGGATTACACACATTGCTGAAATCAGTCGCTCTGTCAATCTTACCCTTCAACAACTAAACCGCTTAAGGAACTTCCTTCCAATCAAAACGAAGATAATGTTGGTGCACTCTTTGGTTTTCCCAATAATTGACTATGCTGATGTGTGTTATCCTGATCTCAATCAAGATCTTCTTGATAAGCTTGATCGCCTTATAAACAATTGCATCCGTTTTATTTTTTGTCTAAAAAAATTTGATCACATATCTCCTTATCGCTCCGAGCTGAAATGGCTTCCTGTACGACAACGTCGTCAACTTCGCTTGTTAACTACACTTTTCTCCATTCTCACAGATTCTCAGTCTCCGGAGTATCTAAAATGCAAATTCCAATATCTTTCTGACGGCCATGATCGGCAGCTCAGGTCTTCCAACACACGTCGCCTTGCTACTCCTTCCTTTCGGACCGGTTTCGTTGAATATTCTTTCACTGTACAGGCCATTCGGCTGTGGAATGTTTTGCCCAATGACATTAAAGAGACCTCAACAAAATTTGCCTTCAAGAAAAAGGTTCAAACTCATCTAATGAATTCTCTCTAATTTATAAACCAGAATCACAATTTCTCTGCATTAAAATTTTTAAATATATATGTATGTATATTATACTTCCTATTTGTGTAAATCTATGTATGTTTATTTAGCTGTAGGGTTCTTTTTTTTTCTGTAATATCACACGAAGCTTTTTTGCGCCGCTTTGTATTTTCTCTGTTTTTCCTAATGGTTGACTGGGAGAGAATGCTTTTAGCATTAAGTCCGCCAATTGTATTTTTACTTGTGGTACAATAAAGTTTTAATAAATAAATAAATAAATAAATTGTATTTTTATAACTGCATTTTACGTTTTATAAGTACGAGTATAATGTATATATGTATGTAAAAATCTTTATTGTGCACAAAGAACATAGTATCAGAATACAGGTTACAACAAAAGGCGGACTTATCCCAAATAGGGATCTCTTCCAGTCAACCAAACTAACATAGGACATAGACATATGGGCACAGAAGAGGGCACAACACGCAAAGAAATCTTAGGTGCATAGACTTACATCTAACATACAAATTCAATTACACATAAACACAGTAAACTCAGCTCAAGTCCGATCGTTCGTAGTATTCCCTAACCCGAGATTTGAAAGAGTGAGAAGACAGCTCTTTTTTCTCCAAAGGAAGCTTGTTCCAGAGATTTGCAGCGAGAATTGAGAAGGAGTTGGCGTAACACTGTGAGGAGTATACAGGTATGTTCAACTTTAGGTGGTGAGATGCTCGCAGACTATAATTTACTGAAAAAGGCCTACTTTCAAAAAAGGATTTTTTTAGTTTTCCCTTATTCAATATTTAATAATAATTATGAGTAAATATCTTAATTAGCAATAAAAATAATGTATGGAACGGTTTTTTTATAACAATATTTTTTACTATATTATTTTAATTTTATTTCATGTTAATATGCAAAGTCAAATTTGACTAGCAATTTAAGCAAAATATTTATTGAAATAACTTGGAAAGTTGTTTAAGGATCTCATGGAAAAACATGATGAAAAGTACATAAATACAATTTTTTACATGATTAGTACTCTAATAACAGTATTTCTGTAAGTTAAGCATATAGACCTTGTTAAGTTACTATGTTTTAAAAAGGCCTAAGGTTTACGAATAACCTCTTTTTATGTGATTTTTGATATTAGATTATAATATGTTTTCATAATTACTTACTTAATGAACGAATAAATTCATGCTTTTATTTATAAAATTTTTAGAATAATTTATTAAGATACGAGTGTTTGAAATTAGGTAGGCCCTCTTTGTATCAAGTACCTTATTTACATAGTTTTATTTACGCATCATAAAAATTGGATACGTTTTGTATGAAACTACTTAAGGACTTATATTACTTTCATATGATTTTGCGTCTTATAACAAGACTCAAATCAAACCATACCTATTTGAAGTCTTAAATAAAATAAAAACTACATTATTTATTTTAAAAAAATCTGACTTCCATTCAATTAATGGGCGAGGGTGGCGTCGTTGATTGACCTTGTAGTCTAACTAAAAGCAGTGAGTTGATTTTCAAACAATCATACCTCGTAGGTCTATCGATACTTCACACTCTGGTCTTACAGTTTCAGGGCTTACAGAGTTGATTGATTCCTCCGGTGATATCAAGGTGTGTGTTTCTTTGGAGGATTCCACACTCTGAAAAACATAAAACATAGATACATTAGGTTATTTATTATTTCAGTTGATTTTGAGTTGGCTTCATTTTATTACGCATCATTATTTTAGAAGAAATCCATGAAAAATAAGTACTTAGTAGGCGATAATCTTTATATATATGTATGTGTCAAAGTGATCCACAATCAGTGGAAATCAGCAAATCATTATTACAACCCAGTTCAACACAACCCATTATCGTTGACGGCCCCTTTCATTATCCTGTTGGTACCATACAAAGTTTCCATGAAAATATTTTCGTGTCGCCAATTTTCCTCTTTGTCGACTTGGTAATTAAGTTCAGAGGGAAATTTACCTAACCAGTTGCAAAATAAAATTTTACTAGTAGTAGGTACATTTCAAACCAGTTATGATAAGATTTAGTTTTTTTTCAACCAATGTGATTTCAGCATCGTGAAGTTTGGAGTCTGGTAAATACCTTTGTCTATATTTTTCTAATAATTGTTTTATTCAGACATTTATATTTCGGTGCTATTTAGAAGGTAGGAAAGAGACAAACACAGAAATTCCGATCTCTGTTTACTCGTATACCTTAGTCGCCTGCATCGATATGACTGTGGAAAAAGGAGATCGTCGCTCTTGTTCACTATACTCTTTATTCCTTCGTCACCTCATTATCTAAAAGAGCGCTTCATCTTTCTCCGTCAAGATGACCAGCGTCCTGCTCGTAGTATCAAAGCCCTTCGCCTTAAAACTCCAACTCATACTTCTGCTGCGTGCTTTGCCTGAAGATATTCGCACTGCTCAGACTATAACCAGTTTCAAGAGTCGTTTGAAAGAATACTACCTCTCAATTTGACTTGATACTGCTGTTATTTTCGCTTAGATATTCATACAGTACGTGTATGAATGTTACATTATGTAAGTTATTTATGTATGTTTATTTTATATGCAACATTTGTGTATGTTTATAATTTTTTAACCATATCCTAACTTAACTGTTTCTCTTTCACCTCGTAAGGGTTGACTGGAAGAGATTGCCTAGCAATAAGTCCGCCTTTGCTCATATTTGTTGAAGTTTTTGTAAATGTTAAATTATTGGTCCTACTGTATGTTGGCAATAAAGATATTTTGTATTGTATTGTATCGATAAAGTCATATCACTTATCCAACTTTTTATATTGGAGAGACCTCTGTCTAGCAGTGGAGCAATAAAGGTTAATTAAACACTCGTGGGCGTTTAAGAATCACAAACAGATCATTTTGCATCTCTATTAACTTATAATTTATTTCTTCAGGACTCTACCTTAGTACGATACTAAACAAAATTTGCTTTATAGACTATTTCTGGTAGAGATTGCTTTAGCGATAATTCAGCTTTTATGCGTCACAATTTTTTTTTGTATAGATGTTTGTAATGAAGAAATAGATATACCATAATGTTTTCTTATGTTTTCGCGATTGTTATTCATTAAATTAAACTATTTTAATACGGTTTTATCGCGTTCATGGTCGCAGGCAGTCTGCCTGCGACCATGAACGCTGTAAAGTGTTTGAAACGTCAGGTGTAAATAAATAAGTAATAAACGCGATAAAATAGTTTAATTTAATAGATATACCTTGATTAACAAATTGTGTAAAACCTTAATACAGTACGTCCATTGTCATATAATTTTCACTGTTCAATCACTATCTTTCAGTTTATCTTGTATTTTTTGTAAATATTGTCCAAAATTCACACGCACATTCAAGGCCTTTAGATTTTGTATGGTGTATTACATGCAATATACACGTTCACAATTGAAGACCATCATGGTGAATTTACAGTGTTTTGATAACCCTGATAAACAAAAATTATCAAAAAGAATTGTCCAATATCATCATACAAAATACTGACGTTTATTTAATTTAATCGAATTGAGAGACTCTCACTTTTTGAACTCTGATGTAAATAGAAGTTCTTCAGAAGAACGCCTTACGCTATGTAAAAATATGCAAAGTAAGTCTATGAAGTAAGGATACTTATATATTTGAGTAATGATGCGATTTGAAGATTATCAGTGAGAATATAAGTGGTGGCAAGGGTGTTGTTGAGATGGGAATGGCTAGTGATAGAATTAAGTGTAATAAAAAGATAGAAATACTGTGTCGACTATGGTAGACTCCAAACATGACAAAGTGGGATAAGTTTGAGAAGAAGAAAAAAAAAACGTAACTAGACGAATGTAATTTACTATGTAAACAAATCCTGTTAAAACCTTGTTCTTCATCGAAATTAGAAGGCAGAGACTGATCTTTGTGAGATTCATATAACTGAACCACATTTTATATGCTGTGTGGTTGACTTCTAAAAACATTTTTTTAATACTTTTTACTACTATATTATTTCGTCCAAAAAGCCTTTCGTGAAACGAGACGTGATGCTTCTAGGCAACATTATTATACTTCGATAAGTAAACTTTATACAATTTTGCATCTGTTTAAACCCCAAAATTGCATGTGTTTCGATCAAGCAGGGCACGCGACCTAGATGAAAAAATCTAGTGGTAATGCTTAGTTTGTTCAATGTACCTCACGAATTTACTGAAAAGATCCTATGTACCTCAACGGTTCTGACAGAAATTTAAAAAATCAACTCTTCTATCAAGCGGGGCCCTCGGTTGTACTCGTATTACGCTTGAAGTACATATAAATAATACTGATCAATATTTGTCGCTATGTACCTCTCGATGTAAGTATTGACTTTGAAGAATCTTTAAAAGAAAGGAAGAAATTCAGTAAAAAAAATTGTCTGTCCAGCAGGGACTATACAATTTGACTTTATATTCTCAAGAAAAATACACTATTGTTATGTATTACCAATGTACCTCATGTTTTTTTCCAATTACTTGTTTAATGTATAGATATTATTATCATACGAAACATATTATATTGTGGATTTAAATTAAATACAAACACTTTCAGGGTCAAATAAGTAAATAATATTAAATACCAGTTCAATGGTGCTATTGAATAGAAGTACTTGGAGTTGTACTACCATACCATAGGTTCAAGGAAGACAAATGTGGGGCAATTAAATGGCAGACAAATTAATCTCGACAAAACAAGTGAATGCCGGGAAAACATAAGATTTCCTGAAATTATTATTATTATCTCCTTTTGGAATTCACGGGTTACCCCGGTCCTTCGAGAGGCTTGCGCGGGGATATTGATCCAACGCGTAGAGGCCCTTTGGAGAAGTTGATGTCATGTGGTGCTCCTGCCAAAACCCGTTCTCGGCCGTATCAATAGTTGACATTTCCATGAATAGGTCTCGGCAGGAGGAGGAACTATTTCTAATGAGTGAAAAGAATAAATGGGCTATGGTGATGAAGTTTGGGTGGTTTAAAGTTAGTAAAGAAAGTTTAAATGGCATGCAGGTGCCCAGACGTTATTATAACCCAGAGGTTATTATATAGGAGTGCGGGCACCTGCGTTAATCATGATTATTGACTATTAGGGGCAGGCGGTGACTCGCCACTTAGTGAATGGGCCCCCCAAATAGTCGCCGCGTTTGGCAACAGAAGGGCAACATTGGGATGAGCGGCTAAGGGCGCCGAGAGGTGCGGCTCCGGTTTCGCCATCGCGAGTTGTCTCGTGGGCGGGTTTGCCCGTTATTACGTCATTACGTGCAATACACTTCCACCCTCGAGCATATAGCTTTTGTGACTCCACTCTGGCCGGCCGGCTAAGGCAAGCCAGAGGTAGGGGTCCTGTCCCTCATCGGTGTCCACTCCGACCTTGGCGAAGGAAGGCCGGAGGCGAGGGACGGATGCCTCCCCTGGGAGCACTCAGGTCCGCGGTGTCGCCACTCACCAACAGCTCGCCACAAGCTGCCCTGCGGAGACTGACTGCACTGGGAAGGGAACCCAGTGGGCGATGGGGACGTCACATCCCTACGCCTTTATAATTATTACTGTTATTTATATTTTTTTTATACAACTAAGTAGGCAAACAGGCGTACGGCCCACCTGATGGTAAGTGGTTATCGTAGCCTTTGAACGCCTGCAACACCGGAGATGTATGATGTATGATATTTATTTTTTCATTTATTTTCCCCACATTTGTCTTCCTTGTTCTGTACTTGGAGTTGAGCCATAGGTTCAATACTTATAACCATTGAGCTAGTATTTTATTATCTAACCCTGAAAGTGTTTGTATTTAAATTCACCTTACATAAGGTGGATTTAAATTAAACATACATATGTTTCGTATGAAAATCTATACTTAATATAATAAACAAGTAATTAGAAAAAAATAAATTGTAAAATAGGTAGTTAAAATAAAAAAAGAACTCTGAGGTATAGTCCGACCAGGAAAATAGCAGCCTTGGCCATATTGCGTAAAAATACTAGAATTAATTTATTTTACTGGCAACTAGGTATTCTACTAACATTCCGTCATTTCATTGTCATCTGCCAAAAAGACATAAGAGTCAACGTTGTGTGTTTTGTGATTATCAAATAAAAATATTTATCAAAATGGTAAATAATACGGTTGGGAAAAAGTTTCTTCAAAATTCAAAACATTTTTTAATTGTATTTACATTTAAATAAAGTAAGTAGGTGCCATTTTGTTCGATTACTTTTTGCCATCTTGTAGGTAGGGACATGATCCCATTGCTATAGAAATTTTGAGGATTCTGATCAAAATACCGCACACAAGTGATTTTGGCAGTCCTCTTGTGATGTTAACCTGACACTGCCTAAAGAATTCTGAACAGACCGAAACAGGTGGAAATCTGAACTATACGGCGGATGCATTAACACCTTCCAGCCAAACTCTCTTAATTCTTACTAAGCGGCTAAACATGTGTGAGGTCTGGAGTTATCATGATGAAAAACCACACCCTTTCTGTTGATTAATTCCGGCCGCTTTCTTTCAACTTCTTGCTTCAATCTCATCAGTTGTTCGCAGTAGAGTTCAGAATCGATGGTCCTGCCTGGTGGTAACAGCTCATAATGTATTATGCCCTTCCATTTCCCTTTATTACAAGTTCATACATACTATATGCGAAAATACTTTTTCCCCAATCTAATATAATATAAAGTAATGAGAGAAAAGTGATATAAAAGATGTTATCAAATTATATGCGAATGAACACGAAGGATTCATTTCTATTTCTATTTCATTAGATGACATTGCCAATTTTGTTGTTGACATGACACATATATAAGTTGCCACCTAAAGGCGATCAGCAGCGACGCCAATGCATGGTTAATATTTTCCTGGTCAGGCTATACATTAGTAATACATAACAATGGTGTGTTTTTCTTGAGAATCTGAAGTCAAATTGTATATTGCTGGACAGACAATTTTTATTTTACTGAATGGAAAAGAAAGGGAGATCCTTTGTTTTAAAGATTCTATGAAGTTCCTATATAGATCCAGAGGTACATAGCGACAAGTACCGATCACTATTAGTTTTAAGTACTTCGAGCGTAATACATCCGGGGGCCCGGCAGAACCGTTCAGGTACATATCTTTTCAGTAAATTCGTGAGGTACATTGAACAAACCAAACATTACCAGTAGGTTTTTTCATATAGGTCACGTGGCCCTGCTAGCTCGAAAAACATCAAAATTGCCATTAAAACCCACATTCATTATAAGTTTCATCAGAAGTTTATTGATTGGAAGATGAGACTCATTAAGATCATAGACGGTCACAGATTAATAAAGAAATAAAATAAGTTATATCTTCAAACATTTTAATATACCGATATTTATATAAACTCGAGATAATTATAAATAATGTTAGTAAATTAAGTAGCAAATTCGTATGGCTTTATGCATTATACCTACATTTCTTAGAAATTACACAAAAACACACATGATATCAAAGGACTTTTGGAATGTATTTCATACACTGATGAAGATCACAATAACTTGTAAAATATTTCGATATAAGAACATGTATTTCATTTTAATAAATATAACAGTATCAAGTTTAAATAGGAAGCTTATTAAAACATGACAAAAAATTAGCCTCGCAAAAATAATCACGGAAGTCAGTTATCAGCCGCTTCATTGTAATAAGCAGTAGAATGTCTCTTACATTAAATTTTCGAAGAAGATAACTACTTATACTAAATTTCACCAATATCGCTACCGCCTGCGAAAATTCTCGTGGTTGAGGTATAGTACCGCCTAATGTTGGATTATGATAAAAAAGCCCTGGAGCACAATTTTAAGATGCACTTAAAAATAACATACCACAGACATACCGAGAAGTTTAACTTGGTATTATACCTACCTTTCAGGGGTTAAAAACTAGAGGGATTCATACTTTTCAAAAATAAGGCTCTGGGTATTGGTGCTATCTGATCTGTCCTATAGTTTGTAAAGTAGCATGAATTTCTTGTTGCTAGTCTCTAGACTAGACTTTTTAACCCTTTTTTTGGCAGCAGATATTAGAATTATCTCACCAAAATCTTTTACGGCATATTAAGTTCTTCTATCGGATACATTTTTGCGCTTTTAAATAAATCAGAGCTTTCAAAGAAGAGCTATGACATATTTATTATCAGGCTATTGTCATGTTACGCTGATCGGTCAACAAATTTGAATTTTTTAATTTTTTTTAATTTATTTATTTTATACAAGCACTGAAATGACACTGTTCATATTAAAAACATATTAATTTTACTTATAGAAATTGCACAAGATAACACTTATAAATAATTAAGTTATTTTGTTATTAACAAAAACTATTTTAACGGGGTAACGTGATTGTAAGATCACGTTACCCCGTGTAGTAGTGAAGTATTAACTAGGCGAATAAAGGCACTAAAAATTAACATTAATTCGTACTATTCGAGAAACTTTAAATTAAAACTTTAGTTTTAGTTTAAGCGTAAGTAGTAGCTTGCATCTATTTTTATGATTTAAAGTGCTTTTTATGAATAATTAAAAAATGATAATATGTTAATTCTACAGGTTAATTCATAAAATAGTTATTGTAAGTATTTTTTTTCAAAAAAGGTTTACTCTCATTCACAATTGTTATTTTATCTGTAAGAATATTAGGAATAAATTTTTAATTATAATAGTTTACAAATAAAAAACAAAAAAAAACGAAAAAATAACCAAATCATAAAAATCGTACTTGTCCACCAAGGCAAATGACAAATTAGAGGTTTTACTTCTGACAATAAATTTAGTGTACATTTATTTTGTGATCTATATTTGTATAAAAATTATAAAAATAATGTGGTGAAATATTTGCTGTTGATGTCACCAAGCGAACATCAAGTTCAAACATTTTTGGCAAAATTGTTTAAAACATATTGTTTTATAAAAATAATTTGCTTAATTTCTAGTGGTTTTGTACTTAAAAATATATAAATTCCTCTATAAATAAACTTGATACAAAGGCACTTGCGAGTTAAAAATCTTTCATGCAAATTTTGCAATAGACTTATAATATAAAACTATAACGTGTAGGTTCAAATAATTTATAATAATATTACATAATGTTCGTAAGTACTTTTGGTCTCTCGAAATTGTCCTCGTTAGAACTCGCTCTTTTCGTGTTAGGATATTTTTAATTACATGCAAATATTTTAGTTTCGATAATATGCTGACTCATTAAAGCTGACGTTGTTACATGTAGTGGAAAGGACACTAATTTTATACTCAAACTACTAATACTTGATCAAAAATTTCAGACGGACAACCGAATTAAGTACTTACATTTTACTTCAATTAATGAATTAACTTCAATTACACATATTAAAAATATTTAGGAGATCTGTTAAATAATATTTAAGTAAATTTTCAAATATTAATCCTAACGGCACCCAAATGTTCCTCGCCCTTTTCGAAAACGACCTTTTCGCTAGATGAATATAATTTCTCCTGTATTGCGGCAAATGATTGCCCCTTTGTTTCCGGGAGTAATATCAAAATGAATATTACTCCAGCTACGGACAAAACTCCGAATCCCCAGAACGCCACGTATTCACCCAAATTATCGGCCACAACTTGAAATAATTTCGTGACGGCAAATGTCATTAGAGCTACAAATATTTGTATCACACATGTAGCTTTCGATTTTATGTGAGTTGGAAAAATCTCTGAAGTTATAGCAAAAGGAACTGTAGCTAAACCTATTGTATAAGAAAATATAAATATAGGAATCACAATTATAGGAATGAACCTTAAAGCAACAAGGTATTCACTGTTTTCATGTTTCATGAAAAAATAGGCCCCAATAATAATGTTCGCTATACCTACGCCACAGGACGATACTAACAATAGTGGTTTTCTTCCTAATCTATCGACGAGCTGTGAAGATATGGCAGATGTTAACAATTGTACTGAACCTAGCAGTATGCAAGATTCTTTTGCACCAAATCCTCCTTCAGCTGCACCAAATATCTGTTGAGCATAAGATATAATAGCGGTACTGCCACAGAATTGTTGGGTAAAATATATACCTAATAAAATTATTAGACCTTTTTTGTTTCCTCCAACTCTAACCAGATCCTTCCATCTACTTTTTTCTTTCATGTTCTCGTTGACTAAAGTTGTCATGCTTTCTAGTTCTTCCAAAATATAGTGTTTGCCTCTAAGTTTTTTCAAGGACATTTCGGCTTCCGCATTTCGTCCTGATTTAATGAAATAGTACGGCGATTCTGGCATAGCACTGAAGGTGACCACGAAGAGGATTGGGATAGCGATGTTGAAACTGGCTAAACCCATCATTGATACGTAAGGTCCGATGCAATACTGGGATAAGATACCAAACTGGAAAAGAAAATAAGTACATTTATTTCATATCAATCTCAACTCAGTATCAATTAATAAGAACTGGTGAAGAAAATAAATTTGTTAATTTCACTTTCACTCCTGTGTGCCAAATTTCATAAAGATATACAATTAGTATTATAAAAAATATGTCTGTTGTATGGGAGTCCCCCTTAAATATTTGTTTTATTTTATTTGAATTATTTATATTTAAAGTGAATATATAATTAAATATTCCTTGAATATTTCAACGTTTTCCTGTTGCCGTTATTAATATCAAGCAAAAGCAAGAAAAATATTTACGGTAACTAAAAATTTAAGGTTTTCGGAATTTTTTCCTTTATATATGCTCTAAAACATTGCTTCATGCCTTTCAAGATTCTAGGTCGACTGGAAGTACCCTTTAGGGTTCGATTCCCTTGGGAGTGTCGAAAATTTGCGGCATAAACGGCTGTATCTTTTGATTGCGTTGGCTTAGAAGTTTGTTTTTTTACAGCTCCAAGGGACAGTAGACCTGAGTATTTGACATAAATTCCAGCTTGGAGGTATCAAGCTCCTAGCACGCGTTCACGAAAAATGTCTTGACAGATAGACAGACGGACTGACAACAAAGTGATCCTACAAGGGTTTCGTTTTTTTTCTTTCGAGGTACAGAACCCTAAAAACAATAGGCAAGCGTGTTTTTAGTAAGTTTACGTAAGGTATAGTATAATCCGATTTGGAAATATGCAGGTATCATTGAAATTGGGTTCATTACTTTTTGAGAGAATTTGGTGAATTATTTGTTTTTTTCTTGTCTATTTATATTGTGTTCAGTGAAAAGCATTTGTGTAACAAAAAAAAAACATTAAAGCTAAAATTGTAAATCTATACATATATATTATATATAATATTATAAAGCTGAAGAGTTTGTTTGTTTGTTTGAACGCGCTAATCTCAGAAACTACTGGTTCGAATTGAAAATTCCTTTTGTGTTGGATAGATCATTTATCGAGGAAGGCTTTAGGCTATATAACATTACGTTGCGAATAATAGCAGCGAAAAAACAGCCGAAAATGTGGAAAAAACGGGGAAAATTATTCATCTTTGAGGGCTTCCGTTGCGTGCGCTACGAAAACCGTTCGAGATACCCAAAAAATACGTATGAAAGATTTATTCCTCTTTAAATTATCTAAAAAAATGTCCGCGACAGTATATGTCTATCTTTTAAGATTAACTCACAATAACCGTTTTTATGATAATCAAAATTTGGTCGAAATTAATGCATTATTACAAATTATTTGTCAGAGTTGTATCAACATAATAATATTAATCTTTATCCAAATAAATGTGTATTGTGTGAACAAAATTGTCTTTGACATCACCTTATTTCAATAAACATCTTATATGATAATACAATTTTAAAATAACTCTGAAACAAAATTCACACGCGCCGCATGATGAGCGCTCGCCCATGATTCCCAAAATAACTATTCCACGCGGACGAAGTCGCGGGCACAGCTAGTAACTTATATACTTTGTAAATAACTTAGGGACTTGATTCTTACGTAATGTAAAATAAAAGTGACTGCTTAAAAGGTTATCATTTACTGATGCATAAAAAATGATTTTATCCCGTAAGCGATCTGTTTTACATTTGGTGTACAATGCAGCCGATGATAAGAAGACATTTTCTCGAATCATAAGCTAATTTGTAGCAGTACGTCTACTGAAAAGATGCTCACCTTAGACATGACTGTAATCAACGTGGCCATGGAACCTCGCACTTCATCTGATGCGATTTCTCCAAGGTACATTGGGGCGGTAGTGTATGCTATGCCGTAGCCTATGCCAGAGATCAGGCGTGAGACGTAGATGGTGGGCACATTTCCTGCCAGCATGACCAGGATCCAGCCGATTATGTATGGCACTGCAGCCAGGAGTAACGTCTTCTTCGTGCCGATCCTGTCTGCCAAGTATGCAGCGGGAATAGGACTTGCGGCTGGAATTACAAAATTCACATTATTTTAACTATTCGTATTGAATATTTTGTCATATGATGAAAATGGAAGATGGGCGAGTTACAAAATACCTGGTAAAACAGTAAATTGTGTGTTACGAAACCAAAGGGCCTGTATTACCAGATATGATGAATGTGCGTTGGCGACCTTGCGCATAATAATTTTTGCCATCTTTTTGAACGAACTTTATGCATGAGGAGATCATGAAATTTAAAAAGTGTACGCACAGCAAAATAATTTAAGTACCTAGTTCGCTAAAGTTCCCGAGCTGACAATAGAAACTACTGACATTGAGAGTGCTAAATATTACACTATGGGTAAAGCCAAGAAAAGCTATGGCGTCACACATACCTGAGCATAGTATCATGATCGAGACAATCCATGAGCTCTGGTCGGCCGTGGTTTGGATCGGGGAGTCGGCTGCCAGGAGGATCGGCAGCGTGGGGGAAGTCCATCCAACGGTGGTGCCCGCCGCCGCCGTGATCAGGGTAGCTGAAATACACAAAACCATGATATTTAATAGAGGGTCGTTAGTTGCTTAAATCCAGTGTTGCTGAACAAATGATAGTTTGACTATCATCATTATCATAAATTTAAGAACTCTTGTAGGTGGAGCTTCTTCCATTCCTCTCGATTATAAGCGAGATCCTTTAGTTTGACTTGTGATAGTTTTAATCGAACAATGCCATATTATCAATAGGCATATCGATAGTATCGAACCTTGACAACGAATAAATTATCCAAACTGACGGTAGTATTGCTCTGCAATATTACATACATCGATATCGATAACTATCGATAATATTGATTTTTCTCAAACTATCGATAGTTGACTATCGGGCGGCAACACTACATTACTGTACAAAAGTAGTCTCTATCAGTTCGTTCCTTAAACTTTTCAAAATTAATGAACTATATTCAAAATGTAGTGATTGAAAACTGTTCGGTCTGTGGACTTCCTAATGCTTTAGTTGGAATATAAAAGTTCACGTAGAACATAGTGAAATCTAGATGACATTTTTAATAAATTTTCAAAATGTGATTCTCAATTTTGTGCCTTTTAAAACGAATCAATATAAAACTAATTAGTTAAGTGTTCAGATAAATTGAAGTAGTAGAATTAAAGTCTTGTTATCAAAATGTTATTTGATTATCCGACTAGGGGCGAAACTGGAAAGCCTTTGTTGCCATAAACTTGAGTGTCTAACTGTGTTAAAATTAGTTAATTTAGGCTGTGCTGCTACATTTAGTTTTTAGAATATTTGTAGATTTAGAATGCAATAGCGAACAAAGGAATAATTTTGCCAGAAGTATTTGAAATTCGATTGGATGCGAGAAGACATCTGACTTCTAGAACCCTTTTTGATAATCTGATCACGGCTCAAGGATTGCATTTCGAGGACCAACTACTTTTTATTCCTCCATCTACTATCATATAATTAGGTGGTTTAAGCCTAACAATCGAGAAACAATAAACAAACTATGGTTTCTTAAAAATAAACAGAGGCATTTTTATAATAGTATTTTCTTTTCCCTGTCACCCAATATACGCAATGCCCTTGACCTACTTACTTAACTTTGATAAAATAGATAGTATACTTATACAAAAATGAATAAAATTCGTTTTATTTTTTTAACTAAATCAAATAATCATGCTATCCAGGTAGGTGTGTTTGCCACACTATAAAAAAAATCAATCCCGTAGGCGTTTCTTCAGAAAGAAGGAGGCGAAGAGTTTATGGAACTTATTTATTTTACAGATAGCTTATTTATTTAACTCTATTTCCGACTACAGAATTCTGCTCGGAAAGATAAATATTTGCAGAAAATGTGACGTATAAAACTAACATTTGGTGTGCGAAATGATCACTTTACTAGGAACTGTCATATTGTATGACAAAACTTATATTTGTTTAAAGGTACTATACTTATTATATAAATAAAGAATACTATAAGTGGTTTTGTGTAAACCTTTACTTGCAAAGTGTACGTATCATTTGACGAATCTCTAATAAACTACATTGTCGTTTTTTGGGGGAAAAATAGGACCCATTATCTTCGTGCCTTGTTTGGTGACAGCGCTAATTTCAGCTAATCGCCGCTGCTGGCAATGACATTCCACTTTTATTGCATTCTCATCTAATAACTGCTTTATTTTTGCCAATTTGACCTTAATCTTTGCTGTTTTTTGTTTTCTTTGATTCGACAAAAAGAAACTATCAGAAATATTATATACTTAAGAAATTGAATAGTAGAGATTACCACGATGTATTTTTGCTGAGATTCAAAACACTCTCCGTTTTTAGTTGGTTGAAAAATCAATCTTTTGCCACTCGAACTAGCCATGCGAGTCTTATCAGCCCTTATCCTTCATTAAAAGTTCAGCAGCTTGTCAGTACAGCCACAATACATAATATGTATATTTATAGTATCGCCAGACAAGTATTTGATTTCACTAGTTTTTGCTTTAGTTTTTATCCGACTTGAAGTCATCGACTTATAAAACCGCCCTCGTAAAATAATCGAATCTAGAAGTAGACTCGTGTTTAGAAGCTTATCGTGAGCGTAAAAACATTTTTTTTACAAAGGTTTAAGGTTTATTTAAATTTCCATTACATCATTATGTATGAAAAATAGTCTTTAATTTGGTGAAACAATGAAAATTAATCGTATGCGCACGAGTCATAAAAATCTATCAATTTTTTAAGCCGCGCCGCACTGTACTCGAATTGAATGAAGATTCAGTACATATATTTATGTAACAAGAAAGTAGGTACTTTGCAAGAGGTAACTGAACTTTATTAATTGTGTCCTCAATCCTCATGATTGGAAGGGCATATTCAATAACTTGAACTTATTACGAGACTGAGGCCTGTTTTCAAGTCATATGATTTCTATGAATCGCTGTATGATATATGTTGCCACGTGTTGATATCGGTGCGTGATATCAGGGCGGTACATATTACCATGGAAGCTAATGGGAGTATACACAATTACCTTTGACATAAAGTTACGAGAAACAGACATCACCATTTACATACTTATCAATGATTTATAAAACTCATGTAGGTATTTAAGTAAAGTAAAATGTAGTTGTGCAAATTTATAGGATTAATTCATAAATAAAATGATTGGCAGTCAGTATTCGTATCAATAATAGTGTGTATGCAAGAGTCTGTATGTTCGTTTAGTACATGCATGAATCATTAATTAACTAGCATTTAATTCAAGGCCGAAAAACACAATGTATTGATACCCATATGCGCTTAGCTAATGATGTCTATGTATGTTAGATGATTACAGGATTACCTATCATCTTCGTCCTGTCACAGAGTACAGAATACTATAGTTGTTGTTATGTCTTTGAGGAACAAGAAGACACAGAAAAGAACGAAGTGCAATCAGTAAAGTTTACTCATAAATATTTTTTTATTTGTTGTACTGCCTCTGCCCAGTTCGATTTCGGAAGCATATCCTGTTTAATTGTATTCAGATTGTTTAGATCATTGCTTGCTTCAATCACCTGCTTGTCTGATAATAAAAATGATTCCGTGCTCCGCTGCACGGTAAGGCATTGATCCCGGCTGTCATCTGGTTGTCGGTAAAGTAACCACGTCAGAGGCCGAAAAGCGGTTCCTAAAAAATTCTTGACACCAGGGCGTGCAAAGTCCATGACCCACTCGATATGAATGAATTTGTTGTTAAATATAAGACAGCATTTAATTTGTGTAAATGGAATTTATTTTTGAAATGTATGACATATATGTCGAATAAAAATCAATCGATATCGATCGAAAACCATTCGATATCGAACAAATTTTGCGTGAATCATACTTGTCATAATAGCACTCCTGGCCATCATGGTTTACGATATACAGTCAACAGAAACGAAGGATTTTGATTGATATAAAAAAAGTAAAAGAGAGATTGTATAAATGTGTGTACATTTGTCAGATGAGAACGTTAATAATAATACTGTACCGATAAAAATTACTCAATTGTGGATTGTGTTGTAACACTAAGCGGAAAAAAATACTCGATTTAGTATGATTTCATGGCAAAAAGAATTTTTATACGCTCCAACGATTCAACAAATGACTTTTGTTCCACTGTTTTGTAGGTGTAACATTACTGAAAATTCCTTTGTGATAAAATTGTGGAAAAATATTTTTTCGCTTCATGTGTTTATGTTTGATACGTTGTAAATAATTTGCTTCCTACACCAATTTTACGCATCTTATTGAGAATTTCAAGTTTTAACATAAGTACAACATGTAGAATTTTCTAGTATGTATTTATATAAAATACTTGATTTTATTAAAATTCTAGATTTGAGACGAAGTTGATGACACGAGAAGTGGAACAAAGAGGGAAATTTTCAGCTGAAGCACTGAAAACTGAAATCGTCAACGCACCTTTTCTTTAAGTTTTTGATATCCGTGCGTATGTAAATTTTTTGATAGTTTTACATTAAGTAGCTTTATAATAAGTCCATATATTTTTGCCTGTCTGTTCCTAGTAATTTAAAACGAACTTCTATATTATTAAAGGCGAAAAAGATAGTAAGTATAATAAGCATCCCCGTCTTTTGTTTTGCTTCGACTTGGCGGGAGAACTGTCGTTCTCCCAGATATTCTATGGTTTACTGAAGATGTTACTAATGTGTTACTTTTAGTGATTAATAAAAAGACTGAAGTCATAGTCATGACGTGCAGCTTGCTAATCTAGTACGTGATCACGGCTCATTCACTACAGCTTATCTCAGATAAATATAGTCTCAGCATGCTTCAGTATCAATTTCAAATTGATATACAATACATATAGTAATTTAGATAGGTAAATCGTTGATTAAATTTGTAAGGATTAGTTGATTCTACTCACGGTAAACTAAATATTTAAACAGAGTATCGTGTTTCGTCAGTGCGGCACTTTGATAACAGTCGTTAGGTAAAGTCAGGGGTCGGGGCGCAGGGCTCCGATGAGTAAATGTTTTGACTATTAGCAAGCAAATCTATGCTAACCTTGTGGAAAGCCAACTATTCTAACGTGAATAAATTATGTGATCAAATATGTTTATTCTAAAGCACATGGTATTTAAAACATACAATTACAGGATTACTTACACATGGTCTTTATTGTGATTTTTGTAGCAAGTTATTTGGATACATAGTTTTTTCTAATCCGAGAGAAGTCCTCCCCAGTCTCTTAAACTACTCTCGGGTTAAAAAAAAACTATGTTGAAAGAAATAGGTAGTTTCCTACACATTCATAACGATTTAGTCATCCATAGCATTAATTTAAATTAGTGGTCAAGTGCCGTGTCAAGCCACGCCCAATGTATGGTTCCGTAGTAGTAGTCCCAATAATAAAGAATTTGAACTTAAATCACACCTACATAATGTCATTTGGTAGATCTATATAACAAGAAGCTCGATAACCTCGATTTTTGGAAAATGTTAAATAAATAACCGAGCGCGGCGCGCGTATCCGAAGTACGAGTAGCTAATGCGCGTGTCAAACGACGGCAAGACGCGACTCGACCCGTATTAGATTGGTCACCATTAGTTTAGTGGCATATTCTATATCGACCTCCTCCGTGGTTCAGAAGGCACGTTAAGTCGTTCGGTTCTTGTCGATAGATAACAATCATTAGGCTGCGTTAGAAGCCTTTAGGCAGCCTGAAAAAACTTGATAGTTTTGGACACCCATGTTCCTGTTGGTCTGGTTTTCGAGCAAAAGCGTTACGGAGGTCACACGAGTGTATTGTAGTAACCAACACCAAAATCAAGGTCCGTCTTTCGGTTCTGAAACGTAAGCTGAAAACGCAACTGGAAAACACGCTTGGATGAAGACGAATGAGAATTTAATAATGATTTAATAAGCCTAATAACACAGTTAAGTAGCCTATTGTACTTCCACAAAACTTTTTGTATAATAAACATAGATACAAGCTTCAAATTTTCAACAATTAGAGCAATTCAAACTCGCCGAGTGGCACAAACGCTCGCTCGGCCCGACAGTATGGTGCCTGAAGGGCATGCTAAGAGTGTGAATGGGCCCAAATGGTCTTGGTTATAAAACCTACTATAAAATTTTCTTTTCATGTTAAAACAATTCTGAATAGAAATCACGGCAAGTTTCATAAATAGCGCCATCTTGATATCGGAAATGTCAAATGTCAATATGTCAAACTATCTGCTTACGTGAGATGCTTATTGTAATGGATTGGAATTTTACATGTTTTTTAATTCATGAATTATTACTCCTAACTATTATAAGCCTTACGGCAGTGATAGTTTCCTTTGAAATTTTACTATAGTTATATTTACTACTATCATGAATCTTTTCAGGTGCCCAGAAGTGGTTGGGGACACTCACGTCTAATTGTTTTTTCATCGTTATAGGTAAATAATATCGTAAATCAAAAAATACTCTGAGAGTACTCATAATGTTTTTAGAAACCTATTATATGGTACCCCACACAAATAGAAAGTAGAAAAAAATATTTCAACCCCCGTTTTACATGTAGGGGAGGTACCCCAAAAAAATAATAGGCGGACAGACGGACAGACATGACGAAACTTTAAGGGTTCCTTGTGTTTACTACGGAACCCTAAAAAATCTAATCAAAGGCTAATGCTAAATATCTCTTCGAAAATTTTTGGATTACATGTGGTAATAATTGGCCATGAAATAATGGAGAAAACGAAATAACGAGGGAGCCCCTTGACTACTTAGCGGTCTTACATAATTAAATTCTTTATTGGCCGGGAAAGAAATATATCCTAGAATATATCTTATAGTTTAAATTATAAGAACAATTATATTTATCTAAACTAAAATAAATTGAACATACTTTACACACTTGTTCAGACAAATTTGTCTGTGTCCATGACCGTATTTTATACCAATACTATACGGAATATGATACAAAACCCAACATCGGCCATATCGCAGAAATTAATAAATGTGTGTTAATAATCGGGTATATTCAATCAATCTATCCATCAAGGACCAATGTACGGGAGGCATTTACAATGACATTTTGTCAAAAGCAATCTCTTCTAGGCAACTTTAAAAAAATATATAAATATGAGAACAGATGGTATTGTGCTATCAAACAAAGCGGACCAGAGTTTTAAAGTACCTATTTTTGCTATAGGAAGGATATACATAATTAATATTTTGAATAAACTTATAAAAATAAATAGGTCCAATTATGAGTTTCAGCTATATGAAATGAATAGAAATGATTTATTTCGCAATGAATGAGTAAATTACAGTTGTTATTTTAAAAATGTCCTGTCCATTCAGCCTTAGTTGACATACATATAGAAACAAATGACGGTTTATCTCTCTAACTAAAAGGAATGAAAAAGAAATTATGTACCTACTTCCATTATTTACGGTTTTATTGGTGTAAATATGCTAACTTAGCGTTTCTTATTACAATTATCCGATCTGATCCATGATTCGATCATGGCAGTAAACTGTAAATTATAGATTTCTCTTATTAGTACAGTTTTCTGATTTTTAATAACTGAATCTAAATAAAACGATCGCATTATAAAAGCAAAAGAGGGTTTTTATATTTATCACGTAAGTCATGAGCAAAGCCGTGGTATAAGCTGATGTGAGTGTTTGATACACTAAGTTATACCCGCGGCAAATAAAGGTGAAAGTAAACGTCTTATCAAAAATTAAAAGGTCTTGCTAATGATTGGCAGGAAATGAAAGGAACTGCGACGACTCCTACCCAAGTATATGTAAAATTTCAAAAAGTTTGGTTCAGTAGAGTAGTAGTGAAGCGTGAAAATAACAAACAAACGAATAAACAAAATTAATTTTGCTTTAATAATATGAGGTAGGATTAGCATTCAGGGGAAGACAAATACATTCTACAATTTTGGTTTCTTACTTATGGAGTTTAAACATACCTACCACATCAGGAACAACAATGAAAATGGCTTAAAACTGCATATCTAGACGATTGGTTAGAATTGAATGTAATCAGTCTAAGCTGTCCATAAATTGAGAGCTAGTGACGTAGAGTTATTATCTAACAAAAGCCACTATGATAAGGATTTTAACGTACGGAACTCTCACAGTGCGAGTAAATAAACTTGCTGTTGGCCGTTTATTTCTGCTTCCTTGTAATTTTGTCCTTTTGAAAATCTGTCTTTTTGAGAATGTGTCCTTATGAAAACATGTGTCCTTATGAAAGAATAAGTACCCTATTTGATATGGAGAGTTCCGTCTCGATCTCGTGAAGAAACAATCACTGCGTTTGAGGTTATCATTTGATAAGACAGATTCAATAAATATTTATCAGCGACATACTAAACTAGCCATTGAGAAGTATAACCATAAAGATTGTAATAGCCTCTTGTTCGATAAAATTTTAAGAGGTCGAGACAACATGGTTACTATATATGTCCAATCAGTCATAGTATTTGTGACCTATTGAAATAATCCGATGATGCAACTAGGTATGGTGTAATATTATTTTTCTTTATTTATTTACACTTTATAAAACAAGATACAAAAGGTGGACTTAATGCCTTAAGGCATTCTCTGCCAGTCAAACCTTATTTATGGTAGCTTTTTCCTTCGGAATGAAAATATAGTGGTAACTGTGAGATTTTAAAGTCTCCTGAGCAGATTTTAAACTACTTATTAGTCATCTACCAGCGACCGGGAAACAACAGAATTCGATTACGCGACAGCCGGCTGATCCTTGAATATCCCTTCGCTTGCTGCAAACCAGATAACAATAACAATTCCACTGTTAAGAACCAAATAAGTTTTCTACGCAGGTGAAAGGACAATATGATGTTCAGCTCAGATTTATATTTACTTCGATGAAATACAGGTTTTTCGCATCAAGGAAATACTTTGAAGAAACGAATCGACCCTAGGTTCAGCTGAGGATGCAACCGGAAAAACGCCATGGTGAAAGAGAGTTTTCCGTAATATCTAAAAAAATAAATCGAAAACCGAACATCGCATTGATGAGATATTAAGTGGAAGGAGTACTACCGGTGATTGTGCTACAATAAATGTTATCCATAAGACCTTATCATGATGACAAAGGCTGAACCAAAAAATCTAGCTTTATTGTGAGCAGAAAAATAACTGTACGTTCAAAGTAGAGTATGCCACACTTCTATCAATAAGTTGATTCAATGAGTGCGTTTTATTTTTCTTATCATATCACCTGGCCACAATCGAGTGTTGTATCGCAAGACGAGAAAGAGCGTCAACCTCGAATCCACCTTGGTTCACGACCGGCGAGGCTGACCTGTATTACTTATCCAGTGACTCATTAATCTCGACTTATTTTTGGATGTACTTACTACCTACTTAAAATATTATTTATTGTCATTTATGCTCATCGAAATTGCCATCAAGTCTGGTCATACGCTGTAAAAAAAATATTTTTTTCATCGCATCCTCCGCAGATATTTTAACAATTTTCAATCACATAAAATACATTTTAATATTTCGTTTCATTATTTTACTTCATTTTCAGTTAACGTTTTTACCGACAAGTGGTTTATTTACATATTTTGAACGGAAATAGTTAGTAAGTCCACCGACAAGAGCGTTGGAGAATGAATTACGATTTATTTTCTATAGATTCAAATTTTTCAGAAAAAATAATATTACGATTTTTATTATTTGTTTTAGCACGAAAAAATGCTGGAATCTCTTTATTGTACCAAACATACATAATATTACGAACTTACTTATGTAGTACGACTTATTTTTGCCTTTACATCAAAACTGCTTGGCATCACGGATTCTAAAATGGATTACAATAGGTATTAATTAGTTATTTTTCCAGGAAGTAACATTTCAATGACCTACGTGTTAAATAGTCAATCCAGGAAGGATAGCTAAGTAAGATCCTTAGAGGACTAGCAAATAGACTTACGATTAGAGCGCAGTCAGGCTCTATAAGATAATAATGAGTAACGGATTTCTCGGCGACATGCAGTTTGAATGTAGGAAGGTATAGCTTTTGTCTATTCTGTGGATAAGTTATCTCCTTTTTGAAATCGGAAATCAACTAGAAGAGTTCGTGGCGGTTTTAACCAGCAAAAGTATTTGTTAGAAAGTTTTGTTGTCAAGCAGGTGGCCTTTCATAATATTATTCAGCCTCTGAAGTAACATAACTGAGGATGCAACACGCACGATGAGGATGCCTGTCGTCTCAGCGGAGGTATTGTAATCATTGCAAGTGTGACAAACTGGCGCGGCGGGTTAACGCAATAGCCATATGTAAAAACTAACAACTTTCAGAATAAATTAGTCGTAAAATATACCCGAAATAATAATAATAAGAGAAAATACTTTAAACTGAAACAATAAAAAGAATTTCTATACATAAGTGGCTATTGTGTTGCGTAAGTTGCCAAATTGAAAAGAGCGTGATAATTTTGAGGCTATAGAATTCAATGTAAATAAATTATATGGATACCTGTTTTGAACGATAGATTGAAGATGACAAATAGCATTGTTTCCAAAGCACAATGAAACCGCAACAAAAGAATTTACATTTCAAGCATTATTGTGGGCGATTCATTCATTCAGGCGTTTTCCGAAAACAGTGTTTTTGTTAATACTGTATCTTTAGAATGCATTACTTAGAGCGTATCAGGAATTTTTGTGTACGGGTTTTGTTAACTCTATGCAAGCATAATTTACAATAGAAACGATCTATGATCGATGACAATAGGTAAGTATACGTCTACGTCGCTCGTCTACTCATAAGGACATTTTTTATTAGCAATTCCAATGAGACATGAGGCTTCCGGGTTAAGATATATCTTATATCTAGCTGATTATGCATTGGGGGGTATTGTCGATGGTACCATCGGTCAGTAGTCAGTATTCTTGTCATAGTTAGGTAAGGTGTAAGAAGAAGTAAAACTTTAGTATGTTCTTACATATGTTCCACTTCATCCTAGAGTTTTCCGGTTGCATCCTCAGCTCGTTGCTTCGGAGCCCAGGGTTCGTTTTCTATTAAATTACTTTAGAATTATTAGGTATCTATTCTATGGCTATATTTACCCACAATCAAAGCACATGTTAAGAAGATCATATGACTCCTTTCAAATTGAGGACTACCTAACCTTCAATCCCAGGTTTAGTCATAATACAAGAATAATAATTTGTGATAAGTTGAAATCTCCCACACTGTAAATGTCATTTTTAAAACATAAATTTACAGGATTAAGTGCGTTTAATACCTTTATACTTCCGACGTTTCAACCGTGTTACAACGGCCGTAAAGATATAAAGATATAATACGCACTTTATCCTGCAATTATATGGTTCAAACATGCACTGCGTTAGATCAAAAGTTTGATGTCTTTTTTATTATATAGTTTTCTGTAGGTAGGTACTTATTAATTTTATTTATCAACATTGCATCTACAAGTAAAATAAATTTTTTCTTAACTATATTCCTTTACTTTTGAATCGTATTAAAATAACATAAAACCAGTCGTTGATAAGTTTTAATAATGTGAATTTTAAGTATATGATAAAATTGCTTATTTTTCTTATTAATTTTCTTCAAAAATACTTTTTCAGTTTATCTACAGATACACGATAATGAGATCTTTCCAAATAATTGCAAATGTTAAATATTTTTTTATTTCATTTAAATCAAGCTAAACAAAAAATAAAAATAACTTTTTAATTAGGTTTCCGTAGTAAACACAAGGAACCCTTATAATTATGCCTGTCCGTCTGTCTGTCCTACGTTTTTCTCAGAGACTACTAGACTCATTGAGAAAAAATATTTTTTAAGGTACCTCCCCTATATGTAATGTTGAATGAATGAATGAAACTTTATTTACTAAACATGGTAAATAGACACAAATAAGATCTTAGATATAAAAGGTACAATGTATCATTTAATACGTCTCTAAAAACATTACGAGTAAGTACTCTCAGAGTGTTTTTCGATTAACGGTTCCGTTTATGAGATACTAACTTTTTCCCGCAGCTCCGCCTGCGTCAAAAAGTAGCCTATGTTTGACCCCGTGTCTTCAACTATATTCAAACCAAATTCATTAAAATCCGTTCAGCGGTTTGGCCGTGAAAGCTTAACACACAGACAGACAGAAAGACAGACAGACTTTCGCATTTACATAGGGCGCACTGTAAGTTTCCGGAACTGGCCAATTACATAAACAATATTTAAAAATTTATTGCAACATTTGAAAATAGAACTCTTTGGCTGTAGAATGCAGTTTGTTTCATCTGACTGTCTTTTGTTTTTACCTTGTGGCGCCATTTAAAAAATTGTGTGTCTGCATCAACATGGATTTAACTCGGGAAAATTTTCGTAGTATGATTTTATACGATTTTAAGTGTAATTTGACAGCTCAACAGAGCATCGCTCGGCTTGAAACAGCTTTTGGCAATGAAGCACCATGCAAGACAACTGTTTATAGCTGGTTTGCAGAATTCAAGCGTGGTCGTATCAATCTCAGTGACGAATCTCGCGATGGTCGGCCGTCCACCGCTGTGACCAACAAAAACATCAATGCTGTGCGCCGTATGATTGAAACAGACAGGCATGTGACCTACCATGAAATTCGCGCATCCTTAGAAATAGGCATGAGTCAAATACAATTAATCCTACACAAACATTTGGGTGTGAGAAAGCTGTGCTCGCGGTGGATCCCACACAACTTGACCGAGGCTCAAAAAACGGACCGCGTCACTTGGTGCAGTGCCATGCTTACCAGATTCAACGAAGGTGCGTCAAATTTGGTGTGGGACATAGTAACAGGTGACGAAACATGGGTTTATTGCTACGATCCCAAAACAAAGCAGCAATCGAGCGTATGGGTCTTTCAAGATGAGCCGAAACCAACCAAAGTGGCGCGCGTGAAAAGTGCATCTAAGCGGATGATTGCTTATTTTTTTAATAAAACTGGACACATGGCTACTGTTGCTTTAGAAAATCGTCGTACAGTGAATAGTGACTGGTACACGACCATTTGTTTGCCGGAAGTTATTGACGAACTCCGTAAAAATAACCGTAAACGCCGTATCATCCTGCACCACGACAATGCTAGTTCTCACACGGCCAGACAGACAAACGACTTTTTGAAGGCGAAAAATGTAGAACTCATGAGTCATCCTGCATACAGTCCCAACCTGGCACCTTGTGACTTTTTTCTGTTCCCAAAAATTAAGAACCAATTACGCGGTCAACGATTTTCATCACCAGAAGAGGCTGTCGAGGAGTATGAAAAACACGTTTCAGAGGTCACCACAGAGGAGTGGCACAAAAGTTTTCAAAACTGGTTTCATCGAATGAAAAAGTGCATAGACGCCAAGGGAGATTATTTTGAAAAACAATAAATTAATTTTGTACCTTTAATAGTATTTTTTCATATTCATTCCGGAAACTTATAGTGCGCCCCACGTATAATATTAGTATGGATTTAGCCGTTGAAAAAAAAAAACAGAGCTGTGTGTAACCAACCACTTTTGGGAAAACCGTTTCGGCATTTGGACATCTGAAAAAATTCATGACAGTAGTAAATACGAGTATAATGAATTTCAAAGGAAAATTATCACTGCCGTAAGGCTTATAATAGTTTACGAGTGATAATTTATAGATTAAAAAAACATGTAAAATTCCAATCCATTGAAATAAGCATCTCACGTAATCAGATAGTTTGACATATTACATATTACAGATAGAATCTGCCACTAATGGTGACCAATCGAATACGGGTCGAATCACGTCTCGCCGTCGTTTGAGACGCGCATAAGCTACTCGTGCTTCGGATACATTAATTAAGTGTGCTTTAAGTTTAAATTTATTATTATTATGACTACTACTACGGAACCCTATATTGCGCGTGGCTTGACACGTCACTTGACCACTTATTTTTGTTGGTGTAAGTATATGATTAATTGGCGCCCTGAGGCGAAAGAGAGGAAGACCGAGGATGCGCTGGAGCGATGACTTGGGAAGATTGGAGTCTAGGTGGTCAGAGGTGGCGGAACAGAGAGAGGTTTGGAAGGACGTGGGGAAGACCTTTGCCCAGCAGTGGGACAAGATAGGTTATTAAAAAAAAAGTAAATGATAACTAAATGTAATCAGATATATTTTAGGTGGCTAAATTGTGCTTCAGTTGAATTTAGAAAAACTATTGCAAACATAATCAAGTAAGTCTTTACCTTGATATTGTTTTTAGAATTTCCCGGTTGTTTCCTCAGTGGATAGCCCTGTTACATTGTAGCAACTAAACTTTCAATATGTGATGTAAACAGGAGCTAATGGT
This sequence comes from Euzophera pinguis, assembly GCA_947363495.1. Lineage (NCBI taxonomy): Eukaryota > Metazoa > Arthropoda > Insecta > Lepidoptera > Pyralidae > Euzophera > Euzophera pinguis. The sequence continues at coordinate 7,244,344 of OX376155.1, read as the reverse complement.
ATGCTCTTAACATTTATTTCCGTAAGAAGTATCAAGTGTCAAGGTTTTTATTTATTTTATTAGGTATTAGCTGCGCCCGCGCTAAAACCAGCCCTTGCGTGTATACTAAGCCTTTAATGCTTTTCGAAGAATTAGTATAAAAAAAAACCGGCTCCGTAGTTTTGATTAGCCCTAAGAACAAATACACAAAACACATCATTTTTTATACGAGATTATCTAGTATAAAAGTTTATAAAGTGATTTCATAATACCAACGTCTTTTAAATCATTATTTGTTCATTTATTAAAGAGTTAAAAGTATTATTATTTATTTTCTTTGAAATATTAAAAAAAATATACGAAACAATCAAATAATTGTAGTAGTAGGTTAGAAGTTAATTTATTCATTCATGAACGATCGTCGTGTATGGAATCAACAATTAGTTTGATCGAACCAAATGAATTAATGTCTTGAATGGATTTCAATGCAACTGAATCAACAACAATTTTAAAGTCCATATCTATGAATAGTTAAGCTAGATATGATAATGTGATATAACATATAATAGCTAAAACATCGGCGTTTACAAACACGCCGGTCGAGTGTTGCCAGTGAAAATAATAATTCGCGCACAATTCAACTCAAATAACAAAACAAAACACTAACCACTGAGTGCTGCCACATATTCTCTCCACTTTCCGCTGATGCTCATCGCTGTTATCCAAACTGGCTCTTGGAATTAACATTTATACTCTGTAAACAGTTCTTTCAGCACACTAGGACTGTGTCACAAGAAGTGACCTACTGGGTTTCCGCGCGGCGTGTCATGGCGCTCTAATATTAGTCTGCCACGTGCTGTTCGACGGTCGGCGTATGCGTGAATGGTGGGCCGTATTGCTACAGACTACAGATAATATTATTCCCGTTTTGTTGACGGTTTCAGCTGTCAATTGCAAAGCGAGACGCGACGTCAACCTGCTTGCCGGCTGCCTCGCTTGGTGCGTGATAGATACTGTGCGACTCGCCGGACGCCGATTTCGCTTTATCATTCGAGTTGTGCCAGACCACACTGATAACGTCACTACTACTAAAAAAACAGTACATACTACGAAATAGGTACACAGTTCGCCCGCAGTTCAAACAAAGTTTTATGGGAACGGTTGGGCAAACTAAGTACAAACGTACATAAATTGATGTTTGACTATTGTGTTACCGATTTGGCCACATTTTCAGTGTACCTAAATTGATTATTATTTACTGGCAATTATCATGTGGTTTTCTGTTTTCCCCAGTTATAATGTAAATCTAGGAAATCCAATGCAAATTTTAACTACTTACAAATTTAACAGTTTCCTAAAAAAGTCACCGTGCCTCTTATTTACGAAGTCATTTTGGTCTACTTTCAACCGACTTTTAAAATTCAAATAAAATGAGGTTCTCAATTTAGGTGATTGTCATTTCTTTATATTTTTTGTTATTGCCGAATAACTGTTTTTCAATTTCAATTTATTTATTTAACGCATAAATGTTAGCTTACCAAAGTCAAAAATTGTGATTATACCTACATGTAAAGGTGTGGCGACATTTAATACAGTCATGTTTAATTATATAGACAAAACGTTAATTAAATTTACAAAACGAGACTAGTTATCTAATCCTACTAATAATTTAAACGCGAAAGTTTGTAAGTATGGATGGATGTTTGTTACTCTTTTACAACTAACGCTAAATTGATTTTCATGAAATTTGGTACAGATATATCAAGACCCGGAGTCAAACATAGGTTACTCTTTGACGCAGGCATTGCTGCGGGAAATAGGTAGTTTTTAATAAAAAATAACTAATGTAAGATTTAGATTTATTTTAATCCATCACTCGTGAAGCGATTTTTTTTTTTTTTTTGTTAAAGGTATATAATTTCAATTTTGTCCTAAGAGGTTTTTGAAATCAATTCAGTTGTTTAATTACAAGTCCAAAATTACTAGAAAAATGAGACAATCCAAGTAAACTCAATTATATTATGGTACATAATACGTTTTAAAGTTGTATGCTTGATCATAGAATGCCATATGCCTTAGTGTCAACGGCCATCGCAATGGTGTTTTTGGGGTCAGTTTTCTTTGAAATTTATACTGACAGCATAGCATTGACCTCATTTGCCAATAGTTTATTCAGACCATGAGATCAACGATATATATCAGGGTATACCCTGAAATATTAAAGATTGATATTTTTTATACCAGGGTTTGAAGAATCGATAGTCCTACGAGGTACTATCATTGTTTCAAAACCGCCTCATACATTTGTTGCTGTTTATCTTTAGTCCGTCAGACTTAAGGGGCCAGTGTCCGTCTGTCACCAGGCTATATCTCATGGATCGTGATAGTTCCACTAGAACTTTTTAAAGAATTTTCACAGATGATGTATTTCTGTTGCCGCTATAAGAATAAATACTAAAAAGTATAATAAAATAAATGTCTGGGTGTGGGGACACTTATAAAACAAATGTGTTTGTTTTGCGGTTTTTATAGATAATGGTACGGAACCCTTTGTGCGCAAGTCCGACTCGCACTTGACCGGTTATTTTAAAATCATATGATGTATGTAAAAGTAAGTATTGTTTTTGTCAATTTATTTAATAGATGTTATAATAAGTACTGTAAACGCAGTTTGTAACCGATTTATTAAGCTCTCGTTGTCATAAGTGAAGTTCAGTGTCACATTTACATTTTTAATCAATCAGAAGTTTCAGAAGCCGCATTATTTTCCTTAGACTATGGATCCAACGTGTTCGACGTAGCCAATTTTTTTTTTGAATCTATGGTATTTTCACTTACTTTAGTGTTTTTTAATGACGTGTAGTATAAACACGTGATGAGTGGAAATTCTATAACCCTTCCGGCAACGTGTTTAAATCTGTGGTTACAAACCTGATATGTCAGGTTAAGTCATTGTTGTGGTTGTTTCCGTAGATGATGTTAGAAAAATCACTGCTATATTAATTATTTATCCTTTATATTTAATCGATTCAGGCGTTATTTCGCGGAATTAAAGTTACAAGCACGAACAATACAATACGATACCCTTTATTGCACAAAAAATAACAAGGTAAGTTAAATCCAACCTAATTAATATTATAAATGTGAAAATCTGTCTATCCGTCTGTTACACTTTCATGGTCAAACCTCTAAACGGATTTTGATGAAATTTAGTATGAACATAATATATGACCCGGGGTCAAACATAGACTACTTTTTGACACAGGCGGAGCTGCGGGAAACAGCTAGTATACTATACTTACAAAGCACTTACCAAATAATTTACCGGCCGGCAATAGTTTGCATGAACTAACTGGTGGCGGAAGCACGCAAAATATTTTGGTTATTTGTCATTTTTAAAGGCTTGACCTACCCCTAGCACAGCTGCGTGACACTACTAGTAGTGCCAAAGAAGTTTAGTATATAAATCAACCCAAACAGTAGATTCGGCAAAAACGTGGCAAAAACCTCAGACCGTCAGGAAATAAAAGGGAAAAAGTTCCGTCCCTAAACATAATTAGGTGTTGAAAATGCGAAGGTTTAACCTTTTCACACCGCATTTTTACCGAAACTCAACTCAACACCAAGCTTAGTAAAATTTGTGCTTTAACAAATGCGGGTTAGGTACTTTGTGTATAAATTGGGGCCCATACTATAAATAGACGCATTTACCACGTACAATAGAAATATAATTGCTTGTACGTCTATAGGCGTTTAGTGTGTTCAAACATTTTAAAAGATAAATGTGTTTTTGTACAGACAACTCGTAAAGTTTGTTTTAAAATATGCAATGTATATTTGTTTGTTTGGACTTATAAAGTGAGGCACTCCGATGTAATTCAGTACAACATTTTAAATTAAGTACAGATCTCGCTTATTTTTGGAGAAAATAGAGTAAACAGAATTTTTTTAAGCACCATGTTTTGATGTTTCGAAATTAAATCACAAGTTGATTTAATGCTGTATTTAAAATGTCATACATTAAGAAAGACAATTTTTCGTTTTTGATAGATGGCGTAACATAATTTTGTAAGAAAGTGGTCACAGAGTGGCGCGTTTGAATGTATGACGGTTGAATCTGTAAAGCATGTCCTAGGCTCTGTAATCTGTGCTTGTACATAACATTACACAAAGCGGGTTTGAAATAACTATTTAGGACTGTACCAATTAAACAGTTTTGATGACTTCATAGATAACATCTGGTAATTTACTTTGGGTACAGTTGTGCACAAAGTAATGACTGTTTTGCATATCACATATAGTTTACGGACGGACAGTACATTCAACAAAATATTCTGTGGTACCAAATGATAAAATGCTATTTTTGAGAAGTATGACTCATTCACGCAAAATCAGCGAGTCAAATGATTTTCGTTAGATATGGAATGATTTTTATTTATAATATAATTGGTGAGTCGAATAATTTTCAGAACTGTTATAAATGTTTTGAAAACGAATTGAAACTTTGAACTCAAAATTGTTTTAATTGACTTATCCCTTCGCTTGCTGCAAGCTAGCTTTTGAAGTTTGTTGCGTTCTTTTTTTACTTACATAACACTAGCTGCTCCCCGCAGCTCCGCCTGCGTTAAAAAGCAGCCTGTTTGACCGCAGGTCTTCAACTATATTCATACCAAATTTCATCAAAATCCGTTAAGCGGTTTGACCGTGAAAGCGTTACAGACAGACTATCGCATTTATTATATTAGTGGTTATATTATGGAAATATGGATTAGTATAGATAATACATCTTTTAATTTAGTTATTTTGTGCAACCGAACTGGAAAAATACCATACATAAACTTAACTAAGTCTCTCGACTAGTAGGAACCCTATTTCACAATAGCCGCGCAAGTTATAGCCATTGAGAAATGTACGACAAATGACGTTCCTTTCTCAATGGATTTAGCCTGCGTATCCTAGGTAAAATTTCCTCGTTCTGACGCGTGATTGCTTTAAAATTTGTCTAGGCGAAATGCACGGGAAATGTACTTTTGGAACAAATAATGGTAATTTTTAAAAAATATAAACACTCGACTGCTTTTCTGTATAATGGAAAGGTAAGAAACCAAAAAAAAAATCCGCCATTTTTTATTTATTTTTTAATTTTAATGAATCCAGTGTCACTCTCCTCACTTCTCAAGATAAAAATCCATCAATCCATTCAGGCTGCACAACGTGTCAAACAATAATTCATACATACATTCTCGAAAAACACTACCCTACTTGTGACGCAGTTGGGTAAAAAAAAAATAAAATAATGGCACAACCTGGCGATGACATGACGCAACATAGTTTTCCGAACAAATAAGCTCGGAAAAGACAAAGAAAATACTTTACAATGGCTCCTGAGATATTTTAAAATATTTTTTTAGCATTGCCTAGGTACTCGTATTTTAAAAGTCACAACGCTAGTACAAATTTTCTTTAAAATCCATATTTGTGTATTTGTACAGTCATAATCGTTAAAACACGCTGTTTTATTTTCCTTCATAACTCCACGAAAATTTCGGCACTGTAACCTTATGACGTCAACCTTCCGTAGAAATATTATATTGGTGGATTTCGAAGGTACCTAGGTACAAGTATCTCCTAAAAATTTTCGAATTTTGACAGAAATGTGTTTTATCTTTCTTTCTTTATAAATATCATTAAGAGAGGATGAGACTAATATAATTTTAATTCAAATGGGCTTAACAAGTACGTTTATTATTTTTTTTACAATATGAGAGTTTGTCCCATGTTACAACCAGGATCCGTAGAGAAATAGAGGCTTAGATTAATAATAGGTCTCGCGCGCTCGACTAGATAACGCCCGCGTACTAGAAAAATGCGGCCACTAAAACTACGCCGAATTCGACGTACTCGCGGCGTACCCGCGTCAGTCACGCCGCTACCGATGAATGAGTTGGACGTCCAGATAAATTTAATGTAAAAGCAGAAGCAAAATTGCAGTTTGCGTAGTCAAACTGTGTAAGAATAATACTAAAATAAAAAATCAAACCAATCAAATTATTTATTTGCATAAAATTTAGGTCATGTCTTGTTAAATAATAATATAATGTCCTCATATACATTTTATCGATAAAGGTGTGCAAATTCTTAAACAAATATATTGCAATTTAAGTATTATTAATTTATCAACTGAATTATTCTAAATAAAGATACTGGTATTACATACCATCAGTAAGTATGCAATAATTTTGAAATAAGGACATAATTTACTCATGAAAATAATAAAACCTTAAAATATGGCGCGAAGAACCGCTCAGTGCTCAATGTTGCCGTGTATTAAAAATATTTCCCGAGTTTTCGATTTTAACTATTTGGATATTTTGTTTTTCACCTCCCGACCCCTAAAGAGGGTTGTTATAAGCAGTGATCGGATAATCAGGCGCTTATATACCTAAACTTCTCTCCTTGAAATAATAATATGGATATTCCCTTCTGAATTAATAAGTAACCCGCATTCCCGAGATTAAACAATTTTGTAAAAACAACTATAAGTAACTTAATATAATTCTTTCATGGGAATAAAAATTAAGTTTAGGTATATTAGCGCCCGATTATCCGATCACTGGTTATAAGTTTAACTTCAATTTTGTCTGTGGCATCTTATTTCTTCAGGACTGGTCTGGGAGAAAAGTAAAAACGTGGAATGTACTAGCTGCTTCTCTTCCCGCATAAGCCGGTTGAGTGAGTGGGTGAAAATCGAAGAAACCATACCTATCAGTAGGCGATGCGACTAGCAACTAATCCCTATTTTGATTCCATTTTTCTCCTTTACGACCACCAACATTTTAAATTCGGCTTTTGGGTACTTGGCACCTCGTAGATTAGTGTTGCCGGATAATCGATTATAAATTTTTCGTTTTTAATTAAATAATCGATAGTATTGATATAATCTATTTAATCGATTTTTGACAATTAATCGAATATCATTGAAATACCAAGCATTTAAGGTACCGGTACTATGCAGATATACCGGAACTTTTACTACGTAAATGTAATATGTATATCAACTAAATAACTGTATCGTTTCCAAATGTAAATAAATAAACTCGGCGGCAGGAGTGTACAGCGGGCATTACACAAATCATCGTCATTTAACTCAAACAGAAAAAAAATATTATGCTTACAGAAATCTATTATCAATCATGTATCGATATTATTTAGATACATCATTATGGGTACCTTAGATTATTTTTTCAACTATCAAAGAATCGATTATTAATCGATTTGTAATGTATGTTTATGTCTATTTATTTATTTGTATTTAAAGCCAGGTTACAACCACAGGATTCCAGAATTTCGATGCATAAATTACAGTAAAATCTATGAGATAATTTTAAATTTGTTTAGGAGGTCCAAATGGAGAAAAATAAAAAATCGTATAGAACCCTCTCCACGCGAGCCGACTCACACTTGGCCAGTTTTATTTAAATTTCATTTTATAGGATATTCTGAGCTATATTTTATAATCCGTAACAAGACCACAGCAATTAATAATTTTCCCATTGATCGGGCAGTCAAGTAGCTGGCAACACCATAATATACTATTATAAATAATAAATAATTGTGGACCGTCAGAATCTCGGCAATTGGCGTCGCTAGTGCGCCTTACCCTTCGCCTTAAAGAATCCATACTTCCGCACTAAAATTATAAATGCGAAAGTCTGTCTGTCTGTTTGTCTTTCTGTCTGTCTGTCTGTTAAGCTTTAACGGCCAAACCGCTGAACGGATTTTTAAGAATTTTGGTATGAATATAGTTGAAGACCCGGGGTCAAACATAGGCTACTTTTTGACGCAGGCGGAGCTGCGGGAAACAGCTAGTTTTCCGATATGAACAGTTAGATCCGCCAAAAAGTAACGGATACGGACACGGATACGGATATTTCTTCTGCCTCGGATATCCGCGGATACGAATATCCGGCACATCACTACTGGCAACGCCATAACCGACGCTAGTGTGCGTCTTTGCACATTGTCTTACACACACTGTCCTAATAAGTTGCCGCATTCTGGAAACTGATTTAAATTCACAGCGCGGTAGTCGTAGCGCCGCAAAGACCAATTATTAATCTAAGCATAGAGGTTTATTATACCACGTTTATACATAAGCCGGAGACCCACGCTTCAAACAAAGGGAGTAATAATATCAGAAACAACTGAAGTTCAAAATTTTTTAATACGAAAACTGAAGCTTGGTTTTATTTTGTTGTACAAAATGTAATAGAATAGGCAGAGGGAACCGCAAAGGTTACAAAGAATAATTTTCAATTTTATCACCAATTTTACGGACTAACAGCTTTCTTTTGCAGAGAACTCGTAAATTTCGAGGCGTAATGGTTGTGTAGGTTTTATTACTCGACCATATTATCTATTTCTATCTCGAGGAAAGTTCTAATGGTTCGTTGGTAGTAAAATGTATTCTTTGTTTTTAAGTTATTTTTCGCTTTACAGCAGGATTTTTGAGGATCTGCATTAAATGCTTGGAACTATAGTAAATTGTAATTCACTAGGGTTTCAAAGCAAATTATGGAACTGCCATGCCGGGTCGATCCAGAGACAAACATAAGGATATGTATGGTACAATTTCCCAAACCGAAATGACTCGAGGACAGCGTCCATCCCTCGGGACTTCTAAGACTTGAACATTCTCAAATAGGAGTCGTAACATACACACGCTTTCATGCAAGGAGAAATATCTTCGCTATCAAATCGAAGAGAAAACTTGTGATTTATTTTATTGCGGTCTATGACGTCGGCGCTCTCGCAAATGATGGCTTTGAAAACGATTCTGATATTTTCAATGAATATAAAATAAGTTGTTAGTATTCAGATATCTGTCTGAGTTATAAAATTTATTTGAATCTAGTATTCAATAATTTACACATTGTCAAAGGAAATCGATCAATAGGTATACGATATTTGAAGAAAATGTGTGACTGTGAGCTCGACGTCACAGCGGAGAGTACGAACGCAAATAGTCTCACAAGGATGTCAAAGAGCAGGTGCAATAGGTATAGGACATATATATGAGGACTTAAGAAAAACACACCCCTAAGATAAGAAGAGAAACCCGGCAAGTCGATTGATGATCCACAAACCATGGCGAATTTTTTGTCCTTTCCTGCGTGCCCAGCGAAATTCACTTTCAAGGACCTAAATGAAGCTACGCCTATTGCATTGTTTTGTTTTCCTTGAATTTAATGTCAGTTTTGTTTTTTTCTTATCACAATATATTGGTAGTCATACAAAACACATTTCACCAAAAAAGCTAATCAAAAAACGAGAAGTCCGTCATGAACTCAGCAAAATTATTTTGTCGGCTAATGATTGGAAAATCAATTAAATTCGCCTTATTTGCAATGATTTGCATTTGCACGATTTGCAATATTGATGAGCCATAAATGCAATTATATAGCACATCAATGTTGTGGTAAACAAGAGTTGGATTTTACGAAGTAGTATATTGCATCAATTCATGTGTGCGTTATCCTGTTGTGTGCAATCCATACTAATATTATAAATGCGAAAGTCTGTCTGTCTGACTGTCTGTCTGTCTGTTACGCTTTCACGGCCAAACCGCTAAACGGATTTTAATGAAATTTGGTATGGATATAGTTGAATACCCGGGGTCAAACATAGGCGCAGGCGGAGCTGCGGGAAAAAGCTAGTATAAGATAAATACAACACAGGTATATGCCCCCTTCCCTAAACGTGACATTGATTGAGAAATTTGTTCTTCGAAAGTAATTGACACTAAGTCAATAATCATCATATAACCCAACTCAATCTAGATGTGAATAGAAAGAAAATATGAAATTGAAATAACTACAACATTAAAATCTTCTCATGGAGGAAAAAACTAATCATCGATTTTTTCTGCATATAAATGTATAGTGACATCTTTCTATACTAAAGCATACCTACCTGTGATAGAAACATAGTTAGATTTATGCCTGTAATAACACGCATTGAAAAAAAAGGTCTTTAATTGTAGTGCTAACTGGATATGATCAAATCGAGTAGCTTTTAATTATTCATACCAATCGAATAAAGACGGTTTTTTATTTGACCGATACAGATTCGATTCTGGTGTAGGTACATCGATATGAAAAATTACATTTCTGTACTTATTGTCTATTTGCCTATAAGTTTTAGAAAAAAAGAACATTGTATTTATAATTTACATATACTAGAATTTGGGAATTTATCTAACTATAAATCCGTAACATACGAGTAGCTGGCAAGTAATACTATAGTGTCATTCAAAAATAACAAACTCTAGGATTTGCTAAAGCTTTTTCAAGGCGAAATGAAGTTTTCGGTCGATTTAGTTTCTAAACAGAACAAGACAAGTTCAGAGTAAATGCAAAGCAATCTTCGGAAATAGGGATGATTCGGTTCAGATCCAATAGTCGGAATAAATGCAAGACGCTGAACTACTACATCGCTTTCGGCCACTAACTTCGTTTGAGCAAACACTCCGGGCGAGCACCCTCGTCCACTTGGCTCTCGCATCCACTTGGCTTCTTCAAACTACTAACTTCTCAATTGGAATATTTCCCAGCCATTTCCAGTAACTCTATGTTTAATTGAACTCCGATTTCTTATCTTTAACTTCCCGCATTTAATCACTTAATCTGATTTTCCGCTCTACTTTTGTGATCCCAGTGGTTCTATAGACTTCAGTAACCGTGAAATTACTTTGTGTAACAAATTTACGAGTTTCCTGATTATGTAGTTATGTACACAATTTCCACGTTTGGTTTAGCGGGAAGGAGCAGCTTTACATTGTTGTCGCGGGTTTGGATTATGAGTTTTGTGAATTTCCTTGTTTTATCTAGAGCTGCCAATAGCGTTTCTGTGGTATATAAAAGTATTTAAATGTAGATACAATACAATAATATTTTGTTATTGTCTTAGTGTCGCTAATAAAAGAGGTGCCTTGTATGAATTTGCCTCGCGGCTCTAGTATATAGCCAAGTGCATCAGATATAAAATTCCTTAGCTTTCAAACGTATCTTTTTCTTTCGTATAAATTTTCGTATAAAGATTTGAGCCTGTAAGACGCAATATTCACGGCCAAGTTAGAATCCACAGCCAAATCTGCCCCCGTACATGTTAACAGAACAACATGGTTGTAGGTACAGTAATAATCGTGCTTAAACTATTAGATATTCTTCTCGTACCACTTAAAGAAAGCTAGAATGACGGCGCTACCAACACTTTCCACATATGAATAAGACTACCTAGACGATGAAGTCACGTCTAAGTGGAATTCATGGACCTAGCACAATTTATATGCAATCCAACGCTAGTGGTCTAAAGTTAGAAGTAGCAAAGGACGAGGGGCTTCTAAGTTTGTTAATTTCACATAGTGGTTGGCGTGCAACAAACTTTATCAATCTATGTGTTGGTAACTTCATAATTCGCGCTGAGTAACGCCATATTTGTTGCGGTTACCCACATCTTCTACAATGTATGGAGAAAATTAAATTTACTGAGGAAAATACTTAGCTAAGATATTAAAAACTTTTTCAGGTGAGAGGTTTTGGTGTAAATAACTTGTTACGAACATTGACCTTGATATTGTTAGCTACGAAGCATTGAAAAATTAAATCAAAGGTTATGATAAATATACACAAGGTCTATACTGTCTAGAAAAGGTTTTTTTTTAATTAGATCTAAACAATATAGACTATATTTTTTACATTATTATAAACACAACAGTATGCAATCGATTATGAGACTAAACTATATGCTAAAATAATATATTTTAACATAAATTGTTATGATACCCATAATAGAGATGAGCAGGTGAGCAAAAAGCGGGTAGGTGAAAATTGGTAGAAAGGGTAAAAATTAAAAAATACCCATTCTTACCAGGTAAAATTTAAAACTACCGGGTAGAAATTGATACTGCCTGTTAAATTAGTTAAATATTACTTTAATGGTCTAATCCTTAATATTGCGCTCTATTATGAAATAATTGACTTTTGCCATTGAATAAAACGAAGTAAATATATATAGACTATTACGACGTCTTACTATTAGGCAGGCCGTATGCCATATTATCTTATACTCGTAATGGTCAATATTAATCAGAAAAAAAACTGCCATTTTCTGCTAGCTGTATTGGTTATGTAATGTAATCGATATTTTTAATTTAGGATATAAATTTCACTTAATGACCAATGTTATGTATACCTATTATTGGTGTTTAAATTGGAACCAAGCCTTTAGTTTATGAATGATGTATATAAACACTGTTGGTGTACTTCAATAATAATAAATAAATAAAATAAAAGCCTGTTTACCTGCTAAATTGTTTAAAGGTCCGCAATGAGCATGTGACCATCCAGGTGTTGCAACCGTCTATAGACTACGGTGAAATCCACCATTAGGCGGGCCGTATGCATAATTGCCTACGAATTTGTTTAAGGGTTGTCAATGCACACATGCCACTCCAGAAGATGCAGGTGTCTATAGACTACTTTCACCTTTAAGCTGGCAGGCCGCATGTTTGTTTGTCTATAACATTGTTTAAGGGCTTGAGGGTCGACAACGTGACACTCCTTGTGTGTTGCCGACCCTACGACTACTTGGAACCTACTATATTAATATAGTAAAATAATCGCGAGATCTATGTTCGCGGCGAACGACTAGTATCATAAATGCGAAAGTCTGCCTGTCTGTCTGTCTGTTACGCTTTCACGGCCAAACCGCTAAACGGATTTTGATGAAATGTGGTACGAATGTAGTTGAAGACCCCGAGTCAAACATAGGCTACTTTTTGACGCAGGCGGAGCTGCGGGAAACAGCTAGTAAATAAGGATAGGGATAGCTAAATAAATAGGGACAAAGCAGACAGGTTGAGTTAACCCCAATGTAGTTCAAGACTTGTGTTATGGGATATATTATTGAAGCCTTAAAGTCATTTTACAATATCTCAATCAATTAAAGGAATATTTACAGACAATCTTCTGCTTAAATAAATTCAAATTTGGTAATGTACAATGGACTTTATTTATCTTGCACCTCATTAAGTATATTTCTAAGAAGAAATATACGGCGTGTATAGTTAAAATCAGAATGTAAATAGATATTCAAATGATTCCTATTTATCATAAGCTCACGACACGATACCACTGCCTATTTGCAGGCTTCGTATATTTGCGTAGCACCTTTACATCGTAACTATTTACATACAGAAATAAACAAGTTTACAATTACTATTACATTTATATTCAAACCTTTTAAATAGGAAATGGATGGACACGGATCAGTTTAGTTATTCTTAAATTCCATGATGATTATGATGACCATGATGATGAAGGGAAATAAAAAGTCATTTTAAGGTTCCGTAGTAAAAGGTCACAGTCGATTTTCTCCGAATCTAATAGTTCTCTTAATTTCAAGTTTGATACATGCTCAATTGCACGTGCGAAGTTGCACGTGCGAAGATTTTTATCATATTTCTTTTTTAAATGTCCTAAATCGACAAAATATATAGGAAAAGAATTTAGTGAACTGTTGGATTACCTTATAATATTAATAGAATGTTTTTGAATCCGGGCAACTTTTAAATTAACAAGATGAAATGGCAAACGGAGTCCTCTCGAGTTTCGTTCCGTCGCTTCTGCCTGAATTCTGAATTATCCGATGAAATAAACATCTTCGCCGCCTCATGCACTTTTATTTGGAGCTGGAAAATTTTAATACTTCTAAGATTAATGTTGTTGTTTAAAACTTGCTTGTGGATAAATCTGAAATGAAAAGGTTCGCGAATGCTAAAGAAAAACAGAATTTTGTTAGCAAACACCTTAATTTTTTGCAATTTTATAATAAAATCGTTAAAATTTGCTTACGGTTTAAGCACGGTATATAGACCTACTATGTAGACTTTCATCAAAGGAGTAAGGGGTAGATCGACAATGTGTCATTACTTGAGTCAATAGACACTATAACCTTTAACATTCGCATTAATGTTATGGGTAGAGATGTGCATCTACCCGGTAAAAACCCGAGGCTTGAGTAATTACCCGTTTAAACCTATTATAGTGAATAAACCACCCGTTTTGAATTTATACTGGGTAAAAATTAAAATCAATTATATTAAAGAAAATAGGATAAATACAGATAATTTGATGATTCTGCTGAATATAATTGGGATTCCCATCAAGTAAATAATCAAAATCGATAAAATATGTACTATACTTAAGAGCTCTACGTAGAGTAGAGCTTCTACCCACTTCAAAGCTGTTGGGGAAATCTAGTATGAGTCAGACAGAAAATTGGCAGGCAAGTACGTAGAAAAGAGACGACATTATATTGCATCCCCACTCTTTTATACTAGACAGTTCCTACATATTTGAGGTGAGTTCTTTACAAACTACAGTTATTCGTATAAAACTATTATTGAACCGTTTTTTACGGTTGTTTACTATAAACCACAGTTGAAAACCTCTGTACCACAGTCAAACAGTCCAGTACCAGTAGCCTCTAGAAATAATTAGCGTTTTTAGGGTTCCGTGCCCAAATGTTAAAAAGGGATACTATTTCTAAGACTTCACTGACTGTCGACATGCTATATCTCATGAATCGTGATAGTTAGACTGTTGAAATTTTCAAAGATGATAAATTTCTGTTTCCGATATAACGAACAAGTTCTTAAAACAGAGTAAAATAAATATCAAAGTGGTCTCTTACAAGAAACGTGGTTATTTTCGTTTTTTTTTTTTTGCTCAATTTTATAATGGCAACAGGTAGATGCTTGAAATATGAATAGAATATGGTACAAAACCCTTCGTGCGTAAGTCCGACTCGCATTTGGCCGGTTTTGATGTCCAAATGAGCAAAGCGAGCAAGAGTCTCCATTTTAAAAATGTGTTTATTTTGGACTCACGAAAAAGTTTTCAACCGTTGTTTGTGGTAAAATACCGGTTGAAAATGTTTGTTTATTGAGTTTTCTACGATTTTGGTTTAATACCGTGTTGAAACCCCATCACTAGCCACAGTTATGTCCTGTGCACTAAGAATTTTCAAAAAATATTTATTTGTACAATGAATATTTTTTAGAAGTTCTTATACGGCGTGGCTACAGTTTTATTATAAGTATAGATAATTTAAGATTAACTTTTATTTATACACGCCGTATTTTTCTTCTTAGAAAAATATTTAATGAGGTGCAAGATAAATAAATTCCTTTGTACATTACCAAATTTGAATTTCTTTAAGCAGAAGATTGTCTGTAAATATTCCTTTAATTGATTGAGATATTGTAAAATGACTTTAAGGCTTCAATAATATATCCCATAACACAAGTCTCGAACTACATTGGGGTTAACTCAACCTGTCTGCTTTGTCCCTATTTATTTAGCTATCCCTATCCTTATTTACTAGCTGTTTCCCGCAGCTCCGCCTGCGTCAAAAAGTAGCCTATGTTTGACTCGGGGTCTTCAACTACATTCGTACCACATTTCATCAAAATCCGTTTAGCGGGTTGGCCGTGAAAGCGTAACAGACAGACAGACAGGCAGACTTTCGCATTTATGATACTAGTCGTTCGCCGCGAACATAGATCTCGCGATTATTTTACTATATTAATATAGTAGGTTCCAAGTAGTCGTAGGGTCGGCAACACACAAGGAGTGTCACGTTGTCGACCCTCAAGCCCTTAAACAATGTTATAGACAAACAAACATGCGGCCTGCCAGCTTAAAGGTGAAAGTAGTCTATAGACACCTGCATCTTCTGGAGTGGCATGTGTGCATTGACAACCCTTAAACAAATTTGTAGGCAATTATGCATACGGCCCGCCTAATGGTGTATTTCACCGTAGTCTATAGACGGTTGCAACACCTGGATGGTCACATGCTCATTGCGGACCTTTAAACAATTTAGCAGGTAAACAGGCTTTTATTTTATTTATTTATTATTATTGAAGTACACCAACAGTGTTTATATACATCATTCATAAACTAAAGGCTTGGTTCCAATTTAAACACCAATAACATTGGTCATTAAGTGAAATTTATATCCTAAATTAAAAATATCGATTACATTACATAACCATTACAGCTAGCAGAAAATGGCAGTTTTTTTTTCTTATTAATATTGACCATTACGAGTATAAGATAATATGGCATTCGGCCTGCCTAATAGTAAGACGTCGTAATAGTCTATAGACTTGATGATTGCAGGTGCAAACTAGGAGTATCTCATGCGCATTACGGACCCACAGACAATTTAGTAGGAAAATAGGCATACTGCTTGCCTGATCGTAAAAGGTCTACTAAGACTACAAACAAACAAACTACTTACTTAGACAATGGACACCGGCAACATATATGTAGGCATAAAAGACAAAACCTCTAGGTGTTGCAGGTATCTATAGACTACCTTGATAAGCATTAGGCGGGCAGTATGCTAGAGTTATTCCGGTCTTATAAAAGTCTAGGGGATCGCAATAAATAAATAAATATTGTATTCCGGCCAGATCCCCAGGCAAATATTGGTACAGTCAGTTACAAAATATTTGTACTCGAAAATATTTTTTGATTTGGTGTGTTACTACAAATGTTATATATAATCTTCATTAGATTAAATTTTTGAAAAAAAAAACCAAGTGCGCTAAAATTAGGTAAAGACAAACGATTTCGAACACACGTGGCTCTATCGGCGTAATTGCTGCCAAGAGAATATACGTCAGACGGCTGCTACATGATGGAAGACAGTCCCGATGGCTGTGACGGATGAGTTTAAGCAGCTTGAAAAATGTGACAGTGATGGCCACTAACACACCTCGGATCATGTTCCTGTTAGTCAGATTTTCCTGCAGAAAGGGTTACGGCAGTCATGCCCTAGGTTTTGAAACGTAAGCTTAAGACGCAACTGAGAAACACACTTGGTCGAAGTAGGTTTCATTGGGACTTTTCTTTGATCACTTGGGCGAAGCCGCCGTGATTCATAAAAACAGCTTATTTTTCAACAACAACTGTTTTTTTTTACTGTACTAAACGGGTAGGGGATCAGACGGGACTAATAAATTTTAGAAGTGATCAGACAGGACAAAAGTAATAATAATAATGAAGAATGGATCTTTTTGGTAGATCAGACCGGAATAACTGGTATGCTAGTTGGATAACTAAATTGTTCATCATCATCATCATTTCAGCCGCAGTCAGTCCACTGCTGGACATAGGCCTCTCCCAATGATTTCCAAAATGATCGGTTGGCAGCAGTCTGCATCCAGCGTTTGCCTGCGACCTTTTTCAGGTCATCGGACCATCTGGTCGGTGGATGTCCAACGCTGCGCTTACCGGTACGTGGTCGCCATTCAAGAACCTTTCTGCCCCATCGGCCATCGGTTCTCCGCGCTATGTGCCCCGCCCACTGCCACTTGAAAGAACTAATACGCTGGGCTATGTCGGTGACTTTTGTTCTCCTACGGATCTCTTCATTTCTGATTCGATCTCGTAGGGAAACACCGAGCATCGCCCTCTCCATAGCTCTCTGGGCGACCTTGAGCTTTCTTATGAGGCCCATAGTCAAAGACCACGTTTCGGACCCGTATGTCATCACTGGTAACACACACTGGTCGAAGACCTTAGTTTTAAGGGACTGAGGTATTTTGGACGAGAAGACGCTACGTAGCTTCCCGAACGCCGCCCAGCCGAGTCGGATTCGACGAAAGACCTCGTCCTCAAAGCCGGAGTTGCCAGCCTGAATCATCTGACCCAGGTAGACATACAACTTCAAGGGCCACACTCCCGACAGAAACCGGTGATGGCGTAACATGGACATTACACATTGCCTTGGTTTTGTCCATGTTCATTTTAAGGCCCACCTGTTGGGAGACCACGTTGAGGTCGCTGAGCATGGTACTTAAGTCCTCCTGCGACTCCGCCATGACCACGATAAAACTACTAACTAAATTGTTAAGGGTCGGCAATTCGCACGTGACATTCCAGGGGTTGCAGGTGTCTATAGACCGTCCGAATTGAATATTACAGTCTTTTACCATCTGGCAGACCGTATGCTTGTTTGGCTACAAAATTGTTTGAACCCTCAAACAATTGCAATTGCAATTGCAACATGCAAGTGACACTCATTGTCTTATATTTGTCTATGGACTACTTGGATCCGATTTACTTGGAGATGAGCTAAATTAAAAACATTAGTTATAAATAGCAATAATATACGGTCAACGGTCAAAATAATCTTGCACCTAAGATTAGCCAGAGATCGGCTACACCTAGGTTTAGCCGAAATGATGCCGGCCCCGGCATTGACCCCGCCACCCTTGCAGATTAACTTCACGACTTCAAGTTGGTCCCAGTAATTCTTTTAGAAAATGTTTTCTTGTTTCTTGAATGAAAATTGATTATTTGTTTACTTGGACGACATGCTCATCCAGGTATTTTTTCAGTTATTTCTATTTTATAACAAAACTACTGAACAAAGTGAAAGTGTACGCATTTGAACATGAATACAATTTTCAAAATCGGCTTATGAACCACGATGTTATTAGATAACAAATATGAAATAAACATCTCAAACCTCCTATTTTTTAAAACTCGGTTAAAACAACTAAAATTTATTTTTTTCCAGATGTATTTTAACGTTTTTTACTTATATTCTGAATATCAGAAAAATCCGTTCAACGGCTTTGGAATTATAAAGAAATAATTGTTTTTACTTTAATGAAAATATCTCGAAAACTATTAAAACCGATTTTGATGTCAAACGAACTTGAAAATTCTATGCAATGTCTCCTATGCACTTTCTGAATTTCATCGAAATCGGACTAACGGCTCAATAGTTATCGCGGAACAAACATAATTTGGATAAAACTTGATGGTAAACAAATAGTTTTAATTATTTTTAACCGACTTTCAAAAATAGGAGGTTTTGATGTTTATTTCAATTTTATTACCTAATAAAACCGTCGTTTTTAAACCGATTTTAGAAGTTTTTTTTATGTTTGAATGCGTACACTTTCCGTTTATTCTCCTGAAATTTAAAATACAATCGGTTCAGTAGTTTAGTTTAACATTAAAAATTACTGAAAAAACACCTGGATTTTTATGTCATCCAAGTAAACAAATAATCATTTTTTATTCAAAAAAGAAGAAATCCTTTTTATTCATTTACTGGGACCAACTAAAAATATTTTGAGTTTATCTACAAGGGTGGCGGGGTCAATGTACTTTGTAGTGTAATAAAAATTAACGGGATTATTTTTAATTATTCTTATCAAAATTTTTGTACCAAAAATAGAAAATAGAAGAGATTTTTTTTCCGTTAAAAAAAAAATCA